>OX465522.1:17230000-18430000 GCA_950022985.1 Udea ferrugalis
AGGCAGAAGTAGGTAGGTGCTTTCATATCATCATGTCTTCCAATAGTTAAAAGAAACCCAATCACACGAGAGCCACAATCACATAGACATTGGAAAAGGGTAATATTTCGTACAATTTTTTGGGTTCTGTTTTGATATTAAAGAAATGTCGATGGCCGTTATCTGCCAGAGCTCAAGAAAAAGCAATAACAATTTTACTGTTTTAACTATTAGAAAGAAAAAAATTTTTTTGATTAGTCCACACAAGATAGTTAAGAGTTCACAAAAAATATTATTAATATTATTTATCTACATGTAAAACAGTCTACAAGTAATAGGTATTACTGAGGAGACTTTTCTCATCATCCTCCTAAACCACGCACACCCTACCTGCGCCGGCGCACGATTATCGGTGCAACAGCAGATTTATAGGCGTTACGTGAGATCGGAATGTGCGCCCGAACAGTGGGTGACCGAGTCTGCTCTATCCGACACTATACTGTGAACGACACACTTCACAATCACGATAGGACTGTGGTTGATGGAAATGCAATTTGTCAATGGGTACGTTTATATGAGCCATAAAGTCTCCTTCAAAAACAGGCAAGGAAAGAAAATTTAACGGCGGGAACCATATATCTATCCCGGCGTTAAAAATATGGATCTATAACGCCTGGAACGTTCCATGAAGCAAGAAGCGTTTCGGTGTTTTGGGAATGGATAGGATCAGATAGGAGATAGGTCACGTATGTAGGATGCCCTTCGATAAATGGACCCAAATCACCGTCCTGTGGCACCCTACAGCCTGCTGATCAGCCACGAACCCGATCACATACATTCCCCATCATTCCAACAGGGACACCTGAAGTACTATGGAGGAGACCAGCTTTTCCCAGCTGTGGTACACCTACACAATCATCATCATTAGCAGCCGCAAGAAGGGATCCCGCGACCTTTATCAGGTCGTCCGTCCACCTTGCGGGCGGGCGCCCCACTCTTAAGTTTGGTCACAAATGGTCCCCAGTCTAGAACTTTTCGGCCCCAGCAACCGTCAGTTCTACGCGCTATGTGCTCACTACCACTTCAACCTGCTTACCAGCTGGGCCACGTCGGCGACGAACCTCCTCATCCGATTCATTCATCTCGTAGCGAAACGCCGAGCATAGTCCTTTCCATAGCACGCTGAGTGACCTTGTGCCTTCTTATGGGGCCCAAAGGGAGAGACTACGTTTCCGATCCATAGGTAATCACTGGTAACACACTAATTAGATACCTTGTCCTCAGGCACTGTTGAATGTTTGAAGAGAATACATCACACAATTTCCCGAATGCTGCCCAGCTGAGTTGGATTCGACGATTTACCTCTTTCTTGAAGTTGAACCTACTTACTTGGACCACTTGTCCTAGGTTGTGTACCTACACGATATTGTCCTTTACCAATGAAGTAAGTAGGTGAGAATGTGAGTAATGTAACGCATTTCCATCGCTGCTTAAAGTTGCAGTGTGTAGCGGCCCTAATACGACCAACACAATCAACAGTCTTGTAGGTAGGCTTTTAACCCTTAATTTATCTGTTAGGTCCCAGGGACTCCACACGATTTTCAAAGCTTTGTATTTTTTTTATTATATCACTTATAAGTTCATGCGTCTCAGTACCTTTCTACAATAGCGCGCGCCGTGCGGGAGGAGAAGAACGTGCATGTGTGCTTATTTATTGGTGAGTTATTAAGTTCATAGAGTCCACGGGACTCCACCAGAGCGTTTGTGTTACTTTTTCACTAATTCAATAACTTTGTATTTTTGTAGTTTTATGGTACAATTTCTTTTTTTTAGGCTACAAAATTGCAAAATAATGAATTCAGCTTAACCAAATGCTAAATTAATTATAATAGGATGGCTAAACGACGAAGATTCGGAGTCTGACGAAGAATCTGAACCGTTCCAAGTGCTTCAAAATAATATGCCTGCGGAATCGCTCTCCGAGTTCGAAGATAAGTGCATACCTTCGGATCTGAATCATGACAGATCATACCTTCGAATCATAGCAATACTGTATATTTATGTCATAACTGTAAAAAGCCAGTATGCTTAGGCTGTACTAGAAAAAGTTGTTGACCATTGTGTTGCCACAACTGCTGCACGTTTTTTATTCTTTATAAAACACTAACCATTTTATTTTATTTCTATAATTTCACTATATTGTTATAATTATTCAGAAGTGAAAAGTTGAAATAAACTAAAGTTTATATTTTTTATGGTACCCAGAAGTTGGCACTACTTTTTGTTAGTAAAATTAAGAGGGTAATTTTGTTTCTATTGTTAAAAACTGAAATGATTATAAATACCAAAATCTGATTCGATAGTCTGATAGAGTATTAATTGAAACTCAAATAAATAACGAATTTTGTTACTATCTTTAATTATGTTGTTTTATTTGAACCAAAAAAATGTTTGGAGTCCCATGGACTCCACCAGATAAATTAAAGTATATTTAGGCACCAGATTAACTAAGGGTTAAGTAGGCTCTATCAATATAGCAATATTTCATAATACTTAAACATCTTTGTTTTTTGTCGTATGCTGTATATTAAATTGTTCTTAGTCTCTCATGAATTTTGAATGTAAACTGTCAACTTGACAGCTGGCCTGGTATTGTTGTGACAGTGACAGTAGAACGTAAACAAGTTTTCTCTAACCCGAAAAAACGGCATTCAATTGAAAAACAACAATTTCGTTTCGTCACCGGCGTTATCGCTGTGCGTAATCACAGAACGCGACTAATTACAATTGTAGATAAGATGAATTATTTAACTTCTTTGACGTTTACGACTCATTCGTCGCAAAAACAGCACGAAAATGTCAGCTCCCGTTACAAAAAACACAATTTTGCTCACAAAACTAGTAAAACACGTGAACAATGGCTCGAAAAGACTTTCTTCACATTTCAATTACTTTCCTGACAATGAGAAACCAGTCGATGGTAAGTTAACAAAACTTGAAATATTAAGTGAAAGCGAAACCACATTATTTTTCAGATTTCCCAGGAGATTCACTATGATAGACATTAAAAACTTCAGTTTGTCCCTTTAAGTACCATACTCTAAATTGAGTCTTATGTGTTTACCAAAACACTGTATTATTTACCTTATTGTTTGTTTACTCGTTATAAAAAAGCAACATTTATCTTGAATAAACTCCAATACTTAGCTTACATAAGTTGTGTGTTTGGATTAGGACTATCATGCTTTAAATTTCACAGGAACTATCTTGTCTTCCTAAAGAATATGTGATGTTAAAATCATAGATGTTTTGCTGTAATATTTCTCTCATGGTAATTAGTTTCAGGGGAGACAACTAAAATGAACATGATGCAAGCGATCAACAATGCAATGGATCTCACACTCAAAAATGACCCGACAGCTGTTCTGTTCGGGGAAGATGTTGGCTTCGGTGGTGTGTTCAGGTGTGCACTGGGTTTACAGGTGAGCTAGCTTTTACATATTTATAGCTTTAATGTGTTCTATCTTTTTTATTATTTAGAACTAGGCTGTCATTTGGTCAAAATATTTACAATCTCACCTTATGGTGAGTGATGATGTGGTTGATGATGATACATGTTTGCCTAGCAATTCATGCCTTCCTTGCAAAAACCCAAGTTATAGTGTTGTGGGAACACATGCATATTGACTAGTCAGCACAATATCTTGCCCTGTATCTTAATTGTTTTCCTCTACGGATTTGAAAACGGCAAAGATTTTCTTCAAGGCAAGGCCTTCCATTTTCTGTAACTTTTGGCAGATTTTTAAGTTGCAAGTATAAAAGATAGATTGAAAACAATATCTTGTTTATTTTATGAAAAACATTACAAGTTGAATTAAATTGGAAAAACATATTTTAATAGGTTTCATTAAAATAACCATACTTATTTAGCTCCACTTGGTTTGCCATGTGCATTTCAATTTTTAACCTTTTTAAAAAGGATGTTTTATGTGTTACAGGAAAAATATGGCAAAGATCGGGTCTTCAATACTCCTCTGTGTGAACAGGGTATTGCCGGTTTTGGGATTGGACTGGCCACAGCCGGGGCCACAGCAATTGCTGAAATACAGTTTGCTGACTATATTTTCCCAGCTTTTGACCAGGTTTGTATATTGGAACTTAATAAAACAATATATTATTTTATTAGCTTAAAACATGACAAAAGGCAGAGAATTAAATATCAGTTCCAAAACAAAACTAATTAAACATGTTTCTGCTTATAACAATGTGCCATTTAATAAGGGGCATATCACTCCAACTTTAAAGGTCCAACATTTGAAGCTGGTATTATAAACCAACCAGTGGTAAACCAGTAGGCTTTAATATATAATAATAATAAGTATGAAATAATAATAATAAGTATGTTTGTGTTTACAAAAAAGCACGAGTTTATATAATGTCCAGTGGTATTTCAATCTAACTAAATAGTGAACGTAAACGGCAGGCCTCTTTAAGATGCCCTCATACTCTGGCAAGGGAGAGCGAGAGGTATGGAGAACCTCGGAGGAGGCCTATGTCTGTATGAGAAATGTATTTTTATATTAGGTAAAGTCAATGAAACTGTTACTGTAAAATTGACAAAAGATCATAAGTGGCTTTGTTATTATTATAGATAGTGAACGAAGCAGCGAAGGCGCGGTTCCGCTCGGGCGGCCAGTTCGACTGCGGCGCCCTGACCATCCGCGCGCCGTGCAGCGCCGTCGGGCACGGCGGCCTCTACCACTCGCAGAGCCCCGAGGCCTTCTTCGCGCACGCTCCGGGACTCAAGGTGAGCACACCAGCTCACACCAGACGGAATGTTTTGGAAAGCCAGTTGCACTGCCCAAACTTTCTAAATTCTCTGTAATGCCTTGCGGTCGACTGGTTGAGAATGCCTCCAGGCATTAAGTCCGCCACTTTTACTGTTTTTTCTCTTAATTTCGGGAAATTAAGATTTTAGATTTTTCGCGGGTTCGATCCCCGCACAGTACAAACATTTGTGTGCATGAACATGCCTGTTTGTATTGGTCTGGGTGTTCCCTATGTATTATAAGGATGTATTACAAAAAAAAAGTATGTTTATCTGTTGTCTAGTAAATGTCTTAAATTAGCCCACTTGGGGCTAGATGGCGCTGAGTGGTATAATGTCCAAGGATATTTATTTATTTAATTAATTAATAAATGTTCAGCAACTGGTGTTGTATACCTACCATTGAAAGATTCGTTATTATAATTCACCTTTTTTCACAGTAAAACATGCAACTTATATCGAATTTTCTGCACCAACAATGAAATATCTAGCAACAGACACACCTCTAAAATCTCATGTTAATGGCACAGCAACAACTATCTTAACTTTATTAATACTATCGCTTATCTAGTAATCAGTTCAAGTGAAATAAATAAAGATAAGAAAAGATTTAAGAACTACTGTATGTACCTAAAATATTTTTTCACATAATGTATAGTTCTGAGACAAAATAAAGATAATTTAATATTACCTACAGGTCAAGTTTCTTGCGGCTATTGCAAATTGAGTTTTCTATCCGACTACATTGAAAAAGAAGTATGCGTTCCACCTAATGGTACGACACTTGATACTAGAATGATCCAGCACGGGTAGTATTATTATTTAGGGGGCGTCCATAAATTACGTGAGACGATTTAGGGGGGGAGGAGTCAAATTTCGTCTAATCTCACGTTGGGGAGAGGGGGGGGGGTGTCGACAAATATCACGCATTTTTTTTCTGATTGAAACAAAAAAAACATACTATTTTAGTCCATACAATCCAAATTGTTTCGATGATGCTTTAGAATGAATCTTGAGCATGTGCTCAAGATTCATTCTAAAGCATCATCGTAATACGATTAAGATTATGCATCTATAAGTCTCAGCAATATTGATTACTAGTCAATTAAAGAAAACCACATTCTGAAAAAATCTCACGTGAGATTGGGGGATGGGGGAGGGGGTTGAATGAAATCTCACGACATCTCACCAAGGGGGGAAGGAGGAGGGACAGAAAATTTAAAAAAACACCTCACGTAATTTATGGACGCCCCCTTACGGTTAGGGATGGTGCCGTAGGCTGACTGATATTACGTCCGTCTGCTGTGGGTCCCGCCAGGTCTTGCCATGGCTTTACAGAGTCTAGTAATATGTTGCACCGTCAGTACTCTTACCCCCGAATTCACAAACGTCAATCAATGCTAAGCACGCGCTCACGCTCATGCTGTCCCGTAAAATGTCAATAGAACTGAAAGAGAGGATGCTTAACGTTGATTTGCTTTAGCGTTTGGGAATTTAAGGGTTAATTGTTTGTTTATTTATTCTTTATTGCACAAGGGAAAAAAATGCAATTGGCGGACTTAATGCCTAAAGGCACTCTATGTTATATGTGTGACTTGTAATATTTACAAAAATAAAAATAAAATCCGAAAGCTTAACATCAGTAACCGTTTTCGATCCCCACTTTGTAAGTTGCCCTCTATCTCCAGGTGGTAGTCCCTCGAGGCCCCATCTCAGCCAAAGGCCTCCTCCTGTCTTGTATCCGGGACCGCGACCCCTGCGTGTTCCTGGAGCCCAAGATCCTGTACCGTTCCGCCGCTGAAGAGGTGCCCGTGGAGGACTACACGTTGCCGCTTGGGAAGGCACAGGTTTTGAGAGAAGGTAACAGAAATCTATACTTTCACGATTTTATAAAAAAACAAAAAACTATAGGAGGATATCCCGTATCCCTCAGTCATTTCAGAACAACACTTGTAAAACCACGTGGCAAATAAATAAGGAACTGAATGAAGAAAATCAGAAAAACTAAAAATAAATGAATAAACTTTATTCTTAAATCTAACCTCATTTGTCCCACTGCTGCGCAAGTTAACGCGAACGCAAACCCATTTTAAATAAATAAAAAAAAAAAAAGAAAAAAAAACTTTCTCTAAAGGTCTCTGGCCCGAGATCTACCAATCAGTGGAATAATGAGATATGTCACCGCAATATACTAAAAATGAAGTCTACATTCCTGAATCATGAATTCCTGAAAATAAATGAACTAACAAGTGATAAGAATGCCTTCAACGCGTTTCGATCATCATAAACGTGGTTACAACCCGTGTGCTCGTTCCTATCCCGCTGCAGTGAGCGGACACCTTTATTGCCTATACCACAATGTTTGAAGCTAAGAGAAGCTATAATTTATTGCCCAGTAATCTTCAGATCAAGCATTTAGCATTTTCCATGCAGTATCTTTACCAAAGATCCGAAAGCCAGAAAAAGACATTCGGTCTTGGCTTCAGGTGAAAATCGAACCCGCGTCTTTCGCAAACCGGGTGACTGCACTTACCACTATGCTACCGAGACCATTAACAGACCGGCCGAATCTTAGAAGTTACAATTCACTCATTTCTGTTTTCTCTCTTGCTTACTGATAATTCTTTGCAATAGAGCAAGGAGAATTCCTCAGAAATGGGTAGCCTATCAAGCCGTTGACTATACATTTACTTATCGCAGGTGATGCAGCCACACTAATAGGCTGGGGAACCCAGATCCATGTTTTACTAGAAGTGGCGCAAATGGCGGAGGAGAAGCTCGGCGTCAAGTGTGACGTCATCGACCTCATGTCCATCCTGCCCTGGGACGAGGAAACTGTCTGCAATGTAAGTTTTCTATCCTACTAATATTATAAAGCCGAAAGTTTGTATGTATGGATGTTCCATGTTGCTCTTTCACGTAAAAACTACTGAATGGATTTTAATGATACTTTACAATAATGTAGCTTATTCATCTGGCACACAAAGGCTATAATTTATAAAGGAATATTACTTTTTGTTTTTGAACTTAAGGTTCGCTACTAGGGTCGGCCGGAGAGAAAATCTGTCAAATTTGAAAGCGATCGTGACAGCTATGGTCACACAGTGGTTGGGCCATGCAATCCGTGCATAAATGCAATGCATAAATCCGGACGACCATCTTGGTGTAATTGTTAAGAAGTCGGCTACTACACCAAAGGTCGCGGGTTCGATCCCCGCACAGTACAAACATTTGTGTGCATGAACATGTCTGTTTGTATTGGTCTGGGTTTTTCCTATGTATAATAAGTATGTATTTACAAAAGAAAAAGTATTTGAGTATGTTTATCCGTTGTCTAGTATCCCATAAAAACGGAGTATAATTAACTCACTTGGGGCTAGATGGCGCTGTGTGGAATAATGTCCAGGGATATTTATTTATTTATTATTATTATAAATCGCGGCATGATAATCATTTGATGCGTTCACCAAATATATTTTTATTTCGCCACAAAATATATTTCAGGATATAGGGCAAACAAAAGAAACTAACCAAAAATTTTATTTAATTAAACATACTAACAAGCAGTTTTGCCAATTATTTTTTTACACTATTATTTGCAATCTATTCTCGTGACCACGTTATTTGCACAATGTTATATCTGGTACTTGACGATTCCATCGAGATTTAGTTGTAACTTGGTTTATCCGTTCGATCATCATCAACACAAAATATTTCTTACATCCAATGCATATGATATAGCAATACACGGAGCCATTTCTAGTAACATGCAGAAGAACCCACTAATAAATTGGTCTTACTTGTAATGAAAAGCTGCAAGAAGCATTAAACGGAGCTATCTTGTTACTAACTAAAACGAGGAATTTAACAGTTGAGACACTTTTAGTGGATAATTTATTTTAGATAATAACACTTGAGTAATACCTTTAGTCTCCTGTAGAGGCCATCGCGCTGAATTTAATACAGAATCCACCGTGATCTTCATCTTACTGGAATTGATCTACGAGTAGAGCATAGTATGAAAGGAAGTCACCCTCCGCGTTTTTCTGTCTGTTTTTACATAAGCTTTCACTATCTAAATGATAGTTGATGCTAATTATATTTTCTAGAACGTTTGTCTGTATAGTTCATTCAAATTACTACAGGGAAAAGCTGTGTGCAAATAGCCAGTTAGAGATAAAAATGCTTGCACTGCCATTTTTCCATGGCTGACGTAAATATGATAATTCATATTTATATCAAAGTTCTATCTGATCCATTTTTTTAAAATTTAAAACGGGTTTGCGTTTGACCTCAGTCTTGCCAGCCACGCTTACCCAAAAAATGCCTATTCACTCTTGCCTTGAAGACACCAAGGTTGTATGTATCCGGAAACACAGACGCAGGGAGGGCGTTCCACTCCTTAGCGGTGCGGACCAGAAAGGAAGCACCAAACCGCTTAGTTCGGACCGCTGGAAAGTCGACCACATGGAGATGAAAGCCCTCGCGGCGTCTTGTGGTCCGGTAGTAGAAAGTAGGGGGTGGTATCAGGTCATGAAGTTCTTGCGCACACTCTCCGAAATACACCTTATAAAAAACCGATAGACAGGCAACTCTACGCCGATGCTCCAAACTCGAGTTTGGTTCCAACGAGCGTCTCGTCACCTATCAGTCTCCTGGCTCTTCGGTCTACTGAGTCCAGTGCATCCAGCTGATACTTGGCAGAGCCATCCCAGAGGTGGCAGAAGTACTCCATACACAACCGAATTTGTGCTTGGTACAATTGTAAAAGCTGTTCCGGTGTGAAGTGCGTTTCCATTTCGAATAACTTGTGATTATGTTCTATTGCAATAACTATTTCTGTTTCGTATAAGCAAACGCAAACTTTAATTTTTTTTGCTCGAGCTCTCCATCCTAATTACTATGGAACGAGTGAAGTTTCTTTGACAGCCGTCTGCGCAGTCCCGCAAGTCAGTCTTCCACATGACGCCGGGTGAGTGCACGTCACTGCGTAAAGAATAGGAAAATGAAATGGCGACTAGTACGAAATTGTCAAACCCAAGAGAGCTTTTAATCAAGTGTACTTATAAATATAAACCTGCCATATAACTCTCATGGTGAATCATGATAAAATCATACGTTTGATAAATTATGCATAATGCATATGAACAAACAGTACGGAGGAAAAAAAATAAAGTTGTACTATTTTCAACAAAAGACCCTATGTGCGCCTATTTCGTGTAAATTATCCGCGTAATTATAAATGTCATTTTCGTCAAAAGCGACATGCGCTCACCTTGGGGACATGGGGGGGAGTGAGCTGCGACGGTGCGCGGACAGCTATCAAAGAAACTTCACTCACTCCATAGTAATTTGTATGGAGATTTCAAGCGAAAAATTCGGAATGTTTGGGATTTTCTTGCACAAAACTGAAATAAAGCAATGAAAAACAACTGATTGGCAATGCTTCTTTGATATCTGATCTTTACACGTTATTTAAAACACGTAAGTTGTTAGTTTATATGATGCCTAAACTTTTGAAATACGGGAGTGCGTTTTGCACGTTTTTAGCGATATTCTGATTTTTTTTCACATTAATCTAGTAAGTTGATCCATATACTGGAAGTTTGAGCTGATTGTGCAACTCTTTTTCTACTATGACGATTTTTTTCGTGCCTCACACTTTATATTTTCTATATAAAACTTTAGTTTTCCCGAGAGCCGTTTTCCTGGTATCGCGCCTTAAGTCCACGCGGACTAGGTATGTCGCGGGCAGTCGCTAGTCTTTAATAAAAAAAATACGTCAATGCTTTGCTCAGGTGTTCGAAGTTCTGATTTAGGGTGCCCCTTTTTAAGTAACCTCTCTATGCCTTTTTTATTATAATATCATTGGACCTAACAGATTGAAAATAAACATCACATACGCTCACGACTATATTCCAAACGGAGTAGTCAGAGGCATACCGACTGTCACCGTCAAAGTGAACGGAACATTCGGAAGCGTGAACTTTTCAGAGCTAATTTGTACCCAAAACGTGGTAAGGCCTTCCGCCTTCTGCCGTTATCTGAGTTACTTGGGCTTATCATTAGCGGCTTTCAGTTTCTATTATTAGGATTCTTGACGATTCGAAAGTACTGTGTAATGGTCTACCTTGAATACTATTAAAAAGAAATATTGAATTTATGTAGAAAAAAATTGCCAGTTATAAGAATTGATAAGACGAGATCTGTCTGGCCAGCTAGTGTAATACAATTGTCTTATAAAGTGAAACTTAATTTCAGTCTGTAAAGAAGACTGGCCGCTGCCTCGTCGCACACGAAGCCCCGCTGACGTCGGGCTTCGGCGCCGAGCTCGCCGCCACCATACAGGTATTAAACAATATCATACCTAAATGCACATAACGTTACAGATAGTCAAATATGATGCAAAAGTCATAATTAGCAAGTTTTGCCACAGTGCAAGAAAACATCAGAAGTATTAAAAATCCTTCGGCTTCAGAAGACGTCATAATAATGTTTAGAAAAAGCAAACCCGCCAAGAGTTACACTCAAATAGAGTGACCTCATTACTGAAATGGACATTTGAAGGTGACATTTTAACACTAATGAACCATGGACATCTCTGACTGCGGCAGTCAACCAGCGCTCTGAAACACTGTTTTATTTATAAAAAGTTAATTAACGGAATAAAAATAAAATAACATGTAAAGATAGGAAAACCAAAAAAAGACACTCGGTCTTGGCGTCAGGCGTGAATCGGTAGATAATTAAATAAAATAACCTATTAAAAATCTAGTTTCATCTTAATCGAAAGTCAAATATTTGCAATAATGTTTCTTACGGCGGCAGCCCTATCGCGTGGCGACGGTCATATTACTGTTATATTCCTTTACCGTGACATTGGTGAAACAAATCTGGCTGCCAGGTAAAATATACCAGAAAAATTCGGCCGGTCTGTTAATGGTCTCGGTAGCACAATGGCTAGTGCAGTCGAACCCGCCTGAAGCCAAGACCGAATGTCTTTTCTGGTTTTCCTATCTTCAGTAAGATGATATATCATCAGACATCCCTAATGCTAAAATAAAATAACCTAAATACTATATAATATCCAGGAGGAGTGTTTCCTGCACCTCGAGGCGCCGATCGCTCGGGTCGCGGGCTGGGACGCGCCGTTCCCGCACGTGTTCGAGCCGCTGTACTTGCCGACGCGCTGGCGCTGCTTCCACGCGCTCACAGACCTGCTCGGATATTAACCCGACTTTACCTACTGGAACGATGTTGTACTGTGGTCAAATAAATTTTAGCTAAAAAAAATCAAAATGTTATATTTTTATATACAATGTACATAGGTCGCATAAAATATACCAATTTTTTGCTGCAAAAACGTTAAGGGATAATTTTTACTCTGGATCTGGGTGTTTATGATACCATCCATCATGAGAATAAACCCTCGTTCCTTGGTATTCATAACACGATGAGGACACCTTTCGTTTGTTCAAAGTTATTTATTGGAGCAAATTTAATGGAAATAGTTACAATACCTACACCTAAATTTGGACCTCAAGCAAGGTAATACAACATCATCTCCGCTTTATTTACCTCTCAGCTAAAATTAATTGCCTACAACAAAAATGTTGACAACCACTTTCTTTCATTCAATTATTTCTCGTTGTAATGCATAGGCATAGGTACAGACCTACCAACTTATCTGTGAACTGAAAGAGGACGACACCGTCGATTCAGTGTTGCTAATTAATATAAGGTGCCTACAATTGAGTGAGTTTCACAAGTAGGTAATTTTTCATATGAAATAAGTATTAGATAAAAATAATAAAATTAAATATTGTAAATTAATTTGTAGTTAAGTAGGTACGCTAAACAGTTGTCCTTCAGGATTAAAAATGGCTTTATTAAGAAAGTGATCCAGTGAAACGAAAATCCTGCAGATATTAAGGTTTTATAGCTAAAACAGTTACTAGAGAGATAAACTAGAATCTGGAAAACTTAACAATCATACTGAATGTTCCACACTTAAAACTTTCATTCAATGTGGTTCATGTACAGTCAACAGCACATCAGGTTACCCCATTTCCGTTTTTTTTCTCTCGCTCTTGCCAAATGACATTTGTTCGCGATAGAGCAAGGAGGACTGACCGGAAATGGGTAGCGTGATGTGCCGGCCACCGTACCCTCCCTGCATCAGGTACCAGGTACTATTTGCAGCATTTAGTCAAGACCGTACCTAACCCCTAACAACGATATACTAATAATAATTCGCAGTGGTAAGTACCTAATGGATGTAATAAAAAAAACAAATTGCTTTACAATTATTTATTAAAAACCACATTTACAGTAATTATGATCTTTAGATGAACCTGCATTACCAACATCATCATCGCTGTCCTGTGTAATTTATTTCTGTCTTTAAGACCTCTAGGAGGTTTTTAACAGTAGACACCTCGTTTTTGGCAGAATCAAATTGATGTACTCTCCTCCTCATCCAAATCATCAACGTGTATGATTCCACTTTTGCGTTTTCTATCCTTGCCTTGTGTCCGAATTTTAGTAACAGTGTCTTCTGCTGCATGCCCTTCTTTATCTATTTTTGAAAAGAGTCCTTGACTCACACCTGAAACATAGGATTTTATTTTTCATCGAGATTTAAAAACCGGCAGGTTAGTTGGCTCACCCATTTAACAGGTGACCTATTAGATGTGCGTTACCGTTACGTTAACCTACAGTAAGAATATATACAAATATTCCGTGGACTTAAATATTTGGTTAAGTATATAGGTATTTATAAAAATAAAGCTGACAACACTAACCTGTTGCAGCCGAAATTCGTTTGTATATTTTGGTAAATGGAATAATCGGAGTCACGCTCGAGCTTCTTCTTTAAAAAAGGTTTCAACCTTGAGAATAATGTTTTGAGTATCACATTTTATGGCTTTCGGCATATTCAACTTCATAAATTCCGAAAAATCACAATAAAACAACCATAGTACTCAAAAATTGTTGACACGGACAATCGAATGACATTTCAACATTTTCAACATGGCGGTCGTAGTTCCAATTTTCGCCATTTCACAGATAAGTTGGTAGGACTGTATACAAGTAATGAAATAAAACAGCTGAACATTATTACTTACATCAATTTATTAAAAAAAATGAAAATCAAACCTTAAAAATGAAAGCTACAAAATAAGAACAGTTGTTAGCAGAAATGCTTAAAATAAATGTCAATCTTAAGAAATTAAAACACACTTAGTTAAGTTGTGCCAACATAAAACTAGCAATATTAGAAACAAGTTAATGCAAACAAATGTACATTTATCTGAAATACGAAACTTAACCTAGTTACTTACGTAATTCATCTTCAACAATTGTTCAAAACATTAGTAAAATTCAGTAACAAATAGAAAGCAACTAAAACTACCTAAACTCTAAAGTTATTTATTACCAAACGACCTTGTGATGTCAGATATTTACAATGTCAAAACTGAGCAGAATTTTATTCATATAAATTCTAAAATTTAAAGCATTTCACAAAAATTATAAGGCAATTACAACTTGACCAGCACCTTGCACTAACATTAAGGAAATCAGATCAGTGATAATGGACAAATTTTACAAATTAAAAATGCCCACAATTAATTTTTAATACCTAATTGACAAATCAGGCAGCACTAAATTAGTTTCCATCAATTTTTAAATTTAGTACAAAGAAATCATGTTTTTAAAACAGGCTCAAGATATGCATGCAATTATGTTGAAAACCTTCAGTCTATACAGTCATTGAAAAACAACCCTGCTGATAAAAATCATTCGATATTTTTATAACAATCAACAAGAAAATTGTGCAATCAGAAACTTCAGTCAGACTATTGGAAAGGCACCTAGGGGTTCAAAAATGAAATAAATGATACATTTATATTTCATAATAAGGTCCTCCGAAAAACTACCTGTCATCTTTGACTATCTTTCACAAACTTACAACCAATAACAAGTACAAAGAGAAATGAACATAATTGTGGATTAAATTATGCTATTTATTATGAACAATAAGAAATCAAAAGTGTGAAATTGAATTAATTTCATGCTTTTTTTCTTAGCTATGCAAATTATCCTAAAATTTTTTTTATGATCATATCTTTCTTAGCCCAGCTTAAAAGACAGACAGAATATATTTCCTATTTCATATAAGGTGCATACAGAACAAATTAGTTGCAATAAATAATCCACAAGCATCTATGTATGAAAACACCAAATTGATAATATTTTTTAAGTAAATAATAAAATCAGTTTAAATATATGTATGCGCTTGGAATTGAGCTGCGGAGCTCACTCTTCCCAGTTGCTTCGCCGCTGGCGGGAGGATTTCAGGTAGGGGCCAAATGTTGGGGAGTTAGGGAACCTCTGCATGTACCGCTCCAAGTGCAAGTATTTCACTGTGATGAGGCGGCCCTCGTACCACCAGCCGTGCAAGCTGCGGTACACCACGCCGGCATCAGCCGGGGTCGCACACTTCACGTATACGCAGCACGAAATTCTCTCAATGTCCACATGCAAGATGTTACAATGATCCCCACACTTCTCCACAATCGTCTCCTGGATCACAGAGCGTAAATTGGGATTGGAGTCATTCTTATCAAACATGTTACGGATTTTCAGGCAAGGTGTGGGAGACACAGTCAAATTGTTAACTGAACCTTCTTGCGTTTCAAAGGCCTGACCTTGCCATGCGGCATTACGCTTTGGGCTGTTGTGGGATATCCACCTCCAGACTCTGCAATCTTCACCGTCAACAGACTGAACTTCCATTCTCACTCTGCTCTCGTTTCTCTGAATAAATTTAACAGCAGCATCCCAAACTGAACACATCTTCTCTCTATTCTGTGGTGATATTAGTGTGTCACGAACATGGTCAACGGATATGTAGGGTTCACCACTATCCTCAGTCTCTTGAGAGATAACCTGAATTATTTGTTCGACCATTGAATAGACTTCTTCACTTTTACGCTTCTGGTAGACAACATAGTATTTGTATGAGCGTTGTAACCCTAGAAGTACCAAGGCAAGAACACCAACAAGAATTAAAGTGGATCCTGCAGAATACAGCGTGTTGACAAGTAAACAAGTAAGTGGAGTGGATGGGTCAGTGAGGACTACAGCTACACTACCCTTGTTGCGTTGTTGGACAACAATATCAGTTGATGTGATAGGTGTATACTCAATATCTTTAGTATAGAGGTTTTTCAACTGAACTACACTGAGTCCCCAGCGTGGATTGTTGACTATCAACACCTGGAGATTGTTAAGGTCAGTTCGACATTGACTGACATCTACAGTGCCTGCTCTTGCACTGGCTATATCAATAATTTCTCTCTCTGTCAAATAGGGCATAGCTCCTGGCTTACCACATTTGAATGTAGCAGCCCTTGAAGTCAATTCGGGATGTATAACTTTTAATAGATCTTTAGCATAACTGACCTGTTCTTTGGGCACACAATTTATTCCTGGCCTATTACCAGGTATGTTTAGTTGGCAAATCGGTATGACACTGTTCTGATCGTCTACCACGGAAGTGATATCGTTTTTCTTAACTATATACATAAAAAATAAGCAAAAAAAAAAAAGTGTAACCAACACAACCAGCGCCAAAGAAACAAGATTATTCTTCAAGAATTTCCTATCATTAGCAGTTTTGTAGTCAACAACATCAGATCTAGAAACACCAGTTATGTAGGACCTGCGCGGCAGTAATGTGCTTCCATTGTTTGCATCTCTGTCAATAAATGATGGAGGCTTTGGTAGATCAGGTTTGAGAGAAGTCAGGCGGCGTGTAAAATTACTAAGATATGGAGACTCAACTTCATCAACAGTAGATGTTGATGGTTGATAAGTACTTGATGTAAAACTTGGAGTATAGGTGCTGGCAGAAGGCCTGTCACCCAGTGTTGAGGTCAATCCTAACCGTGATCGGATAGAGTTAAGATGATCAGAGGAAGAAAGAGAAGATGAGAAACCTGGTGTTATAGATGGACGGGAGAATATTGATGATTTAGGGGGACTAGTGGCGACGTCAACTGTCGGTAGTGTGCTAGAAATATAGTCACTAGAGCGTGAACTGCTCCGGAATGGTGAAGATGTCTTTTTGCCACTCTTACCAGAGTCAACATCACTGTCCGAACCTGTTTCATAGTCATCCTGCTCGTTGGCTGCGTACGTACGTGTGACGCGGCGAGTGGTCACGGTTTCTACCTCCTCATGTGTGCGGACAGGTGACTTCTCTTCCTCAGATTCTGAACCCTTATCGGAATCACGTTTTACAGGCGAACCTTTCTTCACAGGCGGCTGACGCTTTGTTTTGCTGGTCACTGGAGGTAACATAGCCCCCCCAGTTGTAGCCCGACGACCTCGCTTCTCTCTAGCATTGCCAGTTGTGTCTAAATCGGACTCCTCACCGCTCGAATACTGCGCTAGTGTACGCCTGCTTTCCACCTTACTATCTGTACTATTTCGCGGCTTACTTTTGTTATCCAATACCAGCTTGAGTTTCTTTACTAATAAGTTCCTCGTAGAAGCGGTTATAGGCATAATAGGGAACCCATGCTCGGCCAACTTTGTCCGAAGCTCGGCATCTGACATTGAGTCAACTTGATCAGCCATGGCGAAACCTGCAAAGTAACAACCACACCGATTTATTGCACATTCACACACATAAAATAATACAAAATAATTTTAGCTAAGATTAACCACCTTATTTTCAATTATTGTAGAAAATATTACGTCAAATATATAAAAATTCACCGGCGCGTCATGTCGCACGCATTTGCAAGAACGTCGTTATTTGGTGTTGCCACAAATTTTATCCAAAAACTTCCGACACGGACACGCACGACACAACTAAAAAGCTTTAGCTTGTACCACGGCCGGTTTTCTTCCTTTAAAAAATAATAGCATTAAGGTTAAGCTTGTCTATGGATGCTTTTATAGAAAATGGCAGCTTCCCCTCCTCCCGCGGATGATGAGGTTTCTAGTCTAAGGATTGTCTTTGGTTTGTAACCTAGGTTACGCTTTTGTTGATTGTCATTTGTGTCAAGTATTGTCAGGTTGGTTTTTATTTCATTGTGTCAACAATATTTTTTTCAGAAAATATAAATGCTTAAAAGAAAATAAACTTACGTACCCATCAGAAAATGCGGTAAGATTGTTTGGAAACATAATTGTAGAAGACAATCAAGTTTTAGAAATTAGCCCACATCAACAGGGTTTAATAAAAGAGTTGAAACATCAAATTCAGTCCAAGCATTCATCAGCATTCATATGATTCTTTGGGTTGTAAGCAACACAAAAGTGTAGTTGCGAAAAGCTGTTTTGATTTAACTCTGCGATTAACTGTGTTCAATTGGTGCAACATTATAAACAAAAATCTCAAGGTACGGATGTTTGTAGATTGGAAAAGACGATTTTGCCCTGTATGCAGCGTAAAGCATTTACTAAATATTAAACAAAATTAAGAAATAAAAGGCATACTAAGTGAAAATTGTTTAATTTATACCCAATTTATATTTCCAAAGAAAACAAGCAGAATTTAGGTAGGTACCTACCTATAATTTATTTATTTATTTATTTATTTATTTATCACCTCTTACAGCTATCATTACAGGAAACTTGACCTAATGCGATAGTGTAACTATCCTGTATAAAAATAAAAACTAAACATTTATAAAACAAAAAAAAAACAAATCTCCAAAATACTCTTAAAAACAACTAAAATCTATAACATATTATAAATAGTGCCGTTCTTGCGAATTCACTCAGAGGACACAAGAATATGTCCGTTATCTCAGCTACCGCGTTGATGGTGCGCATAGCGCGCGTGAGTGGCGCCCTCTCTAAAAGGTTGGTGCGCGCGCGCGGCACTGCCAGCAGCGGCGGCCTCCGCCGGCGCTCAGCGTACCGATCTGGTACACTAAGCCGTATGTGTTGCAGTAATTCGGCGTTGTGAACTCTGCCCCGTAACACCTTAAATAAATAAATAACAAGAGCCAAATCCCGTCTGGCCCTGAGCTCGTTATATCCCACCATACCCAAAATAAATAGCGTGGGATACATCAACGGGTAGAAAGGGTAAACCCCATACAATTTTAAATATACAAATCTGACAAATTTGTTTTGTATCCTCTCCAGCATGAGACTGTATTTGGTCTCATGTGGTGCCCAAATCTGTGAATTGCACTCCAGTTGGCTTCTCACTAAGGCGTTGTATAGTGCAATGACCGCCTTTATATTAGTGAAGTCGTGAGCTCTACGCAAGATGAATCCTAAATTACGATAAGCCTTTTTACAAATGCTATTAATATGGTCTCTGAACGTAAGATCAGCAGTCACCCGTACCCCTAGATCTCTGACCTCTGTAACTCTTTTCATTGGTACCCCTGCAACCTCGTAATCATACAAGACGGCCTTATGTGCGCGTGATAGGGTCAGCACGACACATTTAGATGCGTTAAATTGCAGCCGATTGGCCACACTCCAAGCTACCACTCTGTCTATGTCCCTCTGCAACCGCTGCATGTCCTCTGAGCTTTCAATAGGCAGATAAAGCTTCAGGTCATCTGCGAACAATAGGCACTTGGAATCCTCAACTACTATCGGCAGGTCATTAATCATGATCAGAAATTCAAGGGGCCCAAGGTTGCTGCCTTGACTTACGCCTGACCGGGTGTAATACAGCTCTGAAATATGTCCAGCGTATTCCACGTACTGCTGCCTATCCCTCATGTAACTGGCGAACAGTTTCAGCAGGTGCGGGGTGAAGCCGACGCTCGCAAATTTTGTAAGCAATATGTCATTGTCGACCAAGTCGAAGGCTTTTTTGAAATCGAAATAAGCGGCGTCTACCTGGCCCCCCGCATCCACCACCGGGATCACATCCGCCATGTAACTCAGGAGGTTAGATGTGGTGCTCGAAGCTTTGCGGAATCCATGCTGCTCGTTGGCGAGTTGTATATTCACCTGTTCGTACAAACTCGCGTGTATGGCAGATTCGAAGACCTTAGATGGTGTTGACAGCACAGCCACCGGCCTATAGCCCTCCACACTTGAAGATGATGCACCCCCCTTCGGTACCGGGACGACGCGTGTCACCTTCCATCGCTCCGGAAACACCGCAGATCTCAAACATAAATTAAATATATGTAGTAATGGCTCTACTAGTACCTCTCTACAGTCCCTATACACGAACGGGGGTATACCATCGGGCCCCGCTGACGTCTTCGGCTTGAGTTTTCGCAGCGCGGCGAGCACGTCGTCCGGGCTGAGCCGGTCGAGGTGCACGCGCGCGGCCGCGTTGGCGCCGCCTGCGCTCTCCACACTCGCGCACACGTCCAGCTTCGGCTCCTCTGTGCTGTACACCGAATGGAAATACCTCGCAAATTCCAAAGCACCCTGATCCGCACTCAGTACCGTACCGTTTTTTGTTATACCACGCGGACTCCTACTTTTCCTTTTGGACTTAATGTAGTTCCAAAAAGCTTTAGGCTCGTCAGCGAGATGACTTTGTATACGGTTCAGATATTGCTCATGAGCCCGCCTTATCGTATTTTTAACTCTTGCCCTACATTTAGAATATAAACAGTAATCTGTATTCGATTTACTTTTTTTATATTTT
This sequence comes from Udea ferrugalis, assembly GCA_950022985.1. Classification (NCBI taxonomy): domain Eukaryota; kingdom Metazoa; phylum Arthropoda; class Insecta; order Lepidoptera; family Crambidae; genus Udea; species Udea ferrugalis. The sequence goes on from OX465522.1 coordinate 17,250,463, forward strand.
TTATGAAGGACCGCCTTAAACTTAATTTCCCTAATTACCTCCCCATCATACCATTCTGGGTAGGTAGACTTCGTACTGTCGTAATTTAATTTCTTCTTTGGAACATAAGTATTTACAATAGATATAATATTTTCATGAAAAAAATCTAAACTTTCCTCTAAATCCAGAGCCATGATTGGAGTCCAATCGAATGACGCTATTGCCTCGTATAGTAACTGAAAATTCGCTTTGCTGAAGTTCCATCGCGTTGGAGTAACCCTACTGTCGTCTAAATTGTCTTGAGGCGTAGGCCCGGCGCTGGGAGCTGTGGCGCTCGAGACGGCCGCGACGGGCGCGGGGTCAGCGGGCGGCGAGGCGCGGCCCGGGCGCGCGCGCACGGCGAGCGCGGGGTGCAGGGGGTCGGGGCGTACGAGTGGCGTCGCCTCGCTCACGCTCACGGTATCCTCGTCCCAAGTACTTAACACTAAATCGAGATAACGGCCACTGCAATTTGCTACTCGATTGCTCTGAGTGAATCCGCAATACGTTTTAAAATACTCAAAATAATTATTTACAGCTACTGAGCAAGAATATAAATTAAAATCTCCTAAAACTAATATGGCACTATAAATATTACAGTATTGTTCTATAATCCTAAACATTAACATATATTCACTATCACTACTATTCGGCGGGATATAAATTACACAACATAAGAACTCAAACTTCTGTTTAAAATAAACGGTCGCACTGACTAGTTCAAATATGTGATTATCAACATCGACGTTGCCGGGTATCGCTACTCTCCGCAGCTCGAAGCGCGGTGCGGCCACTAAACACGCGCCGCCTTGCTTGCGTCCATCCGCACGGTCACAACGAATAATTGTGTATCCTGGTGGTACGAATTCTGCGTCCTTAATGGATTCATTACAACCAGTTTCCGTAATGGCAAATAAATCCGCCTCCGAAAGTGATACTCCATCGCTGAACTCTTCTAATTTTGTTCGAAGACCTCTCACGTTCTGGTAAAAGATCTCCACCGGTTTACTATAATATACCGTACCGTTATAAATCAACAAATATATACAAAAGGGTTTTTTTTTGTTAAACCTTTTTGTATATATTTGTGGATTTATAACGTTAACATCGTTGCCGCATTATGAAAAAACAATTAAAACAAAAAAAGCTGTCAAAATCTTTACATGCGGAAATCTCTATGGATCCTAAGGCGAGTTTTTTGCTACGGAAGTTACCCGTCTGAACCTGTTCCCTATCTAGTTTGTGGCTTGTACAGAGAGCTACCAACACTCACAGTTATTTTCCGACAATTTTTTTTTATTAGAGTTCATTCAGTACTTAAACTACAAGATGTGTTGTTTTTGTTGTAGTTGTGCACTAAGGCTAAGTTCAGATGGTCGTGGGTTGACGCGCAGATTTCTACTTGTAAGTGAATACAGACCGTTTACATATTCGCGCGATCTTAATATTATCAAATTCTAAGGGTGTACGTGCGTCAATGCGCAAACAGCTGAACTTAGTCTAAAAGTAGGAATCGGTAAAACGGTGTAAATCACAACAACATTTGTAATGAAGTATTTCATACTTTTGTCAATTTTCATTGAATATTGATGATGAATAGTCCACATGAGTTACGATCGTGTCTATCGGTTTTATTAACACCAGGAGAAAAAATATTGAAATGAAGCAACTTTTTGGCTAAAGCATTCCTTGTTGGAGTTACCACTCATAGGGGGTCAATCGCAAAAGACATCATTTAGTTTTCATAATCAAAATACCATTTATTGTAAACATAGATCATTAAACAGGTTCACAGATCAGCGTAAATTGTCACTATGTTTTGCCATTAATCTGGCACACAAAAAAGAAACAGTAGGAAAGCCAAAATAATAATAAATAAATTATGAAACGAATCAAAACTATTATGGCAAAAGTTATGATAGGGAATCTGAATTAAAATCAAATGAAGTTATTACATCAGAAAATATACATGACGGCTCATGGGCAAGTTTAGTGTGAGAGTGCCTTTCACGCACTGGCCACCAAGAATCTGGAAGACGAGGACAGGCCACTTTCGTGAAGGAGACTCTGTTTCTGACAACTCTGGGCACCAGTCACGTGTGTGAAGACAATGACGGATCAAATAAAAAAAATAAGAACGTTCTTGAAGTTGGATTTGAATGGCATGGAAGACACATTATTCAGTGAAGTGTCAATCACGTTTCGTTTAGTCTCAATAACAGTAGTAACATTTCAGTTACATCAGTGCGTGTTTGTGAGTGTAGCGCAGAGATTTAAATCGTTAGATGCGCCCATGTCATACATAAGGCGGGTAAAAATGCGTCATCGGTGAGAAGGGTGAGCTCACTCTTCCCGTCGTAGTCGATTGTCAGAAGCAGTGAGGCGTGTACGATGTTAACATTTCTCTGATTTCGGTAAAAAAGCCACTTCACATTCTTGCTTTCAAGTGCATTTATTATTTTCTACCATTTCTCCCACACCCAATTATTAGTTGAGCTGGCAAGACGTCAGACAAGGACACACAACCACCAGATGCCTTGTTGTAGGGCCGGACCGTTGGAGCGCTATCTAATAAATAACTACAATGTCTATGTTTTTTACTCCGACAGTTTCGCGCCTAATTTGGAACGGCTTTGGTGTTGGTGGTGAGATGATGATTTTCACCCTGACAGACTTATAGCCTGGTTATGCGCTTATTTAACCACAATTCCACCTGACTAACAGGTAAATGACTGTTTACTCTCTTCTTGAATTTAGTTGTTCCTATAGGAGTACATACATTAAGGCGATTGATTTTCATTATATTGCCTTGAATTCGTAATCCCTAGAAAGCTGATAAGTGGATTGGGCTGAAACTTCACACGGTCCCTGAACATGCGCTACATGTGTCGCACTGAGAGGTTCATCTGCAGCTTGTGCTGCTGCCCAAGCGACCGCCGGCTCTACGTAACTTGTTATTTCACGGAGGCACCAATTACTGGTAAGACAACTAATAATCAAATGAAAACTGGCGACCATTGCCAACCAAAAATTGCGCATGAGGGCTGAACTTATAATTTCTAACTGCACAGGGAACGTGTTAAGGGAAACAGTCGATATAAAATATGCCGCAGGCGGATTGTATTATCCGCCGTATTACATTACGGCTAGCCGTTTTAAAAAAACAGCGCAGTTTTGTAATGCGGCGGCTTATCGATTAGCCGGAATCCGGATTGTCATTAACATCTTCATGAAGGCGAGCTACGTTTAGCCGCATTGTACTAAGTACTACTTAGATTGGACTGTAGGGTAAAATGTAGAAGAATAGAAATCCTTCAATTGAGATACTTACACTTCGAGATAGTGATAGCTTAATCATTAATTGTGAATAATTGCAATGCTTGAGCTATTGAAAATCAGATGAAAGGATTGGAAGGGTATGGTTCAATAAATTCGCAGAATTTATTACGACAATCGTTTATTTGTGTCAATTAACAAAATTACACACTAATTAGCACATATACAAATAATCTACAAAAATTAACAAGTGTTTTAAAACATCATAATTATTTAAGATAGAAACACCAGAAAAAATAATTGGTTTATACCTGCGTCTGAATCGAAATGGTTTTCTTTTTCTGGTATTTCTATTTTTGTATTACAAAAACACCATTGATATTGCAAAGTAACAAAGTAAAATAAAAATGACATTTTGTCGGTACCATTTACATTTGTAAACAATAGAAAACGAATTTTCAAATGAGTATTTTAAGTTATTATACTCAATATTATTAACTTTCAAAATAAATATAGACATTCAAGATATTTACACAGTTATTTTTTCAAAAATTAAACAACAATCACAGATTTGTTTACACTCACGTGAAATTTAAAAACTAAATGCTTTCAGTCGACGGGACATCGGGCTACTTTTTCACGTTTTTCATACCGCTTTCCAAATAACAATTATTTGAATAGAGCAAGGATGAATGACCGGATATGGGTAGCCTGTTATGCCGTTGACCGTACATGTGAGTAAGGTTTAACAATACCCAAGGTCCAAAAAGGCAGCCAAACTTTTGTTTGAAGTTAAATTAAAATCAATATATTTTGAAAAATAATGTAGTATCACAGTTTTAAAAATATATTTCATTTCTACCAAAGCTGTTTTCCAAAATTCGTGACAGACAATGAGACACACTTAAGGAAAGAAGAAAAAACAGGTTGAGGAATGCAAAACAGTGTTTCATTACTCCTCAAGAGGAAATCTAAAACACTGAAGCTTCTGTTGGTTTCCAGTACGTCAATTTTAAAATAAAAGTAAACATCAGAGTTCTGTCACCTATTTTGGAACGCAATCTAAAGACCAGACAAGATGTACAGTCAACGGCTCATCAGGCTATCCATTTCCGTATTTTATCTCGCTCCGGCCAAATGCCAATTACTCGCAGGAGACCAAGGAGGAATGACAAGAGATGGCCTGTCATGCCGTTGACTACACTGCCATCACTTTTAAATTTAGTAACTGAAATCTGCCGAAATTTCAACAAAATATAAAACGATAGCAGATGTCACAATAAAATACATCTTTTTGATGAAATATAATACTTTAATAATTTCCAGACAGTCAAACACCAATTTCATTGGCCTAACTACCTAACTTGACATTCATACGTATAAAACATTTAATACTAAGATAGTCTAATTTTGTGTCTCCCAGTACAAAAGACCACGCCATACTTGTGGTTTGATGATATTACTCCTAATTTATATTTTATTCATAGTCTAGCTCAGTGGTTCTCAAACTGTTATAGACACTGGAATATACATTATCAAAAGTGAAACATTAGGCATAAAAATAGGACTTTTCGTTTCATTCATATTAATTGATTCTACCAATCATAGAAGAGACACAGAATAGCTGTGTTGCATTGTTCGATAGTTTTTTAATGAATAGAGAAAATGGCGAGTAATTTCGACCAGAATTATAAAAAATATTTAATAAGTATTTGAAAAGTTGAATCTGTTCATCTAAAAATATTAAATTTATGTCCAAAATAGGAGTAATCTTTGTTAACCACTGTCCTAGTGCGAATATACAACTAGACCGGACTATACACGAACATTATTTTGGCTTTATTTACAACTTTCAGATGTTAAACTTTTGGGGGCACAATAGCGTTCTTATTTACAGATTGTCTTATTAAATAGTGGCATTGGTGAAATTAAAGGGGACTTATTTTCACTATAAAAAACTTCAATACATCGTTGGTAACATTATCCTTAATCCTAATAAACATTTAGTTCTTTTAATTAATTTTACTGCTCGCTTTGATCATACTCATGATTAGAATCTCCTGCGAAGTCTAGAGGGCCCTCTAGACTGCTTGAAGTGTGAGCTTATTCTATCAAATAGGAGCGTAGAACAGAATTTGTATTTTCAGATTGTAGAACTTCCACTCGCTTGATGCATGCCAAGTACAGCTATACACTTTATTTCAAAGAACTTAGTTTTAACTCACACCAATTGTATGATAATTATGGTATCCTAAAATGACTAAATATTTATAACTGAGTCTTATTTTAGCTCTTTGAACCTAATCCCATGATTATTATTATTATATACCTCCGAGAAAAATCCGAGAGGAAATAACTTTTTACCTAAAACTTCAATTGTTCTTCAATATTTTAAATGAAAATATTCAATACAATAAAATGATAAACAATACTATTTTCAACTGAACTGAGATCTTTCAAACTTTTAAGATATTTTTAAATTTTCAATACCGGCTCAGATTCAAAACCCCGAGTGCTTTCAGCTCGAGCTTCAAAACCGCTTCGAAGCCCTTGAGAACAGCATCGATGTGGACGATCAATACAACATGGTGGTGGATACTGTCCGTACGGTAGGGTCCAAGTACTTTAAAACCCGCCGTCCGAAGTCAAAGAAACTCTCCAGCCAGACTCTCCTACTCATGGATCAGAGAAACGCAATGCGGCTACAGAACTCAGCGGATGCCCATCGTTATCGGCAACTCAATAGACAGATATCTAAGTCTTTGACGAGCGACCTTCGCCAATTTAATACCCAGTGTATTAAAGAGGCCATTGAGCGGAACAAAGGCTCCAAAGTGTTCGCCAGAGATCTGTCTATTGGGCAAAGCCAACTGACGAGGCTGAAAACTGAGGCAGGTAGCATCATTACGTCAACACCTGAAATCCTGAGGGAGATTGAGAGTTTCTATGGACAGCTGTATTCCACTCAAACACCTGTTGAAAGCAAGGCTAAAGACCCTAGAGCCAAGCTTACCCGACACTATACCGAAGATATCCCGGACGTCAGCCTGTACGAGATTAGGATGGCTCTCAAGCAGCTGAAAAACAACAAGGCGGCGGGTGATGACGGAATCACAACAGAGCTTCTGAGAGCGGGCGGTCGGCCGATACTCAAGGTCCTCCAGACGCTCTTCAGTTCTGTCATCCTCGAGGGCAGAACGCCAAAGGCATGGGGCAGGAGCGATGTGATGCTGTTTTTCAAGAAGGGTGACAAAACTCTCTTGAAGAACTACAGACCCATATCGCTTCTGAGCCATATCTATAAGTTGTTTTCGAGAGTCATTACGAATCGTCTCGCTCGCAGGTTCGACGACTTCCAACCTCCCGAACAAGCCGGGTTCCGAAAAGGCTATAGTACCATAGACCACATTCATACGCTGCGGCAAGTTATACAGAAGACCGAAGAGTATAACTTGCCACTTTGCCTAGCGTTCGTGGACTATGAGAAGGCCTTTGATTCGATCGAGACCTGGGCAGTGTTGCAGTCTCTCCAAAGGTGCCAAATAGACTACAGGTACATCGAGGTGCTAAGGTACCTATACCAGAACGCCACCATGTCGGTCCGATTACAGAACCAGAACTCTAATCCGATCCAACTACAGCGAGGCGTGAGACAAGGAGACGTTATTTCTCCGAAATTGTTCACAGCTGCGTTGGAGGATATTTTCAAGCTTCTGGACTGGAAAGGACGCGGCATCAACATCAATGGCGAGTACCTAACACACCTACGATTCGCCGATGATGTAGTTCTTATGGCTGAGACCTTGGAAGACCTGAACATAATGCTCGAAGATCTCGGTAATGCTTCTCAAAGAGTGGGTCTTGGGATGAACATGGACAAGACGAAAATCATGTTCAATGCCCATGTTGCACCCGCTCCAGTTAACGTTGGGAACATTACACTCGAAGTTGTTGACCACTATGTTTACCTGGGACAGGCAGTCCAGTTAGGTAAGTCCAACTTCGAGAAAGAGATCTCTCGTCGAATCCAGCTCGGATGGGCAGCGTTCGGGAAGCTCCGGCATATATTCGCGTCCGAAATACCTCAGTGTCTCAAGACGAAAGTCTTTGACCAGTGTGTGTTGCCAGTAATGACATACGGGAGTGAGACGTGGTCGTTCACTATGGGTCTCATAAGAAGGCTCAAAGTCACCCAGCGAGCAATGGAGAGAGCGATGCTTGGTGTTTCCCTGCTTGATCAAATCAGAAATGATGAGATCCGCAGGAGAACTAAGACAACCGACATCGCTCGAAGGATTGCATCGTTGAAGTGGCAGTGGGCGGGACACATAGCGCGGAGAACCGATGGCCGTTGGGGCGGAAAGGTTCTCGAATGGCGACCGCGTACCGGCCGACGTTCCGTGGGCAGGCCCTCCACAAGGTGGACCGACGATCTTGTCAAGGTCGCGGGAAGCCGCTGGATGCGGACAGCGCAGGACCGATCGTTGTGGAGATCTTTGGGGGAGGCCTATGCCCAGCAGTGGGCGTCGTTCGGCTGATATGATGATGATGATGATGATTCTTCATGAAAGAGGAGTTTTGGCCGAAAGGTGTTTGTTGCCTATCGACGATTTCGCGGCCGGATACCAGACACCATGTCGAGGCAATCGTCGCCGCCGACGAATGAAATATAAGTAATGTTTTTTAATAGTTATGTATGTTAGTCTTTAAGGTATTTATAATATGGCAGGTTATGTTATTTAAGATCTATTGATGTAATTTTTTGCCTCAATTAAATGAAGTATTATTATTATATTAACGTAACTTTTATGTACATTTTTTAGTATTTTCTTTTTTGGTTAATTTGATGATTTGTATAAAGACAATTTCGTTTCATTTGAAATACTCTAAATTTTATGCCGTTCCATAATGCAAAACAAAAACATGGTATAATACATATGTTTCAGGCAGGTCCCGCTTTTTTGTCTTTGCATGTGAGTTCCTACTTGCCTGCGCATTCCTGTATAACAATTGGCAACCCTACCTATATCCCACCCAGTGCCTCTAACCCAATAGTGAGGCGCCTACTGTGGGGGCCGCCAGCCGCCGAATCCTGCCTCAAGGGCCTGCGCCACGGCGAGGCACAGCCGGTCTTGGTGCGGCGCCGCTATCACCTAGGGACATAGACAATAGACTTACTATACTGAGTGCAACTCAATATGTGACACAAATTACAAAAATTGCAGTACTACGAATTTATACGAGTAAAAAAACACTTTCGACCTCTAAGTAAGTCTTGCAAAACTAACATTTTTATGCCGCAAATAAAGGAAGCGCGGAAAATAATTACGGATCTTATAACTAAACAGGAAAATGTCTAAGTTTAAAAAAAATGTTTATTAAGACTTGCTTTGATTTTTAAAATGTATTAGCGTATGACGTGATTTCTTTTTCAAATTTAAATGAAAATAAAAATGTTGTACCTTATAAGAAACAAAAAAAGAAAGCACATCGCACCTCAATATCGAAACCTGTTCTCAACCACATTTAATTAAATATTGAAAAAAAATATAATAAAATATAAAATTAAATTAAATACTTACATAATTTAGCTAAAGTCACATGCAAAAAAGTAAAGCCCTTAGTTAATAAGAAACACCTCTGTTACTATCCTTCTTTCCAAAATGTACGTACTTGTATAGCAACCGGCAGCCCTTTATAGAGCCCCATCGGCACGGTGGTGGCCGGCATGCCCAGGATGTTGAACACCATCGTGTACATCACGCCAGACGCCCTCAAGAATACCTGCATAGGAATAAAATTGAATAGATGTCTTACAGCGACTAAGCTGAAGTTATTAAATAACAATAGTGTGCGTGTTGCAAAGAACCTTACAGCCTAACCCCCTTATTCATAAAAACGAACGCAACGCTAACGCATTGTTTAAGCTATTGACGTGTTCTGTCACTTACTCGCAAATGGCGGCAGCAACAAGAATGACAGTGACAAAGCGATACAATTGTTATCGTGTTCTATAAGAGCTGTTTAAATTTTTATGAATAAGGGGGTAAGACGCCTGTTGTTGATTTCTTGTATGAAATAAATTCTGTTGAAAAATGTGACTTATTTGAATGATGACCTCAGTCACGGTACCCACGTTTGACAGCTCAGCTTTGACCTTATTCGCGCTTGACAGTTCTGTTGTTACCCCCCTCGACGGCTAACAAACGGATTGTTATAAGACGGATAAGTCTTAAACGTTGACAGACAAACTCCGCTTGTCAGGAGTCACTAAGTTTGGTATGAGTCAATACGCTTCTTTAGACAAATGGCGGATGGAATGGATCGAATGGCCGACGGACATTTAATCACGCTTCATAAATTGACTATGCAACCTTTTCGCGCATTCCAAAAAAATACTGGGTAATTTTAAATATAAATGAAATATTTGATTTTTTGCATTCACAAAGAGTAAACATTAACTCACCTGGTTGTGGTAGTGCGCTTGGCCGTTGAACACTGGATACAGAAGGACGCCATTTTCGCCAAGCATTTCCTAAACATAAAACATTAACAAATTAAAACTATGAAAAATAAAGATAGGAAAACCAAAAAAAGACATTCTGTTTTTGCTTCAGGAGGGACTATACAGGGTGTCCCGAAACGTGACGTCAAGCGGGCAAGGGGTGATAGGCTAGGTTATACCGGCTCTGGGAAAAATAAAGAAAAAAATCTATGTCACTTGGTTTAGTAATAATAATAATATTTTTAAAAATTTTGGACATGGAACCTTATATTATGTGGGAATGTGTGTGTGTATTTGTATAGTTGTGCTTGCGTGTCTTTGATTTGGTGGTGTGGGTGGTGGGCTTTGCATTGGTGCAAAATAAAGTATATGTTATACAATCTGACCTGCATATGTTTGGCGAGGTCCGCGGCCATGGCGGCGTAGTGTCCTTGCCTGCGCGCCGGGATGTACAGGTGGTTGCGCGACAGGACAGTGAAGCCGAGCCCTTGCAGCGAACGGGACCCGCCGCCCAGGGAGTACTTCACTAGCTCTAGCAGCAGGCTTTTGTCGCGCTAACGAACAACGGTTCACTTATTAAAGATACCTACAAATACCAGAAATAATATTCGGTCTGGGAAAAATAATTTATTTCTCACAAAAACTCACATTTAAACGCATGCACAGGCACACCTCCTTTTCATAGGTTGTGAGTTTTGACTGTCGAATTAATTTAGTCCCTAACCAATATAATGTAAATCCCTCATTAGTTGTATTTCTGTTATATTAAGTTAAGATATACATTGTGAATAAGAGCTGTGGATTTTGTAATAAAATAAATAAATTTCCTATAAAAACATACTGTTCACTTAGAATGAAATACAGGTAAAGATTACAATTCGAAGCGGCCGCGATTTCGTCCAAGTGCAAGAAAAAAGGAAAGTATTGTTCGTAAGCTTAGCAGGGTTTTTGTTATTTCATTGTTACTGTGCCTTTTTGAAATAAAATAAAGTTCAAGCTAGAGAAACGTTTGTTTCTTTTGCGGCGGGATGTACAGAGGCGCACACATCAACCTTTACAAAACCATTGCAAATTGGGTCTAACGTCAGCCGCATAAAGTGCCCTTATGGAAAGGTTGATGTGTGCGCCTCAGTAAACTTTATGTCGAGGCATCAAGGTTCAAATTCAGGTGTCAACTATTTTCCTCTTGCCCGACTAACCCATATAACCATTTTTGGTTACGCGACGTAACCGTTTAGATACTAAATGCCGACACTTGAATGATTCTCGTAACTCAATCTGGTTGACGTTCCGAGTTTATCCGTCGCTACAACTAAAAATGGGGAAGACCCGACACATACACATTTAGTTTTTAAGTAACGACTCCGTGTCGTAACGCAGTAACCTTGAATAACCACAATCCGAACAAATCATTCATTCATTCGTTCGTTCAATTTCTTTTAACAGTTTGACTTGTAAAATGTTAGCGAAGTAGTGTTTTTAAGAATATTAAAAGTACGCCATTTTTAAATCTATGATATCAGAAAGTAAGTGCACAAACTTTATTTAGCTGAAATATATTATTCCGATGTTAAAATTCATGTGGGAAAAGAATTTCATCGTGTAATTTCGTCTAATATGTTGAATTTTACCAACGCGCCGCTTTATTTTCATAAATTAATTATTTTAGCTAAATGTAAACCGGTTTGTTGATTTTATTTTTTACTATAAAGGTGCTTAAAAACTTCCTATTTTCATATGATAACAAATTTTAACACTAATGACTAATTATTCTAGCAAGAACAAGGCTTATATTTCATAAATATTGATAAAATTGATTTTTGTTTAGTGAATTTATACTCGTCGCAAATAGTTACAAAGTTACAAGAATGTGATGACTTGTTCCGTAAAGTCGTCACAAGCTTACGGGATTTTTAATATGGCTTCTCTTGTATTTTTGGTTCCAGTGTCTCTCAAAGTTTAGGTTTGTTTTGACAAACAAAATGCCTTATTGCATTGTTTTAAGAAAAGAAGGCTCAAAAGAAGATGAAGAAAATTTTAATACAGAACCGCAAAATAAAGAAATAGAAGAAGACGAAAATTTAAATTCAGAAACGCCAAATAAGCAAGAAGAGAAAAATTCAAACACAGGAACGAACAGAAGACTATTTAAATAAGAAAGAAAATGAAATTGGTAAGTATAATTTTATTTTACTTTTACAAACATACACACACGCACGTACAGTGGCGCACACATCAACCTTTACATAGGGGCACCTTATGCGGCTGACATAAGACCCATTTTGCAATGGTTTTGTAAAGGTTGATGTGTGCGCCACTGTACGCATATCATTACAACGTATTAATCTATACTAATAACAATTTATTATCTTTTCACAGATGACGATACACGAGGCATGAAAAAATGCAACATCAAGGAGTCAAAGATAGTGACTGTACTTTCGGACGTAAAAATAATAAATAAAGTAATGGATTTAAAGCTTAAGTCTAAAGCAGTAAATATAAGTTCTGACGACTTATCTAATTCTCATCTTTTTGATTAGAATGCAACTAGGGCACGCAAAACCCAGTTTTCCGAAACCACCCAGTTTTTGCATGCCCTAAAGCGCCTGTGTAGCCAAGATTGTTTACGATGTGATTATAAGCGATGCCAAATTACGATTCCATGATTCGAATGATATGGGACTCATTGGACAAAATTATTATGATGAAAAATTATGTGATGTACCGCTAGAAAGGCGGGTCTGTTACTAGTACAGTTGATTTTGAGAATCCTTGCTTTTTGTTATGTTTTAGAGCCACAAACTTTTGAAATAAAAATCTTTATATTTTTTATGTTTTTATTTTATTTCTACTCCTAATGTTGTCAATATTGCCATAAATACCAACTCTGTGTTAGAAGTAATACATAAAAGTTTGCATTTTATATCTTTCAAATAGTTTTTTTCTTTCTTTCTTTCTTTTATAGTTTAGTGTCTAATAAATTTATTTTCTTTCTTTCTTTCTCTCTTTCAAATCATATTCTCTCGATTCTTCAGCTTCGTAATCAATTCATGTTGCTTAGATATTAATATGTGAAGAATTGAACGGTCGCTCAAAAAAATTTAACTTGTTTTTATATTATTTCCAATTATTTTAATTTTGTCATGCGCAGAAATGGCTTATGTCATTTCTACAATTTATTATTGTCTGTACTTAAAAACCATTTCTCTTTAACGTTATTTGAGAACTGGTAATTCTCATTTATCTTGACAGTACTGAATACTTTTACACCTGTTTCTAGGAAACTTTCATGTTTGAAGACAGGGTAGGCCTGTTGTTTACATTTCAGGTTCTCGGCATTTAATTTTGAAAGTTCCTGTGTATACGATTTGCTACTTGCTCTAATGGTTGATCACCTTTTCTTAACATTTTTTTAATTCCATCCTGAATCTGACAATAAATAAAATTAGATACGTGTGCTGTTTTGGTTAGTTAATTAATTATTCACTTTTCTATAAAAAGTAGAACTCCACAGAAATTATTAGAATTAGAATTTACCTGATTTTTTGGATTGCTTACTCATTTTTATTTATTATTCAAAAAGTAAAACCCCAAAATCCTATGAAAACTTTGAGAATGATAGGATTTAGTGATGTTTGTTTTTGCAAGTTCATATTTTAATATTCCGGAACATTCCCGTAACTTTACGACGCGTGTTACTACCCCGTTACAACACTTTGTGTAAAGATTGCCTCCTAGTTACAAACTAATCGCGAAGTTTTTAAAATGTGTAGACACAAAATATTTTGTCACATTTCGAAACGGTTACAACACGGGGTTACTAAAATCCATACTACTCACATTGTTACTTAACTGTTACAACACGTGTGAGTATAACCCTACACAGTCGCAATGTGTCGTATCAGTTACGAGAATTTGTGCGACCTGTTACATCTTTAAAAATCTGCGACCAAAAATGGCCATATGGGAAAGGGTAATAGTACAGATGGTTGCGCGACAGGACAGTGAAGCCGAGCCCTTGCAGCGAGCGCGAGCCGCCGCCCAAGGAATACTTCACTAGCTCTAGTAGCAGGCTTTTGTCGCGCTAACGAACAACGGTTCACTTAAGATAGGAAAACCCGAAAAATACATTTTTGGTCTGTTGGCGTCAGGCGGGATTAATTTAAGGTATATGCCTAAACATTGGTGAAACAAATCTGGCTGCCAGGTAAATATACCAGAACGACCGGTCTGTTAATGGTCTCGGTAGCACAGTGATTAGTGCAGTCACCCGGTTTGCGAAAGCTGCGGGTTCGATTCCCGCCTGACGCTATAAGACCAAATGTCTTTTTCTGGTTTTCCTATCTTCAACAGTTCACTTATTAAAGATACCTAGAAATACTAAAAAAAATATTCGGTCTGGGATAAATAATTTATTTCTCATAAAACGTATTCTCTACTTAGAATGAGATACAGGTAAACATTACAAATTATAAATTTGAAGTGGTCGCGATTTCGTCCGCGTACAAGAAAAGAAAGGTATTTTTCTTATAAATTGTACCCTATGTGCTATTCAGATGTGTAAGCTATATTATTGTAGTTTCATTCAAAAAGCAAAAAGGCACATCCACACATACAAACTTTCACATTTATAATATTAGTAGAATAGTGAGTTTTTGCATAATATTTAAGATGCAATTAGTTGCTAATGCTGTTCTGTATTGTTAATAAGCTCAGTAAGCTACAAATGTTGTTCTCCACTTACTTTCAAATCCGTGGGATCTTGCAGCATATTCGGGATATCTTTCATCGAGAAGAAAACTGATACTGATATTTCTACAGAGTCCTCTAAATCTTTGAACTTTTCCTGAAATAAAAAACAAATGTTTAATATGACATACATCAAATAAATCGGGTCGGATATATTCGTCGTGATGTAAGGTAAACGGCACATCACGCTACCCATTTTCGATCAGACCTCTTTGCTCTGTTGCGAAGAAATGTAATTTGGCAAGAGCAGGGTAAAAAACGGAAATAGGTAGCATGATGTGCCGTTGACTTACATTATGTTATGTATCTTTAAATTTTAACATACTAATGTATCTAAAAAGACAGCGTCGTGGCCCAGTGGTTAATCACTCTGGCTCGGAACCCGACAGTCCCGAGATCAAATCTGGCCGGAACACACCTACTTTGTGTTCATTGTACAATATGCGGCTAACTCTCCGGTGATGGAAAACACCGATATAAAACCCAAGCAACCTGGATAACGGCGGTAGGCTCGCCCCTTACCACGTTGGGTTCAAATTCCCTCGGCAAAATGTGGGCTTCTGAATGTTCTGTTTACCATGACGGCAACAATCAGTGTGCCTCTGACTAACTCATTAGGGATATGGTCGTGAGGGTTGTTATGTGAGCCAGGAAATCTTGTAATGAATGTTACTAATGACTAAAGATTTTTACGGAACTTTGGAATATTACCTCGCATATTTTGGATCCACACTCAGTCTCGAGATATTTGACGGCGCTCTTAATTTTGTCGCGGATGCATTTCTGGACGCTCAATAACGCGACCGATTTCGTTGCCTCTGTCATGTAGTACACCTGAAGAGAAACCAAATGAAATACAATTTAGAATCAACGTTTTTTTCCCGGTCTAAATGAAAGTAATATAAAATTATAAGGATTTCCCTTTTGTCACCTAAGGGGTTTTGTTTTGACACGCATCAAGTGTATGAAAGCAGAGTTACATAAAAGAATGACCTTCTACGAGTAGTTGCTACCTTACCGGGAGCAATTGCGTGTAATGTATCGATAAAGATTCGAGTTCTCTACAAAACCGAGCACTACAATGCGCCCCTAGTATTGTTACCGAGTATAACTTTTTTTTTTTTTATTAATGGCGTCACCCTTTTGCCTCTTTGGGCGAGGGTATTTCGCCAATGTCGAGTGAATTATGCCTTTGCATGTGTTCATTGAAATACTGGTATCATGTATTTCAATGCTTCTTGGAGTTTTTGAGGTTATTCACGCGTCTGCAACTTCTTAACATGCCATGTGGTCGTGGTGGTTTGTCTGACGACAAACCATGCGACTCAAATGGTCATGTTAAAACGATTTATTTCAATAACTTATGTAACTAACACCACTGCGGAACTTTACTGAATACACTGATACCTAGTTTATTCACTAAAAACCACTAAATGTTAATTAAAAGTTAAAAAATAGATCGACTGTGCTTTCCGTTTGAGTACCCTCAAAAAACTCCAGTATAACTTTACCTTTTTTTTTTTTTTGACGCGGAGTATGTATTTACGCACTATCCCGCTCCCTGGGTAGGAGAGCGGGGGAGTGTGGGACTCGCCCACACGGGACCACCCACTAAACTCCGCGGAGGCCATCTTCCGCGCGTTACCGAAGGTCCCCGAGTACCACCGCGAGGGACTCTACCGGCGGACCCCTGGCGCGCTATGCCGGCTTCCCGGCTCTACTCGAGAGGAGTTATATCTCCCCTCTTACACCCACCGGTGTTAGCGGCAGTGCGAGGCCCCCCCGCACCGCCGCCCTCCACGGAGTCGCCTGTGCACTGGAGACACACAGTCCCCACCGTGTGCACTCCTAGCGACTAAAGGGGGGCCCCCCTTTAGTCGCCTTTTACGACAGGCGGGGGGGAACCTTGGCAGTATTCTAATGCCCCATACCACAGGGCACGCGCTATTATAATTCTCGCCAATTGCCAATGAGCTGGAACCTTGTCTAACTTAAAACCACATGACCGCAAAAAATACAAAAAAAGTTTAAAAGCGATACCTATTCAAATTACTACATATAATAATTCTAATGGAAGATTTTAAGCTGTCAAATCATGTGTTTCTTCATGGTTCTTAACAATTATTTTTTACAATCAGTAAACAAGTTAGATTACATAGTATAGAAATAGAGTATATGTAAAGAAAAAAATATATTAAAAATCATTATTTAAAAAGTGCGTCGTCACAATTAGTTTTCGCGTGCTTGACAGTTAAGATGCAAACGGTACTTAGCGTTGAAATGTCAAAACATACGTCAGTAATTGGTGAGGATTACAGCGTTAGCGTCGTTCGGCTGACATGATGATGATAGCGTTATATGCGTTTGACAGAAGTAACGATACCCAATTTTTAACGGTTTTTAGCTCTGTTTTGCAGCAGTGTTGATCCCGACTCACCCTAAGATTGCTAAGGTCCACCGGCGCATCCAGCCTCAAGTCTTTACTATTGTTAGTCATGATGCCAAGCAGCAGCGGCCTAGCTCAATAATAAATAAATCATTCAAACCTTTTTTTGGTAACTGTACTTTTTGCTTATGGAAGAGGTCACGGTCTTTAGTTTGACAAGGTTCCAGGGCATTAGCAAGGTTATACAAATTCACTCGATGTGCACATGCAGAATGCCATCCTTGAATAGTTTACAGGAACCCTTGATCCCGACCCCCCCCCTCAGATTGCTAAGGTCCACCGGCGTATCCAGCCTCAACTCTTCCCTTTTATTAGTCATGATAATTGAGTCTCAATCGGCTAATTTTCAAGACAAATTTTCTATGAAAAATATGTAAAATTTGACTATTGACACTCAATTACGACTCTATTGAAGCTAAAATTAGTTGACTTGTGTTCTAGGGCATTAGCAATCCGCGGAGGTTATACAAATTCACTCGATGTGCACATGCAGAATGCCATTCTGGAATAGTTTGCAGGAGGCCTTGATCCCGACTCACCCTAAGATTTAGTAATCTTAGGGTGAGTCCAACGGCGCATCCAGCCTCAACTCTTCCCTATCATTAGTCATGATAATTGAGCCTCAATCGGCTAATTTGACACATTTTTATGAAAAAATTAACACATTTTCTCTGAAAAATATTTCAAACTAGCTGTCCCAACAGACTTCGTTCTGTTGTAAAACATTTAGTGTCACGTGACAGGTAGTAACAATTACTAAGAGGAAACAAAAGATGTGATTTTTACTATATTCCCAGCATTTTCTCATGTTTACTCACCTTTTAAACCTTCCCTCGACCATTACAAATATTTCAAAACCAAAATTAGCCAAATCGGTCCAGCCATTCCCGAGTTTTAGCGAGACTAACGAACAGCAATCCATTTTTATATATAGAGATTTGATGAGATTCAATTACTATTCAATTGAATCGTAATTGAGTCTCAATCGTCGAATTAGTCAGATTTTTCAAAGAAAATAATATGTAAAATAAGCCGACTGAGACTCAATTACGATTCAACCGAAGCATTTTAAAATTGTGACCCTGGTTTGCAGTATTGATTCCGACTCACCCTAAGATTACTAAGGTCCACCGGCGCATCCAGCCTCAGTTCTTCCCTATTGTTAGTCATGATGCCGAGCAGTAGCGGCAAGTGGAGGACTTGCCGCTACTGCCTTGCTCAGTAATAAATAAATCATTCAAACCCTTTTTTGGTAACTGTATTTTTTGCTTGTGGAAGAGGTCACGCATGCCGGCCTAACAAATGGCTGTTCACTATCTTCTTGAAGAGGCCTAAGTTGTATTCCTGTGGAAACACTTCAACAGGAAGCTCATTCCACTCCCTTGCTGTTCGCATTATGAATGTTACCAAAACGGTTGGTGCGAATTGCTAGGATGTCAACAACATAGGGGTGTAAAGCTAGTCTGCACCTAGTGGTCCGATGAAGAAAAGGAGCTGGTGGAATCAGGTCATGCAACTCCTTCGCACACTCTCTGAAATGCAACCTGTAGAAAACCGACCCCGACTCACCCTAAGATTACTAAGGTCCACCGGCGCATCCAGCCTCAGTTCTTCCCTATTGTTAGTCATGATGCCGAGCAGTAGTGGCAAGTCCTCCGCCTTGTTCAGTAATAAATAACTCATTCAAACCTTTTTTTGGTTAAAGTATTTTTTGCTTGTGGAAGAGGTCACGTGGTTTTTAGTTTGACAAGGTTCCAGGGCATTAGCAATTCGAGGAGGTTATACAAATTCACTCGATGTGCACATGCAGAATGCGATCCTGAAATAGTTTGCAGGAGGCCTTGATCCCGACTCACCCTAAGATTGCTAAGGTCCACCGGCGCATCCAGCCTCAGTTCTTCCCTATTGTTAGTCATGATGCCGAGCAGTAGCGGCAAGTCCTCCGCCTTGCGCGCCATCGGGCCCACCGTCAGGAAGCGAGGGAACTGAGGATCGCTGAGGCTTGGGATGTGGCCTTCGATTGATATCACACCTGGAAAAATACACATATTCAATAGGCTAGATGACATGTAATTTTTTATTGTTTATTATCGAAAGACCTTCCATTTCTGTAAACAACCCTAAAAGAACGCTTCATTAGGATCAACTACCAGAGATATCAATATTTAAAATGCACATTTTTCACCTCATCATTTCATTTTCACCTGTACTTTTGCTGTCCTATAAAATGTATATTGTAAACTGTATTTTTGTGTACAAACAAATAAATAATAAAATAAATTTTTGGACTTGCCAAAATGCTTCATACAAACGTGATAGAGAACGTGACGTCGCGACCACTGTTTTTGTAAGCGCGTAAGAAATTTGTTCGGCAGCTATATTAAATATTGCGTTTATGAAAATGGTCTCCTAACATAATTGCTTCATAAAAGTATGGGTTAAAAATAGTGATATTGTTTTACAAAAATTAACACTTTTGAAATGGACTTGCCCACCCAAGTTTGCAGGCCTAATGTGGCCTCATTTTGGAACAAATTTCGATTGTGGTTTCACAATAACATTTGAGATCAATTATTGTTTTAGAGACCATAAAAAACCATGCAAAATGACTCATAGTCATCTACCCTATTGTAATGAATTCTTCATTCAACCGCTCTGATGCAGTCTCCTGGATCCACTTGCTGGATTGTGACCCGGTACCAGGCCCACGGAATTCAATAAAGGGTCGCAACCTTCCGTTCTGTTTTAAAAATAATACGATAGTATAGCAGTGCAAAAATTACCGCGTCATGGTAGAACAATGTTTCAGAAAGCCATTTCTCACGCCTGAGTCTCCCCGTGCTATAACTTGCCATGGCTGACCTGCAAAACCCTGGACAGTCTGCGATCCAAAATTAGCAGATGCAAAGACAATTTAGGCAAAGGTATAGCGATCAGGCGAGCAATGTGAGCAAATGGGGTACCTCCCCCCACCCAAGAACCACTTGCTTTCTGGAACGTTGTGTCCGAAAAGCTACACACAGGATGCCGTAAAAGTGCCAGAACACATAGTGGTCTCATCAAATAAGATTACGATCAACACACAAAGGAATATATTTATAATATGTTTATAGTTATATTATTTCAAATGTGATTATAAATCTTACCTAAATGTTATTTTTGTTATGTCGCACCGCCTAATGTACTTTTCTGCTTAGCCTTATGGTTGACTGGTAGAGAATGCCTTTTTGGCATTAAGTCCGCCTTTTGTACCATACAATGTTGTGCAATAAAGAATAAATAAATAAAAGAAGAAAATTCGACCGTTAACTGTTTCAAAGGTGAAGAAGTGAAGTGAGAAGCAGAAATAAAGATGTCCTTACCAGGTGTAGGTTTGTGTCCGAACACGCCGCAGAAGGCGGCCGGCACGCGGATGGAGCCCGCGATGTCCGACGACACCGACAGCGCCGACGCCCCGCATGCTAGTAGCGCCCCCTTTAACAATATTACGTAAATTAATTTCATTCAGTGAATTAACGACTCTCCAGAGGTCTTCTAATCCAATCATCAACCTCACTGGACGCCTGATACTCATATTTATTTATTCTTTATTGCACATTAAAAAAATAAAGTACAAATGACGGACTTAATGCCAAGAGGCATTCTCTACCAGTCAACCACATGGTCAAACAGAGAAATTAAGGCGGTGCACAAGATTAAGGTAAAAATTTGAATATACATAGATACAAATATAATTATCTATTTAATAAATAATATGTACTAGTAAGATATGATACAGGTAAGTGAAGTAAACGTAAGAAAGTGTTTATTATTTATTCACCCCCTTATTCATAAAAACTTAAACAGCTCTTCAACAACACTTTAACGTTTGTGTATCAGTTTGTCTCTTTTATTCTTGTGGCTGCCGCCATTCGTGAGTAAGTGACATAACACGTCAATTGCCTAAACTATGCTTTAGCGTTGCGGTCGTTTTTATGAATAAGGGAGTTGATATTTTACGCACAAACCAGTACAAAACGCGGACCTAATGCTAAAAGCATTCTCATTTAATCATTTTTATGCATGTAAGCTTAAGCACTTGTAGTGTCACATGCTTGTTAATGATAACACTCCAGGCAAAAATAATTTCATGTTATCGGACGTTCATTCTATCTACAAGAGATAAGACAAGAGAAATTAGGTTATTTTTATTTTTAGCATTAGGGATAATGCATTATCATCTTACTAAAGATAAGAAAACCAGAAAAAGGCATTCGGTCTTGGCATCAGGCGGGACTCGAACCCACGTCTTTCGCAAGCCGGGCGACTGCACTACCAATTATGCTACCGAGACCATTAACAGACCGGACGAATTTCTCTGGTATATTATACCTGACAGACAGGTTGGTTTCACCAATGTTTAGGCATATACCTTAAACACTCGAAAGAAACATTATTGCAAATATTTGACTTTCGATTAAGATGAAACTATGTTTTTGATAGGTTATTTTTATTACAAGAGAAATTTTCGAGTTTCTCTAATTTTATAGTCAAAACACAATTGTAAATCTATGATTGTCTTGTAGTGAAATGAGGCTGTCAACAACATAAGGTCATCTTTATTCACAGATTTTACTCGCCTTTTATTAGGTTGTGAGAGCGATGCAACTGACTTTTTAATATATCAACATAGTTAATGGTAACACTCTCAACCACAGATAACAAATGAATCCGAAACTGACAAAAAAAGGTCTAGGTAAAATTATAATTGAATATTTGTAGGTACTGAGTACGTTAAAGTTTTACTATTCATTGACACTTTGATATTGACGTTGCTGTTAATGTTGGATGCAGCAGACTGAACACAGCATCTACTTTGTTTGCTACGTATCAACTCTGTTTGTTTAGAATAATATTCTAAACAAACAGAGTTGATACGCAGTATGCGAGACTAATTTATAATTTTATTTACATAATATGTAAATAAAATTATAAATTAGTCTCGCATACTGCGCTTAGCTTATACTATACAATGCATGTAATAGCCACGGCTAGTGCTTAGCTCTGCGTTAGCTAAACAAACAACTACGCACTTACTGCACCGCACACAACCCAACTTGCAAGTGCATTGCACATAACTTGAGCCACTTGGAGATGAGCATAAAGATGAACAAGAGTGTTTTTTTTTTATTTTAATTGTATTTATTTTAGTTTTTAATTGTCTATGAATTTAATTTGTATCATTTAATTTATACTATGGATTGAATTGCTTAGCTGAAATAAATGAATAATTTAATTTATTTTTTATTTGATTTAGCTCATACTTAACGAAAATAACCTCTAGGCTAACCTCTAACCTAATAAAGGGCTGGCTAAGTAGGTAATAAACATATTTGCTCTATTCTCTTACGAGTAGTATATTTATCATACCCTCACAACCATATCCCAAACGGGTTAGTCAGAGGCACACTGATTGTTGCCGTCATGGAGAACGGAACATTCAGAAGCCCACATTTCGCCAAGGGAATTCGGTAAGGGGTGAGCCTACCGCCGTTATTCGGGTTGGGTTTTATATCAGAGTTTTCCATCACCGGAGCATCGGGTTCCGAGTTAAAGTTTTTAACTACAGGGCCACGACGCTATGGTGTATTTAATAAATATATTTATATTAATACCTAAAACAGTATCTGTTTGCAGCGCTTACGCCATGGCAGAACAAATAGAGCACCACTTAGCGCCTAGGTGCGCTGTGTACTCGTAAGTTGCGATCACTTGTCAATTCTAAAAGCTTGTTTGCGATACTTGACGCGCAATTTAAATGACATCAGTGAATGAACTACAGTCCTACCAACTTATCTGTGAAATGGTGAAAATTGGAACTACGACCGCCATGTTGAAATGCCATTCGATTGTCCGTGTCAACAATTTTTGAGTACTATGGTTGTTTTATTGTGATATTTCGGAATTTATGAAGTTGAATATGCCGAAAGCCATTAAAAATGATGCTCAAAACATTATTCTCAAGGTTGAAACCTTTTTTAAAGAAGAAGCTTTCGAGAGAAGCTTTCGAGAGAAGAGAATTTCAGCTGCAACAAGTTAGTGTTGTCAGCTTTATTTTTATAAATACCTTTATACTTAACCAAATATTCAAGTCCACGGAATATTTGTATATATTCTTACTGTAGGTTAACGTAACGGTAATGCACATCTAATAGGTCACCTGTTAAATGGGTGAGCCAACTAACCTGCCGGTTTTTAAATTTCGATGAGAAATAAAATCCTATATTTCAGGTGTGAGTCAAGGACTCATTTCAAAAATAGATAAAGAAGGGCATGCAGCAGAAGACACTGTTACTAAAATTCGGACGCAAGGCAAGGATAGAAAACGCAAAAGTGGAATCATACACGTTGATGATTTTGTCATGGGAGTTATACGGAAGAGAGTACATGAATTTGATTCTGCCAAAAACGAGGCCTACTTTTAAAAACCTAGAGGTCTTAAAGACAGAAATAAATTACACAGGACAGCGATGATGATGTCGGTAGTGCGGGTTCATCTAAAGATCATAATTACTGTAAATGTGGTTTTTAATAAATAATTGTAAAGCAATTTGTTTTTTTTATTACATCCATTAGGTACTCACCACTGCGAATTATTGTTAGTATATCGTTGTTAGGGGTTAGGTACGGCCTTAACTAAATGCTGCAAATAGTACCTGGTTCCTGATGCAGGGAGTGTACATGAATCACATTGAATTAAAGTTTTAAGTGTGGAACATTTAGTATGATTGTTAAATTTTCCAGATTCTAGTTTATCTCTCTAGTAACTGTTTTAGCTATCAAACCTTTATATCTGCAGGATTTCCATTTCACTGGATCACTTTCTAAATAAAGCTATTTATTAATCCTGAAGGAGAACTGTTTAGCGTACCTACTTAACTACAAATTAATATTTATATTTTATTTTTAATTTATAAATAATTACAATATTTAATTTTATTATTTTTATTACCTACTTGTAAAACTCACTAAATTTTAGGCACCTTATATTAATTAGCAACACTGAATCGACGGTGTCGTCCTCTTTCAGTTCACAGATAAGTTGGTAGGTCTGTACCGTCCGTTATCGAGAACTCTCTATAGTTGCAAGTAGTGTAATTCTTTAGTGGAAACCAAAGCTGAAAAATTTGCTCAGGCAGTGTTGTGTTATTGCGGGCTGGTGAGTATAGGCACGAATCCGATATATTAAAACTAATCTAAAATCTGCTTTCAAGTATTTAAGTAAGTTTATCCGTTGTCTGGTATACATAATAACGGACTATAATTAGCCCACTTGGGACTAGATGGCGCTGTTTGGAATAATGTACAAGGATATTTTTATTATTATATCGATTTCTCTATCTGGACATCCGATTCACTGGAGGATACATCCACTGATTTATTTATGTATCTCAGCGCAAGCTGATGTGTAGAAACTAGCAACCTCTCATCCTCATAAGAGTCGATTAAGATAGATAAGAGCAGATTTTTTTTTACCCTCTCACTACTTATGCTACTCATATTTATTTATTTTTAATTCATGAATTTTCACTCCTTGTCTTCCGGTAGTAGTGCCGGACGACATCACCCCAGAGGCCCTGTCAGAATACCAGCATCGCTGGAACTTTTAACCTGCAACGGTTTATGCTGAGACGGGAACCTCGTTGGCCCCTCTCCACAGGCTCTTTAATTATTATTATTATTTTAAGTTTTGATACATATATTCTCTAAGCTAACGTTTTTTTAGTATATGCGATGTCTGTTAATAATTTACTTGTTGTATGAGCCTTGTGGCCAATAAAAGTATTTTCTTTCTTTCTCATAACGCAAAATAGCGGAGTCATCGTCATCAAGATGGCGCTAATTTAGCGATCAGACTTTGGTATGGTTTCGGTTCCTAAGTAAGCAAACAAATTGGGGAGGTTGGACGCTACTGAAATAGGATTTTGAAACCTGGAATCAAAAACACCCA
The DNA here is from genome assembly GCA_950022985.1 of Udea ferrugalis. NCBI lineage: Eukaryota > Metazoa > Arthropoda > Insecta > Lepidoptera > Crambidae > Udea > Udea ferrugalis. The sequence continues at coordinate 17,275,450 of OX465522.1, forward strand.
TGTAAAGAGTAAAAGCGATCATTGACCACCAAAACAGTAGATGTTTACATCAATAAGTGTGGGTTCGGTCTCGATTGGCTCTATGCACACAGATTTTGCTTTATTCCAACCCCCGAATTCACAAACGCAAATCAATGTTGAGAATATTCTTTATTGCAAATCAGAAACAACAGAAATAATCAGAAAATACAGATTAACGTTAATGTACAATTTGGGCGGCTTATTATTCAGTTTTATACCGGGATGGCAAGAGTTTGTAGTGTGTTTAATTCTGATTAACGTTCGTGAATTCATTTGTTAGTCATATAATCAAGTAACAAGGGAAATAGACCAGTGACCAACTCACCTCTCCCCCAGAAGAGCCGCCTGGCGTCCTATTCAGGCTGTATGGATTGTTGGTGGTCCCTTTGAGCAGATTGGTGGTCTCCCAGCCGAGGCACAGCTCCGGCGTGTTGGACACCAGCAGTGGGATTGCGCCGGCCTCCTTGACCAGGCGCACCGCTTCTCCGTCTTTGGTCGCGCGACGGCCAGCGTTCTCTAGACAGCCTACTGCGTTTGATAGACCTGGAACATTGATTATGATTTGACTCGTTATTCATAAAAACTCAAACCTTGCACCACTTTAACTATTGTGAAGTTTTGACTCTTTCATTCTTATTGCTGTCAACATTAGCAAGTGACAAAGTAATCCTGTCACACAAGCCACTGATCTAAGAACATTGTAAAATTGCTGAGTTATGTAAAAAGACACGCAATAACAAATTACGTCGACTGGATTATCTACCTATGTACCTATTTAATTGTGAATCGATATTTTAAATCGATATGTCTACTCTCACTATGCTTAGTCTATGACATTAGCTGTTACTTGGTCTTTGACTTAGGTCAGAGATTTTACCGCGCATTGTGTTGTAACTTGTTTTGATATTATAGTCCTATAGTTTAATCGTGTTTAATTCGAATATCCCTCTAACAGTATGTTCTACCGCGATATAATAACTTGTACGGAACAAGAAAGATGGAATATCTTTTGCCAAATATATTAATTACTTTGCCGAAATCGATTCTCGAAGATATTGCAACTCGAACTCCAAAAAATGTAAAACCATTTTGAAAAAATATTTCATGTTGCAAGTAAGCCCGAACTTGCCTACTGCGAGATAAACCCACTTGAGGTTTTTGTAGTAGGAATTAGTGTGTGTTAGAATAAGTTTTGATTCATGGAAAAACTAAAAAAAAAAAAGAAATACACTTTGACTTTGACGGCTGCCCTCTCTCTAAATAACAAAAGGTTCAAGAGTCCTGTCAGGCTCAAAAGTCAAGCAACTGCTCATGAATCGTATTTCTATTAGATTAAAGTACAATTTACAATGACACTGGCAGTTGTCAAAATGTATATCCTATATAAGTGGGACTATAGTGTCTTTTTCCGGAAATAGGTAAAAGCAATAATAGTACGGGAGTGACCACCGTTATGTACAGCCTGTGTAAAAAATATGTAAACACTTCCTAATTATGTTATTTTCACTATGTAAACGTTGTCATCGAAATATGGGCTTCTGAATGTTCCTTTCTCCATAACAACAACTAGTGTTCCTCTGACTACCCAATGTCATAAAAATGCTGAGTATGCTGTCAAATTAATTAGTATGGCAAAGTACTGTGCTTACTTATTTTTTTCGCTGACTGTACCTGTTACTTGTAGGACATCCGGTAGAGCTTGTACAGTCTACTAAAAATAAGAGCACTCATGACAAGAGAACCTGAACACAATATCAAAACGGCGATCTTCATTATTTTCATAATTACATTACACAACAAAACAAGTTATCAACATAATTCATCTTGGACCTTTTCAGTGTTATTTCGTCTTAGTCGTAAGGACAATAATAAAAGGAAGTCGAGGGAAGGCGGCGCAAAAGAGAAAATGACTGGAGCAACCCTGAGCATTATTTCACTTATTTAACATTCACGAAGTTGTATTTTTATCTTAAGACTAGCAGCCGCCTGCGACTTCGTCCGCGTGGACTTAGCTGTATGTGTAAAAAGATTTTCGCGCTTTAAAAAAGATTTTTCCGCTTTCCTGTTGAAATTTTCCTGAATTTTCATTGCTATAAACCTCACTGAGCCCGAGACCTTTCCGACGAATGCAAAACCCTGGAAATAGTTTGGTGCGTTCTGGAGTTATAGCGCCAGGAAGGAAAACCCGACTTATTTTTATATAGTAGAATAACAAAACATTTACATAAATGGCCTATATACGTCCCACTGCTGGGCACAGGCCTCACCTCAACTATGAGGTGGAATGAGCCATACTACAACACGCGGTCTCAGTGCGGATTGTTAGAGGGGTGTAAGGTTAGTGAGCAACCTTTATGTCAGATGTTATCAAGCCGCCCTAGGGCCTCTGACTGAGCTTAACGACTGACATCTGGCGACATCAACCGGCACCAACTGCTTAACGTGCCTTCCGAAGCACGGATCTAAAGATAAAATCCGGAAAAAAATAACATACCCACACGACCGTAACCCTAAAGGGTTAGTCAGAGGCACGATGGTTCTTGCCGTCATGGTGAACGGAACAATCAGAAGCCCACATTTCGCAGGGAGAATTTGAATCCAAAGTGTTAAGGGGCGAGCCTACCGCCGATATCCGGGTTGCTTGGAATTATATCGGTGTTTTCCATCACCGGAGAGTTCGCCGCATATTGTACAATGAACACAAAGAAGGTGTGTTCCGGCTAGATTTGATATCGGAACCACCGGGTTCCGAGCTAGAGTGTTTACCCACTGGGCTACAACGCTCTATTTGTGAAAAATGCAACAAGAGAGGTGAAAAAGCTAAATTGAAATTATAAGACCAACGACCTTACGATAAAAATTGATATTAATTTTTTTAATGTGCAATAAAGTATAAATAAATAAATAAAAAGACGCAGAGGTTGTCAGTCAAAAATTGTTTACGGGGTACGATGTAGTTAATTGGACCGTGTTAACATGTGAGCAAGACAGTATGATTATTAACTAGAGCTTATGCTACTACTGAGACTGCATGAGACTACATGAGAGAGGTACATGTTGATACTCGCTAATGCGAGAGAGGTACATGTAGCGCAGTATCGTCACAAACTGTCAACACTGTCAAGGTTTGCTCAGGTACACGGAAAGTTCTGGTTTCGGGTGCCACTTTTTTAGCACAAGAACCTATCTAAGCTTTTTTTATTACAACATCATTACTCACGACTAGGTATATCCTGGGGTACCCTGCAATCTCGCACCTTTTAAGTTTAATGTTACCCTGCCACTTCCTATCCAGTTAGCATTCTACATCGGAACCCCACTGGAATACGACGCGAGAGCCGAGTGGAATTTCGTACGTCTGAATTGTTCCAGATAAACAATGGCGGCGTTTTAACATGCCATTTCATGTTTTTTCACGTTTAACTTCGGCACAGAATGCATGTTGGAATATTTGAAGTGATTTTGTTGGCGCTGTTTATGAAATAACTAGGTGTTTTGAAAGATTCGTATCGTTTCTAAAGTTTAGTGAATCGCTAGGCAAAAAAACTGGTTTACCCTTGTTTGATCGAACAACGTTTCGTCGAAAATCAGTTGGTCGAACAACGTTTGAGAAAATCATCACTTTGTATAATATCATTTGATAGAATTTTCAGTTCGTCGAATGTTTATTTGCTATAACAACGTTTGCACTAATGATCAAAAGGTAGAATGTTCATTTGATGTAATTTTCAGATGGTATAACATGCCAAGCAGCATGTAATGAGGCAAGTCGTTTTTTGGGTTTAAAAAAAAAATAACCACGAAGGCTTAAGGCGGGAGCTACGCTCCGCTTCGCTCCCGCCTTAAACCTTCTAACCTAATCTAACCGAGTCGGTTCCGCCCAAACTATAGTATAGGGCAGTGACGAAAAAATAAAATATTTGATACGATGTTTCGACTAAACCATTATTAGTGTAATGAAACATTCGTTCAAGTAAAATTAGTGCATCTGAAAATTCGATAATATGAAATTAGTTCAAATGAAATTCGTTCAAACAAATAATTACATCAAATAAAAATTTACCAATTAAATATTCGGTCAAATGAATAATTCTACGAACTGATATTATTGCAACTGAAATTCGACCAACTGATTTTCGACGAAACGTTGTTCGATCAAACAAGGGTAAACCTTCAGCAATTTATTGATAGTTTATAAGATTAATAGCGTAATAGAGATTGTCCAGAGATTAAAATCATAGTCTTTGCGAGTTTCAGTAACCCTGATTCTGACCGTACGTTTAGCATACCTACCTCAATATATTGTCTTCCTTTGCCAGAAGTGTTTGTGACTGAGAATGCCGTTAAAAACGAGACACTTACCAGCAAGAGAACAGCTCTCCTTAACAGTAAACGGTACACCCAGCAGCGGCTTCCCCGCCACCAGCTCTTCTAACTTCCCACTCTTTCTCGCTTCTTCTAACTGTCGGTCTACTTCTTTAGCCTCTTCTAGCGCGGCGCGGTACCTTTCTTCTACCACGGCGTTCAGGAGGGGGTTGACCTCCTTCACGCGGTCTATGTAGGCGGTTACCAGTTCTTCGCTTGTTATCTGGAAATTAGTAAGGAGATTAAAGTGACAGTTTAATATTGACGGCTGATTTGGAATCCATAAAAGCTCTGATTTTTTGCCATTTGGCTGCAGAACTCTAAAAAAAGGCCTTGTGGAATCACTAACCCACAAACCACTAGTTCACTACAGTCAATCAGATTTAAACGCGCCGTCCAGTAAAGAGTGTACCTATAGAACTTAAAGAGACGGCATTACTTCGAAATTCATCACGGCAGAGTCATCTGATGATCATAAGCTAAAAACTGCTGAGCATAGAACTCCTCAAAATACCGGTTGTAGCTAGCAGCATTAATTGAAATCCTGCAACATTTATCAGGTCGTCCGTCAACTTTGCTTACCTAGGGCATCCCACGCTGCATTTCTCACAAAATGGTCCCTTTCTCAGTATTTTTGCAAGACTTCTGTGTATTGTGTATTTCTCTATGTAACGTACACAATTAGCACGACACAAACAAAACAATCCCTTGTGGAAATCAATTCGGCCTTTTGTGCCATTCAATCTTGTGCAATAAATAATAAATGAAATGTTGAAAATGCGATTATTCAGTAGTAGCAACAAGTAATTAGGTTTGCTTTTGATATTGCTTCTTTGATTGATTTTTTATCAAAAGGAAAAGAAAGTCACTATTTGTTCAATGAAATTATTCAATTTAAGTAGGTTGCATTTAAAATTAGCAGCATAAAGCCACTTATGTTACGAGAGTAAAGTCATAAAAAACAGAATGTTGTCACACTTACTGGTAATATCTGCTAATATTTCGCAGGTCACAGACCCATCTCAAATTATCATAATCCCCAATACGAAACAACATTATCTGAGATACCTGTGTTACCCAACCATCCGACATTTGGAAGAGGAAATAAATTCACACAGCTCCGGAGCTCCGGAGTACTTGTCTAGGATTAGCAGGTGGCTAGTTTCTGCAGCAGTTACTAGTTGCGATTGAAACCAAACCAATGGTACGCAAACTGGATTCACAGACATCAATCAAAGTAAAGAACCAATCGAGCTCACGCTGTCTCGCAAAGTAGCAATGTAACTGAAAGCGATAGTTATATTGGTAAGGGCCGATTAACTTTGAAGATATTGATAGTTGAGTGACTTCAGGGGGTAAGCAGTGACTTCAGATCCAAGTGTGTCAGAATTTGCCATAAAGAAATGGTGCAATGATAAGATAGCCATGTCACTATCCTGACTAGTACTGGAGTTTTTTGATTTAGGCAAAGTCATCAAGTTAGTCCAGGTGCGGGCTAGCAAAGATTCAGACATGATAGCATCTTGACAGAAGAGTAAAACTCCAAACAGAAGGATAACCGTGTGGCTACGTAAGTGCCGTCCAAAGAGTCATTGACTATTTAGTTAGCGAGCCAGCTAATAATAATTCTAATAGGAAACATTGATGATACACCGCTGGCTTACAGCTTAATACAGCATAAAAAAATCCACCGGTCAGCTAAGCTTAATTGGAAGAGCAGCCGTCAGCTCGGGAAGGATGCAGCCTCAAAGCCCCCCTAATACCTAGACGAAGTCGCGTTTCATGGTATTTCTATCTTCAATTCTCTTGAGAAGGAATGGATCTGGAGGATTATTTTCAATGACGAATATCCATTAGGTTCAAAATACTTTTGATGTGATATTTATTATTCGAATAAATACCCTGCTTACGTCCAGCAATGGGCTGCTATAGCCTCATAATGATGACGATTCAATTACGCAAACTGAGTAAGAAAATTTTGCACTTGACAACCCTTACTGCGCGGTGTTGACATTGCGTAGCACGAAACAAGCATGCATATTGCGTCCAGGGCCTGTTTTCCTCTAGATGCATGTTATTTGCCAGTCAATAACCAGTAATGCACCGTGAGGAAATGCTTGACATTATTTACCCGTCAAGTTGCCCAATGGGCCATAGGTAGCACTTACGGTAAGTGCGCAGGTTTGGGGCGCATCTGGCAATTAGAATTGCAACGGAGTTGCTGTCACTTGCCATTTTGTAATATGACTATTGGTCAGCTATCGTTGACAAACTGAATAGCACTCGTACTCATTCCTAAAGTATAGACTACTCAAGGAGCTAATATAACGATAGTAAACAATCCTTAACCAGGCAGTTTCTATCAAGCCCATCTACTGTGCTGCATAATATACGAGTATCTTTAATGTTACAGCGGACCTTAAAGTGATAATGTTCGAACAACAAAAAAAAAACTCTTAGCTTACTTCGCCCCTGTAATGAGCTATTTTACAATAAAATCATCATCATTATTTCAACCAAATGACGCCCACTGCTGGGCGAGGGCCTGCTCCAAGGATCTTCACAACGATTAGTCCTGCGCTGTCCGCATCCAGCGGCTTCCCGCTACCTTGATCAGATGTACACAGGTGGTTATTACAACAAAATTGCAAGGAGCATATCTTGTGCGTGCGTGATCGACTGTGTGTGTGTGTTGTGAGTTTGCGTGTGTGTGTGTATGTGATTGACAAATGATTAAATAAATACTAGTGTCCGACCGAACTTTCGGTTTCGGTTTCGGTTTCGGCCAGTTTCGGCCAAAAAATTGAGTTTCGGCCGCAGTTTCGGTTTCGGCCAAAATCGGCCGAAACTTTAGCCGAAACCGAAACTCATTTCGGAAGATTTCGTGCGCGCTCGTATAACTCCGTTTCTTGCAGCAACGCTATGGCAGAGCCTGGCAGCCTCCACAATGTTCGGGAATTGTCGTGGGACATTCGGATGGCTCCGTAGCAACACAAATTGGTCAATGCGTTATCACCAGACGCAAAACTTCTTCATGGGTAGTGTTTTGACGGAACTGATTACATGTAGGTTTTCGTTGAGACTGTTCTATAGGTAGCCTAAGTCTCGAATTTGTCGACGAGTAAGTCTTGGCCAAATGATCCAAGTAGGCAGGTCCACCTTCGAAAAAGTGGTAAATCGCCGCATCTAACACGGCTGGGCACTAAAAACGTCGTCGCGACGTGGGGCTGCGCTGGTTGGCAGGTTGAAGTGGCAGTGGGTGGGGCACATTGCAAGAGCAACTGATGGCTACTGCGGTCGAAAATTTCTCGAGTGGGATACCATTTGAAGCCAAATGCAGCGTGGGACTCTCACCAGCGAAGAAAAGGGCTGACCTGATACAGATCGCAGTGTTTCGGTCAATATGGGCCGCCCATAACCGGCCGCTCTGGAAATCTATGGGGGAGGCCTGATGTTCAGCAGTGGACGTTGTGTGGTAGTTGATGCTGACGATGAAGTTTTAATTTCGCTTCTGCACTTGAATGATGTAAATAGTCCAATATTGGATCACACAGATTATTTACTATCGTATGCCTTCAGGAGTTCGCAAGTCTGATAAAGGAATCGATGTCGAATTATAAAAATTGACCAACTTTTGCCGACGACAACTTGCTTTTCGCCAACACACCCGCCGAGTAGCAGAACAGACAATGCTCAAAGAGAACCAACGGTAGTGTGTTTTCGCTATGGTATTAAACTGGTGATGAACCAGACGAAAACGAATCTGATGACAAACGGCACATAAAGTGGTTCGTGTTCGTTCGAGAACAGGCCATCCGCCACCGTCAGGGTTTTCATTCACATACTTTGGAGCCGCCATGATCGCGTGCAGTCCGGTTCCCGAGATGTTTCCTTCCCAGGAAATTAAATTGTGGACGAACTCCCTATCGAGGTTTTCCCGACGAGCTATAGCATGGCGTTTTTCAATAGGTGTTTGAAAAGGATCCTGCAGGGTTGGCAACGAGCAAGTAATCCCCTGGAGTTGTACGTGTGCATAGGCTGCGGTAACCGCTCACCATCAAGTGGTCCGCATGCTTGTTAAAAACAGGCAAGATATGGAAATCGTACGCCGAATCGCCTAGAGGAGCTCAAGGCTTTTATGGAGTGCGACCTTCCTTTATCTTTCGAGCGAGAACTTTTCAACGTTTGCATTTTCCCCATCCTAAAAAACGGTGCCCAAGCCTGGTTGCTCACGCAACACCCGACAAAGTTCAGAATTTTTCAAGGGCAAGGGAGGGAATGTGTTAGGCATTAAACACACAGACAGAATATGGTCACCACAATCCGTGTGAAAACTGGCTTTCAAGACGTAGGCTAGGAAGTCGTCAAACTGAAATGGGAGTTGGCAGGTCATGTCTGTAGAATGCATCCGGCCAGAATCACAACCCAATGGCTCCTCAAAGACTGAATCATTGAAGGACGAGGCCTAAAAAACGATGGTGCAGCCACCTTGCACATTATTCCGGCGAATGGTGGATTTTAGCAAAAGACAGGGGCCAATGGAAAAAAACAATTGAGGGAGACCTTTGCCCAGCGGTAGGATCTTGTGTTAAAAAAGATGAGTCTGTAACTTTGTTTTGTTGCCATTATCAGAATAATGGGTAAGAAGCTTTAGAATTCAGTAATTGTAGGTATTTTATACTTGACCACGTGAGTTTCGGTTTCGGTTTCGGTTTCGGCCGAAACTGAAGCCCAGGGCAGCGATTCAGGATCCTTCGAGATCTCATTTGCCGACCGAAGCGGTTGATTTCGGTCGGTATCTTAATTTTTCAATTTAGGATCACTGGAGAAATTATCCAGTCGAACCATGACGTCATTGCGGCGGTTACCCTAGTTACAGTGCGTGCTAGTTCAAACCTAGCGACAACCGTGCGAGTTGAAAAGGATGGAGCTAGAAGAATACCTCTTTCCTTCTAGCTCCGTCCTTTTCAATTTGCCACTAATCGCTCTGTCTGAACTAGCACTTGGAAACGCTATTCTGTCACCTTTTCTAACGTTTGTATTATTTATTTACTTATTGATATTTTATTTTTGATTTTTCGGCGGATGTGTAGGGTGCATGTAGTGTGTAACCTTTGCAAATACAGAAAATTTGCTGCATTCCAATAATAGGATCGAAGAATAAGAATATAAATTGTATGAATTGGGAAAATCTGCCGAGACTTTTTCAGAAAAATAACAAATTCTGTGTGTGATGTGTCATGTGTGATGTGATGTGATCTTGGAATCTTCTAGTGAGTTAGATGGTAGGAAACAAATTGGATGCACTAGATATAACAATTATTGAGAATTATTTGTTGAAAGAAATTTCCGCGATTCAAATGGTTAGTGACATCTGTTGATAAATTGACTAATGTCTAGGTATATCCCATGCTTACTCTGACGTTTGAGCCTATAGGCCGGCGCCCACTTTCGGCATCGGCACGCTTCAGGATTTTAAGGTGGCAAATAGCAATATACTTTAACATTAGAGCAATAAAGTAGAAATTTCCGTGATGTGTTCTCGTAAAAACAAAATGCATTTGTTCTGTTTCTGTTTCGGCATTTTCTACTTTATTGCCATTATGTTAGAGTATATTACTATTTGCCACCTTAAAAGCCTGAAGCGTGCCGATGCCGATAGTGGGCGCCGGCCCTATGGCCGATAGTGGGCGCCGACCCTGTGTGCTTTTATCAACGGAGTTGAAGTGACATCTGTTATCAACCATATTAAATCAAAAAACTATTAAAATGAATTTTAAAAATTGCACCGCAATTTTCTTTCCATCCAGCTACCTATTTAGATTTTTCAATGAAATGATTAAATCATCAAATATTAAATTAGTTGACTGTAAGGTAACCAATTTGTATAACAATCATTTTTTCCAATAAAACCCAATTGATCCTTTAATTCCTTGAATTCCCTGACTGGTATTTACAGTCATATCTTCTACCGTCGGTCTGTGAAACCACAGAATTGATGATGAAAAACTTCTCTAAAAGTTTGAAACTAACTATCGTATAGAAATAATATTCTTTCCAAAGTTTGCCGCTTGTTACTTAATATTGCAGCTTCTTAATGTAAGGCTTAATCGCATTATGACGACGTTCTGCTAAATGAGAATTTGGCGCTATCTCGCAGACGCATTTTAAAATATGTATTTGCGAGATGCGTCTAATCCATTTTGCTGTTCCGTAGGAGTCTTCATGGACAAATGTCGCCTAAATCAGCAACTGATGATGAATTTCATGATGAGACAAAACCTTTCTTAACAGGAGGCAAAAATAGTCAGTGGTTCCTCTGGGTATTGACTTGTTTATGGTATTGGCTATCGAGTTTTGCATACGATTTTATGACAATTAGTAGGTATGTCAAACTGACATTCGCACTTGCGTGTACTTTAATTTGCCTATAATTATAGGATCAATTTATTTACTTTGTGAATAAATAAATAACATTTTGGATGGAAAAAGTGGCAGTTCCAGTTAATAAGTACATTTGAATTCATCGTAACATTTTACTTGCCTAGTCCCATACAAACTAAATAAAATTAATACGAGGGCCGCTTTATGGGTAAAATAAGTCTGCAAACAAAATAGGAATACACGTTTTTCCAGGTAAATAATTTTCAAAACAAGATTTCAGCTATTTCTTGTCGTATGACTAAAGCGCGTAAAGGCTTGAACCTAAACAACAATTGAAATAATAAAATTCATAACCGTCTTAATCATTTTGCCGTACATCCTGTGTTTTGTTGTGTTTACTTATTGCCTGAGAAAGATTAATAGCTTATAATTGGATTACTTTTTTTCAGAATGGAAACTTATGATGATATTCAAACTTGGGATAGACTGCTTGTATGTGTGAAAGAAAAGCACCCGAAACGGAACTACTATAATCTGAATTATTTACTGAAGTCTTGATAAATGAACTACCTAATGGTTCTTTGCTTCCTCTAGTAAATCAAACACAAATAGTGTTGTTCAATAAAAAAAATACTGCTTATGTACACATGTGCCCTGGAAAAACCCTATGAACTGAAACACAGAACAATACTTACTTATCGGCATCAGTGAGAAACAGACTTAAATATAACGTTTTATTAGGGGATATTTATAATTTGTTTTATTTGCAATACCATTCATAGTCATAACATACATCACGACCATTTTCCCAGGCGAGGTAGTCAGAGGCACACTGATTGTTGCCGTCATGATGAGCGGAACATTCAGAAGCCCACATTTTGCCAATGAAATTTGAACCCAACGTGTTAGGAGGCGACCCTACCGCCTATATCCGGGTTGCTTTGGTTTTTTATAGTTGTTATCCATCACCGGGGAGCCAGCCGCAAATTGTACAATGAACACAAAGCAGGTGTTCCGGCCAGTCAGTTCTCTGGACAATAGCTCATAAATACATTGTATCGTTGTTAAACGTAGTATTATAAGGCATTTTTTGTGCGTCGGCTTACTAGGTATTCTGAATATCAGCAGGCCATGGGCGGGATGGAAAGCATTCACCCCGTCAAAAAAAGGCTTCTCTATAATACAGGCGATCTACGATACATATTCGCCATATTCTTTAACTACTGTGACTTTGCTCAGGCTGGTTTCAGTCACCAAAAGCTCGAATTTCTCAAACAACCTACCTCTAGACAACCTAAGAGGCCCTAGTTAGTGTAGATACGCAAACTTGAAACCTGGTAAAAGGTAGGTATTGTGCCAGTAAAATTAACCTTTCTTTTCATTTCTTTGGCCCATTTATACCTACTCATTCATGCATATAAAGGAGGGAGGTGCCCGTGGCGCAATTGTGACAGTGATCGGCGACGATCGCTGTTGTAAAGCAATACACGCCGGGTCGGAAATGGGATGGCTGACCACCCTGACCGAAATTTAGTGATGTGTATTTCAGGCATTTCCTTGCTTCGGTAGGCACGTTAAGCAGTCGGTCCCGGTCCCGGACGTCGCTAGATGTCAGTCGTTAAGCCTAGTCAAGGCCTTGGGGCGGTTTGATAACATCTGACATTAAAGTTGCTCATTAACCTTACACCTCTCCAACAATCCACACTGAGCCCGCTTGTTGGAGAATGGCTTGTTTCAGCTCATAGTTGAGGTGAGGCCTGTGCCCAGCAGTGGGACGTATATAGGCCGTTTATGCTATACATATAAAAATTATAGAGTTACAATCGATCAATAAGTTATTGAAACAATTATATTTTCCTAATTTGATTAGTTTTTTCATTACGTTTTGTCCATTTCGAGTGGTCTGTACCAGTCGATTCATTATCTACAAAAGAAGGAGAAATGTTCGGCCATTCTCGTAATTCTTGTCAATGACGAGTGTGTTGTCAATTGCGTTTAGAAAGTGTAACCTAACGCTATGACGTCACTCTTGGTGTGCAAGTGACGTTCTATATAGTTACTGAATCTCAATATCCAGTGTTACCGTTTAAGGAAATGAAAACATACTTAACTGTACCTTGTAAGTTACCAGATTTTTTGAAAATCAAACCTAAGGTAGTCGTTATTAAGTCACTAACTCCGCAGCACATAGTACCTATCTAACCACACTATTTTGTCCCAACATATAAAACTAAATTCGAACACGCTTTCGAAAAGAGTCTGCCTAGCAATGAATTTTACAGGTCAATAAGTTATTTCGCTCAAAACTTATAGCAAACTTTGATTAAAACAAAAAGAGGAAGATACTTTTTACGTTTTTATTTCGCTTATTTGAAAACTGGGACATGCTTACTCACAATGACGTATGATTGACGCGCACGTACAGTAGCCGTAGTCACTGTCTTATGAGCTTGAACGCAACAGGTCTTTTGGACCCGATTTTGTAGCACGCACAGGCCGCAGCTTTTTCTTTTTAGTTAAATCAAAGGATGCAGATAAATTGTTTTTTGTTTGTACTCAATTTACTATACTCAAAGAATAGAATAGATTTTAAAAAATGTATTTGGTACCACAAAACAAAAAGAAACACAAGAAAAACAAAAATAACTTAACCACCTTACAAAAAGGGATGTAGCAAAATGGTCTCCGCCCAGCAAGTACGATGCAGTGTCGGCAGAGCCCGTCACGATGACTGGTATTCTGCGGATGCTTTACTATGCACTGAAAATTACAATGTTGAAGTCTCAAATCTGCCAAATTCGGCTACTTTTATATTTCGTCGACCTACAATCTATGCCATTGCCAAAATGGCAGGAATTTGCACAATGTCTTTTAATATCATTTCTACTTAAAAATTCGTTAGATGTGAAAATACTATTTTTAATTTTTAGACTCTAATCAAATAAATCTAAGGGAGGAGAAATCCGTTACACTAGTTGGCACTAGTGGTTGTAAGCTATTTCATAATCATAATGAAGTTTAATGATAATTGGAGGTCAATAAGAAAATAATAATTTAGATATGATACACACTTAACTTCGCGTAAATACATGAGTCATCGATTTTTCAGCCGCTACACGCCTGATGTTTGATTTCTTGTATGAACTTCAGCGTGTGGAGGATTCTACCTGAAGAGGGGGCAATTTCACTGATTGGTCAATACGCTTATTGTCCAATCAGTGGCGTTGTCGCTTGACAGCTTACGGAAACGGTAGAAACTCACTGGGTGGTAAATTGGGGATTCCGACGTAATAATCTGACTTTATGACCATAGCCTCTCGCCTGTCATTAGGAGTCTATTGGCTTTAAGGTCGCTGACATGAGTACCTACGTATTTTTATTTTTTTCAGAAATATCTTCTAAAACAGAGCTAGTAACACTAAAATATTCTTTAAAATCTGTGGTCTCGAACCGAATCCGAATAAAATGCCGTTGTGAATCGCGTTTTATAATATCGAAACTCAAGCTCGAGTTCGGGATTCGTTCGAATGCGCTATTTCACCGATAGATCGCGAATCGCGGCCCAGGCCGAACATTCGGTTTCGGTTTCGGTTTCGGCCGGAAAACCAGTTTCGGTCGGACTCTAATAAATACCAACATGTAATAAAATGAATAATAATAATAAAAATGAGACGTTGCTCTCTCCATTGCACCCTGGTAACCTTGAGCCTTCTTAAATGAGACCCATAGTGAAAGACCACGTCTCACTGAACGACCACGACTCACTAAAATAAGGCAATAAAATGAAGACTAACTTATTCTGTTTCAATAAAATTGGAAGACATAAAGTGAACTGCGAAAAGATCATAAATAAGGCTCAGATTCTAGGTTTCGCTTTGAAGTGTTTCGCTGCAGACAATTTTGTCTCTAGATTGCAAGATAACTCCAAATGCATAATTCAACAAATAAACAGAGCACGCAGATACAGAAGGAACACAAATATTCGCATGGGTGGGAATCGAACCCGCAGTTGCAGACAGTATCACTAACTTAGACAATGTTATTAATACATAATATAAACATACATTCACGATCATATCCCTAATAATGGGTTAGTCAGAGGCACACTGAGTGTTGCCGTCATGGTGGATGGAACATTCAGAAGCCCACATTTCACCGAGGGAATTTGAACCCAACGTGGTAAGGGGCGAGCCTACCGCCGTTATCCGGGTTGCTTGGGTGTCGTACCGGAGAGTTAGCTGCTATGTAATACAAAGTAGATGTGTTCCGACCAGATTAGATCTCGGGAACATCGGGTTCCGAGCCATAGTGTTAAACCACTAGGCCACAAAGTTCTCCGATGTGATTATGCTTTAGGTTAATACCAATAGAGCAAGTATTAACTTCATTAGCTTCGACTAGCATTAGCTAGTTAACGTTTTAGCTCAAGAGGGCATTATAATCACTGCTGTATCTCAACTTCGGTGACGAAAGACCATAAACGGTTTTGCGTCTTTCATTAGACCGTAAACAGCGAAGCTGTAACTTTGATTCTACACATAAAGTTTACATGTCCATCACTGTTGTTATGCAGACGAGTTCATACGTCACGCCTCCCTTGATAACTACGTCATAAAGATAAGAGGAAGGGCAGCTCTGATTTCCCCGCTCGTAATTGAGCTGTCCGGAATAGTCTGGATGCAAAACCTCCAACCACAACTAATTACAAGTGCACTGCTAGTGCTGTATTCTTGCCAGTGAATAAAAGTACGGATAAGAGTTCTCGAACCCCAACTAGGCTTCAGAAATCAGGAGAAGTCAGGACCAGAAGTAATAAGGCCTACGAAATTCATTTTTAAGGTCGGCTCTATCTTCAGAAATTTAGCCAGGAGCATCTGTTCTCGTATTGCTGGCACTTTAACTCTCTCCAGTGCCTCTCCGTAAATACGTAGAGACATTGAAGGTGAGTGTCCTTTACGACT
Source organism: Udea ferrugalis (assembly GCA_950022985.1). Classification (NCBI taxonomy): domain Eukaryota; kingdom Metazoa; phylum Arthropoda; class Insecta; order Lepidoptera; family Crambidae; genus Udea; species Udea ferrugalis. The sequence continues at coordinate 17,291,181 of OX465522.1, forward strand.
TTTACAGTAGATAATGCTTACCTCCGAATGCACAAACACTAATGAACGTTGAGCATCACTCAGAAGTATAGCTGTCCCTTTCAGTTCTATTGACATTTTACGGGACAGCATGAGCGTGAGCTTAGCGTTGATTGACGTTTGTGAATTCGGGGGTTAGACGATTTCATCTTCAGGGTCTTCTGAGTAGAAACAACCTTCCGACGCCGGTGGTAGAGTCACATTATGTACTGTATTTTATCTATTGTTTATATATTGTATTATTATATGTAAGTTTATTAAGTGGTTAAAATTAAGATTCTTGACGATTCGAAAGTACTGTGTAGTGGTCTACTTGAATAAAGAAATATTGAATTTGAATTCGTACAGTACAGTACCACGTTCATAAAAAAACTGACGATGACTCTTACCTCCCCGTTCCTGATGGCAGCCGCGTGCTCCTTCGCGCTGCGCAGGAGCAGGGCGCGCGGCGGCGACGGGGGGGCGCGGGTGTCGCGCGCGCGCAGCCAGAACAACGGCGCGAGCAGCGCGTTCAGGATGCGCAGCACCAAGCCTATTATCCGGACTCCCACCTCCATGCTGTGGGGTAGGAGATAGATAGATTAATGAACTGCAATGCATGAAACACATTACAACAGTATTAAATTAGAGATGTACAATTTCTCATTGCTATCGCGCGGTAATGATATTTAAGTACAATGAAAACACTGTCATAAAAACACTGTCAATGCTTTGCTCAGGTGCACTAAAGTTCTGATTTCAGGTGCCACTTTTTTAGCACACAGTAACCTATCTACCTCTTTTTTATTTTACATAATTGCACAGAAGACAATAATTGCTTCGGTTGTTTAAGAGAGCTTATCCGAGAGGAATGATTGCCGAGTGATTTTTTTGTTCCAAATACTTGGAATGAATGCCTGCGTTTAAGTAAATACACACATCAAAAGTGTCTAGGGATATCATAGGGGTATCATTTTTCAAATATTTCATAAAGTTAAGTTGGTTTACAAGTTGAGCATTATCTCAGAATAACGCGAGGACAGTGGCATAAGATAAAGGTTAAGAATATTACAAAAAAAACGTTTGATTTTGCTAAAATTTTGACACCTTTTAAAAGAAAAATCTGTCTTTTTTTAACGTCCTTACGATTGTACAATAATGCTACTACAATATTTTTTTTTATACAATCTGAAAGGGCAGATATAGCAGTTTCTGTGTTCTAAAACTTTCTACGTTGGTGGCATTATTTTAATTTTTACAGCCGCCCAAATAGCTATACTTTGTATGAAAATGCTTGAGATATCCCTAGACACTTTTGATGTGTGTACTTTTAGAGCTTAAATCCACTACAAACCAGAAGACTTAGGCGATAGATTAACACAATAAGTATTTTGGAAAAATTCAATTACTAAGCGCAAACTTGTCTCTACATACAGAATACAGAGAGCTGTATTTTTTCCAAATTAAACTCAGTATAAATCAATCAATAAACTATAAACGCTGCCTAAATCTCTTTTGATTCATTAATGTTGTGCCATAAACGATTTTATCTCTTCCTACCAACCTGGCTTGCCAAACGTCTCCAAACTCCATTTCCCTCTCAAATACCAGCGATTTTTATATTCCCCACAAAATCTTGCAAAAACTGTCCACATTTTTCTGCAAAGAATAGTAATAGCAGTGGCAATCACACTGAATTATGAAACGGTTTAAATTATTCATCAGAGACGCCGCCTAGATAAAGAGGTCGGCAGCTCCCGACGGAGTCGAGTCGACTCGCAGCCGAGGGAACGCTTGCATGTCTCGAGGTTATACTAACTATGCGCTTGTTGGTAATATTAACTAAGTTAAATGAAACAACTAAAAGGATTTTATGTTTTCATATTCTCTGTAGTCCTTATCAGAAGACGGAGGTTTTTGAGGGAGAGGAAATCGTTGGAACCTTTTTTCCATTCACGCTACTGGATTACTCGATTACGTACAGAGTCACGCTAATTAATTTAAAAAAAAAACTAGTTCCGCGACTTACTACACAGATAGATTTTTGGCGGTCTTATCTCTAGGGAGCGATCGCAAGCACCAACAATAAAACTAACGAGTCAGTAAACTTAGTCAGCTGTATATTTACAAAAGTCGTTACATTGTGCATGAAGATGGCGTTTGCATCCTTCTATTAATTCTGTTTGCATACTTCGCGATAACTAACTATACGGTCTATGCTTGTGGTAAAACAAAGTGTTAGTATTCAAGCTATTAATTATTTATAAGATTAATCAGAGTCTTCGCTTTAGGTTATAATAGGACTGTGAAGCTAAATCCGGTTCGAAAGAATCCGGCAAAATTAGACTTTATCATTTCCATTTATTATCTTCTACTTACTATATAAAAATAAGTCGGGTTTTCCTTCCTGACCCTATAACTCCAGAACGCACGAACCGATTTCCACGGTTTTGCATTCGTTGGAAAGGTCTCGGGCTCCGTGAGGTTTATAGCAAAGAAAATTCAGGAAAATTTCAACAGAAATGCGTGACGCGGACGAAGTCGCGGGCGGCTGCTAGTTAGTTATATTTTGATAGTAATTTTCACTTTCGAGTTGCACGTGGCTCTGGGGTTGAGCCCAAATCTTGAGTTAAATGTAACCCAAACACCTACTTAGTGTTCCTTTTTACAATTTCATCCTAGAAACCTGACTGCCCTGTTTGGGATATAGCCATGAGCGATTGTATGTCATAAAAATATGTAACTTGACCTTTACCTCCTTCATTTAAAGTCTGTTACTATGCTAAACTTCACCAGTACCACCAGTACTCAAAGGTGACAAAGGTACTCGTAGTACACTATTTGCTTGCGTGTTTCGAAGATAAACATAGTTATGGTTATGCGCTCGCTGTGGACTATGTCTATGTGCTAAAGCTCAAACAGAGTAAACATGGGTTAAATATAACAAAAAAATTAACGCATAAAAGGGAAATAGACAAAAATAACAGGAGAATGAGGATAATAACTTCAAGTTGTAAAGCTACCCTACGCGTAGCTGTTGATAAAAAGGAGTTGCAGGACCGATTTTTGAAAATACCTTTGTTCTAAGCACAATATACAACTGTATCTGACTACAACTAACTTCTACATGTACATAGTTAACTTTCTTTATGGTCGATTAGCCAGCGTCATGTCAGTGTCAATAGTTAGATTAGCCTATCATCTCTAGGAGGTTGCTCACGTTAACTATTCGAAATTTTCTTCTCTATAATCTCTGGCTAGATTCTAGATTATAGAGAAGAAAATTTCGAAAGAATTTCGAAAGAAAAGCTAATTTTAGAACACTTCTTAATCGTAATTGAGTCTCAATAGTCAAGTTAGACATATTTTTCACAGAAAATGTGTCAAATTAGCCGATTGAGACTCAATTACGATTCAATTGTTCATTGGATATTCGTCTCCCGCTAGCTAGCCATCAGGCTCACCTATGCAAATTTAGAAATTAAGTGGGCTGTTCATAATAACTTTCCTAAGTTAGAAATGATGAAAAATTTATACTCGTCGGTCGAAGTGGCTTTCATACTTCGGTACAAAATAAAATTTGTGTTTTGGGAAATGAAAACAAAACGGCTGAACTTTTTTAAACTGAAATTGAATATTGACTGAAATAGCGAAATTCAAATTCAAATTCAATATTTCTTTATTCAAGTAGACCAATAAACAGTACTTTCGAATCGTCAAGAATCTTAATTATAACCACTTAATAAACATACACATAATAATATAATATATAAACAATACTTAAAATACATGTACATAATGTGACTCTACCACCGGGGTCGGAAGGTTGTTTCTACTGAGAAGACGCGGCAAGAAACTCAGTAGTTACTCTTTTTCAATCGTCCAATGTTTTACAGTACAAAGTGAATGTTTGAATAAACCAACCAAGTCATACAGTTTTGACATGAAAATAAATAAAACAGGAAGTTAATAAGTAAACTTGGGTAAACTTGAGCAGACCAGTTCCCGAAGGTGGCACCAGTTCACAAGTTGAGAAATGAGAACCTAAATCGTTTGTTATGACTTTTAACATTCTATAGCACTTAATTTATTTTATTTAATGCACCGAAATTCCTCAGTGTCTCAAGACGAAAGTCTTTGACCAGTATGTGTTGCCAGTAATGACATATGGGAGTGAGACGTGGTCGTTCACTATGGGTCTCATAAGAAGGCTCAAAGTCACCCAGCGAGCAATGGAGAGAGCGATGCTTGGTGTTTCCCTGCTTGATCAAATCAGAAATGATGAGATCCGCAGGAGAACTAAGGCAACCGACATCGCTCGAAGGATTGCATCGTTGAAGTGGCAGTGGGCGGGGCACATAGCGCGGAGAACCGATGGCCGTTGGGGCGGAAAGGTTCTCGAATGGCGACCGCGTACCGGCCGACGTTCCGTGGGCAGGCCCTCCACAAGGTGGACCGACGATCTTGTCAAGGTCGCGGGAAGCCGCTGGATGCGGACAGCGCAGGACCGATCGTTGTGGAGATCTTTGGGGGAGGCCTATGCCCAGCAGTGGGCGTCGTTCGGCTGGCATGATGAATGCACAAAAATGGCGATACAAATGTCGGTAAAGCATTCTCTACCACTCAATTATAGCTGTAAAAATCTTGTCAATCTTACAGTTGAGAAACAAATAATTGAATTACTAGTTGTAACAGTAAAAACCGGCCAAGTGCGAGTCGTACTCGTGCACGAAGAGTTCCGTGGTACGGGACGGTTCATGGAGTGAAAAATTTGCTTGAAAATTACGTTGGTTGTTTGATATTTACTTTATTTTTATTTAATTATTCATTTTGAAAGGTAATACATACATACATAATATACAACTTCATTATTCTGTACAAATTTCAAGCGTCTACCTCTTACCGTTAATAATATGGAGCAAAAATACGAAAAAATCTCGTTGTTTCCTTTTCTTTTATTTTCAGTATTTCTTGTTAGAGCGGCAACTGAAATACATTATTTGTGAAAATTTGTGCTTCCTAGCTGTCACGGTTCATGAGATACAGCCTGGCGATAGACAGACAGACGGACAACGGAGGATTAGTAATAGAGTTCCGTTATTACCTTGTAGGTACGGAACCCTAAAAAAACAAGTTTTGTTGTCCGACTGCCAGATTATTTTTTTCTTTATTTAGAATCAAGTATTCTAAACTAATTTGTGACCTTCACATTTCCGTAAACAAACATTGACCATGATTTAATTTATTCGCTTATTATCACATTTGCAACGCTGCGGCGCGTGTGGGTTAGTCGTTCTTAAGTTGAAGCCTCACGGGTTCGATTCCCAAAGTATAGTCGCGGAATAAAGTGGTTGACCACCTTAAGATCTGTTTTTGCCTGCTTAATGATGACATTGACAGGAACTGTTAATTATATTTGTGGTTTTAAACATTTTAAGCAAAGGGGATGCAATTATTCGATTTATCAAACTTGACACAGCGAAATGGCAAGATCAAACCAATTAAAAGTATTGGTTCATCTGTCAATTGTGAAGGTACATACGTCTAATCAGATATTAATTTTATTGTCAAACAGTAAAGCATACTTTTCGACACAACACTACCCTGTTACACAATTTAAAAAGGTAACATGTGCTTGCAACGCGTAAATTAATTTATTTGGAAACTGGTCAACCTTTTCATTCCGCGGCTGTACAAATGGTGGTACTTTGAAACCATTAATATTTTATATACCAACGTCTGTTTGGTCAGGTAATTTACTTAGATAATGTCATATTACACCGGAATCGCGACCAACAGGCTTGGCCTGACACGATTAGCGTAAACCGAACTCCAAAGCCATCAGGGTCCATTAATCAAATTCGCCCCCACTTAGCGATGCCATGGCACCTAGCCCTCTCAATATACACCTTATTGCACAACATATCGATCACCATTTAACTGGCTAGGTGGTCGAAGAAGTGCTCCGTTACGTAAGGTTTAAATTCGTATGTACTGAAGAAGACAACAGTCAGCGGTTCTCTGGTGGTATTGAACCCGATGGTCTCGAGATCAAATCTGGCCGGAACACACCTACTTTGTGTTCATTGTAAAATTTGAGGTAACTCTCCGGTGACGGAAAACACCGATATAAATCCCAAGCAACCCGCATAACGGCAGTAGGCTCGCTCTTACCACGTTGGGTTCAAAATCGAGCGGTGAAATGTGGGCTTCTGGATGTTTCATTCACCATGACAGAAACAATCACTGTGCCTCTGACTAACACATTTTAGGGATATGGTCATGATACATACGGGTGTTTGTTCAAAAGAACTTGGTAATCGCGTGAAATTGACAAAAAAAAAACATACAAATGTGCATGAATGAATTGACCACGACATTTTGATTAACATTCATAAAAATAAGTCGATGAATCAGCTTCAATAGTTTGATAAAAACAAAATTTATTTGCATTCCATAATGTAGTGGAAGATGTTACAAACTTGGTATGTTTATTTCAGAATCTCTCGGGCACAACAAATAGGATGGAGGAGGACGCTTTTAACTTGCTGGAGGAGTGTCCAGCCTGGGCTCAGGAGCGCAGCGTCCTCGACTGCTGAAATCGGACGAGACGTGTCGATACCGACAGTCATGCATACCATGTCGGTTAGTCGGCGAAAATGGGCGGCAGTAACGAAAGTCATGACTGCGAAAGAAACTGCTGAACGTACAAGGGAGTTAGAGCTCGCTCGTCGGCAGAGGAGGAGACGCCGGGGCACGGGCGTAACGCCCTAGGAAGTCCCCTTCGCCCTGGGGCGTAAGAATACAACCAAGGTCCCCCCCCCCCGCCTGTTGTAAGAGGCGACTAAAAAGGGGGGCCCGGGGTCGCTAGGAGTGCACACGGTGGGGGCTGTGTGCACTAGGAGACCGGCAGTGCGGGTGGTCTCGCACTGCCGTAAACACCAGTGGGTGTAAGAGGGGAGGCACCACTCCCCTCCAGGTAAGCCGGATAGCCGGCACAGCGGGTCAGGGTTTCGCCGGTAGAGTGTCTCTTCTGGAGAGTTCTCGGGAAACTCTAGTCACGCGCAGAAGAAGGCCGCCCCGGTGTTTTAGTGGTGGTGGTGAGTAGTTTCCCAACCCCATCTGGAGTGGGGGAGTCCCATACTCCCCCGTTGCCCTCCCCCGAGCAGCGGGAAGTACGTAATAGTATTACAACGGGTAAAAAAAGGACGCTTTTAACTTAATAGTCGCAATTAACCTTAAAACTATAGTATACTGAATGACTGAAACATAACATTATTAATTCTCGTAATCAGGTTAATGGGTTTCTCGTAGTTATTTATTTGGTTTGTTAAGTTATTTAAGTGTCCGGTCACTTAACTCGCGAACGGTGACAGCAATAACAATGAAAGGGACAAAACTTTACAGTAGATGAGTGGTGTACAGCTTATTTTAATTTTAGCATTATACTTTTAGGATAATGCATTATTTATCTATACTTATAATAAATCTGTAGAGAGGCATCTGTACATGAAATATCTATATTTAAAAAATAACTATCCAAAGGTGCTTAGGGATTGCTACTGATGCCAAAAATTTACCTAAGTCCACGTGGACGAAGTCGCAGGCGGCCGATAGCCTTACTTAAGAAAGGAACCCAGAAAAAAACATTCGGAATTGGGCTCAGGCGGGACTCCAACCAAACGTTCTCGTTGCGGATGACGCTGGTTCGAGTCCCGCCTGAGCCTAAGACCGAATGTTTTTTAATATTTACGCTAAATCGACCTTGTTACTGTCATACTCGTCTAAGATCCGAAGAGAATAGGAGTGGCTGAAAATCAGCGCTGACTGGAAGAAATTCCATGCCAGCACAAGCTGAGCCATCTCCTTTTGCTTTCTCTGACCTTGCTGTTTGTAAATTTTATATTTTATTGTTAACTGTGTATGAAAGCAATAAACGCTTTTTTTTTAAAACAACTTTAAAAATTCTACTCGCGGTCTTACATTTTCTTTTTTTTTCTGGGTTTCACATCTTTGGTTGGTTTGAATCGTATAAAAAAACACATTTCGCGGAAACCAAACCTTATCAAAACTACCCCTTAGAGATTCAATGGGCACCCAGCCCTCAAGACTCCCGGGTGCCCATTAAGGCGCCATATAAAGATAATACAGCGCCTTATTGCACAACAGATCGATTCCTATTCACCGTCAGGCTTAGGTGGACAGAGATAAAGTGCCTCAATGAAACAAGGCCGAGAGCGGCCTTTCCATTGTACGTGAGTGACGCTCACAATTGTCAAATTACCCTACATTGGGACAGGTAAAGGCTAGCTGTAGAGTCTATTCATTCATCTACAAAGAAAAGGACGTAAGATAGAGATCCGATTTAATGCTATAGTACGATTTATAATTGGTATTCAAATCACATGTAAGCCGATAACAGTAAGATCAGGTACCAGAAACTCTGGCATTTACTTATTTATTACCTTTATTAGGGAAACAAACAGCCTTAGTTAATACATAGGTTTAACTTAAATTAGTTAATACATTAGCATTTAAAGTTTCCACTGCTGATTATTACATTTTAAGTTGTCAAAAAGAAACACAACACAAAGAACAAAGTCAAAAGCTTATAGGTTTAAATTAAAAAAGAAACTAAGAACGGAATCCAACAAACCTAAAATAAAGCCTAAAATTGGTTATTCCCTTGAAAAGAGTTTGAAGAAGACATTTGCGAATGATGATGATGAATTGGAGCCAAAACGCCGGGTTATTGACCCTAGAGATGGTTTACACATACAGCTGATTAGAGGTCAGAGCAAAGGTCACTTTTACGGACTTTTCTAAGCGATAGCATATCACAACTCAGTCTACGACAGAAAGCTGATAACGAGTTAAATTTAAACAATGTGCACGAGGGTGTATAATTTCATTAACGATATTAGAATAAATCGTTGTGAAAGGACATCTAAAAATACATCGCAGATTCCTTGAGATATCATTTTAATTAGTGACAAAATGTTACCTCTGAGTGTATACGGATTCTGTTTGCGATTTTACTCGCCCGTCCTGATTACTTTACCGTTATTGCTTTAAAACATGAAAATTGTATTACTTAAGTACCTGTAAATTACTTTGTTTTGTTAGTAATAATGTGTTCTTTTATCTTATCTTGACTGCAAGAGGACTAAGATTTAAATGTCAATGAGACTTAAAATAGGCAATGCTTGAGAATCACGAATAGTAAGTAGTCATGCTGAAAGCTTTCAAGGGAGTGCTTTCCCTAAATCACTTGATAAATAAAATTTGTTAATCTCTAGCCGGAAAATCGCGTGTTTTTTCCGCTCATGATATGAGAACTTATCGATTTACTTTTTAAAAGCAGTTTAGAATATAATCTTTCCTAAACAAACATTATCCCATTTCCCATTAAGAAGCTCCTAAGCTTTGCTAAAACGCACAAAAGCGCCTTAACTGGGGTCGGCTAATCAGTTTTAATACTTTTAATTAAGGGTCTGTAAATGTTGGGTTTGTTCGAAGAGCTGGGTATATTTTTTCTAAATTAGTTTAACCATTTGCATCTGTGAAATGAATATAAAACATTTATTGACCATTTGTTGTTTTTGGTCTTAGAACAAGGTTTGTATTACATAACAGTTCATATTTTTTCGAAAACTTGGAAATTGCGTTAAAAATTAGAAAACTCAATGACTATGTTATTATTTTTTGCATTTTCCATGCAGTATCTTTACTAAAGATCCGAGAACCAGAAACAACATTCGGTCTTGGCTTCAGGCGGGAATCGAACCTTAGCTCATAGGGTAATACCAGGAAGATTCGGCCGGTCTGTTATGGTCTCTGTAGCAGTGGTTAGTGCAGTCGCCCGGTCTGCGAAAGACGCGGTAACGATTCCCGCCTGAAGCTAAGACCGAATGTCTTTTTCTGGTTTTCGGAACTCAAGGACTGTTTAAACTTCGCACGTTTGACTGGAAAACTTCCGTGGGGAGCTAGTACATAAGTTCTAAAGCTACTTGCATATTGGACTCACATAGCACAAGTCACCTCTGTAATATTGATGGGCTGGGCGCAAGACCGTGACCCATTCAAGGCTGTCGTGTCATTCATTAAGACGTGATTGTTTTCCTTGGCAGACACGTAAGTGAAAGTCTATTAATTCATGCAGGCGGGGCAAAGGTGGGCCCAGGGGATTGGGTGTTAGGATAAGTAAGAAGATTATGTGTGTCCACTTCCTATCATTAGAGGTGGCTAAAAGGGGCTCTCGAGTATCAGGTTTTGTACGGGCACAATGTATTCCGAATATACAACAGCTAAGTAACAGTTTTGTCGGATCAAACTAACAAAAACTGCCGTCGCGTCTTTGGTGGGAAAAATCTCGAAATTATGAAGGGAAGTTTTAACCGGTGCCAGGTTTGGTCGTAATCAGTTGCAATAAGACTTATCTTCGTAGAAAAGATTTTTCTGCGAACTATGCTCATGGACTAGGTTCTTAACATACTCCAAGACCTTTTTTCCACCTGAGCTAAACAGAACGAATATGTGTTTCAAACAACCGACTTAAACCCTAACAACAACAACATGGTGAACGGAACATTCTCAAATCACATTTCCTTGAATAAGTTAACAGTGTTAATAACGATTTTTGATAGGGATGTTTGACACAGAGCTCTTAAGGGCTTTATTGCTGGAGTCAGGAGTTCATACAACGTACCATTACAGCAGGTTAAGCAATCTTACATTGCAATCTGATTTTTATGTGACGACGGCATCATAAACTTTTACATCCATGCTTTTGTACAGTCTACCACAGCTCAAGCCCAACACAGCAGGGTTCCAATCGAGCGTAGTTGGCAGGTTCATAGTTGTGATAGCTCACCTTATAGGCATCAGCGGTGTTCAAAGCTGTAGCACTGTACAAAAACAAAAGACAATCCTGTCTGCAGTCTTTCAAGGAAACAGGGCTTTAAAATTTTACTCCTAGCCTGTGTAAAGTTCGAAGGAAGCTTTGTGCATGAATGGAAGGCAGGAATCTGTGATCTCGTAAAAGCTCCAACTCCAAACTCCGTGTATGTAGACGATGTTGTGACTTTGCGAGGTAAAGATAGCAGCTATTGAAGGTGAACACGACAGGGCATAATGCACGTTTATCTTAATAGGTCATCTCCACCACAAAATGGCCTAAATGGCCTGAATAAATAAACATTTAAAAGAGGCGACCATCACGATAGTACGTTATGAAAAGCTTAAACGCCCTTTGTAGTGGATCATGTCGTCATCAGATTTGTATAGAGCCAGATAATATTATACAGACAAGTAATTAAGCATAAGCAACGACTAAGAAGAAGTCGTTTTGATAATTAATTATGACAAGTCAAAAGGCATTATGAGCGTGAGACTTCTCTTTTTTGTTGGATCTGAGAGTTCCGTAGTACCATCACATCAATGACAGAAAACAGGTATCAAGGCATATTTATGTTAGTTTCTCCAACTTTATTAGGTTGTACACAAAAATACAATATTCAGGACAATAAGAGTACAGGTGAGCTAATCTCTAAAAAGAGATTTCTTCTAGCAGACCAAGGAGACAGGATATGTAATTAATTGACACTCTAACCCCCGAATTCACAAACGACAATCAAGGTTGACCATCCTTCAAAAGTATAGCTTGCCCTTTCAGTTCTATTGACATTTTACGGGACAGCATGAGCGCGAGCGCGTGCTTAGCGTTTATTGACGTTTGTGAATTCGGGGGTAAGACAGCTGCGATGCTCTGATGACACGCTAAGATGCTCTCAGTTCATCTGAAACGAGAAGAAATACAAGTGCCAACATGGTTCACATTGATGCACCCAAAAATAAATCCTAGGCAGGTCCATGCACCCAAAACTTGCCATTTTACTGTAGTAAGTAGTCAGAAGAATAATAAAATCGAAAAATCATTCCAGGCTTCTGACAGAAATTATGTAAAGTGACTACTTCTACAGTGTATTATTACGGCTACAACGGAGTCCGTATAGTAGACTTTTAGTGCCAGCTGTTCTAGCTTTTATGTTAGCAAAGAACCAAGTCTCAAACTTAATCTCAGTCTGCCTGCAGGAACAACGACCTAACACTCTAGACGTAAACAATATTAACATCGATTTTCTGACAGAAGCAATGAAACATATTCCCAGACATATTTCCGAGTCTCAGTGAATATTTAATTTACAACTATATGCTCTGGAAATTGATGCGATTAAACAAAATAATCTGTAAAAACAACTTTTGTAACAAAAACTAGCATGAATGGGTCACATGAATGAATTAAATAATATTATCATAAATAATAGCAAAAACAGAGAAGAATTGACACTAAACATCTACTGGTGCTAAAACGACATAGGTATCTACTAAATGATTTTCACTAAAGAAATAAGGTGACAAAAACCCTTCAAATCAATCATACTCATGGCAACTTCAACCTAATACAAATAAAACTGAAGAACTTACTATGATAGTTTCATTAAGATCAAATTCAAAGATTTGAGTACTTTCGAATATGTCTATTTGAATAAAGAGTTTGAGTTCAATACTCTAAGAAACGGTTGAGCTACTGGTCTCCCGTCAGCAAAATCAATATTCCCTTTCATAAAAAGTAAAAGTCCACTCTAAAGTTGATTAAAAAACAAAAACATGCTCATAGCGGAAGATTGGGCGGGAAACAGCGCTCGCCTGCATATTTAAATAATTTCCTTCGTGCCAATTTCCGGATTCACTCCCGAGGTGGGAGCAAAGTGTACACCGTTTGACGTCTAGGGGCGACGAACCCAGACGAACCTATTCTGTCTGACTGGCCAGCCGCTATCGATCGCTGTAAACCCACCATCATATACCTACATAAACGTCATATTTCCCTTTGTTTACCTTCACCTGCGATCGGCTATTGAATTTCAGAGAAACTGCCGGCGAGTTCTGCTGGATAGCGAACAATGGAACTTACTCTGCATTATTAACAACATAATACTCGTTTAAGAAACTTATCGATGCCAAAGGAAATTGGATGCCAGATCTTTGATATGCAGAACTTCTGAACCGATAAAGCTTTAAACTTTAAAAACCTAGCAGTATTTTATACGTTTTGCAATTCGAAAATTAAGTTCTTGTTAGTTCAACACTAACAGCACACGTCAAGATAGGCTTATAGGCAGACTAGATTATTAATTGTTTTACTCAATGAAATAAAAATGTTCCGGACGGCCATAGTTTAAGTTTCTGTAAAATAGTTTGTTTAAGTTTATAGTTTGTTTTTTTTTAAGATTAGTCTGTTTAAGTTTATGTTTATTTTGTTATATTATTTGAATAAAGAATGGCACGGGGCAGATTATTAGTAACCGTAGGTACACAACCTCACATAGGTCGTGAGGACGTAGGGAAAAAAGAGATAGATAGGCACCGCTCTCAGGTAGCTTCCTTGACCTTGAAAAAAGAGACCCGCTATATCACCATAGGCCAGAACTTGTGTGAACTCGTCACACAAGTAACTACTTGATGGCAAAAAAAGGGTATAACTTTGGGTTCAATCCCCATAGAATCGAGTCAAGTTTGCAGTCTACGAGCCAAAGGAACAAGGAAGCTACCTGGGAACCGGAAAAATAGGAAGACTGAATAGGAAGATAAGCCCTAGAAGACCTGGACTATCCAGAACTTAGAAGACCTAGGATACCTAGAAGACCTAGGATACCTAGAAGACCTAGATTACCTAGAAAGCCTAGAAGACCTAGAAAACACTACTCTACACAAATAGTGAAGAATAATAGTGAATAGTGAACAGTTATAATAGTGATTGTGATAGGAACTGCCGCCAAATTAAGAATAGAAAGTGTTTTATTCCGGACCCCAGTGATAGACTGAACTACATTACAAATAGGATTGGATTAATGAACTCTGGTGTTGTGAACAAAGTGTCGTGGAATCAAGCAAAGCGATCTCGGATTAGGAAGACAGGTGCATGACAGCGCAATCCAGTGATAGGTGCAGACGGATCACAGTTTATAGCGAACTAATAGTGAGTGGTCCGGCACATTTGTTGGTCCTTCGAGCCGGATTCTCGCAGTCAAGATGCCTGTCACCAGATCTCATACCAGCCAGCAAAGAACACGAGTGCACACAGAAGAGTCATCGACAACGACGACCGAAGTTACTGGCACAACAGCAGCGGATACGTCAGCAACTAGTCAAGAATCCAGTCCAACCGTAACTCCTGAGGATGGTCAACCACAACAGACTTCACAACCAGTGCAACCACAAATAGAACAAAAGAAAGCAACTGGCAAAGAACATACTGTGAAAACAAGATCATCAATCTCGGCGTCGAATAGAAAACGTAGACTTCTAAAAGCTAAGGAAGAATTGTTAAGAGTGCAACTTGAACTCGCTAACGCTAAGGTAGCAGCTATAGAAGCAGAATCGGACTCTGAAGAAGATATAGAAACAGTGATGGAAGATCGTGAACAAAATGTGAGAGTGGATAACTGGTTGGAGAATAGTAGATCGCACCTTTTGGCAATCTCCAACGAACCGCACAATCACCCATTGCCATTACCTCCGGCGGAACAGCAGCAGCAACAGTTAATAGAAAATAGAGAAGCTGCCCCAGTACCGGCGGGAGTAGAGACAAGTGAAGTGACAAAGGCACCCGTCAGCAACCAGATAGACCTTACAGCTCTGGCGGCTGCCATAGCTCAAGCGGCCAAATCCGGACACCAGCCAGTTTCCAGAATGTTCAGTGAGTTACCTTACTTCGGAGGAGCATACCAAGAATGGTTATCATTTAAAGCTGCCTATCAAGAATCCCAGAACGGCTTTACAGACTTAGAAAATTTAACGCGATTGCGTAGAAGCCTGAAAGGGAAAGCAAAGGAAGCAGTTGAAAGTCTTCTCATATATAGCTCCAATCCTAGAGAAATAATGAGAACCTTAGAAGCAAGATTTGGAAGACCAGACGCGATAGCATCATCTGAGTTAGAGAGAGTGAAGTGTTTACCCCGCTTGACTGATGCACCCAGAGATTTGTGCATTTTCGCCAGCAGAATATCCAACATAGTGGCGACTCTGAGTGCTATCAACAAACAGCAATACCTCTATAACCCAGAGCTAACAAAGAGCACGATAGAAAAGCTGACTCCAACTCTTCGCTATCGATGGTACGACTTCGCTGCAGAACAGCCAGCCGACGAAATAGAAATAGTAAAACTAGCGCGTTTCCTGAATAGAGAAGCTGAAATCTGTGGACCATACGCACAACCAGAAGGAGTGATTGAAGTGAATAATAGCAACAGAAGACAGAAAACTTACAACACTCAAGGTATGAAAACTAATAGAAATATTCCTAATAGCAATAACTGCTCTATGTGTGAAAAAACTAGTCATAGTATAACCAGCTGTGAAGACTTTAGAAAAGCAGACTCTTCTAAGAGATGGGATATAGCGAAAGAGAAGAGACTCTGTTTCCGCTGTCTTCGATATAGAAATAGAACACATAGCTGCCGTGGAAAGAGATGTGACATTGATGACTGCAGCAGTTGGCACCATCAGCTGTTACATTATAAGAAAAAAGAAAACAGTGAAATAGTCAGTTCAACATGGACATCAAGAGGATCTCAAGCCTTCCTAAAAATAGTGCCAATCCAAATAGTGGGACCGAAAAAGAAAATTGACACTTTCGCACTTTTAGACGACGGGTCAACAGTGACATTGATTGATGAAGACTTAGCACAGCAAGCCGGCCTACGTGGACCTCAACAGCCACTCCATATAGAAGCAATAGGAAACACAAAAGTGGACACTTCCACATCGAGGAGGCTAAGAGTTACCATCCGCGGATCGGGAAATAGACATACAATAGCTGCTAGATCAATTAAAAATCTGAAATTGTCACCACAAACCGTCAGAGGGGAAGACATAGAAAACTGCAAACATCTTGAAGACCTCGAACAGAAGATAAAATACAGCGTTGCGAGACCTGAAATCCTGATTGGGCAAGACAATTGGCACCTACTACTGGCTAAAGATAGTCGAATTGGAAAGAGGAATCAACCCATAGCCTCACTGACACCTCTTGGATGGGTATTACATGGAGCATGCAGTCGAGCAACAGGACACAGAGTCAATTTCCTTCATCAACCAATAGAAAATATAGACGCAGACTTGAAGCACTTCTTTTCACTGGAGGCACTAACAATAGCGCCAAAAACGCCTCGCAGTGATCCAGAAGCTCGAGCTCTGAAAATATTAGATGAGAAAACTAGTAGATTAGAAAATGGTCGATATGAAACTGCATTACTCTGGAAGAAGGATGACATCAAACTGCCTGACAACAAAGAATACGCATTAAAGAGATTAGAAGCAACAGAGAAGAAAATCAATAAGAACCCAGAATTGAAGAAAAGAGTTAGGGAAGAAATGAACGCTTTGATAGAAAAGAATTACGCCGAGCCTGCCCCAGAAGATAGAAAAACAGACAGAACTTGGTACTTACCGTGCTTTCCGGTCACCACTCCGCTGAAACCGGGGAAAGTCCGGATGGTGCACGACGCGGCGGCAGTCTCAAAGGGCATAGCACTAAATGATGTCTTACTCACGGGTCCTGATCTTCTACAATCTCTACCAGGCGTATTGATGCGGATGCGACAACACAAGATAGCGGTGTCAGCAGATATAGCAGAGATGTTCCTCCAAATAAAGATAGTTGAAGAAGATAGAGATGCTCTGAGATACCTCTGGAGAGATGGAGATTCGACAGCAGAGCCAAAAGAATATAGAATGACGTCACTTATTTTCGGAGCGACGTCCTCTCCAGCAACAGCGATTTATGTGAAAAATAGAAATGCCGAAAGATTCTCCGAGCAACACCCGGATGCAGTATTGGCGATCAAAAATAATCATTATATGGACGATTATATCCAGAGTTTCGAAGATGAAGAGTCGGCACTCCAAATAGCACATCAAGTAAAACAAATACACAGTGAAGCGCACTTCCACTTAAGAAAGTGGTCATCGAACTCAGAAAAAGTGTTGAAAGACTTAGACGCTGAAGCTTCCATCTATGGCACCGAACTTGAAGTTGGACCGAAGACGGAAAAAGTACTTGGGATGGCTTGGCAGACATCGTCCGACACACTCCAATACAATTTGAATTTTTCGAGACTTCCAGAAGACATACTACAGCGAACGCCAACAAAAAGACAAGCCTTGCAGATTGTCATGTCACTCTTCGATCCGCTGGGACTTGTCTCACCCGTCACCATGAAGGCGAAACAGATATTACAAGAAGTCTGGAAGAGAAGCATTGGATGGGATGAAACACTCGATGAAAACTTAGCCAAAGAATGGCACGAGTGGACTGATAGATTGTCAGAATTAAAGAACATCTCCATCCCGAGAACATACGTCCAATACAGCCAAGGAAAAAATCTACAGCTTCATGTGTTCGTAGATGCTAGCGAAACAGCTTATGCCGCGGCCCTCTACTGGCGAGTAGAAGATGAAAATGGAGAAGTATACATCTCACTGATCTTGGCCAAGGCAAGAGTAGCGCCATTGAAAACCACCTCAATTCCGAGACTGGAATTACAAGCTGCAGTCATGGGAAGTAGAATGGCATCATGTGTCCTCATGGAACATGACAGGAAACCAGAAACACGCACATTCTGGACAGATAGTAGAACAGTTTTATCCTGGCTCAAGACCGGCTCTAGGTCTTACAAACCTTTCGTCGCACATAGAATAGCCGAGCTGGAAGAAAACACCAAAACAGAAGAATGGCGTTGGGTTCCCACAAAACTCAACGTAGCCGATGATAGCACCAGAGAAGTTCCAAGAAATTTTGACAATAACCACAGATGGTTCTCTGGTCCGCCATTCCTAAGAGAAGATCCAACCAATTGGCCTCGCGAAAAATCGACACTCAAAATAGTCAGTGGAGAGGAGAGAACAATGAAAATAACAGAGAGAAATTCAACAATAATAGCGACTCCAGATTTTAGAAGATTCTCAAGATGGGAAAAGTTGATACGCACCACAGCCAGAGTCCTTCAATTCATAGAACTTTGCCGTCAGAACAAACAGACCACAGCTTATGCAAGAACAAGAGCGAACAAAATAGAAGATCCATCCTGGGGAAAGAAAAAAGAGAAACAATTAGGGAAGAAAAGGAAAATTATAGAGAAAACAGACATCTACAGAATTATACCTGCTGAACTTTTAATCAAAGCTGAAAACTTAACAGTCAGAGTAATTCAAGAAGACTGTTTCCAAGAAGAAATAGAAGACTTGACGAAGAATCGTCGAGTGTCAAGCCACAGCAAACTAAAGAAGATCGCCATAGAAATAATCAACGGAGTTATCGTAATCAAATCGCGAATTGATGCAGCAGCAGAAATACCTGAAGTTACGAAGAGACCACCGGTTCTTGATGGAAGACATCACATCACCAAATTATACATCGAGCACTTGCATCGCAGCGGTCATCACCAGGGCGTGGAAGCCACCATAAATCACTGTCGCCAAAGGTTTCACGTCCTGGGTCTCCGGCCGACAGCACGCAGCATCATACACCAATGCCTGCCTTGCAGAAAAAGAAGATGGACACCACCAGAACCACCGACTGGCAACCACCCGGCCAGTCGACTTGCTCATCACCAACGTGCCTTCACATTCACGGGCATAGACTACTTCGGGCCACTGCAGACGACATTTGGAAGAGCAACCAGAAAAACTTACGTAGCTCTCTTTACCTGCCTTACTACCAGGGCAGTCCATTTAGAAATGACGAACTCACTGACCACAGACTCCGCGGTCATGGCACTCAGAAGATTTATAGCAAGGCGTGGCTGTCCCAAAGAAATCTGGTCTGACAATGGGACGAATCTACATGGCGCCGAGAAAGAATTGAGATTGGCAGTCGAAAAGGCAACCGAAATAGAATCGTCAAAGAGAAGAATCAGCTGGCGTTTCATCCCTCCTGGGGCTCCATTCATGGGCGGAGCCTGGGAGCGCATGGTGAAGACGGTGAAGATAGCACTCGCAGCGGTTCTCGACAATCGACCAACCTCCGAAGAAATCCTCATGACTCTGCTTGCTGAAGTCGAGATGACAGTGAACAGTCGACCACTGACTCATGTATCGGTCGACCCAGAAGACCCCGAGACGCTGACACCCAACCACTTCCTTCTGTTGGGGCCAGCCTTTGAACCACCGATGGGCGACTTCACACCTCAAGACTTGCTGGGAAGAAGACACTGGCGAACATCCCAGAGACTAGCAGATATGTTCTGGGCGAGATGGCTAAAAGAATACCTACCAGAACTTCAGAACCGGCGGGAGCCCCACGGCAAGGGACCCTCACTCCAACTGGGTAACATTGTCGTGGTGGCAGATAACACCATGCCCCGCAATACATGGCCTCTCGGTAAGATAGTCGCAGTGTTCCCGGGACCAGATGGAATAGTACGAGCAGCAGACGTCCAGACGAAGGGAGGAATAATGAGAAGACCGACCAAGAAGCTGGTACTTCTTCAGACGGACGAACCAGAACCTGCCGTCCAGACTACAAGATGATGCGTCGTAGACTTCGCCACTACGCACGGCGGGAGAATGTTCCGGACGGCCATAGTTTAAGTTTCTGTAAAATAGTTTGTTTAAGTTTATAGTTTGTTTTTTTTTAAGATTAGTCTGTTTAAGTTTATGTTTATTTTGTTATATTATTTGAATAAAGAATGGCACGGGGCAGATTATTAGTAACCGTAGGTACACAACCTCACATAGGTCGTGAGGACGTAGGGAAAAAAGAGATAGATAGGCACCGCTCTCAGGTAGCTTCCTTGACCTTGAAAAAAGAGACCCGCTATATCACCATAGGCCAGAACTTGTGTGAACTCGTCACACAAGTAACTACTTGATGGCAAAAAAAGGGTATAACTTTGGGTTCAATCCCCATAGAATCGAGTCAAGTTTGCAGTCTACGAGCCAAAGGAACAAGGAAGCTACCTGGGAACCGGAAAAATAGGAAGACTGAATAGGAAGATAAGCCCTAGAAGACCTGGACTATCCAGAACTTAGAAGACCTAGGATACCTAGAAGACCTAGGATACCTAGAAGACCTAGATTACCTAGAAAGCCTAGAAGACCTAGAAAACACTACTCTACACAAATAGTGAAGAATAATAGTGAATAGTGAACAGTTATAATAGTGATTGTGATAGGAACTGCCGCCAAATTAAGAATAGAAAGTGTTTTATTCCGGACCCCAGTGATAGACTGAACTACATTACAAATAGGATTGGATTAATGAACTCTGGTGTTGTGAACAAAGTGTCGTGGAATCAAGCAAAGCGATCTCGGATTAGGAAGACAGGTGCATGACAGCGCAATCCAGTGATAGGTGCAGACGGATCACAGTTTATAGCGAACTAATAGTGAGTGGTCCGGCACAAAAAATTATATTGGATTTAACCGTTGAACATGGAGATCATGCCACATTAGGAAGGTATTTCGGAAATTAGCATAAATATGACTTGAGAATTCCTCTCGGGATTTTTTCTTATTCATCAGGGCATTTTCAATGTTAAATAAAACAGGGTGTGTATGGTGACGTTATGAGATCAACTAAGACATGACCACCAAGAAGTGATGTGAGGAGGAATATCGTAAACGTATACTGATGTTCCAAGATGATTTGACCATTTATGGATCTCAGGCGATTACTTAGGGAGGTAGGAGGGATGAGAAGAGGTCTTCAAATTCGAGTATTCAAATGCTCGAATGAGAAATGTGTAGATTCGTTGTACACACTCGCTGCATAGCCCAGTTGTCAAACAAGTTGTAGCCTAAAACCAGTGGCTCTGTAAATGTACAAGATTTCGGCCGCTTATAACCAGTGGCTCTGTAGATGCACAAGATTTTGGCAGCCTACAACCAGTGGCTCTGTAAATGTACAAGATTTCGGCCACCTACAACCAGCGGCTCTGTAAATGTACAAGATTTCGCCCGCCTACAATCAGCGATATTTGATAATAATCAATATACTTGATTGAGCAGCGGGAAACCCAAAAATCAATAGGTAAATATTTAAAAGGTCCGCCAGTGCCGACTCGATACTTAACGGCTGACATCAAAAAGCTATAAAGTAGATGATCGTGTAGGCGTATCTATTAAAGGAAGATTCCAACCCGCCGATACAAGAGGAATGGCGGAAGTTTGGTACGACGGGAATTCAGATAGAAGGAGTTAGGAGATTTGCCGCATTATCCGAAAACCAGAAAAAAGATATTTGGTCTTGGCTTCAGCCTGGCTCGTAGGGTAAATATACCAGAAAGATTTAGCCGGTCTGTCAACGGTCTCGCTAGCTCAATGGTAAGAGCAGTCGCCCGGTTTGCGAAAGACGCGGGTTCGTTTCCCACCTGAAGCCAAGACCGAATGTCTTTTTCTGGTTTTCGGATCTTTAGTAAAGATACTGCATGAAAAGAAAAGACATCATACGTTTTAGTTCAAATGTGAAAGTACCCGTTGAAAGATAAAAATGCCACATCAAAATAGAACTTAATTGTCTGATCATGGCACCAAAGCTGTAAAACCACTTACCTTTTATTTAAGTACTTACAGTATACATAATGTATACAATTTATATTTATGGCATAACATTCATGTCTATTATTAAGTATATGTTTGAGATTTGACGATTTGAAAGTACTTTATAATATATTTCTGTTTTTTTTTAAAAAAAAATGTTTGATTGCTTGGTTTCAAGTTAAAATAGGTTAATAAAACATCGTCTATATTCGATTCGTTTTAGTGCTGATTCTTACAAAAAATTAACAATACCTAACAGTTTTATCCACACTAGTATTTCATTTCATGACTCATTAAAACTGTTACTGAAGTAAGTACAAGTGGCACTTGTAAATAATCAATGATTAAAAGTTAAGGGTTTCTTTAATGAACGTTAATGTTTTTTTACCTTATAAGCATTCTAGAAAAAGTCAAGGCGAGAACAGCTTAGCTTGAGTTATTTTAAAGATAACAATGGTGGTCAATTAAAAAAATATACTCGCTTTAATTTGGAATATGATCATTCGAAATTCAACTTATTTATAATATGTAATAATAGTTTTTGTATGATGATCTGAAATATTAGATACTTATCATTTTTTAGAAAAGTGATTGTTTTTTTGATAAATCAACTGATTTCGGTACGAAAGGAAGAACAGAATATTGTTTATTTTCTGAAAACATGGTACCTACATTAATAGATTTTAAAATAAGGCGTGTTCAATGCAAGTTTCACCGATCTGTCGATATACAAATAGTGCCATACTACATAGCATAAACGGCCTATATACGTCCTACTGCTGGGCACAGGCTTCACCTCAACTATGAGGTGGATCGAGCCATACTCCAACACGCGGGCTCAGTGCGGATTGTTGGAGGGGTGTAAGGTTAGTGAGCAACCAGATGTCATCAAGCTGCTCTAAGGCTTCCGACTAGGCTTAACGACTGACATCTAGCGACTTCAACTAGGATTAACTGCTTAACATGCCTTTCGAAGCACGGAGAGGCCCGAAAAACACATTACTAAATTTCGGTCGGGGTGGTCCCTCATCCCATTTCCGATCCGGCGTACCATACTTTTTTTATTAAATAATACAACCTGAAGATGCCAATATCCCAACTAACCGTGTCTAAATAGTCACAAATTACATACATTACAAACAATACAACAGAAAGATCGTTATCTATGGATAGACACACTAACGAGATGAATTCTTAAACATCACGGCACCGGCAATAACGCTTGTTGAGATAGGAAAACCAGTCAAAGACATTCGGTCTTGGCACCGGGCGGGAATCGAACCCGCGTCTTTCGCAAACCGGGCGACTGCACTAACCACTGTGCTACCGAGACCATTAACAGACCGGGCGAATTTTTCTGGAATATTTTACCTGGCAGCCAGGTTCGTTTCACCAATGTTTATGCATATACTTTGAAGATATAATGTAATGTGTAATATAATGCATTATCCCTAATGCTAAAATGAAATAACACTTGTTGAGTTCAAAACAAACGCTTGTTACCTACTAGCCACCTACCCTGGCTTCGCAAGGCTAGTCACGTTGTATGTACAATGAA
This sequence comes from Udea ferrugalis, assembly GCA_950022985.1. NCBI lineage: Eukaryota > Metazoa > Arthropoda > Insecta > Lepidoptera > Crambidae > Udea > Udea ferrugalis. The sequence goes on from OX465522.1 coordinate 17,314,339, forward strand.
CACACATGTAGTGAACGTTATTAAATAAATCAATACGTAGAGCCCATGTAAGCACAATATTCACAAGCACACATAACATACGAGTATGTACGTCAACGTCAATACCACAGTCCACACACGGACGTCATACGATATTCATGGATGATGATTACTAGGCAAGAATTATGTGACCGATTTATTAGGAAACTTACATACATACATACCCACACGAACATATCCCTAATGGGTTGGTCAGAGGCACGCTGATTGTTGACGTTATGTGAACGGAACATTCAAAAGCCCACATTTCGCAGAGGGAATTCGAACCCAACGCGGTAAGGGGCAAGCCAACCGCCGTTATTCGGGTTGCTTGGGTTTTATATCGGTGTTTTCCATCACCGGAGAGTTAGCCGCAAATTGTACAATGAACACAAAGTGGGTGTGTTTCGGCCAGATTTGATCTCGGGACCATCGGGTTCCGAGCCAGAGCTACCTAAAACTTACAGAATTATTCGATACTTTCATGACGAAAAACATCGTACCTGAAAAAGGTTATTCTAGTCTAGGTGTCTTTAGGTACCTATATACTCACCTATTCTCGGTACACTTAGCACATTTCTATGCTGATTTTAGAATTCATAGACACGTTTCAAGTTACAAGGAGTTACGTGTTGTAATCACAAAACTCGATCGGCTAGATTTTTCAGTAATTCAAGATCTCTTTCTTTGTCCCTAGACTAATATGTTGCTGAAGCATTATTTAAACTAGCTACAGTAGGAAGAAGGAAGCTCACCCCCCTCGTTACATTACAACTTCCTACGAGCTCGCCACAACCTGTTGCAAGCTCTGAGCACCACTGATGTAGAGTACTCATGGATATGCCGTTTTTCAAGTTTGGGAGCGTCGTGGCCCAGTGGTTTAATACTCTGGGTCAGAATCCGTGTGTTCAAGTTCAAGACTGGCCGGTAAATAATATTCAGGAAACATCTTTTTCAGAATGTCCAATGGTCCAAAAACAGGTCCAACGAACCAGTTTGCAAGCCAATATGACAGCGACTTGTTTGCGTGCACGCCATTCATACCTAAGTACGTCAATTTCATTAGCCAGTTTTCAAATTCACGAAGTATGAACGTAACGTATCTTCCTCTTTTGTGAGTGTATGTTATGTTATGTAATTAAAACGGGCCACATCTATAAATAATGACATCAATGGCCAGCTCTAGGTATGGATCTAGCTAGATTGCGTACCTTAGTCTTTACTTAGTTTGTTGCTTACTCACCACTGTGTGACCTACTTGCTTGGTAAACAAACATTTTGCTATTTCACTAATGAATTCTTGTAATTTATATTAGTAGCCTTGACTGGTTTGGTTTTATTTAGTTTATCGCTATGTGTAGCTTAGCAATGTGGTATTGAAGTAACATAAACCCTGGGAAGGCTACAAAGGGTGGCGTTTTCGTTATTTTTTATTTATTTACTCTTTGACAAAAAGTAGAGTGCAAATAGCGCATATTTAATACCACGAGGCATTGTCTCTACCACTCAAATACACGATCAGACAACGGTTAGTCAAAACGGTTGAATTACATTTTTGAAAGATAGTCTTATTCAAAGTTATGCTTCTGAAACATTTTACTGAAAATTCTGGAAGAAATGGCATGAGAGATTTATTTTTCAGTAATTTTGTAATTTCTATAGGATCATCTTCACAAAGGAAGCGAGTCTTACTCTATGTAAATCGCGAAAACTGCCACTCAATAGCTAAGACATTGGTCAAAATTGGGGTTATTCAATAAAGTTTATTTCTTACGATGTTACTATTATGAGCAGCAGTTCAAAACAATTTCAACCTCACAAAAACACCTAAGACCACAATACGGAAGTGTCGGAAGTGTTAGGAAACTATTCGGTAACAAATTTTTGAAACACGATTAAATATTTAAATCACTCTCACATTTACATAATTTTTGTGATACTCCAATACCATAACATAACACGAAGACTAACCTATAATTTCGCCTAGCACTAACCGGTTTCTTCTACAAAAGTACGGTAACGAAATAATTTTATGTTTCCTGTTGAATTATTTCCGGGCAAAAAAACGGTTTTTGCCAATTACCTAAGCAGCGAGTAAAACAAACAGTAAGCTATAAACTTAGAAGTGTGTTCAAACTTAAAAATACCAAAAAACTTACTTGTGTGCATTTTTCAGTAATTCTAATACCAACATTCACATCTAAAACAAAAACAACAGCCTGTTGCTAAAAAAAACTAATAAACAAACGAATACTCACGTTACTGATCCCGCTAACGAACGAACCGCAACAAAATCCCTCACACAAACCGAAATCTAACGAAAGAAAGTTTAAAAAGCAAAAGCTATTATAAAGTTGTCGGCGAGCTGTAACAAGTGACGCGAGCTGTCGAGCGGCGAAACAAACAGGCGATCGACGCGAGCCGTCGGGGGCGACTGAAGCGACCGAGCTTCTGAACGAAAAGCCCTCGGTGAATTTCCCTTGCACATTTTCCGTCTGACAGCTGGGGGAGGTGAAATGCTTTGTAGGTGGCTTGAAACTAATCGCATTGTTATGAAAATAGCTTACGCTTTAACTATGAAAGTTTAGATAGATTAAATAGAATATCTATCAGTATGGTGATAAAAAATAGTTTGTTCTTAAACCTATAAGATGTTGATGTTGATCCTACATGCACAGCTAGAATACATTGTATTTTTACAAAAATTTATGCGGATGCTAAGAAAATATGTTTGGAAATGTCTTCTTTGAAGAAGGTAATTGTATGTTTGTTCTTTGAAGTTAGAAATAAAAAAGTTATCATTACAGTTACTCAACAGAAATAATTAAAACGCATTTAATTTTCTTACTATTTACATTTCATGCACGATGGCGTAACTGGATTGATTTGATTGAATATGAATTTATAAGAGAATCGTTTTTTTTGCATTTGGTCAGTTTCTAGATTACGTAGGTATGTTGAGTAGGAAAATTTACTATTTAAAGCGTGGAATCGTTAGAAAGTTTGCGGGAATCGAACCCGCTACTGTATAAGCCAATTTCTTAACGAATTACACCAAATTGGTTGTAATTTATTGGAGCAATTCCATTCAAACCCAGGTGGGTAATTTCAGGATGTTCCAAGGTACCTATCGGCCTATACGCGCCAGTGTACCAGTAATTTGGCGAGTGTACCGGTGGTCGAACGAGCCCACCACGACGCTATCACCTGCAGACATTATGCTAATGTCGCAATATGGGGCGAGATTCCACCCAGACGGATTCAAAGTAAATGTGCTATTTACGCTCCCTTACGAAAGAAAAACAGTAATTTAGTCATTTAGAAGACAAAAAGGTAAGTTCGCCATATAATATCATATACCATTTACGATAGTATACATGACACAGTTGCCCTAGAAAAAACCCGACACTTGATCGAATATGACTGACGCAGTGGTGAGGCAAGACAAAATTTTTGTGTGGGTCTGATTATTATTTACTTTTTGCGAAGGATAGGGGGCTTCTGACTAACCCATTAGGGATATGGTCGTGAGGGTATTTTATGTATTATGTCAAATTAGATTAAGAGCACTAACGCCGAAGGTAATGAAAAAAGGAAGGTGAACCCAGTATCTAGTTTCGTACAAAATAACGCCCTAGGTCAACCAATGTCCTAGCGAAACTTTTAAGCAAGGAAGAGACCATAAAAAACTACTTACTTAATAATCAAATTATAAGAATATCTAATTCGCCTTGATTCTTTTATGGACGAATGCAATAACATTAGCAGCTGACCTTCCCTGTCTAAGCAGGAAATAAGACACGGCCTTCGCAGAAGCTCTAACTCGCGCAAGCTTGAACAACTTACGAAGTGTTGCTTATAAACTTCCTATTAAAATGCACACAGGGATATTTTTTTGTTTTTATAATTCACACACTGAATGAAATGGAATATAGTAAAACCCGATTATTAAGAGTTCTCATGAGTCTCTGAAACTTTAAGTATGTTTTCCTTTTCATACATTATTAGACACGTTTTAAATGGCTTTAATGGGTTCGTTATTTGTAGAGACTCGTACCTACGCACATTTTAAAACAATGATGGATGGAAGTTAAACCATTAATTAACAGGTAGTGGATTCTACGAACTCTTTCGAGCTTTAAAACAACTTCTCCTATCCATTTCTTTTGTTTTCTTTCAAAACTATTTATAAGGACCTGATAAAAAAAACCTTTTTCTATTACAATATGACGATGACTCTGATATCTATCAGGGCCAAATACATTTTTTTAGGTCGAGACTAGAAAAGTCCCACAAGAGTACCATTTCGCCTAGAATAGTCACCAGTTCTTTCAAAAAGGACCTAGTGATAGGTGAGCTCATATACTTTTAAACAAATTAAATACCATACCAAAAAGAATACCATCCTAAGTCCAGAAATCATACACAACAGATATCTTCATGAAAGCTGCGCCACCTGTCACGTCTACCGCTAAATGTTGAATGAACCCCAAACATCGGATTCGTTTGACTAAACAGTTGGCGTAATGGGCAAAGGTCTTGTCTACTATAACGCTGAAGGTCGCGGGTTCGTGCTCCACCAAGATAATCATTCATTATGAAGAACATATTTTGTACTTGTTGTGTGTCGGGGGGGGGTTTATCTATGTAAGTATGTTTATCAGGCTCTGACACCTATAGAAGCTCTGTATTGCTTGGAAGTTGAGTTTGGTTTAATGACTATTCTAGATATTAATTTATTTACAACTAGCGCCCGCCCGCGACTTCGTCCGTGGGCTCTAGTTAAAAATAATAATGTGATATTTTTTTATAAAATTGCAGCGTGTGCCAATGTGGCTTAGTATCGTTAATTTTCATAAAACAATTCAGTAGTTTTTACGTGAAAGACCAACATCCATCTATCCATCCAAAATTTTACATTTATAATAATAGTAGGATGTGAAGCCCCAAAATGAGGAAAGCTACCGAAGAAAAAGAAGCTAGAATTGAGCTTGGATTCGTCTATGAGAACACCAAAGTAACACCAAAACAGTAATAATATCAACGAAAGAAGAGTACGTATTGCATAGCCCTACAACTGCAACGGAAATAGCAACAGCCTCCAAATGATAATAATAAGTGTGTCGACTTTGATCGACGCCCAAAGGTCAAACGTCGATGCTAATTGCGCACGATTGATAACTCCGACTGGAATCGCCATCGCCAGATACACTACTTTTGAAACGTTATCCTTTGTTGTATATTAATATAATGTCAACGTGAGGTTTTAGTACATAATTGCAAAGATAGATAAAAAGATAATCTATGCTTCAGCTGTAATAAGCCTTCCGAAATGTTGCAGTGCCCTTACAGGGTGCCATGTGTCTAATGTCCTGCCTTATTATTTGAGAACTGTATATACCATGTGGAAGGCAATATGCAGATTCTGATTCATTTATTCACCAATGCAACAGAAAGATTACAAGAATGGCATTTCAGGTAGTACATTAAAATAAATAAATAAATAAGAAATGCAATAAAGTAGATAAATAGGACCTTACTCTTTATTCTTCTGTTTTTATTCAATAGGTTAGCATTTGACTTCTATCTCATGAAATACATATTATATTAATGTGGTTGAGGATGGGAACAAGCCTGTTAAGCCTGGGAGGACTGAACCTCAAGAACCACTTCAACAAACTTATTACTAAAACTGAAAAGGCCCTACTGCTACACTACTGTTTTCTCATGAAAGTTTATACCCCTGGACTCTTAAGCTCATTGTAGGATTCAAACAAGTTTATGTCTTCAGGTAGAGTCACACCACATTTTGATTCTGTTTTTTTATTTGGTTAAATGTTTGTGAAAAGGTGACAGAGTATCTATTACATTAGGTACAACATATCTATTAGTATTTGTTGAATATAATATTTACACAAGCTTATTTTAACCTTATTGAGGTGTAGAGCTCTTTCAGTAATAAATTCACTATACATAGTATATACATACAATTTTATATCATCAATAAATGTAATTTCAGCTAATTCAGTCATTAAATGCCTACCTAATTATTAAAATGACTCTATCATCAATCCTATTTCAAACTTCAAATAATCTGATGACAGAATGCCTCAGTTCACTGATTTTAACATCAACAGGAATATAAGCATTTGCATAGGTTTGGACAAGAAAGGACACATTGAGTTCAAAATTAACACGCATATTATAAACAAACTGAGGGTGTTGTAATCGTATATGATTTAAAAGGAGGAACACCTATTTTTCAAAAAGTTGCAGTGTAGTTCTACTTTGTTTGTACACATTTTTCTGTATTCCTTGTTCTTTTAGATTTAGCTAACTTTTATTACTAACCAATTTTATTTCAGTGCAATGCTTATCTTATAAACCTCAGATTGTCAAATGCCAAGAGCACAGCTGAGAACAGGTTCACTGTGGTTGTTTGAAACTATCAGCCAAATAATTAATTAATTAATAGATTTCAAAGGATTGACAAGTTTTAATTGATTATTTAATTAGTTAAAAAGTGCTTCAATTTCAGAATCTAAAGAAAGAAAAAAGTAGGAAATTAAATAAAAATAAAGAAAACTTACAAAATAAACACAGACTACTGGTGTCATCATGGATGAATGTAACAGCTGAAAATAAATAAAACAAATGAAAACCAGTGCATCTACCAGTGCAAGATTAAAAATACTTGTGTATTCAAAGAAACTAATTAGAGGGGAGGTAGCTCCAACAAAAACATAAACAAACAAATCACAGTAATATTGTCTTTCAAAAGTAAGTGCTTTCTACACGATTAACTTACCCTGGTGTAGTTCCCAAACAGCTCGCTAATCCTCCTAAAACCTACAAAACAATAAAAGCTCTTTTTAAAATGAACACATTGCAGAAAAACTCGGAAAAGTCGCAAATCGTCCACCGAAGAATAATTTACCTGTGTCACGTCTCTGATTTAGTACACACTATACACAATACATAGGACTCCAGCATAAGAAGCAATTAAAACAGTTTTCTTGATATCTTCATGCTTGAAAACACAGATTTTAATAACCAGGACATCATCTATTTACTTCGTAATTTCGTACAGTTTTTTCCCACCCCACAAGTCCACAACACAGAACCAATCAAATCAATCAATCATTTCATACAAATTGACGTTTCTTTTCCCTGAATGTGAAAGTGAGTGAAATGTCAAAATATCGTTTTCGGCAATAAAAGCTTATCGGGTGTAATGGAACGTTGTCACACTGTGCCCAAAGGAATTGTACCTAATAACAAGAAAGCGTACCAAAAGTACTTGTTTTGCTAAAATGAGTTCTATCTACATTGGCTAAGGTTGCTCTCTTTTTTTATGCAGAAGCTAGCCGAAAACGGTCTGCCATGAGAACGCTCTTTGAGTGGGGTTAGAGACGCCTTCTGTGTTCAGACTCAGTTAGGCTACCTACACGTTTGCCCTGTGCTATGTGGCATTAGAATACTGCCAAGGTTCACCCCCCGGCTGTCGTAAGGGGCGGATAAAGGCGGCCCCGGGGTCGCTAGGAGTGCACACGGTGTGAACCGTGTGCCTCCATTGCACAGGCGACTTTGTGGAGGGCGCCTTGCACTGCCGTCAACACCGACGGGTGAGAGGGGACGTATAACTCCCCTCGAGTTGAGCTGGGCCTCGCGATGGCACTCGGGGACCTCTGGTATCGCACAGAAGATGGCCTCAATTCTCAATCATTCATTGCATTTCACAGTGTAACTCCTCGGAGTTTGGTGGGTGGTTCCTTCCCTAATGGGATGGGTGAGTCTCACATTCCCCCACTCTCCTACCCAGGGAGCGGGATATTGCATAAATGCATTCTCCGCGTCAAATAAAGGCCGTGTGGCTACACTACACTGTGATTATTGCAACCATCTATGGTAAGTTGATCAGCTTTGACCTGCAATCGGACAGGATGGCCTGATATTAAATAGTTTTTCGTTTTACTTTGGGGGCATTTACTTACAATTGGCAATAAAATAAAATAACTAAACTGTGAGAAACATTTTATTTGCAGTTGTAAAAACTGTACAAGTCCTAACAAACTTATAAATTAACATTATATTATGGACCTTCGCATGGCACTGCTGACATCAGCCACAACTGAACATATTGGACAGTATCCTACACTATGTTGCAACTTACTTTTTCAACATTTTCTACAAAACATCAGTCAATATTTTTGATATTAACAATTGATATTTAAATATTTTCGGAAGCTTTCAATTTCAAAATCTCCTATTACTGGCGCTTTTACTTGAAAAAAAATCGACCAGTACTATTTAAGACGCAAAATGTTTTTTTAGTAAAAGGTTCACGATAATAAAGAACACAATACATGATTCAAACGCATCGCTCCTTACTTCTAATATGGAGTAAAAATGTAAAATACATAAATATAAATTATGTACAATTCTCAAAGCACCGTTTTTGACACAGGCATTACCATATCAATTGTTTTTTGGGCACAATCATATTAATCACCCAGATTCAAGTTTTCCAAATAAATAAACATTATGCAGGAATAGTGCCACAGATGTTAAAAAATTCTTATGATATATTCTCATACACAACTAACGAATTGTACTTTGTATGCAAAAATCAACTGTTAATTAATATAAGAAGGGGTCAAATCACATTATTTAAAGTTGATGTATTGGGATTGAAACGCGAAAGTAACTTTTAATTGCTAAAAGATCGTATAACCCCCGATTTCACGAACGTCAATCAACGCTAAGCACGCGCTCACGCTCATGTTGCCAGGTCAGATATCAGTAGAACTGAAAGGGATAGCTATACGGCTTGCTCAACGTTGACTTGCGTTTGTGAATTCAGGGGTTAAGATTTAGCTGCAAAACAGTCAATTCTTTAGACCATAACGCGATAACCCATCTCATTCTTACTAGAAACGTTTTAATTATTTGGTGCAATTATTTAATTGGAAAACTTCAAGTCCTTGACGTTAATCAAAAGCATACTTACAATTACAAAGTTAGTACATACGGTTCACAAATAAAGTTAAAATTTAACAAAAATTATATATGCTTACATAAACAAAACTTGTTCTATGGAGTATAATATACCATCCTATTCGAATTCTTTTTCTTACTACGTTAAAAAGTATTAACAATAAAAATAAGGGTCAACAAGAATATCTAAACTCATATTTATATACATTGAAACTTAGCTGATAAAATGATAATGATTGGTATTGATATAAATGGGTTCAAATGTGTATCTACAGCTATTGTGTTTTAAGATAATTCTGAAATGCAATAGAGGCTATATATATTATATATTAGTAATGAAATGCAGTGTATCAATGGAAATGTATATAAGAACAGATACATTTTGAAATTATTATTAGCTATTCTTCAATGAAAGTAAATAAATTTTGCAACTATTCAAGATTTCTACAGTTTAAAAGCTGTATACTTCCACAAGAGTCATACTGATAATGAACTTATGTTGCTAAACAATGTTAAAACCGGATTTCGAATCTTTAAACGACAACATATAAAAAGACATGTCCAAAATTTTCATGCCAATGCAAAATAATTAACATTTTATTAAAAAATCCTTCTCACAAATAATACCAATGTAAATTGGAGTCCAAATATTAATACAGCTGTCAAAATATGATATAATACTGTAAAAATTATAAGAAAACATTGTTCATTATTCGGTACATTTAATATAATATGAAATTTAATAATTTAAGGTCACTTCCCGTTTTCTTTACATGAGCAATATTATTTCAAAACGCTTCGCTTTTCGCCGCTTTCTCACATGATTGCATTATTGTCACAGCTTTTACAAAATCTTTTGAGCGACTATTAAAATATGCGTTTGAATTTACAATTATTTAGACCTAATAATTTAATAAAATTTTGAAGTATTTAAGATAGATAAGACGAGCTTGAAGGCAATTTAAATTATTGCTTCTAAAAAGAGTTTAAGATGTAAAATAATTTATGATTAATTTACAGAGGCTTTTTTTACAAGAAAATCATGATTGTATGAAACATAAAATCTAATAGATTATAAACAATTCAAACGGATAACTGATTAACCCTACACCTGCCGCCGTGACTAATTTGGTGAATAAAATGTATATACAAAATCATAAGATTGGTTCAATATAGTAAATAAGGGTAAGACATTATCCATAATTCGTTGCGATACAACACGAAGAAAAATAATAAATAATAGATTTCTATTAACATTCAACAACTAAATACTAAAACATTTCAAGTGTTTTGGGCATTCATGACGAGTGAAGTAATGACAGTGCGTGGTTACGATATTTTGAGTAATAAAATAACTATTAGGCTTCACATTCAAATTCTGTTAAGTTAAAAATATTCCAACCTTGGAAACCTGAAGCTCCACTGCAAGAGAAATAGAATAACTGTTCCTTATTTTTTATTGTGCTTTCCAAATGACCTTACTCCACTGGGAAGCAAGAGTAAGGTTTTTAAACACTGGTATTTTTGTAGAGTTTAGCAGGGTTAGACTAACAGTCATTCGCGCTGTGCCAATAGTACAATGGTATTTTGATAAACACCTTGTGGTCTAGGAAAGTATCTGAAAACTTGTTTAAGAGCTACTGGGGTTCAAAAGAACCGTAGTACCATAAAAACAAGTTACAACAATTACAAGCATTTTTTAAAAGTTTTGAAAACATTTCAGGCAATTCCTAGACAATGGGCGAATTATGTATTATGACATTTGTCATTTTCTTTAGCGATGCTTCAGTTGTCAAATTTTAAATGTTGTGTAGTAGTCCGACAAATAATGACGATGAAAAAAAAATGTGGTACAATACACTGTCATCACTTGACAAGCAGTTAGAATGCGCAGAACACTTGTAAGCAAGGCTGAGTACCGACCGGAGCGGATCTCAAACGGGTCTCGGAGGGGGGGTGGGGGGCGGCTCATATCGGCCGCGTGAAGTTGGCGGGGAACATGCCTTTCTCGTTTGTCGTCTCTTTAATGCCCATTAGCCAGCCTTCCTCCTGAAAAATAAACAGTAAATTAGAAATCCTCCTATCTCTTCAAATTGTATGGTGTGTTCACTTTTGTAGACAATGAAATATTCACTGATACACGTAGGCATTTTTTTTTTTATAAAAGCAAAACAAGAAAATGGAACGTGTACCCTTTTATATAAAAGTTATTCGGTACTGCCTTATTGCTTTTGCTTTTCAGCTGTTTTGAGTTTCTTTTTTAAGATTCACAAAAGAATATTAACACCTTTAAACTATGGAAGTTCCAGCAAAAAATCGGATAAAACAAAAAGAGTTAGATAATGTCTTCTCACTATTACCTAATTTGTGTATTTTTGTCCATTAAAGATTATTTATCTCATCTTTTCTTGACATAAAGATTAGTTCTTTACCTGCTCATCGGGATCGTCGTACTCGACGACGCGGATGACGTCACCGACGTCGAACGACAACTCGTCCGAGTCCTCGCGCGTGTAGCGGTACGTCGCGCGCACGCGGTACAGCGTGCCCGCCGGCAGCCCGGCGAGTGTCGCCCCTGTGCACATTATCATAAGGATCAAAATCAACTGAGAATAGACAGGCAACTTAAAGTGCTGTTCGTTTTGAGCCGAAAATGACAATAGCACCCTTATTAATGTACAGAACATATTGAAAAGAGTAACTGCTTATAATAAGGTTGAAAATCACCTGAGTTAACTTAGAGTGCTGTCCTTTTTGAGCCGAAAATGATAAAAGCACGCTTATTATTGTACAGAACATATTGAAAAGAGTAACTGTTGAGTTGCTTGGCGGTTCTTCTCAGTACAGAAACAACTTTCCGACACTGACGGTTGAGTGACATTATGTTTGTATACTGTGTATTTATTCATTATTTTCCTTGTAAGTATTTTAGTCTATTATTAAGTATATTTTTGTTTGTTTTGTTGACGATTTAAAAGCGCTTGTCAGGTCTATTCAAATAAAGATATTTTCACTTTTATTTTGAAAGAGTCAACTTAGAGTGTTATCGTTTTGGGCCGAAAATGATAATAGCTTATGTCACTCATGAAATTCATCAATTCGGGATGCGAGTGAGCGCGCTTATACCACCTTTGAATCAAAACGGACCGCACCTTTAGTCTGCCTATAGCCCTTGACTGAGGGACTTTTTGTATACTTGAGATACAATAAAATAAATAATAGTTAATACATCAATATCACATACACTGCTCCAGCCCAAAAGTAAGTTTAACAAACAAGTTCCCACTAACCCTTAAACTCAGCTCAAATGTTTGTTACGTCCAGAAATATCTGTGCTGGTACGGGAATCGAACCCGCACCAGCACATTAAACATTATTAAAAAAAACTCTTATCACACTTCTACATATTTGATATACAGTTTTTTATGTTTGGCTATTTCCCGCAAATTATACTGCCTGAATTCAAGTTAGGCACAGTCAGAGTGGTATTTGAGACTTATAGCCATACTTGGATTATTTTTAAAAGATATTTAAAGACGACAGACATGACAGGCACATAACGGGCTTCGAACTCAGAACCCGTGATTTAGAGGGGACACGAGCTATCGAGCTATGTGTATAAGAAGTGGAGAAACTTGGATATACTACCCCTAAACGATTTATATAACTGGCATTTTTACACCAAGATTATCTAATACATACTTAAATTATTCTTTGTACATAGTTAGATATGAACACCCAGACACAGAACAAACACAAATGTTTGTTATATGATGTATTCGCGAAAAGTAAAAAGAGGGACATTGAAAGAACGTAAGTTTTATGTTACCTTATTTCACAAAACCCATGTTTCATCAACCCTTCTTATGTAATATTTACATGCTAACAAATTTCTTCTTATATTAATAAATAAATTCAATACTGCCCAAGTAATTGGATATATTAATGAAACACATAAAAAGCAAAGCAAATCACTGTATAAATATGTTAATAAAAACTTCAATACAATACATAAAGCCATAAATATTACCTTCATCAAGAATTATACCTATAAAACATAAATACATTTTAAAATATATTTAATATGCATAAATAACAAAATCTTAAGAAGAAAAACAACATACCAAAATGATAATACATAAGTAAGTAGACTTTTTTTTATTTGAATTGAATAATTTTACCATACACTAGCAGTATAAGTTAGCAAGTACCACCTTTACCGATTATGGATTAAATAGTACCATATTATTCTAAATGTTAAATGTTTTAGCATTTGTTACGATAACAGAAAAATGGAAAATAATTATAATTCGGGAAAAGTTTATAAAAACATTAATAAGAGGTTATAAAAATATGGTTTCTTGTAAGTGAATTCATAACAAATGCTAACCAAAAAGCCCGTTCAAACTAAAACCCCGCAACAAAGGTATGCATTAGATTGATAGGAATAAAAGAGACACCAAAGTAGTAAAACATCACGGACTACATAAAGATCGTATCCCTACACTTAAGATTATTTAATTATCCGTTAATAAAAATAATATATTATCATTTAACATTAAAATATTTTATTTAACTGTTGTAAGATAACCTTTTGGAACTAGTAAACATCATACTACATTGATGTACCTAAAGCGGTACTGATTTACTACTCGAGGACATTTTGTCCTCGGTAGAGTACAGCCAAATATGACTTTAATGAAACATTTAGTATGAACAGGCCTTTATAACAGTTTCCACACTCACCAACGGGTATGTCGTAAACTTCGTCTGTCTTGCTCGCACTCTCATTAGGTTTGCCGTCTGTCTCTTTCTGTTTCTCTACATCTACTGGTTTTTCTTCGCTGTTATTATTCGCCTTCGCAGGCGGTACTGGTGACCCTGGGAGAATGTACCAACTTTCGTATTTCTAATAAAACCTGGCCTAGCCTTTGGAATGAATGATAGTGGATTTGTGGACTGTAAGTGATATATGAAAAATGTATACTCATGCATAGTTACAAAATAATTTTACTTTAAAAATGTGGTGTAAGAAGATAGAATTTTGCTAAAGAGAATTATAAGCCAAGTGATAATGTTTGAAAGGAAAATTACAATGTCTGCCATGCTTCTAACTACTAAATGTAACTAACATAACAATAACCACTCGCTCTGAACTTTTTACACCTCTGTACCAATTTGTATTGTATTGTATCGTTGTATTATTTCTGTCGTTGTCCCGTTAAGGTCGTTTCAATTAGTTGATATTTTTAATTCGCCATTAATTTATGGAAACAAAAATATAAATAATCACATGTGTTAAATCTGTGAAGTGGTAGTTTTTCTTAATGAAATGATTAATAAAAATTAAAAATACCAACTAAAAAAAAGCAACGCTTTACTTACACCCTTTATATCCTTTTTCTTTTCTTATCGTTCTATGTAGATTGCAGATAGATAGGTGAAAATCTTATTCTTATACATCTCAGAAGTACCTACAAATGCTGATGAAAAATGAGAAGCATAAACTTAAAATGAACCGCCACTAAAACTTACCGACTGGTATATCGTACAACTCCTCAACCTTCTTATCATTGACGTGGTCTATATCGTTCTTGTCTTCCGATTCACGCCTGAGCGGGGCCGACGGGACGGAAGGTTTATCCACTTCGGGGGATTCAGGCTCGGCTTTGGGCCTTGCGTCACCGTTGAGCGCGGGTATATCCGCGGGTGTATCCGTGGGTGTATACGCGGATATGTCCGCGGGTATATCCGCGGATACGGGCGGCGTGGCGGGCGCGTCGCGTGTAGGAGAACGCGGCGGCGGCGGCGAGGGAGGCGCTACACACACGCACACACATGCATTGGACATGCTATTTGTTTTACTAGTCGTCGACTTTATTACTGGACAGCGGGAGAAAGTTTCGGCAATAGTCTTAGCTTCAAATAAAAAAAGGATAAAAGAAGAAAAAGACATTTCAGGCACTAAAGTTTAATTTGAAACTATTAATCAGCTTTTGGGACAAAAGTCTCATAGGTTTTGAATGTGTCACTTCCGTCCAGCATAGTTATTAACAAAATAACTTTAGAAAATCTAAATAATATGATTGATGAAAAAGCAAGTGATAAACCTTTCAAATTCTCCTTGAAGTTTATTCTGTGCCTCTTATTTAGACTTCTCGTGCATCAACAAACATATTTTGATTCGTATGGCACGACAGAACGGAGTTTTAGTATGAAGCTCATTTTCATCCTATGTAATTTTTAAGAATTTCGCCTATTTGTTACCAAAAGTAAATGCTCAGAACGATTAGTGAGTTAATTAATTCTAAAATCGACGACCAGTTATAAACAAACTTACACATGACAACAATTTATTATTTACAAAACAGTAAATATTTTTGAAAAGTCATGATAATGCTAATCAATCTTGGTAAGTAACCAAAGTAAAATGACATTTTAGTAACATCTTTCAAAAGTTACTAAATATCTTGCCCTCTGGTGGAGTTATCAATAAAAATAAAAACTAGGTTCTTGAATATCGAGCTAGTTTTCAAAACATTTCAAAAATATTTCTGCACAAAACTGACTTAATTATAAGAAAACTTTCACACAATTTTGCCAATGTGTATTAAACATTTTGCGTGTTAAGACACAGCAATCTATCTATGCGTATTAGGCCTATACACACTTCTTTCCTTGCTTAACCCGTTCACAGATCAGAGACTTTGTTTTTAATCAAATATCTTAAAATTAGTACTCCATTCACAACATAACTTTGATCTGAGAAGAAGACCCAGTCAATTGCGTTTTTAATTACCTATAATGTATAGCTGATTTTCTGAATAATATTATACACCAGCATACACAAGCACACCACATACATATCACTCACTTACTCTGCATTCCTACCTAGTGTTGGAATGCTCTCTTGATATTCCTAAAGTATACTTTATCTTTGTATGCTACCTAAGTAGCACAAGCATTATACAAAGATAAAGTATAATGACACTATACCTAATGTTGAAAACACGATTTATTTAGTTTTCATTAAACGACTCACTCACTCACACTGCTATGTTGCTCACTCTCTCCGAACATTGTTGTTACGCTTGCGAAATTTACTCGAGAAAGCCGATATAAAAGCACAATTTATCCCGATTTCAATCAAAACTATACAACATATACACACACTAACTGTCTTGTTCACATTCTGCAAACAGTATCGTTGCGTCTATTAACAAAATTTGGTCGTGAAAGCTGATAGATATAATAGCAAATTCCATTCCAATTTTAAACCCTACTAGGTACACATACATACACTCACTCACTCTCTCACACACAGACACACACTCACTCACACTCTCTCTGAACAGTAGTGTTACGCCTACCTATGGTTAGTTTGTCTTAACTTGTCTAATTCAGCAAACAATTTATAAAACACACGAATTACTCTTATAAAAAGGGGCCAAGCAGGGGGCTGCAATTTATTACTGTTTACTATTTTTTGAACGCCTAATGTCATCAAAAAAGCTTGTCAAGATTGTTCACTAAATAAGCCAAGTAAAGACAAATAGACAAATACTCATGGTCAAGAAAGCTGATATTAAGCACATCATTCCAAGTTCACTCCACAGTACACTCACTAACTGCCGCACTCAGAGACGTCAATTAACTCTAATGGTTCATTAGAGTCAAAATTCCATTTTTCAAAAGAGACTTTATGACAATTTGACTAAAGAACTTTTAAGAATGTAAAATGTTGACTCTAATGAACCATTAACGTTTTTGACGTCTCTGAGTGCGGCAATGACTATCTATGCAACTCACTCTGGACAGTGTTGGTGGGCGAAGGCGCGTTCCCGTTGGTGGCAATGGCGTTGTTCATGTTGATCGGAGAAATGTTGTTCATCTTCTTGGTGTAGGAGCCGCGCTGGCTCTCGTTGGCTAGCTTGTCTGTTATGGCCTCTAGTTCAGCGAATACCTGGAATGGGAATGACGAGGCTTATGTAGACGACGGTTATTAACGGTTTATTTCACACTCAGCCAGCTGAGTTTTAATAAATTTTCCTGATTCAGCCGAAGAGTAAATAGTATTCTCGATTCATCCGCGTGTTGTTTTGTTGTTGTAAATCTATAGGCAATTTAATGCCGGATGAGATAGGAATATGTTTTCGGCTGAATCGGGAATCATAATTCAGTTTTCGGATGAATCAGGAATATATTTACGGCTGAATCAGGAAGTAAAATAATTCAGATGAATTTTTCGGCTGAGTGTGGAATAAACCTAACAAAACAACATCAGATTTCCCGACTCAAATATAGGTCCCGCTCACGCCTGGGCCTGCTAAGGCACTTGATGAACTCTTTGAAAGGCTCTACATAATCTGTTGCAACAGACTTGAAGGCCAATAATGGTATGTGTGACCTATGATATGACCACGATTTTGACCTTAGCGAAAAGTGAAGAGATTCGAAACCTTCTAGATTCTAGTAAACAAGCAATTAGTTGGTCACTAAAAAATATGAACACTGCTTCAGAACACCTTCAGTTTTATTATTACAATGTTCTGATACTTGAGCACTAATTTTAACAGCGATGAAAATTAAATAGTTTTACTCTACATTTCATACATCAATACGCGCTATACACGCTAGCGCCTGCGTGAACTTATTGAATGGTACTAAATAACTAGGGGCTTAACTGCACTGCTAATTTCCGCAAGGGTTAAAGCAAGCATGGTGGACGGCACATCACTCTACCCATTTCCGGTCAGTCCTGCTTGCTCTATTGCAAAGAAATTACATTTGGCAAGAGCGAAAGAGAGAAAAAACCTTCTTTGGGTAGAGAAAAAACGGAAATGGGGTAACCTGATGTGCTGTTGACTGTACCTTGGAGCTTTCAGAATGGAACAGCTGTTCGGCCGTGAATAATGTCTGCAAGTTGTTGACGTAGAAGAGTACTCGGGAGTCGTATAGCGCGGGCAGTTCGTCGTGGAGTTCGGAGTTGAGGACCTCGTACGTCCTCTTGGCTTCTTCTAGCTGTTCCCGACCTTTGGTCACCTGGAAAGTGAGTGAGTTATGAGAATAAGCATTTCATACTTCTCTATAGTGTGCCATCCCTCATCAACTGCACATTCTTCAAGTTCAATAGCTATAAATGTTTTTGGCTGATTCCGCTGTCGCATATGTTCTACTGTATGGTTTATACTGTGCCTGCGCTCATGCCCCCTACCCCATAAAATGTTTGCTATATCTCGGTGAGTAAAAAACCTCGAACCGTAATCGTAAATGGAAGTATTTTCGTTGAAATAAAGAAAGTTATTAAATAAAGTGATGAACGAAATAAAGTGGTGCTGGTAGCAATGATATTTAAAAGAGTATATACGTTATGTCAGTACTGATCGTAGTCAAAAATTGTCTCCTGGCGTACGTACCTATTATTTGACCGTGTGAACAATATACTAATATGATATGATTATTTACTAAAGCGTAAACGAGACAGATATAATAATATGTGGCGTCTCAAACTGTCAATGCTCAGGTGTTCGAAGTTCTGATTTCGGGTGCCACTTTTTTAGCACAAGTAACCTATCTACGTCTTTTTATTATAATATCATTGTCTGGTAGACTAGTCGTCTTTCTACCTGGATGAAGATTGAACCTTGAAATCTTGGAAGATTTTCCCACGTCAATTAAAGGAAACAAGTGAGAAATCTATACCTATTTCAGAATTTAATGTGTTAAATACAGCTCATTACCTTGACATCGTCCCTTCTCTTAGCAGCGTTTGACTGGAGGTTTTGGAAGCTATGTCTTTGGCTATCGTAGTCTACCAATTTGCGTCCACGTTTCTCAATTTTTTTCTGCAACAATTAGATATATTTTGTTAAAATCACACACAGATGTGTCCGATGTGCCCGACCGTGGCAACGATCGCTGTTGTAAAGTAACACACACCGGGTCAGAAATAAGATAGGTGACCGAAATTCAGTAATGCAATTTTCGGGCATCTCCTTACTTCAGAAGGCACGTTGGTCCTTGTTGACGTCGCCAGATGTCAGTCGGTAAGCCTAGCCTTAGGGCGGCTTGATAACATCTGAAATTCAGATTTTTAGTGTCCTTTTGACATCCCTCCTACAATCCGCACTGAACCCGCTTGTAACCTCCTCATAGTTGAGGTGAGGCCTGTGCCCAGCAGCGGGTCGTATATGAGCAGTCGATTACACGCAAGACTCTCCTTTTTTATTAGTAACATTTCCACCCATCAAATCGACTGCTTCAGTTGACTTTTTTTAGATTTGACTCACCCTCGTTTCAGGGAACTGGTTCGTGTAGGTGTTGAGGGGTATCAGCACTTGGTCGCCGAGTTTGTGCGAGAAGTCCTGCCACAGCATCTCCATGTTCTGCGCCTGCACATACAGCAGGTCGTGGCCGGACCACCCGCTCTCGTACGCCTCCGTTATCGCTTCCATTAGCGATTTGGATGCCGTTTGAACAGCTGGAATGAAAGAAAACATTGGATTAGAACTCTTGGCAAAATCTTGGAAATTGTGTTTTGAAGACGTATTTATTGGCATGGCGTGGATGGTCAAAATAGCCCAGTAGATTCGAAGGTAGAAGACACAGTGGACGAGGCAAATAGCATGTAGAAACTGATGACCTTGGATGTAGAAAAGTTTTAGTTGCATATCACAGTGATTAATGAAAGCAAACGGTAGACAGGTGACCTGATATGGACGATTTTGGTCGATGCAGGCCTTATATGGAACTCAATGGGGAGGCCAATGTTTCACAGGTGACATTTCATGGCTGCGAATGATGATGATGAGGAAATAGTCACATGTGTTATCACCAGTTTGTACTTCAATAGCCACATTTGGCCTCTATTGCTTACCTGAACCACTTCTGTAGCATTAAGAAGTTTCCTAATAATGTTATTTTTGCTACAATCATCAAAATTTTAAAAAACACTTCTATTATCAAAGGACCAACCAGACTCTCTCTCTGTCCTCTATGGAGTCCATAATTAATTAATTATGTCTCGAGCTCATTGGAATGTAAAACCTTACCTCTTATACATCTTATGTAGTTGTTGAACTCTTTCTGCAGTCTTGTGGCCTGCTGGTGCTGCCTGTTGAAGTTCTGAAGGTGCTCCTCGAAGATGTCATCCAGGGTCCGGTCCACTTTGCCCAGGTTTTGGAGGAGCTGGGGACAATGAAAAAGAACGGTGAGCAACGGTTGTGGATAAAAGAGCCTTAAACAATAGTTTTATACCTTTTTGAGTGGTAAATAGACTTGTTTAAAAAGACCCAGTGTCAAAAGATTTGAAACGTATTCGTAGGTAGGCGACAATTTTAAGCCATAGCTTATCCACTCTAACCTTGTGTAAGCACACCTTATGAGTTCTGCGTTTTACAGAACCCTAAAGGCATTGCATAATGCACTACCAGATTTGCCGAAGCTTCAACTTTGGACTTTAGCGTAACGATATAAGAACAAATTTTACTATCAGTCTGACTGTACTCAAGATGAGAATGCTAGCGAATTAGCATATGTATGATTAGAAGCCACGTGGGAAGCAGCGAAAGTCGACTGGCAGACATCCGAAAACGTGTTAGTTGTCCCACCTACGTGGTAAGTTGTGAACAAGTTGGTATTTATAGTGTATCTTACCGATAGCATTTGGTTAAGAAAGTTATACTTGTTTTTAACTGCATTAGAAAATAGGTGAAGGTCTCACTTTCTTTTGGGCTAACTTTATTCATTCGTTTTTTATACAACGATAGCAAGTGTGTTGACAGCCTCATGGGAATTATCGCAGCCTATGGACGGTCCCTGAACCTTTTCAAACCTCTCTTGAAGAACTTCCTGCTATAGC
Source organism: Udea ferrugalis (assembly GCA_950022985.1). Classification (NCBI taxonomy): domain Eukaryota; kingdom Metazoa; phylum Arthropoda; class Insecta; order Lepidoptera; family Crambidae; genus Udea; species Udea ferrugalis. Next base: position 17,335,214 of record OX465522.1, read on the forward strand.
TCAACAAGATAAGCTTCAGTGAGTAAATTCCACGTTTTACGGTTTGTTTTGATTACCCTGATCTTATTAGTTGTTCGCTAGTGCTGAAATCAATCTTTCCGTGGCTAGTCCACGTCTTTGTGTCTATCTTCTTACACATACATTTATACCATCACGCCTATTTCCCAACGGGGTAGGCAAAGACCACTTCTTTCCACTTGCTGCGATCCTGACACACACCTTGCGTTCCCTCTACATTCATGAGTCGTCTATCTTCTTCCAATTTTTTTTAGTCTAGTCCATCTGGGGCGATATGTGAATACAATATGGTCTGTCAATAACACCCAGTGTCGTTATCATGACATGCACGGCACGACCGTCTCTCAAAGAGACCTTGCCCCCAAATGGCGCTCTATTGTTCGCAAACTGTTGCACCTGCCCCCTGTAGGTTATAGTTTAAGGTATGCCATGGAACTTACAAAATATGCATAATGAATATCATGCCTAAGGACAACATAGAATTGGCACTTCTTCTGCTGCGGTTACTTTGTTGAGGCAGTTTTTCTTCATCATTTTGTTTTTCAACATGTGCCATACCTTTATAGATAAATAATATCTTTGCATATTAATCTTAATTAAAAGCTGTACTTAGTTAACACTAAACTCCGTGTAGCTTGTACAACGGATAAACATATTCAAATACATTTTATAGTTTTAGCTCTTTTGAGAATATGAATATGAATAAATACATGGAACAAAGTGCTTTTAACATAACATTGTAGGTATACTAAAATAGAGTAACATAATATTAAAAATATGATTTATTGTTCTATTGATAATTTCTTGAATGATATGTTACTTGCCAAGAGATATTGCAAATACAGCAAGCGCCGTTCGTCGAAGCAACAGACAAGTTAACTCGGATAATATGTCTACTGTTAATCGAATTTCGTAAATGCTGTCTGCATAGTTTCATGAAATTATATGAAAATCGCATTAAATAGCTAATGGCGGACTGCCAATCGCCTAGCGGACAAAATTAACATTCGATTCGTATACTTTTGCGAAAAAGAGCAGCAGGTGATTTTGTTAATTTCAATGAACGTAATCCACTGTGAGTTTCGTCTGTTAAGTTAGATTTTGTTAACACATTATACTATTACCGTGCCTCTACTACCACTAATAAGACAGATATTGAAATTGGACTATAGTATTTTCGCGTTAAGAATGCAGTAATTTTTTAATTTAATTCCGTTACCTACATCAAAGCTCAGGTACAAAACAGTTGCGTTTGAAAAAATGCGTTCCTTTGAGCACTTTGAACTAGACTTGCTAATTAGGAACGATTTGATTGGTTAGGGGGTGTGCTAGATCGAAGGACAAGAATGAAATCACTGCATTCTTAACGCGAACGGACTATAGGTACAAAATTCCAGAGCTACAATTGCGCATTGTAGTATCGTATTGGTCGTTTGGTAACCCCGCCCACTGTGCTAAACGTGTTGTCAACCAACAATCTTGATGTAAACCTGTGATCGAACCTTCTAGTTTGCCACTTTGATGTCAACAAGTGCCTATTCAAGCTAAAAAGACATCTAACAAGTTCTATAAAAAACACACGTTCTCAGTACAGAAACTATCTGCGACTCTATCCTACTAATATTATAAATGCGAAAGTTTGTATGTGTGGATGTGCGCTTTTCCTCTTTCACGTAAAAACTACTGGATGGATTTTAAAGAAACTTTACAATAATTTAACTTATACATCTGAATCGCACATAGGCTACAATTAAAAAAGAAATATAACTTTTTGTTTTTGAACTTAAGTCCACGCGGACGAAGTCGCGGGCGTCCGCTAGTTTATAAATAATTTCCTTCGCAACAAAACCGTATGCTAAACATCTGTCACGTCTAGATTCGTTTCAAGCCGTCTGGCATGGAACATCGTAGTCCAACCCATTCATTCAAGTCGAGTAATCATAGAGAATCACAGAGCAGGTCTGGGGTCTTCACACGGAACGACTTAATGACAAGTAATGTTAGGGCAAAGATTGCGATCCGATTTGTGCTATCTTCTGATGTTGGGGTGAAGAAACTCGTGTGCCTAACGATATTTAAAACAGATAGATACGTTTTGTCTGTACTGACGCGAAGTCAAAAATTGTTCCCAAGATAGCATGTTTTTTACTAGATCTCAAACGAGACAGATACATGTTGCGCAGTGTCGTCTCCAACTGTCAATGTTTTGCTCAGGTGTTCGAAGGTCTGATTTCAGGTGCCACTTTTTTAGCACAAGTAACCTATCTGCGTATTTTTATTATAATATCATTGCGTGTACCCCAGAGAGTTCACTTTTAATTATGGATGGCCCCTTGGCGTGAACACCATTTGGATAGACGTGACGTCATAAGCCACAGACTGATAGTTATCAAAATAACGTTAGCTTTTTAAATTAATATTAGGATTCTCATAAGCAAACAAGCAAGTGTTAATTAATTACGTTATTTATTGTAAAAAATTATAGCTAACATAATTGACGGGAATGCGGATTCACAGATTTTAAAACAATAAAATTTCAATTAATTATGCGTGCTATTAAGGAAAATCTTAACAGCAAAAAATTAAGCACATTATCAACGGACATCTTTTTTCGATTTCGCTTCCGTTACCTAACATTGACAAGGAAATCAATGTTCCTATTTCTAAGTGAATTTAAGCATGTATTAACTACAGGGATAGTATGGAACAGTGATTATTATGAATGAAATATATCGTATCACAAACACTTTTTTAATATTTATCTTAAGAAAGCAGATTCATACTATTCAGCAGAAGTTCCACAAATGATAAAGGATACGGAACATTACTAGTTATCAGCACCTGTTTAGCAGTAAAATCACAAAACCCAATCCATAACACTGGACATATTATACTGACATAGGGTTATGCGACAGATTAAAGAATAGTAACTGTTATACGACGGTGTCATTGCACGCCCATTGTTTCACTCACACGCACATCACAAGTGTAGACGATATTATAATATGCCAGGATACCACGAAACGGATGAACTATAAGCCTTAAGTTTCAATAACAACAGCAGCTCGACATTCTGAGTGAGAACATCTTTGCTGCAGACGTGATTAAATCTGGAACGTTAAAAAACAATAGGAAGCAACGACTAATTTAACAATACCGTGAACTATACAAAGGTTAAAATCAATGACTGTTGAGCTTCACGCATGCAGTTGGGCTTTAATTATTAGGTTGCTTCATAGACCTACAAGTAAGGGAGGTTCATTCATAAGCCCTTTTTAAGTAGGGGAAATGCCTTACGCATACCCGTCCACCGGGGGACGGACGGGTTATGTCGGACTCTCCACTGGAAAGGTGGTATACCAGTGGCCCTACCGACTAAAACCCCTACTACTCCCTCTTATCGTCCGTAGTGGGGGAACACGGTGAGTAGCGCGAGGCCTGTTACGCGTTCCCCCGGACGGAGCCCGCCTGGACGGCAGGCCGGAAACGACCCCCCCTTCGTGAGGGGAGGCCAGAAGGGACAGCCGAGGATGTCAAGCCGTCCCTACCAGGCAGCGGTGAAACCTGTGCAATGCTGGCGGCGGCACCCCCGTACCACGCGCCAGCTGGCCACCGTACGCAGACCCTACTGGGCCCGCAACCACGAGACACCCAAAGGGCGGCTCCGCTGCCGTAACCTTCGGTACGGCCCCGCCGGGCCGCGACGCACAGGGGGGATCAGCCTCGGATCACTGGCCCCCACCAACCGGTTGTGCGCCGCGGCCCCAACCACGCGCCTCAAGGCGCCTGCAGGCCCCACTGGCCCCGCATACCCACGTCGCCCTTACGGGCCGCAGCGACCCTACTGGGCCCGCAACCACGAGCCACCCAAAGGACGGCTCCGCTGCCGTAACCGGCGGTACGGCCTCGCCGGGCCGCGACGCACAGGGGGGATCAGCCTCGGATCACTGGCCCCCACCAACCAGTTGTGCGTCGCGGCCCCAACCACGCGCCTCAAAGGCGCCTGCAGGCCCCACTGGCCCCGCAGCCCCACGTCGCCCTTGCGGGCCGCAGCGGGTGGGTGTCCAGTCCACCACGCTGCCACGCCTGGGTTCTCTTCGCTTCCCGGTGGTGCCCATACCACCGGTACTAGGCCCCCTCGCCACGCCGAGGCGAGAACCCGTGAGGGGGCATTCATAAGCCCTGCCATGACGATGCCAGTTAGGGCATCCTCAGGCACCGAGACGGCGGTAGTGCCAGCGTACTCCAGGCGCTTTCATGGCCTCCCCACTTTGTTGGGAGGTCGGTTGGAGTACGTCATTACTTTCGGTAGGATCCAGCTTCGCCGCCAAAATGCCACGGTTGAATGCCGTGGGGTTTTAGTCGGTAGGAGTCCGATATAACCTCATCATCCCTCGGGCGGCGAGGTATCCATGAGGATTTCCCCACAAAAACCCCCTAAATTAATGACTTTTGAGCTTTCCGATTACTTACTCCGACGGTCAAAATGTGTAAGCTATATACCTATAGTTAATTAGCATTACTCATATTAAGAAGAAAGAAAATCAAATTAGTTTTAGCTCATAATATTGGCTGTTGGTCATGGCGAAATTGTAAAAAATTGCTATTCATCAAAAGTCTGCATCACATTTGAATAACCTCCACCTGTTCAAGACAATCACCGCCATTTTCGGAAGCTGCTATCAGGTGAGCATCGTTACTTCTATTGCATACCGTGACGTCACATCCGTGCACGCTTCCTTTCATTTTCGATTGTCTTTGACCGAGGCACAGTATAAACCATACAGTAGGCTATCTAAGGCCGCCCGCCGAGTTATTAGCCTAGCGTGCACACAGACACGCAGCACAGCCCGTCCGTACTGCCGCCTCCCTATGCCTCCCTATTTTATGCTAGCGTGTGCGTGAAATCGCGTGTGCGTGATATCGCGACACGGCGCGCGACGCTCACGCACACATTCAAACCGAGAGTGGCACGTTTGTATTTAGATGTTCTACTGAATGGCTTATACTGTGCCTCTAATTACGTCTATTGTCTTTGCGCACGCGTTGATAATATTAAAATCATGGACTGCTACGTTCTTATTATCTAGGAGATAAAATCCAAAATCGACAGTTAAGGATTAGGTATTGCTGTTTATATATTTTATCAGATTATTGTGGATTACAAGCAAGATAAGTTCAATGACTTTCTACCAACAATTTTTATCTTGTTATAGCTGGATCAGGTATAGTAGGAATCAAAAAATATGAAAGGCTAAAAATAACGAAATAGAAAATAAGTTGGGTTCAACTCTATGATGTGATGTGATGGATAATACTAGCCTGTAAAAGGTATGTTTTAAGTTTTATGATGATGATGATGATCTCTTTCAAATATTGTGAAATACAAACTTATGATTACCACACAAATTAGATAAATTGCACATTTAGACAGAAAGTTTCATTATTTTTGGTAATATTTCTTATAATTTACGGTACGTACGATAATGTTACATAACACTCATTTCGAAACTGATATTTCAAATTACCTCATTTACATTTTGAAAGCGTTCAATTTGAAACATCAACATAATAAGTAAGAACCGGAAACAGACATTACAAATAATCACTGATGTAAATAAGAGCCACAATTAAACGATTGCATTGAGATGTTTACGTAGATCTCTATTCCTATCAATCTAAAGCATTTTAGGCTAATGTACGGTGGACGGCAAATCACTCTACCCATTTCCGGTCAGTGCTCCTTGCTCTATTGCGAAGAAGTGACATTTGGAGAGAGCGAGAGATAAAACGGAAATGGGGTAACCTGTTGTGCTGTTGACTGTAGTACATAAATAAAACTATAAAACCTATATGTGCAACTCAATGTGTTTTTTTCTCACTAAAATAAACATGGCAAGGTTTTAGAAATCATTTCACTCAAACTACTAAAAAGTCTAGTTAACTTTGGAAATCAAGATCTCATCGGTTCATAAAGTCAGAAACCATAAAGTTGATTAAGTAAATAGAGATACGATGCATTTTTGTTAGCATTTCAACTATACAGAATAGAATGATTATCGTACCGATAGATGAACGGACGTACGGCACCAATATGAATAGGATGCATTCACACATGTCGTGCTTCGGTTGCAAATAGTCACAGTACGGATGTCAGAAGCAGTAACCTGTGATGTCCTTCACCCATATACGAGCTGAACTTTGCGCTAATACTGTTTCGCGAGCCAAATTACCTAGATTTGAAAAAAAAAGCGAACGTGTGCCCATTGCCATGTGAATAATGGACGCTGAAGATACTTTCACTGTTTACGGAAGGGGTTTTTAGCCTTATCCAGTCCAGAGTCCAGCTTAGCAATTCTCACTAACATCACTTCACACCTCGTTCTCCCTTAGGATAAAACCTCCACTTTGATCGTTTTTCGCTTCACCTTGAATTCGTATTCATTCATCATATGAAAATAATGTTGCAATTTTCTGCAGCTTAGTTCGTTTCGCTCATACTCTCGAATTCGCTAGTGTGACGTAGTGTTTTGTGTAAAAGAAGCTTTTTTTTATGTAGACGACTCTAATGGTATTTCTTACTGAAAGTTAGGCTTGTAAAGCTGCGCGAAGCTTAGTTTCTGTTCCATCGGATAAAGCAATTGTGGTCACTAGCCATGCGGGTTGCTGTCTAAAAATAACTTTCGGTAAACCGGCTTTGTTTGCTTTTATATTTCACACGATATCTTTTCGAATATTTCTTCGATTGTTTATCTTCAAACTCTATCAATCACTGTTTTAGAACTTCAACATCGATGACAATGTATCGTTATACGAGTACCAAGTCTCCGAAAAAGCATTACATTACGAATCTATTGATTAGCGTTTATTTCATTTCATGACAATGTCAACGAAGTTAATGTGTGATGGGCCTATAAAATGTTCAGCAAATTAATTTTGTAAACAAGTACAGCAACTCGTGAGGAGACTAAGGCAAGATGTACTCTAAGAACATACGATGATTAAAGCTGAAACAACATGACATGATAGATAATGGATACGTCATGGGAATAAACTTCGCGGGAGATAGCCTCCTTAAACAGAACACAAACTTGATTGTAGTCACTTTTTATTTCTTCACCCTAATGAGAGCATTCTCGCTATAAGCTCCGGTAACGCTTCGACTAAAAAAGTAGAATTAATTAAAAACTGTCTTTAATACCTTAATCAACACAATCACTTTTGCAATAGCATGGATGTATAAATCATTGACTTCTCTTACATGCACTCGGTAATTGAATGAATTCTTTCTTTTTTCTTCATCTGCATATTCATAATCCGAGAGTGCTCTTTTATATGCGGGTTTTGTTCCGATTTTATCGAAAACCCGACTGCAGAAGTAAACAGTTTAACTTTAATATGCATCGATGCTGTTTTATGGTGAAATTATGCGTCTGTTAACGGCACATTTAGATCGGGATTTGAGTGACCTTTAAAACATGTGGGACATCTTCCACCAAGAACATGTGACCCCAATCTGAGAAAGTTTCTACTATAGCTTTAGTTTTGGCTATTGAAATATAACAGGAAAGGATCTAAAACCCAATTGGATTAAACAAAGTTTAACTAGAATAAACAAAGGCCTCAAGATGAAGTCAGGTCTCACTGCGCGTATGTTCAAAAAGTCTTATTATATTCAAGACTAGCGGCCGCCTGCGACTTCGTCCATGTGGATTTAATTTAGAAAAAATGTAATATATTATTATACACTGTACCCTATGGGCTATGCAAATGAGCTATATTTTTGTAATTTCATTAAATCCATCCAGTAGTTTTACGTGAAAGAGCAACACGGCACATCCATCCACACATAGAAACTTTCGTATTTATAATATTAGTAGGATGATGAACATGAAGTAACAGCAGCAGTAGTCATTAAATCGACGCAATTGAATTTACTATTTGCCATTCACATTTTTGGCATATTCTAATTGCTATTACTGTCAAAGTAATCAAAACGTGCCTATTCGCCAAGGACTACATAGCAATATTACCGAGTAAACGCGTTATTGCATAACCGTATAAATATCCAACAAGGAAGGTGAAATGGAGCGTTCAGAGCCTCCATTACATTATTAACGCGGCGCCTGCGCAACTTGTAGGGATGATCGATATTTGGAAAACATCGATGTTGACATCGATGGCATAATCACAAGCTCAACTTCAATGTTCGATATTTTCGAGAAACCAAACATCGAAATTTTAGCACTGATAATTAAAAACACAATAAATACAGAAGAATCATTCGAAATTAATCTAGAAACCGAAAAAAATATCGTATATTTCAAAACTTTTTGTAAACTGACTGAAGAAAAACTATTTTTTATGACGAAGACCCTTTCAATCTATTTCTTTGTTGAAAAAGAGTAGAGCCAGTTCTGAAAAAAGTCTTTCAGACAGCGTCGTCGCGATAGTTCTTAAATATTTCAGCGCAAGCTCGTGAAACCGTAAGTAACATCGATGATCGATTCCGTTAACATCGATGTTACGATATTTTTCGATGATCATCGATCATCCCTAGCAACTTGCTGCACCCGTTCGGATAGCCGAATAATCCTCTAGGCCACTTAGCACTTAAAGGATTACATAAGTTCTTTAGGCTGGTATTAACATGTTTATGAGAGATGTCATCGGCTTACAAATTGATTATTGGCTATGCTATGTGTAAAATTAATGATTCATAATTTAATTGAGATTGGTTTCTGGTTGACTGAAATGGCTTAAAAGAGTTAAAAGCCGAACCAATCACTAGGTCAAATAACAGTCCATTTCCTCAAGAAATAGCAGCAGGATCTCTAGATATTTCTAGTGGTTCTCCCCTCATTCTACAAGTGTGGTCGGTTCTACTATGATCCTCCTACTTGCTACGCCCACTTGCCTTTATTTGCCTCCCCCGTCTTGCCACTCACATACCTCCTAGAGTGACTCGAACTTGTGCCCAGACCTTAGCCGTGGTTGTAGACAACCACGGCTTCAGGATTATTTCTTCCTTTATGGACGTGATTGAAAGATCAGCTTACACGAGTACAAAAACAAGAGCACTAAGAATACTAACAAAGAAATAGCTAAAAACAACACACGCTACAATTTACTGTAAGATAACATTTATATTTGCATATCTAAAACGCAATAAGCATTTAGCAATGAATCACCTTTGCAAGATGCAAACGCAGATACACAAGACGTAAACGAAAATAAACATAATTACTTTGTTAATGGTAATTATTACCAACACTAAAAGAGGATTCAAACAACTCAAGAAATTACTTACAAGACATGATTAAGTCGTTTCCGAGAATGCAGTATTAAAACAATTGTTTTAGGAAGGAACACGGTAAAGACCGCAATTAAAATAACAGCATTTAGGTGTGAAGCAGGCGTTTTATGTATGAAATCGAATATAATTATACTTCCCCCCAAGACAGGGTCAGACTTACTTTCCCATCTACATGAAACACGAAAGTTTGTAATTAACCGTTTAGATTCTCACGTTTTGATTTTTCAGATTTTAAGGAATAACACACACGATCTATCCAGTTACATCTTTTGAAAAAACATTTCGATTTCCGAAGCAGATAACAAGAGAGTCTCAAAATTTTCTCGATTTTAAAATTGGAAGACAAACCTTGGTCGTGTATGTTATAATAACGATTCGTTTATCAGCTTCATACAGTGTGTACATAGTTTGCATATGGTTATGCAACGATGCTTCAGATTGAAGGTTGGACCGTACCTACGGCGAGGCAACTATGTAATTGGTGCGTTCAAGTTGACAACTGACGACAATCATGCAATAAAAACTTGAGACGTGAATATAGGGTTGGTTCGCCTGTTTGCGTCCACCACCCAGTTCGCGTCCACTTTACCGATCTGCCTTTGAAAATACTCGAAAATAAGTAAACTAACCCACGAATTGATAAAAAAGACATAAGTGCTGATACCTCAATGTTCAAGAGACACGCACATAAGGATATAAAATCCGTGCGCCAAACCAATCCCGTTTAAAAAAATAATTTGTCTCGGATATTCAGCAAGAGAGCGGATTCTTAGCCAAAAAATAGTGTGCAGTGGCGCGTTCGAAGGTAAGTTTTTTGTTGTTATATGTGAATTTTAGGATACATAGCTGTTTCTAGACTTTTATAATGAAAAAAGGAATAATATTAACTATGAATTTGCTTAAGTTTTTTGTATTTGACGAATAAAATGTGGTGGACGCGAATTACTACATCGAATTTATAAAACTCCCAGTTTGCGTCCGCTATGGACGCAAAGTATACCTATAGGGGATAATGATAGACCAGATTGCGTCCACTACTTTTTTAAATACAATGAAATTTACTTACTTGTAAAAATCATTTTAAATGTATTGTTTGTTATTATAATAGATTTTTTATTCAGACTACGTGCTTATAAATATATTTTTAAATGAAATTAGGTACTTTCTTTCATTCTTCTTATTTTTTTTATTAATGTAATTGGGTAATCCGTATTACTTAATGTAAATAAATAAATAAATAATAAATAAATTTAAGATGCGGTCTTCGGAACCAAGAAAGAATGAAGAAAAGAGAACATAAACAGAAGACGATTTAAAGGAAGCGTTAAATGAAATTCGAGTGAAGAATAAAACGATAAGACAAAACTTAACAGAACTGATTACTTACTGTTTATTCATTCATAGACAGACGACTGGAGAACAGAACCAGGTGGAGTAGAATGCTACACCAACCGCTTCAGAAAAAAATCAACAAAGCTCTTGGTTGCAAGCGTGCGCAATATGTACTATTTGAGGATAGCAGAGGAGATGACAAGATAAAGACGCCTGGGCAGGCTGGCCGGCGAGCGTTTGCCAAACCAAAATCTACGCAATTCTGGATTTCACTGACATGCCTGCTAGGCAAGCGTCAAAACGATGACACAAAAGTGATGATCTACTGTGACAGCCAGGCGCACTGAAAGCACTCAACAAGCAGAGACAACATCAGCGATTGTCAAAGGATGCAAATCAGCACTAGAGAGACTAGCTGGCACAGCTGAAGTTGGATGTGCGAGGGTCTCCTGCTACGAGGGAAAGGCAGACAACGAAGAAGCTGATCAATGGCCCAAAGCAGGGGTCGAGAGGGATAATAAAACGCAGAACTACCGCAGCAACCAAAGAAGGATCAAAGACCACGGCAGGATTGCGACAGTTGAGCTAGTTTACCAACGGACTAGACACGAAAGGGGATTCGACTAGTAATCAAGATAGAAACGGGACACTCTCAACCAAATAGACATCTAACCCTGATAAGCGTGAAAGACGACCCCATGTATCCGCAGTGCGAGGAGCGCGAAGAAACAAGTCTCCACCTGATCGCAGAATGCCCAACGTACCCACTGACCAGATGGGAGCTCACAGGGTCGGACAAACTAGGCATAGCCGAGTGTGTAAGTACGAGCGCTGACGGTGGAGCAGATTATCAGACTCTTTAAGCAACGCGAAGATTCGACGGGAAGCTGTGACAACTTCAAGACACAGAGCCTGGAGAAATGGGTGAAATGGCACACAACAGGCGGACCGAACACCCGGCATATTCCCAGTGTTTTATTTTATATAGACGCAATGATTATCTACGTACAACTTACCTAATTTGAGTACTAATTTTTTTCAAGCGTTTTTTTAATGTAAATGAAGTTGATTTGAAATAATTTTATCCTTAAGGATTTGATATAATACAACTTTTTCTGTACAAATTCATAAAAATATCACCCCTATTATCCTTTAAAAAGCCGGTGGACGCGAATTGGTCCAGGGTGGACGCAAACTGGCTTTTTTGGACGCAAACTGGGTAAAACGCCTAATTCGGATAATAATCTATTTTAAAAAAAAACGCAAGCTTTTTCGGACAGAACTGTTAATTAATCCTAAAATAGACTATATAATGAACACCTTATATCAATTTTTTCATACAAATGAGCGCTAGAACATTTTTAGTTTCACCTTCAAACTTAGCAACTGCACTAAGTGGACGCAAACCGGCGAAATGACCCTACTTCCACGGAAGAACATCAGGCCTTGTCCAATTGTCCACGAGAATGCGGGATAGCAACAGTGGTATTGATAGCTACTGCTAGGCGTCTTCAGAAACCTTACATCTTTAACTTCGAACCTTTAACATTTAGGCAAGCTGTTTATTCAGGTAGATCAATAAAATTATGAACCATGTGTTTTTTAAACAACGAGTCAGAATTTCTTAGTTCTAGTAATTTACAAAATTATTTCGTGTTAGGCATTTCCGAACGCAACTTGTCAAGAGCAGTATTCCCCGCCATTATTTGACGTTTGTATATCTATCTCACTCACTCTTTTTCTTGTACAACTTGCATTTGTTTTAGTTTGTGAATAAATTGTAATTTAAATGGTTTAATGCGTTTTTCTGAGCTTCCCTTTTAGCTCAGAAGCGGGATTAGTGTACCGAGCGCCTACAAAAACATTTTCCTGACGAAACAATAAGTGGAAGTAACTTCTGTATCGTTTTCCAAAATTTGCTAAGCGCGGCCGCGCCGACCGGGACGCCTTGCAGAAAACAAAAACCGGTTCGTACCTGTTGCCGCACGGGTACTGTGAGTGAATTGTCGAATCGAGTGTATTGGGGATTGTTGTGAATTTGTGATAAAAGTAACTTTCAAGCCAATAACAATAAGTGGACGTGAACTTTTCCATGATATCGGATTGTCATCTTTGAAATGTGTAGTAGTGACGGACGGTGTACCCATATGATACGTTGCCTCGTGAACTTTTGAATAGTGTCTCAAATCGGCAGCGTTTTGGCGGTCCCGAGCGGAGTCCGCTGGAGCACCGCGGCACCGGACCGTGTGCGCGGTCACTGACCTCTGCCTTAATCGCTCTCTTATTGCGGAGTGTTCATCATGCTCCTGATGGGAGAGTGATTAAGCAGCAGGTTCTTGCGAACCTGAACAAGTTTCATTCGTCAAACTACTCCTAGTTAAAGTGCTAGGTATCTACTATGCCTAGTACTTTGAATAATGGAAACCAGTAGCCACAGTAGTGGTCTGTTTTTACCCCACTTCAGTAGTACCCCACCATTTCATCTGTGCCATTGGCAACCTACAGCTGATTTAGTTCAAGTCTATGCTGGTCTTAATGATACATTTTCTGATTCTGATCCTATCTGATCTGTTAATTATTATTGAGTAAGTAAGTTAATCTGAAAAGATAAAGGTATTTTGTATTCTGTGGATGTATGACTGGTGATGAGAAAACTATTTCTGAAACTTATTTGGACTTTTAAATTTAAAAAAAGAAGTATGCCGAACATTGATACTAACAACTATCTAAACCTAAACTAATATCTCAACCTTACATAACTCTAATGTTTATTAACTGCCTTTCTTTCCAATCAGTAAGTTAGTCAGATGTGTGACTAAGTTAATGCTTATGGTGTAATGTTCTGAATATTATTTATAAATTTTAATGTGACAAGATCTATTTAAGGTTATGCTTGTGGGTTACCCGATGCAGGTTACAGAAGCAATAACAGGTAGGTACCTTCCGTACCAGTAAGTTGATGCTATTTCTGCTGGTTATCAGGACACGTCCAGCATGTTAAGATATTAATTTTCATCGTTGAAGTAAGTCAAGTGTTACTGATTTAATAATTAAATTATGCAGTTGTAAGCATTGTGGTCACATTGCACCAACATTACAAAATTCATAAAACTTGTGCATTCTGTGGCTGTGTCTGTCATGATGATGAAAACAATTAGGTAGAAAAGGTGTTCATCACACTGTTATCATCGTACAGGCCATGATAAGAATGAATGTCCTGAAGTAAACTGTTACTTCAGACAAACTTATGTCTAATTATTTACAGATATTACTGTAGCTGCAAATTATTAGTTGTCATTTTTATTGATTTCAGTTGTCTTGTCTTGCGTAAAATAATAATAATTACAGAGTTATACAGAGCCCAGAGGTTACGGTTACAGTTGAATATTCAATCCATGCAAGTCTAGTTGTTCAATTAAAATTTTTAATATTTAATTATTTATTTCATCTTCATTGCACATAATAGTACGGTATGGCGGGCTTCATGCTGAGCGCAATATCTGCCAGTCAACCATTGGGCATTTGAGGTATGTCATAAATTCGAAAATAAATCCTTCAAGGAGGTGGCTGATGAGGCCAAACTGTGCCCAAAACAGAGGTTAATATTAGTCAGCCTGTTACCAACTAAGCGTTTGAGTATTGTCATGGTGATTTGTGTTATTTAAAAAACGTAGTAGATGTTTCGTATTTACAAAATTAATTAATCGAACTGCCAAATGTAAGTGCAGTCGTACAAGGTGTTAAATAATTGCCTGTCGATTAGATTCGAACTTGTTATTTTGATGTTGATATTTCGTTTGTTTTGAGTCGTTGATGACCCGTTTAGCGCAGTGGTTCAACGGTTGAGCATCGAGGGGTCGCGTGTTCGATTTCCGCACAGTGCGGGGTTTGTTGATGAAACAAGTGTTTGTGCTGAATCTGGTTGTCTGTGGTACCTTCGTTGTTCCTGGTTTCACAGAGCGAGGCTCATATTTATTATTATGCGTTATTTAGATTCGTGACAACCAAACCGTTGTAGGAAGGACCCTAATACGGATATTAGTACACGAATTATACAGACCAACATAATATTGCTGTGACGGGGTGTGTCGTGACAAGACAAAAGAAAGGCTATCAGTTTTGTTCAAATGTGATAATCATATTCACATTGGTGTGTTGTGGCGTTGCGCCACAGCAAGTGCAATTATATTAGGCACACAATCATATATTTCAGGGTTTACAATATATACGGAGTGTCTAGAGCAGTGTGTAATACCTTAACTAATTGACATCCGCACGTTGGTCACATTATCTTAGGATCAGTGAGCGTCGTGCATTGCATACATCGTTGTCTGAAGACATAGATCGGCGAAAGCTTACCTGCTGAAATAGTCTTGATGAGTATCAGATGAGTTTTCGAATTGTTTTTTTCTGTAATTGTAAGATTGATAAATGTTCTACAAAAAGTGCGTAGCTTACAGATTCAAAGCGCTCATATTATAGATATTGTACTTTGTCGATGGCCGAGCGGATGAAAGATCGCGGCAGTACCTACATCGTTTTGAGTCAACACGTTTTTACGAATGTTTATGACTGGTGAATCACTTACAGCCTAGCAGAAGTCAAAGCATTGATTATGAGACCCTTGCTGTTGTTGTAAGTTAGTTTAAATTTAAGGTGTATGTTACAGGTATTAAGTTAAATAGTTACCGATTGTACTGATTGGAGACTTTTTTTAAGGTCGAATACCGTGCTGGTAAGTCAACGGGCCACCTGGATGGGTTTAGCCGAAACAATGTTATTTCCGTTAAGTGAATAAATGATACATGTTTAGTACCTACCTACTTTTGTAGAAGCAATGCAACAGGGAGACTTCAATTGGTTCAACTGTAGACCAATAATTGTAAGGTAAAATTAAAAGTGACTATTTGACAGAACTTGCTTACTTTTATCTAGGTGGTGTATTTTAGAACTGGTTTGGCAAATACGGCGCTGTATTTAGAAACAAAAAAAAAATGTACATGGCTGCACTTAACACTATGCGAGAAAAATAAACAGGGTGTCAAGCAGTGTTGTTGTATCCTTTATGAAAGATGCCGGTGCCGTTACACATAGTATCTATACGTGGACCACCTTGGTGTTTGATTTACGACATTTATTCACTCTAGCTCTTGTAGTTAGAAGCTGTTCGTGTTATTATAGTATTACAGATATTCGGAGTTGTATGCGACCGAAACATAGCTTTTATTTGTAAGTATTTTAAGGATCACTGTGGTCTACAAGAAACAAATAAAATTCATTTTGACTGCTGTCAATCCGCGCGCAAAGGAGCAAGTCTACTACTTACCTACCTATTTTAATGGCAAACCATCTTGGGCGCTTTGGTGATCTTGCGTTGGTGATGTTGAATGTGATTGGTAATGCTTGGTGATCTGACTTGGATGATTTATTTTGTTTTACGATGTTAGACAAAGTTTTTAAGTCGTTCTGCGTTTTATGCTTCACATGTGTTAAGTTAAGATCTGTTGAGGTATGTGACATGGTTATTGGTGAACGTAATATCATGTGCAAGGGGTAACGAAGTGACAGGCTTGCACCAAGTTTAGATAGTCAAATTCAGGATTGTAAAAGTGTAAGCCGTAATGTGATTAAGACTATACACATAGTCGCCGTCAAGCATACTGTAATGTGATAGCTCGTGACAAACTGAATCGTTTTAAATCATATAGTCCATTCTGATTATTCTTAATAAGAATGAAACATTACTTCTTGTATTCTTAAGATTTATATTGTTTGTTTGTAATATTACTCAGTGAGCTGCCATTAAGAAGGCGATATTTGTTCGCTCATTTTGTTGCATTATCTGATTTATATTGTTTGTTTGTGATTGTTTGTAATATTACTCAGTGAGCTGCCATTAAGAAGGCGATATTTGTTCGCTCATTTTGTTGCATTATCTAATTTAAATTGTTTGTAATATGACTCAGTGAGCTGCCATTAAGAAGGCGTTATTTGTTCGCTCATTTGCTACATCATCTGATTTATATTGTTTGTTTGTGATTGTTTGTAATATTACTCAGTGAGCTGCCATTAAGAAGGCGATATTTGTTCGCTCATTCGTTACATTATCTGATTTATATTGTTTGTTTGTGATTGTTTGTAATATTACTCAGTGAGCTGCCATTAAGAAGGCGATATTTGTTCGCTCATTTTGTTACATTATATGATTTATATTGTTTGTTTGTGATTGTTTGTAATATTACTCAGTGAGCTGCCATTAAGAAGGCGATATTTGTTCGCTCATTTTGTTGCATTATTTGATTTATATTGTTTGTTTGTGATTGTTTGTAATATTACTCAATGAGCTGCCATTAAGAAGGCGATAATTGTTCGCTCATTTTGTTACATTATCTGATTTATATTATTTGTTTGTGATTGTTTGTAATATTACTCAGTGAGCTGCCATTAAGAAGGCGATAATTGTTCGCTCATTGTTGTTACTTGACTGTAGGCGATTGAGAACGCTTCAGACTGTAAGTTATTTGACTGGAGGCGATTAAGAACGCTTCATACTTGTTAAATAACTGGAAACGATTAAGAACGTTTCAGACTGTTTGTTACTTGACTGTAGGCGATTGAGAACGCTTCAGACTGTAAGTTATTTGACTGGAGGCGATTAAGAACGCTTCATACTTGTTAAATAACTGGAAACGATTAAGAACGTTTCAGACTGTTTGTTACTTGACTGTAGGCGATTAAGAACGCTTCAGACTGTAAGTTATTTGACTGGAGGCGATTAAGAACGCTTCAGACTTGTTAAATAACTGGAAACGATTAAGAACGTTTCAGACTGTTTGTTATTTGACTGACTGTTTAAATCTCGAGATTTGCCTTAAGAGGTGTTGTATAAGTCGCGACTTGGAAGGTGTACTTCCTGAACTGGCATTAAGAAGTCAGTTGTGGTGGCATTAAGAAGTCACCTGAACTAGCATTAAGAAGTTAGTTGTGCTGGCATTAAGAAGTCAGCTGAACTGGCATTAAGAAGTCAGTTGTGGTGGCATTAAGAAGTCACCTGAACTAGCATTAAGAAGTTAGTTGTGCTGGCATTAAGAAGTCAGCTGAACTGGCATTAAGAAGTCAGTTGTGGTGGCATTAAGAAGTCACCTGGGTATGTCAATATTACTTAGCTTAGTTTTACTTTTACGTTGCTTTACATGGAGAATACTGCTCGGGGCGAGCAGTGGTACAGGAAGGCCGACTGTTAGGCATTTCCGAACGCAACTTGTCAAGAGCAGTATTCCCCGCCATTATTTGACGTTTGTATATCTATCTCACTCACTCTTTTTCTTGTACAACTTGCATTTGTTTTAGTTTGTGAATAAATTGTAATTTAAATGGTTTAATGCGTTTTTCTGAGCTTCCCTTTTATTCGGAAACGTAATAAACGGATAACATGACACGTACTGTAGTACCATTCATAATCTGTTGTAAAATACAACATGAAACCATTTTGCAATTCATCTTCAGATGCTTCAGAAGTTAATTGCCGTGTAAGACGTAAGACAGCGAAAACAATGTTTGTTTGCAGATGATCAAGGTACAGAAACATTTTTATGATCAGAAGTAATTTTAGCAAATTCTAATTATTAAAGGACCATTTACTTATTTTTTAGACTAAGTAGCTAAATACCGACGACGGAATTTGAAATTTGACATTAGAATACCGAACTGCATGTTGTTTTATCCACTTCTGGCTGCTCGGAATCACCCGAGAATATACCCGACATAACACTTCTTTAATTTTTATATCAACTACAAATAACTCGTGGCTATTTATGATTATTGCACGTCTAAACCAAAGATTGCATTTCAGGCGCCAATAGACTTGTTTCCTTCAGCAAACAAATTAATGAACACTAATAGCTACAAAACATATACAGAGCTGAAAACGTGACCGACACACGGTTAAGTTTCATAATAAGCTAGATATTTCTAGATCTCGGGATACAAGCGTTCAGGGCAACCGCAAATACTCGTGAACATAGTCGATTGCGCGAATACGATATCGATATCGTTAACCAATATCGATTGGTACTATGCTTAGGAAATAGCCACCTTACAGAAAACCGCATAATTATTGCAACACGGGCAAAGCCTTCGTGTAACGCAAACGCTTTGATAACCGATTTCGTTAGAGCGCGAAATAAAGATTCAGACTACGTATGTTATGTCTTTCACCGAACTTAGTTTTGGTTGCAATCAAGCACCAGGATTTGGCAATTGCAAAACATTGTTCATTGATTGCACCTATTTCATTCAATGCTGAAGACCCGGCAATACATTCTACTCCGGCAATTATTTTCTGTCTTACATTCCTAAAAACGCAATGAAGGATAATTGCTATTTCAAGATATTACTTCAGGTTATTTCACAAAGAGGTGTTGGAAACGAATATTATCTTAATATTTAGGTAGGTCCAAAAAATAGTGACGATCATTTAGAAGATTCACAGCGTCTGCAACAAGTCTGAGACGTACAGAAAAAGTACGCCAATCATCTGCTCAGTTCTGGTATTAGTAAGAGAAGTATATTAACCTTACATATTTACCATGGAATGTTATAATAATTAAAATTGATTGTATGTGTTGACCAGGGGGATTAACATATTAATTTAATTTTATAATTCAGCGACCCTTAGAATGCCATGGCCATACAGACATCCCAAGGGGCTAAACTGATGTCAAATAATATAGATAATGTAGTCCAAACCTATCTGGTACTAGATTCGCAAACAAGAACCGTTACTCAATGATGCGAAATTGCCAACACTTCCAGATTTCTAGTAACAACCTTATAGCTAGAGGCGAGACTTTCGAAACAGGGGCTTAAAAGGCTATTTGTGTATTCGGAGTCGGAACAGCAGTTGGCGATAATGTCTCAGTTGTCGACCATTGTCGGGTCCACAATGTGGCCATCAATCAACCGGACGCTCGTCTCCTTACCGTTCGCGTAGGGCTGCGGTGCTTTCTTCAACTTAGGATGTCGATATACACTGCTCAAAAGTGTCTAGGGATATCTCATGCATTTTCATACAAATTATAGCTATTTATGAGGCTGAAAAAATTAAAATATTGATACCAACGTAGAAATTTTTAGAACACAGAATCTGTTATGTCTGCCCTTTTTGATTGTATAAAGAAATTCATTGTAGTAGCATTATTGTACAGTCGTAAGGACGTTAAAAAAGACAGATTTTTATTTTAAAAGGTGTCAAAATTTTTGCAAAATCAAACGTTTTTTTTTTGTAATTTTCTTGACCTTTATCTTATGCCTCTGTCCTCGCGTTATTCTAAGATAATGCCCAACTTGTAAACAAACTTAACTTTATGAAATATTTGAAAAATGATATCCCTATGATATCCCTAGACAGTTTTGATGTGTGTATTTCTTTATCACAGCCTTAACTTCTATGCAATGTCCAAGGTCGGAAACGGAAACTATGTATTCGCGCTACACCAGAGGTATCTTTCGCTGTTTTTTTTGTAAGACTTCATCGAATTTCTGAGTATTTAGCAAAGCAACAATGGTGACCTCAGGTCCACCAACTGACAACACAACCACTACCCTTTAAGCTCTGCTTAATTATTTCTAGCCGGAACATAACACTGCAAAAGCGTGTTATTCAGCTGTGGTATTCCGTTAGGTATTTGCATCAAGACAGGTTGTTCAATTACAGACGGAGGAATCCGCTGTGCCCTACCTCTCTTGCACGCGACTTGTGTGGTGTTGTCAACGTTCTGATTTCTGTATAATGTATTTATTGTAACAAGAAGTATTACTAAGTGCACAGGAAAGGGCATATCAAAAAGGTT
This sequence comes from Udea ferrugalis, assembly GCA_950022985.1. Classification (NCBI taxonomy): domain Eukaryota; kingdom Metazoa; phylum Arthropoda; class Insecta; order Lepidoptera; family Crambidae; genus Udea; species Udea ferrugalis. Next base: position 17,355,731 of record OX465522.1, read on the forward strand.
AGGATGTTCACAGTTGAAGGTGAAACAGCGAACTTGCCCATCAATCAGATGATCAGAGTAACCCCAATATCAAAAGTTATCTATAAATTGATAGCAGCAGGGAAGTAATGACTAGTATACTTATGTGATTGGAAAATTGGACATCCATCATAATAATGCAATCATTAGAACTAAAGCACAACTCAAATCTTGACGTTGTGTTTTTTTTATTTATTTGCAAAAGTATAAGTGTCGTTTAGAAATCAGCACTATTCAACATTTTGAGAGTGAGCACGTTACTCGTATCATCAATGGTGAGTTTTGTAGAGATTTACACAATTTTATAAGGAATATGGGCCTGTTTTCTTCTACTATAGAATGATATGCCGCCACAAAAGTCTATTTGTGTTCGCGTTTGAACATCCAATTGATAAATTGTGTGAGTTTAAGATGCATCAGTGTCGGGTTGACTTTTATCGACTGTACAATAAAGCAATAGATCTTTTCATAGTCATCATTACAAAGCAGTTTTACCTCCTTCCGATCTACAACGAAGATGCAATGTCAAAGAAGATAACATTGACGAAGCAAAAACAAAGTAGGCACAAGACAAGGCAAGCTGCAACACAAGCTTTAACTAAGTGATCTCTCCATAAAAGTAAATTACCTATTTGTGAATTTTCACACCACGCACTAAAATATCGACATAACTCGCCTCCTTATCTCGGTGATTTACTTCAACGACATTCATTTGCAAACAAGTGTTGTTTAGAAATCTGCGTCCATACAGATCACTCAACTACTTGCAAATTGTCCCACTTTCAACCACCATACACATTTCTTTTCTTATACACATCGTTATGGATCATTCTGCTGACATTCATCGGATAAGAAAAGCCAAAAATGTTTGTCTCCCAAAATATTTCGGGGTAACTAAAAGTGATTACTGATCACCAAAGACTATCAACATAACATAATACTCTCTATCTCTATTTAGAAAATCATCACAAGTACAGACCATAATGGCATCTAAATATATCACAAAAGGTATTGTAACATTACATTGGAGTTTTATTTGACGAGAGTAACCAACCATTTTCGTGTATGTGTAGACGTGACATATCGCCTTATCTGAAGCAAATGCAAGGTTGAAACTAGCAAAGTTTTAGTTGCTTGTTGAATTTCAGATAGCACTTTAACAGTTTCAATATTTGCACATACATTACTTGGCTCGAAAGTAGAAACTATGACGTATTTGTAAATGTTATAAACTCACGACTGCGGCAAGGTTCGCTTCCACTACCTCATTTTATGTACAGATTTCGAGATTAAGATTTAGCAATTTTGTAACATTAGGCTCTAAATTAAACAGATGTACTTCCATTTCTTTTTCCTCTTATTGAACAAAATGAGGCTATCTAATTTGAATTTGCCAAATTGAAATTAGTGATTGACTTGATGTCGGCTGATGATCTTTCAGAAGTGATAAGTTTAGTCTGTATGATAATGGATGCTAAATTTAAAAGCTTTTAGCTTTCTTTCATGCAGTATTCTCATGTCTAACGCATTTCAATTACCCTTCTACAAGTTCTATCTAGAGACGTAAAAGCAACCATGCGATGAACAACGGTTACCAATCAACACAAACTTGGATCCCGTTCATTTATCTTTAGAAGACTCATTTCCAAAGTCTAGCAAGCGTGTGAAGCATTCGATTTAGGAGATTAGAAAAAGTGCTCTCCAGACAGAGGATGAAAAGATCTACAACGATCACAGCCAAGAAGTAAAGGTTGAGTTTACAAACATAGACGATGAGCAAACGATTATCGTATGTCTATACGAAGCTCATCTTCAGAGGAATCACGGTCGAACAATCGCTGGTGATCTCGTAAAAACAACGTCTCTCAATCGAAGCGACGGTATAATAAACGCGTGTTTAAAAAAGACGGTAGTTTTGGCGGCGTGCCGAGTCGAGCAGATTCCGCACGGGCTGCGTCCGCAATCGTCCGTCATGTGTTCAACGGTCGCGAATGAAATTAAAGCTTTCGACGTTAGTGATTAATAGTAGATTATGCCACAAGGGCTTAAAGAAGTGTATTATGTCCCGGGCGTCATGTCGGGTTCAAGACCGCCCAAGACAAATACACTTTTAGGCCGCGATGCATACTCTACTTTTTATACTTTCTGCGAGGCAATCGAAATTAATGGCTGAAAAAAATAAGTGCTTAAGTATTTATTTCATGTGAAAATAGGTAGGTAATTAAATATGAGAAATTAGTATTTATCAAAAATTCAAAGTGATGTTAGAAACATAAGACAGTTGTGCGAAGACATTGGAAACATGAATTACAATCTTTGGTACGTTCATTTTATCAGCACAGGACTCAGGAGCTATTTGAGCCGTTGGCGCCTTTTTTCTTTCTTTGGCATCTATTTTGTTAGTGGCCAGTACGACATTCGAACTCAGGATAAAATCTCATTGCACCTAAACATTTTTGACTACACGGTTGCATTCCAAATTCAAATCACTTTAATCCCCAGGGAATAATGAAATTCAGTACAACATTATGTCCCGGCTAGACCGTAGGGCTATAATGACCTACTTTAGGACAGGTTTACATGACACATAATGTCCCATTGACGAGCAGGTAGTATAAAAAATATATTCGCATTCAATAACTTCACTGTGATCTGGGTCCCGATTGTAATAAATAATAATGGCAAACATTAAACGTATGGCAATAATAATAGTCATACTCTGGAATAACGTCTTTATGCCAACCTTAACCCAATACGAATTAGTCGTTGACGTAAGACTATGATAATTTTAAGACTGCTTAGAGATTTTGTTTGGGCTACAACTTCACTTGAGCAACGTAAGCCAATAGAACTCATATACATTCATTTTCTCAAGAAAGATCTCCCTTCACAATCCGTATATTGTGACGGGCAAACTACACTGCGCGCGGCCTGACACGCGGTAGGCCGTTTTTTCGCAAAATTGTTGCTGCATTTCTATCCAGAAAAGTATCTGCATGTAAAAAGTAAACTGGTTGCGATTGTAAAACTAACCTCGAACCATTGATGCAAAAAACTGTAGTTACGTAACTTGCAAGAACTTTTTTTTGAATACGAGTGTACCATCCTTAGTACGGTCTCATTTGACTTCTTAGTGACAGTATCGTTTTCTTTCCCAGCTGCAGTTGGTTTGTTTTGAAGATCAGTACTTGCGACCTTCGGTTTTAACTGGACATTAAATTTTGATATTTGTATGTAACTGGAGTTTTTTACATCAATGCCTTTAACACCTTGTTGCCCAACTGTGCCAGGTGTTAATACCGTCGTTCATGCTCCAGTACAGTAGTCGTGCTAGTTCAACGTGCTGGCTTGTTTGCGAGTGATTAACGCCTCAATGGTGTACAAGGTTGGATAGTAGATTAGGAAGGACGTATACTGTTGCAAGGGTTTACATGACATTTGATAGGATTAGTTGAATCAATTGAGATTGGGAAGAACGTATCAGAGATGAAATGGTTTATCTCACCATTTTTTTTCTTTCAACACAGGATGGTTAAATTATTAAGGGAGCGGTGAAGGAATCTGGCAGTGGCGAATGTCTTCACATGCCACCTGAATTTGCTCAAAGAACCGTGACAAACAATTAATTATGTACTCTTGAAACGGTAGCGGTAACGATATGTAGGGAGATTCCTATAGAATATACGAATTCGAAAAACAGGGCATGATGTACATGTGATAAAATAAAACGTTTAACTTAAAACCGGCATCGTCACACATGTACTACGTTACTGTACCTAATCAATGTTTGATTAGAAATGATGCCAATGGGTGTATTTACATTTCCAAGGTCATTGTCTAACAAGGCTTCTGATAAAGAATCCAAATGTATTTGAATAAAACCAACTTTGTTTAGAGTAAGTTTAAACTTTGTTCAACTGATAGCATTTTATTTTTCTCGATAAATGCTAGATCAACACCTAGATTGCTTCAATCAATCTCAATTTCATCGCACGGAAATTACTATGAAAGGTCTGAAGCGCATACACAACATTGCACAACTGGCTGATAGTGTACGTCGGTATTACCATAGCCAGCGGTGTTTGCAAAACAAAGAGGTCGAGCTGTGTGCATCGCACTTGTAGGGGTGCGCTCGGTCACCTGACGCCAAGGGTAATCGACTGTCCCGCTAAGACATCTGTATTTCATAATGTTTTATATATTATGCGAATTACACTACCAGTAAGACAACATAGGTGAATCATTCAGATTCAGATGGAATGGACGTAGTTATATAAAGTACGAGTTTACCTACTGGATCTTCACTAAAAAAGCAAGTTTTTTATGTAAGAGGATGCAAACGAGCTTGAGGGTCACCTGATGGAAAGTGATCACCTCAGTCAATGAACATCCGCAACACCACCGGTGTCGCCGCTGCGTTGCTTGCCTTTTAGCAAGAAAAAGCTTTTTTCTTGGATTTCATTTTCAATTCAGAGTTGAATATGAAGAAAATGGTTGCAGGTTCGAGTTTTAGTCGACAATATTTTAGCCTCCTTCATAATGCGTTCCGCAGACACATTTTTACGCGTTTGGCAAAAGGGTGAAATAATCTTCGTGTGCAAGTGCTTCCAAGGCAATACAACTTAGATTCCTTTAAGCGAGGGGCCATACAGTTAGGCTGGCGTTGTAGACTTAGGATCAGGTCAGGTAAGATTGTGGTTAAATGGTCAGTATTTAGGCAAAAGCATACAACAAAAGGTAATAAGAGTGATAAGGCTTGTTAGTAAGCAAAGGGTTCTTTGGTCAGCAATAGTAGTTACATCTTATCTTCATAGTATAACAAAAAGGCTCCAAAAAGTGCTAACGTTAGAACTTAGCAGTGTTAAGTGTATTTCATATCGCACTCAGATCTGGTTTCCGTTGGAACTTGTGGTTGCGAGTGCTGTGAACTTGTGACGGATGCAAGTGGTCGTCTTTCATGATCCTGTTTTTCCGATATCATGAGAATCATTCTTTACGAAGGCTTGCCATCCAAACTCAAATTGACAAGTCGACCGCTTAGTGCTGACTTAACGCAAAAACAAACATTAAATCTCGACACTGCAAAGGTAATTCTGCTAGCTCTTCTCATCTATTATTCAGAATCCTAGGGTATCCTAAGCTGTTATGGCAAGAAAAGCTAATCCTTTATTATTGTGCGGAACAAAATGGTTCTGACACTTATCTCTGCTGAACGATGAAGTGATCTTTATTACGGGTGATTAAGGAATTCATGAGTCAGCAACTCCGTTATTTATAGGCAGAAAGATGTCTTCATTTCATCATTATTGGTTTCCAATACTGTTCCACAGCCTGCCGTATGTGGGCGGAAATATATACATTGTTCTTGATGTAAGTATGCAAAAAGTAACCTTGCCCCAAATACCAAATTCAGTGTCAAGTTGAACTGGATATTTGAATTCTTTATCATATTTTAAATACTTTTGCAATTTATTGTTGGAAGCTTAGCTATATGATTTTCAAATGTATTGATATTAAATAACATCTCGTCACTCAATCCAGCTCGTCTATTCAGATTGTTGATGTAAATGAGTTTATTCATTTTGTGCTGTCAAAATATTTAAAGAAACTGTTATATTCTGATATTTATGGTTAAATCTTTCGATAATATTATTCGGAATATTCGCTGTTGTTGCTGTAAAGAACAGAAGTAACACTGGAGAATCGAAAACTTTGGCAGAAAAAAGGAATCAGTGGAGAAGAGTTTGTAGGAGACCATTCCTCTCAGTGGGATCTTGATAGTTAAAGAAAATAAACATATTTTTTTCAAAGCTGTGTTACCGAAGCAACAAGCAACAATCTTCACCAACTTTGGTTGTGGATTCTTAAACTAGGCTCGAGGTTTCATTAATATCTCAAACAGTAACTTACTCCTCTTTTCAACCAGAACTTACAGTTCTTCCAACCTTATTAAGATTATCTTGTGAAAAAATGCTAACGTTATTATAACCATGTGCTCTTATTACACAAACATAAGTTCTGACACAACGTTCATCATAAACTATGAGCTACCTTCTCCTTCACAGACGAGTTATAAAAAATCTAAAATAGTTTTATAAACTTGTTATAAACTGGATCTAAATATACAGAGATTAATGAAAGTTAAAAGCTAATATCCTGGTAATGGTAGTGAGTTGGCAGCGTTATTAGATAAAATATAGCTATATCTTTTATGAGCAAGTGTTTCAGTTTTATGGAAGCTAGTTTACTTTTACCATTAAACTATTAGGAACATAATAGTACTTTCATAATGATAGTTCGAATAAACATGCCCTTTCTCCAAAATCACGTCACTTATGGAACAGGCCCACGCAAAATTTTAACTATGCGGAGATTGAACCTGCAACCTTTGGTGTTGTAGACACTTGCTTGACCATTTCAGCAAATCGTCTCTCGTCTGATGGCATTTCATGGATTTTTGACGCTTTCTACATGTGCGGGTGGTGCAATCTGCTCATGGCTAGCTCTCTTGTTCGAGGTACAATGACAGGATATTTACTGCCAAGTTCAGAAGATAGATTTTTTGCTGCTTCATAAGTGCAATATTTTCACGACATACATGATTGCAGTTACACAATGTTCAAACGCTAAATCAAAGCAGTCCATTCAGAAAAGCGAAGCTTTATTTTGAGAACTATTGTGATCTTCTCGAATGGCATATTGAGCCGAAGCCTGGCGGACAATCGTGACATCGTTCTTGCATTATTATGTAGCTGAGTGACTTGTAACCGATTTGCGCATTTAAACAATGATCATTACGTAGTCGTATGCACATGTCATAGAAACACGATGGTTTTCCAGTTTTGAAAAGTTGATCGAGAAATAAAGAATCTATTTTCTTAGAATGTGATTACAGTACAGCTTTGAGTGCATGTATTTACAGATCATAATGGCGAAAAACAGGGTAAAACGAAATATAACGAGGAAAAAGGAGCAAAGAAGAAATAGAAGAAGATTTGACGCGGATTTGTGCAACTAACAAATTATGTTTAAACCTAGATTGGGCATGTTGTCACGGCTTGCAAAATAATTTTAAGACTCCCAATCTATTGTGAAAAGTCTTGAAATTTGAAATTCAATACAACAATTAAGCACCGTTCAATTTGTGTAACATACAAATACGAAAAATATGTTACTAGCCATTTGTTTCGAAACAGCGAAATATGAACATGCAAACAACAAGCACGCTTTTGGTTCCCTTTGTGAAATTGCAAAATGTATACTGTAATCTGAAAGGATATACCCATTACTACGCACGCCCTTGGTATTGTTTGTTAGGATTAATTAGTCCACATACTCGTTCAACATTGAAAAGTAAATATACAAAAACTGGCCAAGTTTGAGTCGGACCAAGCGACCTACACTGCCAGTATTGCCAGCGTAACGGCTTTCCCGTCATCTAGCGGATGAGGTTAAGAAGAAACAGAAGAAATTGTATTTTGACGGCACTGCGCTTGCCCTTCGTAGTTAATGATAGATTGCCCGGAGTCCTGCAAGCAGGACTTGAAGTCCTTCCGGAAGGACGCAAAATTTAAAGATCACAGTTTCGTGAGTATACATTGTACAAAGTTCAAATTTACACGAAAAAATAGAGTGTTTCTTTCTCTTTCACCCAAAAGTGCCCAAGGTTGCTTAGCGCGACTAACTGTTAGTCAGAGCCCGATGGCGCATGAGCATACACGGGGGCAGCGCGTTGACGCGCCGGGCACCGACAACGCCTGGAGTCGGCAACATTTTGGAGATGATTTTAATGAGTGTGATGTATTCGGTATTATAGTAACAAATATAAATGATAATAAAGTGCGCGTGAGGTGAGATATAGATGGAAAATGTTCTGTAATTGGACATGATGAATCCCGCAAATGTTCCATGTTATAGTTCCTATTTAGTTAAAAGTTAAGTTATAAGTATTGTTAAGTTAAAAGAAGATAAACAGGTTTATAATCTATTAAGAAAATTAAAAGACTGATTAAATGAAATGATTCTACGACATGAATTTTTATTTAATAAACACTGACCAAATGTTTACTACTTCTGGTGAGGATGAGTACAAATTTGAAGGTCACCGTATTGCTGGAAGGACCAGCAAGCAAAAACGTACAAATTGCGTACTGCGAGCAGGACTTGCGACAATCTTCTGGCAGGACGTTTAGAACAAAAAACCAGTCCTTCCAGAAGAGCTTCCAGCAGGACAAAGCACCGGGCAATTTATCATTAAGCGTATCAAACACAACGAAAAACTTCCTTGAAGTAATTCGCAATATAATTTGTACGAACTCTTCCTTTTCCTTGCTGAGAAAACTTATCGTTTAATTTCGTTGTATGTACTACTTTCGTGGTTATTTACCATTTATCCAAAAACAAGTATTTAGTGGTTAGAAATAAGTTCACCAGGAAAATAAACTCAACAAATTAATAATAGAGTATATCACTATCGGGTGCGTATTGGTTGATATAACTTCATTTGATATATTTACATTTCAATAACGTTCATGAGATATAATAAACGTTTGGTATAACAACTCTTCGAATAATTTTCTTCAACATAACGTTCATTTCATATAATGCATCAAATGATATAACGTCATTTAAGATAACAATCAGTACGCCTAACAACATTTAATATAAACCTTACTTAGTATAAAGCACATTTGATGTAATTTTGTTTAATCTAAATTGCATTGCATATATCTAACCTTCATATGAAATAAATGTTATTTGTTATAAAAGATAATTGGTATACTTGTCTGCCCTATACTCGAGTCGGGGCAAAACCGACACGGATAGATTAGGTTAGAAGGTTTAAGGCGGGAGCGAAGCGTAGCGAAGCTCCCGCCTTAAACCTTCGTGGTTATTTTTTTTTAAACCCTAAAAAAGACTTGCTTGATTTGCTTGCTGCTTGCGTTGAACCCGTGCTTTTTATGATCTTTAACAATGTGTATTTATTTATGTGGGTACATATTCATAAACAATCTCAAGATTTATGACAATAAAGTTTATGGTATTTGATGGTTAGACCATTTATTTTTATATCAAATAAATGGTAGTTGTTTTGAATAGTAAGCTTTATATCAAACGTTTATTATATCAAACGTTTATTATATCAAACAATTTTATATCAGTTGTCCGTTATACGTTTTAAAGTTATTTGATTTGAAATTATATGAAACGTTCATTATACGGAATGAATAATTATATGAAATGTTGTTATATCATACGACTGTATATGTTCTGAGTTATATACGATTTGTGGTTATATCATACATTACACACCCATCACTATCTGATCTGTGGATGAGTACTTGAATTGAAATTACAAATAAGTAAGTGTTATTTACAATTGATGATGACGAGGGAATATCAACTGGTAATAATAAATTATTAGATATACGGTTCAAAAACAATAGGTAGTTACTGTAATTTATGCATAAGGTCTGCTGAACAGAAAGACAAACACAACGTGATCTTGAGATTAATCAAGGTTAAACATTTACTTATCTCTCTCAATAAGGATCATTAGAACGAATAATAACTGCAACGGCTGTTACTTATTCTATTAAATAACCAACCGACGAGAAACGCGTTACGTTAAGAAAAAATAAAAGTAAACACTGCGTTTAAAGTAATTAATCATGCGCAGTAAGAGTTTTAAAACAATGGAGTATATACAGACAGCACATAAGGTTACAACAAACTATCAAATTTAAACAATCTGCCTTGAACCCTAATGCTATGATATAAAGATCACAATATATTAAGGAAGTTTAACCCAAGCTGCTGTCTGTACCACATGGGAAAAATTTCACGAAAGCATCAATCTAACACAATGGTCGACCGTAAACTTGACATGACGAATAATAATTGTATGCAGTGTTTATTTCAGCTATTACAATAACTAGCTGCACTAGGTGTAGAATAAAAAGGTACTCATAAATTGCGCCTAAACGAAAAAATACACATACAGAAACATATCGAGTGAGGCCGGCGAAAATAGAAAGCAATGGACGGAAGACGCGAGATGTGTGTCGCGAGCCAGCGCAAGCGCAGGTGGATCCGCGGGGGGAGGGGACGCACGAAAGAGATAAAACACAGACGGAACTGAGCCGACGCAAAAAGAAAAGGGACAGGGCAGCGGCCAGTCAAACAAGATTCACACATAAACATCTGCTTTCCAACAAGCTAGAGAAATGCATTGATGGTCTGCGTAATTAGGAACTTGATACGGCTGATATCGGAACTGACCATTCAATAACAAATTACAGTTGATAAGTTTATTGACAGCTATAGTAGAAATTCAGAATGCATTATAATAAGCATTACTAAATGAAGTAACCACACTATTATACTGGTATTCGACTTTAGAAAAGGTGTCAAGTGTGACTCTCACTGGCACACCAGAAGGTTTCGCACATGGAAAGGATATTTACTTTGCTAGCAAGAGACATAGTTTAACTCCTTTATTTTCTGTAAATTAATGTTTCTAATTTATATTTCAGATATGGATGCCTTTGGTACTCGTATTCACCTATGTGTCAGACGAACAAAGGATAAGGGTACTGTTTCTACAATTTGAGTACGGAACACAAACATGAGTTAAAATATTTCCAAACTACACAAAACTGATTACCAAATGAGTTAATGGATTGCAAAACAAAAGATGTTTACTCAGCTGATAGCCGCAAAGTACTATCACATCGAATATGGAAAAGAATGAAAGAACATACAACTGATAAGAGTTGGTCGTAATTTCGCCATACTGTGTAGGTGGGAGGTCACGCTTTTGCCTCCGTGACATTTTGGCGCAAAGCTGAGGCGAAGCAGCGGCGGGATGCCTCGAGCCTCCATAGACGTTCACTTGCCGCATTCCTACAACGAACGCAGTTGCGAAAACCAACGCCGCAACAAACAAATTACCGGGAACTAATCTAGAATTGTCCGCAACGTAATACTAATAGAAATTATCTACGGCTAATGTTATTCAGATAATTCTATTTAATCTGACATTGAATCGACTGCTAGTCCATCTGCAACTGAAAGCGATAATGCAGACTTTTTAGATCATCCAGAAATAAAAGCAGCTCTTGACCTCATTTCTTTTTCGGATCGTGACTTCGTGAGTAACGCAAGCGTTGGGACTGTCGCATTGTTTATTTATAAAATAGACGAGAACAGACTTTTTTTACGAAGTTTTCTTTTTATTACCGTACTATCTTTACTTTCATCACAAATTTTATATATTTTCTTCTGCGCTTAAGCCTTGCCCTGCAGACTTGTTTATAATCGTTTCAGATATTAGACGGTTTTAGGGAATTAAATATTTTATAACCAAAAATATTTATTACACAAGTTTAACTTACGTAATAAACAATTTTAGTGCAAAATAGTCACTTCTGTGAATTTGTACTGTCGTTCCACAATGCTTTTGAAGTCCAAACTTTTACAATATTTCGGGCTATTATTAAAACTGTGCCCCACATTTCGATAGTTTCAAAAATTAACAAGGGCGATGTAAAGTGCATAGAAGAGATAACATGGATTAAAATAGAGTGCCACCGATAGCCCAAATATTCAGTCTCCGTGTCGACCTTGTTTTCATTTTCGTTAGGCGAATGCGCTCGCGCACCGTCGTGGATTGTTCAGTTCATCGGACGAGACAAATGACATAATGAACTACCAACGTAAATAGCGCAATGTTAAGGTGTTATCAAATGCCTTTGTTCGATCTAATTCCAATAAAAACGTCGTTTTTCTTCTGCATTTATTGTTGTTCCCACGCTTTTTACCGAATAATAAAACAAAGTGTTTTCGATCACATATTTCTTTTTGCGCTTATTACAGTTTATTATTCCAACATACATTTTCTTGACCTATTATTGGAAAGCTCCAATATTAGATTCACACTATTTGACGGCGATCATATTTGCTCTAAATTGTTATTTTAGAACAGATTTAGAGCTGATTGCGATCATATTTCAAACTTTATAGTTAAACATTAAACGCAACATGATGAAAGTAGAGCACGATGAAGATATACGTTGCAATATTAACTTTATTTAGCTTTAACACGAGGTAGGCGTAGCAGTGCATCGCAACAACCTGACGCTACCAACTTTGTTGATTTTTCTACCATAAACATGCTCCCTCAATGTGTGTACATAGCGATTACAACAACGACTGATAGATTGATTCCAGTAAGTGTGTTTTCAAACCAAAATTGCAGGATTTGTAAGATTTATACTCTGAGTGTGACACTGACGAAGAACGAACTGGACGTCTGTCTTCGTACTAAGATTGACTCGGAGAAAAGGAAAAAAGACTTTAGTCCAACAGCTAGTTAAGATTCAGAATGGTTTTTTAAAAGAACCATTAGTCAAACGTTGTAGGAAAGCATTGAAAAAGTGTATACCTGCATAAAATATATAGTAAAAATGGTATGCAACAAAACTTGTTCGGCTAGATCTGGTAAGCGTTATATGTTGACTCTGAGCATAGGCAGGTTCCAGTGTTTTTGTCGGGGCCGAGGTAGCAATATCAATAAACTTGTTTATCTTGAGAAAGATAGAGAGTGCCGCCCTTTTATGGGGCTCGATCCACTAGAAAGGGCTGCAACGACACATTTACAAGTCGTACGTTTAACGCAGTTAATGATCTCAAAAACTAGACATTCTCAATGCTACTGCAATTTAGATTCATGAGCAGCCTAGGAGAAGCAATCTTTTTAGTATTGAAGATCTTTAGGACCTATGTAATAAAAAGTGTATCGTGGAATTATGTCTGAAAGTTAACGGAAGTCAAATAGACAAGTTCAGCCGAACAATTAACTAAACAGTACAAAAATAAATCAAGAGTTTGAGCTGACAAATTAGACACATTAGTTATTATGATGTCAACTGTCGGTGCTGATTACAAAGACAATGAAATACGATGCCAAATCACAAAACAAACAGCTCCAAATAAAGCTCGGACGCATAATTGATGGCGGTGCAATAGAGTCAAATTAATTCAAGTAATGACGCATAAAAACCACTTTACATTTGATTAAGTTTGCTAAATGACATTCATTATGACAACAATTTTGGAACTGACTGATGCTAATTCAATTAGCCTCAGTACATACATATTCTTTTTAATGTGGGCAATCCCGAGCAAAGATGACACATCGGACTGAACAACAGAACTTATTTAGGAAAACAAGAATTAACGAGGCAAGTTATAGGTCAAATGATAATACCTTACAACTTTTTGACCTGCTAGCTTCGTGGGCTAAGTATTCAGTGACGAAGACAATAAAACGGCGCTAGAATTGAATGACACGTGCCAAAAAAAGTTCGCGCATAGGACACAGTATCCAGTTTACCAGACGGGAATAGTCACATCATGGCCCGGCCTGGCGGGCAGCCATGTTTGTATCGACTTTAAAAAGTTCCAACTGAATGAATGCCTTACCCGATTTTCAATCCTGCCCAATAGTTTTAAGGTTCGTTTTTGTCTGAAACATTTCAGAAGATGGGTCGCGCCGGGGAACACGGTACAGATATAAGTTGCGTCTGCGCCGGTTCTTACGCAATTTTTGGTTGACGATGAACTCAATACGTCACGAGCGTGCTTCCGGATGAATGATGACCGATTCTATGAACCATTTGCGGTAAATCAAAGTCCAGGGAAAGTGCAAGGTTAATATGCCCTTGTCGGATACATTGATGGCGCTCAATTTTGGAAATTTAGTTACACTCTTCCCAAATATTGATTTTAACGTAGACTGTATATATTTCTTATTTAATTTTAGCACGGAAACTAAAACGATAAAACCGCAAGATAAATAATAGCGTATGGTTTGTGAAACAGATGGCATATTAATTTTAGTTGAAACTATTGAAACGAATCCAAAACGTTACTCATCATCAGACTTCCAATTTACATACAAATTCAGTCGCAAATTCTGGGGTTAATCTATGAAATCAATGATAAACTTGGAACTAAACGACGAGTAGAAAGAAAGGTTATTTGGTTTTTCAGGAAAGATCTGAGATGCAGTCTTGGGTCAAAATGAAGCAAGATAAAAGAGCGGTAAACCTAGAAAATTTTGCCAAAAAAAACACGCCGCAAGGAAAGTAAAGTATGTAATCAAATTGAGCCCTGGTTCACTTACGGCGCCGTTAAGATGGAAAGCTGATAATTTCATAAAAGTTAAGTAACATACCCATCAGTGTTAAATATTTAAAGTATTTTGTAACGTGACGTGACACATTAGCACGCGGCGGCTAACTGATGCCTGATATCTCCATTTTCGTCAAGAAACTAATCGTGATCTCTTTATTAGGAAGTGGCCACTTGCGTCGCTTCTATTTCACAACGTGTCTCAAAAAAAGTTGCGAAATCACGAAAACTTCACTAGCCCATCGTAATCTCAACGACGAAGACTAAGATACGCATCGTAAAGATCTTTTACGATCAATGCGGGCGTTCGCAACCACAGGATCATGAAATATACATGAAAATCTAGATAATCACGGTTCTATCTTGACTTGTGCTAGAAGTGAGGAATCTTTAGATACCTCGAACCTTGATCTTGATCAAGTTCCAGCAGTAATGACCATATTGGCAGAAGGCGGGAACGAAGCAGCCATATTTAGCGGTGGTAAGCGATTTTTGCAAATATGCGTGGGTTATGAGGCCGTTCACCTGCAGACCCTGACGGGTCGGACACCACATTTGTATCTTATCCAAATGCAGTAACCAGTTGTTTTCCTAATCACAGTGCCACAGGTATGACGAAATTTCGTTCGGGCAAACAAGAACAGGAAAATACTTTGAGGAAATTCTAAAAGATAAAAACAGAAAATATTTTAAAATTTTTGCAAACGCAGAAACAGGTAGCGATTCTTACAAAATGTAAGTCCAGGAAACATAAATAACAGACAGGTTTTTGTCTTTGGGTAGAGTGTGAAATTATTTCCTGCGCAAAGTCTTTGAGTAAGAAAAACAAAGCATTGATTAGATTAAAACGTTTGTAAATTCATTGTGAATATCAATGCGAATCGTGAGCAGTGCTATCACATCAATAGTAAAGTTGGACAAAGAAATCAGTTAGAGTGCGATGATAGCGAGCATTGAAAACCTCCAGAACACCTACTGATGACGATTGTGTTCAAGATAATGTTATCGCAAATACCAAATAATGTATTGTTTGTAGAGCATTTCGGCGGCGCAACTTCGCAATTTTCAACTCCTGGCTTTTTGGGAAGTTATTGCGCAAAACAGTTACCGTATTTTTATTTAAACAGGACGGATCAGCTAGTTTTAATATGTAGCATGAAGATTTAAAAAATGATTAAAATCCTGCTTTTATTTACAAAAGATCAATTAAAAGCTATTTGACCAGGGATTGGCGAATGTCTTGTGCTGTCCTGATATGTTATGGTGTTAGTTCCTGTCATTCAACAATGTTTATCAGTATTTCAGGAAGTGCAAGTTTTTCGTTATTATAATGTCATGTGTAAATACTGTGTCAAGAAGAGAAAAAAGTTGTTACTCAGATATAAATATTTGCTTACCTATTTGTCACTGTTCTCGAATAGACACAAATAACAGTTACTCAACTTTTAAGTTACAAAATATTGATTACCATAAAGTAGGGTGAATGTGAAATAAAACAGGATTAGAAATAAATAGACAAATACACCCAATAATGCCACTATCCATATTTAAAGTGTAGCACGCTCAGCTAAGCACTGTAACTATAATGTTACTTTTATAATTTAACTAACTGGTATTGAGGTAACTTTGGTAATATTTAATTTGGAATTGGTTGGCAGTTAGCTTTCATTATTTATTAGGACTTATAAAACCATTCAAGCAAGGAACTGCTCGAGCTGATTTGCAATAATACTGTTTAGTGGTTGCGAAGCTTGTAAGAAATCAGTTAATATTCGGATTCAGAATAAAGTTCTTGAATTGAATAATTGTAAAATGGATTTTTATATTTTTGCAGAATGTGTTCTACAAAAAATCTTATTTGTTAGAAGACTAAGAATCTACAGCTCCAGGTTATTAGAATTGAGATGAATCTCTGCAGCGAGAATATACTTTATTGACATTAATAATCATTATACAATGAATCTGTACAGACGTGCAATCTTGTAGTTTCACGGCGCCTAAGATGAGTAAGTACATCATATCAGATAAAACGAGGAAAAATACGGAGATGTGGCACGTCACAGCACACATGTGGCGTTAAGTAACACTTGCGGGCTGTGATCGCTACTTACTCGGAAGAGGTGAACTTGACCTTGATGATCTTACCTGCAAAGGAAATAAAACTCAGTTTACAATACTAATCACAATCACATGACAGTATTAAGCCATCTACGTAGAACGATGAGTGAAAATATTGCAGAATTGAAATTAGGACATAAGGACGTAGGAATAAAGTAATGTTACTTTGAGAAACACAGTCTGCAGTTTAAAGGAACCGTTTCAGCTCTACAGTTCTCAACTTTTGATACTAGTTTATCGGTTCGGAATTTCGGACTGTGTTCAGAGGTATAGTTGGTTGTGTTAGTATGTTTTGTTCAATAGATCAAAAAGATAGTTTAGATCAATAAATAAGCGAAAAAAGGGCACCAAAATCAGGCATGGTCTCTTGTTCACCTGAAGAGCAGTGCTTAGATAACAGTAACTGCAATTAGTGACAAGGATTGCTTCACCTTTCCGAGGGGACTGCAGAATGACAGGTTTCTGTTGAACTAATTATTGACAAAGACCGAATTAGCTATCGTTACAACCAGACAGCATGTAACTCAATCGAACGGAGGAATTCACAAGCACTAAGCTCATCATCATCGTGCAATTAATAACAAAATGTATGAAGAAGTAACTGAAAAACATTCGCAAACAGGTATTATTTTCGCAGTACAGAAAGGCGACGGGTCCGGTCCAAAGCTACGAGAAAGTACAAGCAGAGAGAAGAAAGTGCGTGGACGCAATCCACGCCCCGCGGTCAGATCGGAATTTAGCGCGCTGCGCAGGAGTTGAGAATCATCGCCTTTTGATTGCTTTTTCCGAACTTTTCGATTGATGGTGACAGACAAATTAACTGTATAGTGTGGTTTCTTTTGGCGGTGCAATAATGAATTATTTTCAAGTTGCTATTCATTTTAATTCTTATTTTTTTTGCTTTCATGATAGCCAATTATTTTCGCGATTACGTCAAATAGGACATTATGATAATATTCCAGTTTATTTGGAAGCCATACATATATTAGTGCAATATTAATTATGAAGTGACGTGATCAAACCTAAAGATAGAAATATCAGAAAACAGCAACCTTGTCTGGGTGTATCGTTTTTTTTTACGAGAACAAATTATGTCTTGACATATAAGTTAGTGTAAAACATTTTACTTTTACCTTCAACTCCAAGTAGAAAAACAGAATAATGCAATAAATACACAGCATCCTATTCAGTTGCTTAGGAGGACATGTGATACGAATTTAGCTCGTTATAAAACAATTACCTAATATCATATTATATTTTATTGTTGATAGATTTAGATCTGACCCCAATTATACTTGGCAGTAAAACGAAGCAACGACTGGCTAGTAACAGAGTATTAATAACGCAGAAATTGCTAAAGTGGAAGATGCTGCAGAAAAGACTGTTTTTAAACTACCTTCAAAGTAGTAAGAATGGCACGGGTTATTGTTACCTAACTAACAAAAACCTAACAATTGATCTGATTTAGCCTAAACTATTTCATACAAAACGAGGGCAATGCGTGATCGATTTTGATTTCAATAATAATAGACCGAAACGGCATCACAGGTATCTATAGATTCAAAAGCGTAACAATTGGCTTGCCAGGCGCCATAGGAAGCGAGCGACAGGCTTGTGGTGAAATGTATGCCGGCTGTTGCAACTCATGCTATTTTTACTTTTTTCTAACATACTCTAAATTATTTTCGCAACTACTTGCGTTATTTTTATCACGAGAGTAATCTTGCAAAACCTTCAGATGATAGTTAAAATTTAACCGTCTTTATTTCAGAGACTTCTGGTTACGATAACCTTGCAGATTTCAAGATAAATTTGACTGATTATGATAATGTCAGATAAGGAATTCCTACTCTGGTAACTGAAGATTCATGACGGTATATCCGAATACTTATTCAATTCTAGAAAGTGTATTTGTCAAAGACATGGGAAAGCACTGACAAGGGAAGACACTTTACCTACATAACGAAATTAAAGAGACAAGTAAACGTTTCTTCTATCTTATATGATACGGTGAAAGAGATATCGTAGCTTTTTCCATGACAATAAACGTAAAACGCAGATTTACAGACAATACCATTACGAATCAAAGATTCATCTATAGTTTTCCCCACATAAATCCGAGTCTGTTAAGCAATCTGATTAAATGAAAGTGCTGGTTCCATAATACTGGTAGGCGTAGCGTGGGACAGAGCGAAGTGGTTTGAATGTGGGTGCATTTGCTATCAAGGACGACACACCCACATCGACAATAAACAGCAAGTTGTATTAAAAATCCACAAATTTGGAGTCACAGTGATGTCATCGGTCAAACTTCAGAGCTACCTAGTAAATAAACAGTGGTTAGCCACGCGAAAGCAACAGGTTTCTCTCGAAGAATCTTAATGCCGCATCAAAATCTCGTATACCTGAGATGCCTCCAACATCTGATGAATCATAAGCAATGCTAATAATTCGGGTCAGAACACCTAATTTATTGTTCCGAACATCTGCTCGCGTTTACGCAACTGGTGTAATACGGGAACTATTGTTCGACCTTGATTTATCGTCGGGAGATAAAAAGCGAGGTGCGGAGTTTGTACACACAAAATACCATGTGAGCGATGGCAATGACTGGGTCACGAGACAAAAGGATATAGATTAGAAACGTCCTGCACGCGAAGCAATTTAAACAGTGGCCAAATTACCATGTGTGTGGTGTTTGTTGACCATTGGCAGTCTCGGCGAGTGGCGCATCGGGGACGTAGAAAGTCTTTCATCTTGACAAAGCCAAAAATGACCATACGCTGTCGGTGTAGGTGTGGATTTGCATCACAAATAATGTAAGATATTGGTATTACCACTTTCAATTCTACATTATACGTTGGTTGTCTAAACATGTTGGAAGTTCTAAGTGGTTAACTATATGTCCACGACTAATAAACTTCAGATTTCTAACAACGATAGTTTTCAGTTAGACATTGAACAGAAACGGGTGCGGTTATTCATAAACTTTGGTGGTCTTAAGGTTTTGATCGAAGAAGATGAAAACGCGTTAATTTAACAAGTCTGGTCAATGAAAACGTCTTATGGCTACACCTCAACGTGAAGAGAGTGAAAAGAAAAACAAATCCAAACTATTATAGTTGAAGAATTTTAATAACAGGTCTCAGAGGAATCTCATATTAGAAAATCCGGCCCATTGCGGGCGGGCCGCGCGCAGCGTAAGGTTCCGTGGATGTACAGTGGCGCACACATCAACCTTTACACTTGGGCACCTTATGCGGCTGACATAAGACCTATTTTGCAATGGTTTTGTAAAGGTTGATGTGTGCGCCTCTGTACTGTACTCGTCACAAATTGCTAAAATTAAAAACTACAACGAAACAGCACGGATAAAATACCACATATGCCACGGTATCACATCAATGTTTTTTTCACATAATATTATTATTTATTATCCAAAAACAACTATACTTCAAAGCTTACGCCCTTGACTTGTTATATCTGGTTTTATGACGAGCTGCATCGAAATATGGTTTCCTCATATTCGCAAACCAAGTTATTTTCAAATCAAATTAATCATGCTCGGAAAGAAAAAAAAGAATAAAAAAAAGAAAAGAAAAATACATTTCAGCTTTCTAGTTACCACCTTTAAGTTTAGACAGGCCGTCCGGCTGTCTAGCAAGGTGAAACTATAAGGGTTCCTTGTTTACTACAGAACCCTACAAACCGCGAAAAGAGACTCAAACAAATAGCAAAAGCATAGTTATGGGTGTCGTGGGCCATTCATAGGCGTTCCCATGACGACTGCACAGTTAGCACAACTGTTTGTAAGCAGCATTGTCACGTACCGACCTCTACAACCTTCTTGCACAGTCAAATATGGAAAACTCAACTTTGTTCTAATGGAATACAAGACTTCAGGAAGCAGCCACGAGACAGGTTTTGGTTACATATAGGAATAGGGCAGGGACCTTGTTAACATTTATTAGAGTTCAAAGATAATGTTACACCAAAGGTTTAACAAATGAGTACTGTTGTGGTAAATAGACAAGCTGTTTCAGTGACAAACAACATGGATTTTCGACATCAGGGACGGGTGAAGTTATGGTTTATATTGCGGGGTAAGACAGACATCTAATTAGCATATATGACAGTTCAAAGGTTTGTGACACCAATAAATACAGCGGCGAGACAGAAAGCTCTCCAGAGATTAACAGGACAAACAAAGTTCACAGTTTCTTGGAAGCTTTCATGGACGATTCCGATAAAACACTGTGTCGACAGTCAGTCGAATATTTTAAAGTCAGTATCTTTACAGGGCAACTTGCACAACCAAATCCCGACAAATACCCGTTTCACGAAGTAAAAAGGGCTACGATTTGTTGCTTTAGTTTGTTTTATTTAAGTTAAATGGTACACGTTTCCGATGGCAGACATTGCTGGAAGGTGGATAAACAAACTGTCAGAAAAAAGCTTTTATTGCCGGCTTGTGTGAGGAAAATGCTACTAATTTTAACCAAAAGAAAAAGTTTTATTTATTATCATTGATTTGCCATTTGATAATGTTTTTATACAAAACAATTAACATAAGGAAAGATCAAAAGGCAATGAAGCAATAGAATTCAAGGTCAGTGCGCTATCAGATAGACCAGCGTAGTTTAATGGGAGGTGCATCCTGCACTTGATGACGCGCTGTATGCAGATTAATGAAGATTGAACCAAAGTAGCTGACATACTGCCATTGGGAGCCAGTTCTTGCTGATTCTATCAGTGACGATGAGAAGCATTATGCAACCCGATTAGATAGATACACCGCAACAAGACACAAATTGTAAACAACGGTATTCCTGATTACAAGAGGTGTCACAGTACTCACAAGAAAGATGGAACAAAAACAACTACAATTCACTTACAAAAAGTTATCAAAATAAACAACACAAACAATACAAAGTGCAAAAAAAATGTTCTTGTTGTTTAGCAACTGTAATGTGTGCAATTTGAACAACTCACATTGCGGTTGAATGGCAACATTATCACCAGATCTGATAAATATCAATTATAAGCGATAACTATACTTAACCGCATAAATTAGACCGTAAACAGACAGATAGCGAAATGCTAAGGTATTTTCGATGATTTACGACTCGCAATAGAAGTCGCCATTAGTAATAATGATATCACGATTATCCATATTTGACAAACGCGGGAAGAAGTGGCCGTTTAGAGGAATGTACGTATTAGATGGAATCTCAAACCGGTCCACCCGAGGTCAGAGAAGGGTTCAAGCTATCGAGTGGCTAAGATAAATAATGGATGCAGTCGCGCAGAGGCCATTGGTGCTATCACTTTTTAGGGTTCCATACATAAAGAAGGGAACCCTATTACTAAGCCTCTGCTGTCTGTCTGTCTGGTGACAGACAGACTCATAAACCATGATAGCTAGGAAGCTGTAATTTACAATATGTATTTCAGTTGCCGCTTTAATAACGAATACTAAAAATTTATCAAATGAAAATATTTATTAAAAAACCGTTTATTGTATGGGAATAAAGGTGTTTTGTTTTTTTTTTGCTCAAAATTAATGAAAGTAACGTATGTAGTTGTTTAACACCCATTAAAATAAATTTAAATAAATATAAAGTATTTATGAAAGAGGGGGTCCAATACAATACTCGATGATGGTACGGAACCCTTCGTGCGCGAGTCCCACTCCCACTTGGGCGATTTTTTCTTAACTTGATTATTGTCTGTTAACGGTGCAGGTACCGTATCACGTGGTGATTGCCAATTTCACACTTGCTGTAAGGCCACAATGAGAGTTCCTGGCACTCGAACTGTTTACTCATCTCACGGGTGGCTAATAACTGTCTTTCGGAAACTGGAAATGGCTTGACAGCGGAATTTCTGCTTGGTTTTGCGACAAAGATGCAAAATTCTCTTACCAAAAAATCCCAAGGGGATTTGTTAAAAGAGAGTTTAGGACTTCGTTGCTGAGCATAATGGAATATTCCTTTCAGTTTAGGTAAATTGTTCATTCTGCGGCTGCGTTCATTTTCTTCTATAATCAAAAGTCCTTAGTCTTCATGAGAACAAATGAGAGAAAGTTAAAAAAAAGCTAACGAAAGTACGAACCGTGGACAGTAAAAAAAAGAATACGAAACAGAATATTGTTTTGATCACAACAAATTCGTTGCCAAAACTAAAATAAAAAGGTTATTGAAGAGCATTGTCTGAAATACTTTTCACAAATTTTGGTTACTAAAAACACGATACGTTGTTGCGTTACTGCGACGAAAGACCTTGATATTTCACTTGTCAAGTAAGCCAAGGAGGCTCTAAAGGTACTAATGCAATAAAAAAATGCAAAATAACTTGGTCGAGTAAGCGCTTAGTAAGCGTGATAGACAATTCCACCACAGTATAACCATACAGTAGGCCATCTAAGGCCGCCCGCCGAGTTATAAGCCTAGCGTGCACACAGACACGCGGCACAGCCCGTCCGTACTGCCGTCTCCCTACTTTATGCTAGCGTGTGCGTGAAATCGCGACACGGCGCGCGACGCGCACGCACACATTCAAACCGAGAGCAGCACGTTTGTATGTAGATGTTCTACTGTATGATTATACTGTGATTCCACTGTTATTATGTCTATAGCAGTCATATCGGTGGAAATAACGCCGATCATAATAAGCCTGACGCTGTCACGCTCTGAACGGGCACTCTTCATTATAGCTCTCCTGCAATGACTATAACTCTACTAGCCTCGATATTTATTCCACATTTTCAATGACGGTGTAATTCAAAAAAGTTGATAAAATGGGAACAGTGAGCACACGTTTGACAGCTTTAGTTGGTGTTTGGTCTAAGTTTCGGTGTTAGACCAAGTATGGTTCCACAGTACCTACTATAAAAGAAAGATCTGCTAAGTATTGGGTAAGATAATCCTCGTTTGAGACTTTTATTACCTTATTAAGTTACTGTTTTAGTTAGCATATTTTCCGAATAAATTGAGAGTTGCTTTATGGAGACTAATTTGATAAATTTACATGTCCTACATTAGGGATCACAATGCCAGACCTGGATGATAAAGGACCACAAGGAATACAAACAATAACTGAAAATAGCAATGTCAATGATAACGTTGAGCATTTTATAGGTCAAAGCGAGCAGAACACTGTTCCACACGATAAACAATTGCGTTCAGATATCATACCTACTGCAAACATGGAATTTGTTTAATTAGAAAACATTGCGGTATTTGCAAAGATAACACACAGTGACGTATGCGCAACCTACGGTATTGGACGAATTTACTTTCCGCAGAAAGAAAATTACAAGACCTTTCTTCAAACTTTTGTCATAAAACATGTATGATTCATGGACTTTTATTTGATTTACTTACTTCAGATTGTTATTAACGAATCTTTCTGTCTCTTGTCCACCTGTTAACGTTCAAGGTTTTTGAACTCTAGCGTCATTTAAATTCATGAGAGCGTATGAATGATACCAAAACTCATTTCGACTTTGAACCGTAGAACCTAGTGCCATGGCCGTCTTGGCTAGCAATCCATATAAACGTCTCCAAAATCCAAAAAATGGTGTTTGGGATTTGATATTCTGAGTTAGGGATGAAAGAGCAGGCAGATCAAAACTGTACCTTGAGGTACTCCTCTGAAAAAATGTATGAGTCCAGTAAGAGCATACTTGACTTAATTATAGTATGGAAGCTTTCAACAAAACTGTAATGGAGCTTGCATTATACGTGCTTATTATTTGCGAAAATAATGACCGTTTTGCCAATTACGTTAATTTAAACGAAATTGCTAAAGCACGAATCGTAAAGTTAAGAATAAATTCGTGCGGTGTGTTGCTTCCTTAAATGTTTACGTAAATCTACATTTCTCTTTATCAAGCCAAAGTTAAATGTTTAATTTTTGACTATATTGTAAGCTGGTTTGACCTGGAAAGTTCACGTCAAAGTTTTGAATACTTGTTACTACAACAACGAACTAGGCTAGTAGATGTCTTAGCGGAGGACTGGCCTAAAAAACTCAAGACGGAGTTATTATGATTGTAATGTTGACTATAACTAATTAATCCAATGCAGATATAAACCTTGCATTTCATGTTTGCCGGTTGTAGGCGGCCTGCATCCACTGGAATCCTTAGCAGTTTAGCAGGTTACCTTGAGGGCGGGGGTTGCCTGCTTTGCCTACGAATGGTCTCCATTCGAGATCTTTCGGCCTCAACGGCCATCAGTTTTTCGCGCCATGTGCCCTGCCTACTACCACTTCTATTTCATGAATCACTGGGTTCCGTGTACGTTGCTTCCGCGACCTTAGTTCTACGGATTACTAATTTGGTCTCGTAGCGAAATGCCGAATATACTCTCTCCATTGCACGGTGGGTGACCTTGAGCTTTCTTATGAGGCTCATAGTGAGTGACCACGTTTTAAATGCAAACCTTACCTATTTAGAGACCAGCAGCTCATTAATATGAGGTGCTCTAGTTATCAGTTTAACATAAATATAGTCACCATAATCTTTGGCGTCTTTGGTTTTAGAAGCAGCTGCTTCATTAAATCAATGCGTAGAATTATAGCAAATGGATCAATGGCCGAATGATTAATATAATTACATGAAGTAATCTGAAAATTATGATATGATAATTGATCTTCGGTAAAAAATAATGATTCATCAACTTAGTGTTTTGCGTCTTATCTATCGAATATGTATACCACAATAAAGAAATGGAAAGTCACTCAAAATTAAGAAAGAAGTAAAAGGCTGTGGAAAATTAAACAACACAAAACTCCTATGAATATTACTCATTCATACATGTGTTCTGCACAAACAAGAGTTTTATATCTGACCTATGTACTTTAATAACTCTATCTTTGTACATGATTGACTAATTTAAGGCATTGTACTGTAACTATTTAATTGAATAACTTGATAGAAAGACAATCAGGTAGCTAATGACTCTTACCTTTACAATTCTACTTGTCTAGCAATTGATTCCTTCATAACATTCAACAATTATTACTTGTATTAGAAAACATTGTAACAGATAGGATCTGTTATATACCTCTTTAGAGTGTGACCTCTTAAAATTGTGTTTTGAATCATGACTGATGTCAAGTGTCATTAGAAAATAAATATTGATAATGAAAAGGTGAATTATTTTTACTATACAATAATTGGCGACGATGGACGACTTAAATAAGTGTAAACGTTCCAGAACTGCACTAAAAGGTCTCCTAACGAAACTAGAGAATCAGATAAGTACATTACAAAATATTTCAGAATTCGAATTTAATACACGACTGTCAACCTTAACCGGCTACGAAACAAAGTTCGAATCCACGCAACAACAAATTGAAACCCTTACAGATGACGACAATTTGGATGATGAAATCGAACAACAATTTTTAATTAAGGAAACAATAACCCAGCTAAAATTGAAATTACATGCACTACAACCTACTCCAGAACCGATTGCATACATTCCTAACATAGATCCGCAAAGAGTAAACATCAGAACAGACAGGTCAGTCATACCCAAACTAAATTTTCAACCTCTTGATGAAAATGAAACTTTCAAGAACTTCATCAAACGTTTAGAGATATATCTCAAGCTTAATAAATGCACAGATTCAAATACGAAGAAATACATGCTACTCACCTCGTTAAGCCCAGAGTTACACCAAAAAGCCTATGACCTGTGTTCGCCTTCTGATCCATGTGAATTACAATTTGAAGAATTAGTTACTACATTAGACAATTACATTGACCCAAAACCGAGTACTTGGGCCCGACAACACCAGTTCATATCACGCATTCAGATTGAGAACGAATCTATAGTGAAGTACTCTTCAGAACTGAAACGTCTTGCACAAATTTGTGAATTTGACTGTAAAAATTGCCAGAAACCAATCAGTGAAAATTTTCTCGTCTTACAATTCATCAGAGGAATTCGAGATTCGGAAATACGAACAAAATTACTACAGCAAGGTGGCATAATGAATTTCAATGAATTAGTACAACTAGCATCAACAATGGAAATAGCGAAAGTCGACAACCGCTATATGACTGCTGAATACACGCCTAGTATTAACCTCAACAAACCTATAAATGCAGTACAGCCCAATTTACCCAACAAATACTCCAGAAAACTGCCTCAAACCCCACAGATTCGCTCAATTCGTGATTTACGTGGAAAATGTTTCCGTTGTGGAGATGCCGACCACAGGGCCGACACATGCAGAATTGTTAACGAAATCTGTTACAAATGCAAAAAGAAGGGGCACTTGGGCAAAGTTTGTTTACAACAGAAACAGCAAAACCACCAAATAGATCATGAGGAAGTGATACAAGATGATGACATTTGTGATATTAACTTAATACATTCTCAGAACTCTGACAAATTTATGGTCACCATAAATATTGAAAACAAATCATTACGTATGGAGCTTGACACGGGCGCGGCTCTGTCTTCAATTTCATTCAAGGACTACAAACGCTTGAATTTGAACAAGAAAATATACAACACTGATATAAGTCTTAAAACTTACACAGGAGAAATAATAAAACCCCTGGGGATGACATACGTTACATGTTCTTATAAAGGTCAAAAATTTCATGGGAAGTTATATATTATAAAACAAGATGTTGATCCCATATTCGGTAGATCATGGATTCGTGAAGTCAAATTAAATTTAGCAGAGATCAACACAATTCAAATATCTGACAGCACAAAATTAGACAAATTACTTACAGAATTTACAACAGTCTTCGATGGGAAACTAGGATGTATTCCCAACTACAAAGGCCGTTTTGCGTTACAAGATGGTGCAATACCAATTTTTATGAAACCACGTCGTATTCCATATGCTTTAACAGCAAAGGTCGATGATGAAATTGACAGATTGTGTAAATTGGGAATATTAACTAAAGTAGACAATTCTGAGTGGGGTACACCAATAGTGCCTATTGTCAAACCTAATGGCAGTATTCGTCTTTGTGCTGATTACAAAGTTACCCTGAATAAAGCAATTAAGGATGAACAATATCCAATACCCATAATTGAAGATATATTCAACGAAATGAACGGAGGAAAAATATTTTGTACTTTAGACATTACACAAGCTTACCTTAATATGGAAATGGAAGAGGAAAGCAGCTTAATGCAAACATTAAGTACACACAAAGGAACGTTCAGAGTGAACCGCTTAATGTTTGGAGTAAAGGTAGCTCCGAATTTATGGCAGAAATTCATGGATAAAACTCTACAAGATATACAAGGAGTCAAATGCTTCTTTGATGACATTATCATTCAAGGATCTACAGAAGACGATCTACTCGCTAGGCTAAGACTAGTACTACAAAGGATGAAAGATAATAATTTAAGATGTAATAGAGAAAAATGTCGATTTTTCCAGAAAAGTATTGATTATTTGGGACATACAATAGATGCAGAAGGATTACATAAAAACAAAGATAAGATTAAAGCAATTATGGATACCAAAAGACCAAAGAATGTTAACGAACTACGCACCTTCCTAGGCATGGCTAACTATTACAATAAATTCATACCAAATTTAGCTTCTATTACTAATGCACTCAATAACTTATTAAAAAAAGATAAGGATTTTTTTTGGACAGAAGCATGCGAAAAAAGTTTCGACAGTATTAAAAAACAGATTACTAGTGAAAGAATACTTATGCACTTCGATCCTCGTAAAATGATTGTTTTGGCAACGGACGCATCTCCAACTGGACTCGGAGCAGTATTATCACACAGACTGCCTGACGGCACTGATAAACCGATCGCATTTGCATCACGCTCACTTACAAGCAGCGAGAAAAACTATAGTCAAATAGATAAAGAAGCAACTGCCATATACTGGGGACTTAAAAAATTCTTTCACTACTGTTATGGTCGCAAGTTCATTCTTATAACGGATCATAAACCTCTTACAACAATATTCCATCCCAACAAAACTTTACCTACTATGAGTACAATGAGATTATTTCACTACGCACATTTCTTATCTGGCTTTGACTACAAAATAGAATTTCGAACATCAAGTGCTAACAGCAATGCAGATTACCTGTCTCGATTTCCGATCGAAATTCCAATTGAAAACATTGACCAACATGCAGCATTTCAACTGAACCAGCTTTCTACATTTAATATCAACCGACATAAAATTGCTGAAGAAACCCTGAAAGATATAGAATACAAACCTATTCTAGAGGCTTTGAATATTGGTAAAAACTTACAACAACTAGGATACAATGAACATGAAATAACATGTCAGGATGGATGTCTGTTTAAAGGTACTAGAATAATGATACCTAACAGTTTACGGAGGCTAGTGTTAAACGAGTTACATGAAGGACACTTAGGAATAATAAAAATGAAATTGCTTGCCAGAAGCTTCGTATTTTGGAAGAATTTAGATAAAGATATCCAGGACTTAGTGAAGACTTGCAGAGAGTGCAGACTCAAACAAAATGAGCCACCTAAAGTCCATCTGCATCATTGGGAGCATCCATCATTACCGTGGCAGAGAATACATATCGACTTTGCTGGCCCAACAAATGGATATTATTTATTGGTGGTTGTAGACGCCTTTACAAAATGGACTAAAATAATTCCAACTAAAACCATCACCAGTTCATGGTGCATAAAGAAACTAGAGGATTTATTTACAACATTTGGTTTACCACAGATTCTTGTTTCTGATAATGGGAGACAGTTTGTATCACAAGAATTCGAAGATTTTCTACAACAGAATGGAATCATACATAAAACGTCAGCACCATACCATCCAGCTACAAATGGACAAGCTGAACGTTTTGTACAAACTATTAAGAAAGCTCTGCATACAATGAGGGGGGAGAGAGGTGATATTCACGATAAACTATGCAAAATTAAAAGATATTTGAGAAGGACACCAAATTTAACGGGCAAGACCCCATATGAACTTATGTTTGGACGACAAGTGAGAACAATACTACATGTTGCATTGGGAAGTGTTACCTGCCAACCTACGTCCAAGAGAATTCACGAGAACTCAGTGAAAGAGTTTTTCTTGGGTGATCGAGTTCAAGCCCGAGATTATTCCGGCAATGCTAAATGGCAGTTTGGAACAGTTACTAAACGCTTGGGAAGATTGCATTACGAAGTCCTTATTGATGATGGTGTCGTCTGGAGACGCCATGTGGACCAGTTGCTTCCCACGGCTGTGCAACCTCCTGCCGATTGAGGAAATTGGGGGGGAGGACTGTTATATACCTCTTTAGAGTGTGACCTCTTAAAATTGTGTTTTGAATCATGACTGATGTCAAGTGTCATTAGAAAATAAATATTGATAATGAAAAGGTGAATTATTTTTACTATACAATAGGATCGTTATGTACTTAGTTGTGTATTCTATGTTAATTAACTCATAGGTTTTTTTTAACAGATAATAGATCACCAATAACAAATTTAAATTTCCTGTTGTGTGCATAACACAAAAGGAATCTTAATTTTCTTTTTATTTGTGATTTATCATGTGTTCAGCTGTTAGACTATGTGCATGTTCTGATAACATGCACATGATAGATCTGATTTTTACTATAAATGTTGGGAAATAAAATTTAAAACAGTTTTGGTGCTGTTTTTAAAATGTATAGTCTGAAGAACAAGCAATTTTTACTAAAATGCATGAAATTTTTATTGAAATGAAATTGCAAGTTGAAGCTGGTTACAAAAGGTCACAAACAAGTTATATTAAAACATTGTTAATGAAGCCCTTTGCTTAATGCATCTTGGGAAGTATGCGCAAAAGCAATGTGTAACTGATTGTGGGCAAAGCAGCCGTTTCCAAAGGAGAATGGGCCCAGTGCCAAGCTGGGTCATTAGCCCACTGGCATGCCACTGCACTACAACAGGTTATGAGAATTCATACAATTTAGCATAATGTCAGATTGATTGCCAATTCTCTATCTATAAGAACAGTTAGATTTGTTGATGTTAAATTTCAGGAGAATATTAAAATTACATAACAAGACTGTAATGAAACATTACAAATTAAGATTGATTCAAACTACAGAGGCACACACATCAACCTTTACAAAACCATTGCAAAATGGGTCTTATGTCAACAGAATAAGGTGCTCTTATGTAAAGGTTGATGTGAGCACCTCTGTAAATGGGTGTTGCAAAGTTTAACTGCACAGTTCTTTATTGGAAAAGGTGATTTCAATTGAATGATGTTTATAAATTGGTATTTAGTATGTAGCAATGTGTAACACTTGAGAATTTAGATAAATATGTAGGTATTTATCTAAACTCTCAAGTGTTAAATGGAAGGGAAAAGATTTGCAGCTTTCACTATTGAATGTAGTTTTAAATCTTCTTAAAGTATAAGATAAGTAAAGTAGGTGAAACTTAACACTAACACTACGTACCTAATTCATTTTACTAAACAATTTTTTAAAGAATTCTAATTGATATAAATCAATAATGAGGCAACCCAGCAATTTGTAGAACAGTGAGTAAGACAATGACAATGTACAAATAAAAATAGATGAGATAAAAGAACTACATAATTTCTACGAAACTAGAACGGTTGTGCGGCTGTCTCTGTCCACACTGTCTCTACCGGCAGTGTTATTTTTAAATCCTGCCACTTCCCTAGAAATGCTACACATCCCAATCGAACTCACTACCTACATTAGACTAGGAAAGTGGGCTAAAAGGACAATCAGGTCAATAAGTGTGTCACAGGAAACCTCTAAATTTACACAATCCAAAATAACCAGCTTTAAGCTATAAATAGGCACCAGTGCAGGCCTGGAAATAAGGCGGCAGTTTAAAATTAAATGCGCGACCGGTACAAGTCCTGGACGCCGGAGTAAACAATGATTGGAGGAATACAGGTGGCTACAAACAACCTGTACCGAAATAAGTAGCAACAGGTGAAATTGTGGTCACACGCAAACCGGCTGCTTGGGCCCGAGAAACCTGACACGCCAACGCCACTATAACCAACCCCACTTTCACAGCAGTTCGGGGCCCAGCGTCTTCTAGCCACCGAAACCTTCACACTCACTAGAAACATACATTTTTATGCAAACGATAAATACCTTTTCCTTCGCTCGTCCGGCATGTTTTTGCACTGATTTCGCGATTAACGCACCTTTGCTTTCAGCCATTTCTATCACTTTTTCATTAGGTACCGACCGTAAATATTTCGATTCACCACAATCTGCAACCGAATTTGGCTACAGCTGTTTGATGTCACAAGTCAAAATCCAAAATGCGATGCGTGCTGTCGCCACGCTAAACTTCCCCGAGTGACAGCATTTTGACAGCCTCCTGACTCACTAGCGCCTAGTGCTTTACTTTCGAAACTTCACGTTAAACATTTTGCTGCTACGTTTCACACACCGTCAATAGATGACAGCACTGCAACTCGCTATTTTCACGTTGGATCAATTAAATAACAAAATTCAATGTAAATTGGGTTTGATAAAAATACATTTTAAACTTTCATGGGCATTCTGACTGTTAAGAAAAAGTTTGGAAAAAGATTACCAAACAAATGAGGCCAGCAAGCAACACTTGTTTTTGAACGCAATCATGCTGGAATGTCAAAATTCGTTTGTTTTGTTTTGATACGATTGACATTGACAATTTGACATCGGCATTGTTTTGTTGTGAATGTTGTGTTAATGTGTTGTTTTTTGCGTTTTGAGAGCTTAGTATTTATTCAATTTTACTGTATTTATTTGCAATTAACTGTCATCTTCTTTATTGGCCTTAATTCTTGATAAAGGCTCTCTAAAATTAAGAAATGGTGAGTTATTTTATGTACAATTGTTACGTTTTCAAATAAGCTGAGGCAAAGTTTGAACTTAACTTCGGTGAAGTCTTTTCATAAAGATGCGATCTTATTTTACTATACTTATTTATTTTATTTTACGACACAGTAGTGAACATGATCATCCTGACCAATTAAGTAAATATATTTTCCTATTAGGAGGCAAAGACAGAGCTTCAAAAGAACGCGGTCGCATTAGCCCGGCGCAAAGAGCTGGAGTCATTCCAGCGCGCGCTGGACATCCAATGGCTGAACAGCCGCATGGAAGACGGCAGAATGGGCAGGTGTCTGGCCCTCATACAGCGGGAGGCTGAGATGGAAAAGGATTTCCAAGAGGTAAGCCCTTGCCAAGCCCAGCTATCTGATTTCAATTAAATTTTCTACTTGCTTAGTAAGTGTTTACAAAAAATATTTAATATCTGTGAAATCTGCATTTATTTTTATGATGTGCAGGTACAAAAAAAAAAAACTAAAACTATGGAATAATAATCCCTAATTAAACTAAACACTACTTCAAACTAGTTCACAGACTCAAATGATTCTTTGACCATGTGAAATATTGGACCTTACTCCTTACCCCATACCCTAGTGGTAAATTGTATTCTCTGGGATATTTTTTAAACTGAAAAACCCTCCATGTGACACTTGAGAACCCTATCTTTTTGTACCATTTAAGATTGAGATTTATATTTATACAGCTATTGCTTGCAGTACAAAAGCTCCAGCTAAATGTGGCATCTACCAAGGAACCCACCTACTGGCCTACAAGTGTAAAGAAAACACCTGACCTGACCGACTTCTGTGTGGTCAGAGGCCTACCAATATCGCATATCTCCTGCAAGTCTTGCTACGAGTTGTCCTCTGACCACACGCCGGTTCTCGTTGAGCTGGAATGCAGAATTGCTGAAAAATCTATGCCCTGCAAGCTGCATAGCACAAAAACGGACTGGATCTACTTTCGGGAACTCATTGAGAAGAGTCTGATACACAATGTCCCGCTCAAGACCAACGAGGACATAGATCGAGCTGTTGAGGTATTCAATTCTGCGGTGCAAATGTCAGCATGGGAAGCTACTCCAGTCCCATGCAAGCCAATCCTCAACACATCCTCAAAGTCGGTCCGAGATATGGTTCGACTTAAAAGACAGGCCAGGAAGAAATGGCAGACAACTCGATACCCAAGGGACAAAACGGTTTATAACCAGCTAGCATCGGAGCTTAAAAACCTCTTGAAGTTCGAGAAAAACCAAAGCGTCAGGCATTACTTGGAAAACCTAGACGCTACTGCTTCGACCAACTATTCCTTATGGAAAGCAACTAAAAAGCTCAAAAGTCCTGCTATCCACCAACCTCCCATAAGACGTGAAGACAGTACATGGGCAAAGAGCGACTTGGAAAAAGCGGTAGAGTTTGCTAACCATCTTGAAAATGTGTTTGTGCCCAACCCCGATAAGGGCTCTTCCAAGGTTCAGTCTGTCATGGGATTACTAAGCAGTATAAACCAACTCGAACCACCAATAAAAAGACTGAGGAGAAGTGAAGTCGAAGCTGCCATCAAGAAACTTGACCTAAACAAGGCCCCTGGCTACGACCTCATTACTGGCAAAATTATGAAAGAGCTCCCTAGTGCTGGCATTACTTTCCTGACTCATTTGTACAACGCGATTCTCTGGAGAGGATATATGCCTCCCCAGTGGAAAGTAGCAGAAATACTAATGATCGCTAAACCTGGCAAAAAACCTGAAGACGTGAAATCATACCGACCTATAAGCTTGCTACCTATTCCATCAAAGGTCCTTGAGCAGCTTTTCCTAAAAAGGCTCATGCCAGCTGTGATCAAGGAAAACCTCTTACCTGATCATCAGTTTGGGTTTCGTCGTGGTCACGGAACGATAGAGCAGGTTCATCGACTTGTGGAAAAAATCAACTCCACATTTGAAAAGAAAAGGTACTGCTCCGCAGCGTTCCTGGACATATCCCAGGCGTTTGACCGTGTTTGGCACGAAGGACTCCTCTTCAAAATAAAAAGTACTCTCTCCATCAATTTCTACGAGTTCCTTAAGTCGTACTTAGGTGACAGAAGGTTCTACGTCAAGCACGGAGAACATAGATCAAGCGCAAAAAAAATTAAAGCGGGCGTTCCACAGGGTAGCGTCCTAGGCCCAGTCCTGTACCTCTTGTATACGTACGATTTGCCTTCGTCGCAAAATGTGCTAGTAGGAACTTTTGCCGATGATACCGCTGTGTTAGCAGAACACGAGCACCCAGCCGTGGCCTCCTCGATGCTTCAAGGGAACCTAAATGAAATATCAACGTGGTTGACGGACTGGCGAATTAAGGCAAACGAAACGAAGTCCGTGCACGTTACTTTTACCCTGAGAAGAGATACATGCCCAAGTGTAATGTTAAATGGTGTACAAATACCACAACAGGATCATGTTCGCTACCTGGGAATGCACCTGGACCGACGTCTGACATGGCAGAAGCACATATTTACCAAACGTAAGGCCATGGGGCTGCAGCTGAGGCAGATGTATTGGCTAATGAACAGAAGGTCAAACTTGTCGCTCGAAAACAAATTGAGAGTCTACAAATGCATCATCAAACCAGTCTGGGCATATGGCATACAGCTGTGGGGAACAGCTTCCAACTCTAATCTGGAAATCTTACAACGCTTCCAATCTAAGATCCTTCGCATAATTGTTGATGCACCATGGTATGTGACAAATGACCAACTGCACCACGACCTCAAAATTCCAACAATCAAACAGGAAATCAGCAAAACTATTTCACAATATGCTAAAAGACTGGTGAAACATCCAAATATGCTAGCGTCTGGGCTGATGCGGGCCAAAAAATGTTTTGTGAGATTGAAGAGGAGGGCTCCCCAAGACTTGTCCAGTTGATGCTGGACGTCGCAACCTGGAATGGATAGATCAATGGAGCTATACCATGCAAGACGATATCATCTACCATCACAACACAGCGCTAAATGTCTCAGGACAGATTGCCGGAAAAGAGAGTTAAAAAAAAAAAAATATTTATGAATGTTGGAACCTAGCCCTATATTGTAGGTTTTTTACTTCTTTCTTACGTTTTGCCTCTCACCAAATTCCTGTTTCTTTTTTAGAGGACAGATCATGCTGCAATAGTAAATGCTCGGGCTCAAAAAGAAACAGCCTTGGGGGTTGAGGTAGCTAAAGTCCGTCGCGAGGAAGCATGTGAGCTGCTACGTCGTCATTATTTGAGGCAGAGAGATCCCAGCCTTAGACAATTGGAGAAAAAACTGCAGGCTGGCTACGTTTGCAGAGATTTGAGACAGCAAATCCAGAATAATGAATATAAGAGGCTTCAAGATAAGGTTTGCTTATGATGATATAAAACAAAAAATGTTTTAAGATCACAATAAAAATATGTCAAAAGAGAATATTTGACATATTTTTTAAGTAAAGTTTCTTGCTAATCTTTTTCCCTGAATTCCATGCTCACCAGGATGCAAACTATTGGTAAGTGGTTCTTTTTTTGCGCTTATTTCGTTATGACCTATTTATAACCCCAGGAGTTAAGAGATAAGAATTAAGACAGTTTTACACCTTCCTAAGTATGTTACTTTTGTTCATCAGCAGCCACACGAAGTCCACTGCTAAACATAGTCCTCCCCCATAGATTTCCAAGGCGGTGGGTTGTAGGCGGACCGCATCCACAGAAACCCTGCGATCTTTATGAGGTCATCCGTCCACCAAGCCCGCAAGGCGGGCGTCCTACTCTGCGCTTGGCCTCGAAGGAACACTTGAGGACTTTCCGGCCCCAACGGCCATCAGTCCTTCGAACTATATGCCCCACCTACTGCCACTTCAACCTGCTAACACGCTGGGCTACGTCGGCAACTTAGTTCTCCTATGGATTTCGTCTTTTCTGATTCAATCTCGTAGCAAAACACCGAGCATAGCCCTCTCCATAGCCCGTTTTGTGACCAGGCTTCTTATGAGGCCCATAGTGAGTGACCATGTCTGACCATTTGTCATCGCTGGCAACACACACTGGTTGTAGACTTTTGTATGGAGGGGGTATGTTGGAAGAGAAGACGTTGCGCAGTTTCCCGAACGCTGCCCAGCCGAATTGTATACGACAGTTTAACAGTTCCTTTCCTCTAAATAAAACAACTTTACGGATTCTACTCGCGGTCTTATATTTGTTTGTTCGTAAAGTTGTTTTATTTCGATGAATACTGTCGCGTAAATATTAGAAAACAGTTTGTTTCCTTATTTAAGGCGGAAGAGCAGCACGCGAACTTCGTCCTCCGCAACGCTCTCTACAACGACCAAGAGGCCAAAGAGAGAGAAGAGAGAGAGAAGTCGGAGCGCAACAGCAAGTACTGCGCCGAGCTGCAGCAGCAACTAGTGAACCGGCAGCGGCAGAAGCAGTGCCAGTACGAGGACTCGCTCATTGAGAAGAAGATGCTCGATGAGATTATGAGGACTATTTCTGATGAGGATCAGAGGTAAAGGCGTTTTAAACTTAAATTTTACTGCTTTTTAACCCTTAACCAGGTAGTGGTACATTAAAGACCATATTATTATGAACCTTAACCCTGGGACTTAAAGCTCGAAAGCAATGAACAATTTACAGCGTCCTTGGCTGGTCAAGGGTTAAAGCCTGGAGGAATTCTGTGAACTCATCTCTAATCTCTAAGGTCCGCACTTAGATTTGCCGAGGTTGCAAGTATCAAGCAATACAGACAGGGCAAGGGCAGTGCAAACCATTTAGTTCGGACAGCTGTAAAGACAACCACATAGTAGCAGTAGCTCTCCCGGCGTTTAGTGCTCTGGTGGTAGAAAGTAGAGCATGGTATCAAGTCATAAAGTTTGCGCACAAGCTCCGAAATTGACCATATAAAAAACCGCCGAACAGGCGATTTTGCAAAAGAGACAATTGCTTTGTAAGTCATACTTACCCCGTAATCTTTTTATTTTTTAATGACACTAATTGAGTACGGTGTTATAAGCTTAATTTTCTTTTTTCTTAACGACTACTGCCGATGACACTATTTGCCTAACATAACATGTCTAAGAGCGCCTCAGAGAAAGGCAGACTGCTTTACTTGGCAAATGCGACTGAACATAAAGTTCTATGTGTTCAGCTGTGTCTGTTTCGTCATAGCTCCTAAATATATGAATACTTTTTTTTCAATTATGAATTTGTAGTGAATGTATAGATATTAAGTACCAGTATATAAACAGATGCATTTTATTCAAATATATCATTCTATTACTGGACTCCCTTGTGTTTTACTTGATACCCGTTGCCGAACCTTACATGGCGACCCTGCCAGGCGCCTTTTAGGCGAAGTATAGTGTTTCAATAGTAGGTTAATATGGCGGCATTAATCAGCGCAATATCGGTCTGTGCCCACGACAACTACAGTGCAAGTGAGAAATTCTGTTTCAAAAATGGGTGGAACTAAAAGCAAACAAGATCAAAAAGAAGTGATTGTCACCCAAGTTGGCCAGACTAATGAAGCCACCACCTACATCGAGGAGTTGAAGTTCCATGCCTCCTCCACGAATATTATTTTGGGCATCATACTGCTGCTGATGCTATTATTCATCCTCTACGGGGTCTACAAAGTCTCCAACCGGTAAGGTAGGTGTAAGGTTCGGCAACGGGTATCAAGTAAAACACAAGGGAGTCCAGTAATAGAATGATATATTTGAATAAAATGCATCTGTTTATATACGGTTACACATAGACGTCACTAGAAGTATATAGGTAGGTACTTAATATCTATACATACACCACACGTCCCGGGGGCGTGAGAAAAAAAAGAAAAAATACAAGGTTCTTTTTTTTTTATACAAGTAATAATATTTTATTAATAATTCTTATATAATTTGGTTCTGTTTTTATGAACCAGCTTTTCTTGATTTTTATATTTAATTACAATATTTGGTTCAACATCTTTTAAAACTTCAAATGGCCCTAAATATAATGGGTCTAATTTTGTTTTACAAGCTTCATTCTTAATCAGTACATAATCGCCTGGCTTATAATTAATAATGTTTACATAAGAGTCATAGCGGACTTTCCTTGATTGCTTACTGCTATTTATATTATTTTTAGCGTCTAATTGCGACTTCTGTAGTCTGTACCTGAGTTCGATGGGGTAATCATGAAAATTGTACACTGGGTCTAATGTATTCGTTAAATTACTTGGAATGTTACATCGTTTTCCGAAAACAAGTTCGTAAGGACTATATTGAGTTTCAGTGTGAATAGTAGTATTGAAAGCAAAGCACCAATAGGGTAACCATGATGACCAATTCTGACTATTGTTATTCGTCATTATTCGTAAATAAGAAATTAAATTTTTATGACTATTTTCTAGTGCACCAATCGTTTGATGGTGATAAGAGGTTGATGTTAAATGATTAATATTTAAAAGTTTACATACGTTCTGCATAATGGATGACACATGCACAATTCAGTCCCTTTGTCTGTTATGGTTTCGCGCGGTATCCCGTATCGTAAAACAAAGTTGTTTACAAACGCTGTTGCTACGGACACACTATCTTTCGATGAAATGGGATATGCCTCAACGTACTTACTTAAGTCGCATTGCAGAGTTAATATATATTTAGAATCGCTTAAACTATCATTACCTAAAGGGCCCACTAAATCTAAAAATACTCTATCAAATGCCGAAACACCTAAACTGGTAATAACCATTGGTTGTTTTGTATACCTAAAATGCTTTTGTCTTTGACACTGATCGCATTTAGAAACAAAATCCGTGACGTCTTTCACTATACCTGGCCAGAAGTATTGTCTTTTAATGTTACTCAACATACGCCTAATCCCAGCATGACCACTGGTGGGCAAAATGTGGTAGTCATTTAATATAACACGCCTAGTGTCTCTGTCTGTTATCCTCTTAACTCCTCGTATTATGTGTAATCGCGGACCGGTCCAGCGAGGAGATTTATTTATTAAATTGGTTAATTTCTTTATAATATTCTCTCTTTTATCATCGAGGATTATATACAATTTATCGATCTTTAACTGATTACAAAATAAACTCAATTCCCTCACAAAGACATCTCGTGTACATTGTGATTGGGTTATTGGTTTAACACAAAGTAGATGCTTAGATTTTATGAATGCGAAGTTTTCACACTCTAAATTAATGTCGTTTTTTAATTTATTCCACTCATCATCATTTAAAAAAAATAATTCGGTGTAGTCCTTTGGGAGTTTAAGCATCTCAATGACTCTCGGGTGATCAGTCCAATTGTCATCAAGTTCACTACTCTCCAGAGAACTATCCGATTGACCTTCATTCCTCTGTTTACTTTGCGCTCTTGTCATCACAGAAATAATATTCTCATGCATTCCTTTTAATTCCTCACAACTTATACGCACTCGGGACAATGCATCTGCAGCTACATTGTCTTTTCCCCGCACGTACACCACATCAAAATCATACTCCTCAAGTGTAAGTCTAAACTTCATAGTTCTACTGGAAGGGTTTGTCATATTAAACAGATAAATAAGTGGTTTGTGGTCTGTTTCTATTGTGAACCTTTTACCATAGAGATAAGGTCGAAAATATTTCACCGCCCACGTTATTGCTAACAACTCTTTTTCTATGGTGGGGTAATTTTTTTTCGGCTTTATTAAGAGTTCTACTTGCGAATGCCACAGGTCTACGGTCACTGTTATTTAAAACTGCTCCTATTGCAAAGCCCGATGCATCCGTTTGTAGAACAAAAGTGTTTTCCTTATCAAAGTTTGGATATTGCAATACTTTAGGTGAACTCAGTATACTTTTCACTTCCTCAAACGCCTTTTGACATTCATCACTCCAGTCAAACTGTACATGTTTTCGACTCAATTTATTTAATGGTATCGTAATTTCCGCAAAAGATGGTATGAACTTCCTGTAATAATTTGAAAATGCCACAAATCTGCGTACCTCATCTGAATTTTGGGGAATAGGATAACTTTTTATGGCTTTTGCTTTTTCTGGATCGGGTTTTATACCTTCCGCTGATGCTACATGTCCTAGATAAAGTACGTCTTTTTTCAAAAATTTACATTTCGATGGGTTTAATTTAAGGTTCACTTTTCTGAGTCTAGTGAAAATATCGATCAGATTTTTATTATGAATGTCCAAGGACCTTCCAAAACACAAAAGATCATCTAAGTAAATAAGACATTTTTCATAATTCAGTCCGGTCATTGCAATAGTCATAGCCCTAGAGAAGCAACTAGGACTTGTCTTCAATCCCATGGGTAATCTGGTTAGCTGGTATTGCCCAGTATGAGTTGTAAATGCAGTTAGCTTTCTACTGTCTGATTTTAAATTTAATTGATGGTAAGATTGATTTAAATCAAGATGGGTGAAGTACATAGATCCTGAAAGGGAATCTAAGATATCTGTAATGTTGGGTGAAGGGAATTTGTCATCTAGAATCCTTTCATTTAGTTTACGGTAGTCAACTACTAACCGCCACTTCTTGCTATTGTCATCCGACTTTTTAGGGACCAATAAGACGGGGCTTGACCATTCGCTACAGGATGGTTCAATAATATTTTCTGATAGTAATTTGTTAACTTGATTCGTGATTTCCTCTCTTTGGGAACGGGGTAAGCGATAAGGTTTGACATACGATGGGGAAACATTATGTTTTAATTTTATTTCTGGTTCATAAATATTGCTAACTGACAACTTGTCCCCTGGTAAATAAAAAATATCGCAAAATTTTGCACAGATATTCTGAACTGACCGTCTTTCCTCGACATTCAAATGACCAAACTGTAATAATGAAAACAATTGTCGCACTCTCTCACTATCTATGTATTCACTTTTATCATACGTACACATGTCATAATCGTTCAAACTCTCGTACTCTGGGCTAAAGTAGCTCAAACAAACCTGATCATCACGCGAGTTTAAAAGTTGGATTGGGATTTTCCCATTAAAAGGTTTACAAATGCCTCCAGCTAAATAGACACCCTCGCATAACTCTTTCGATTTTATTATACATTCCTCATTCAAAATTGTATTTATATAAAATATTTTCTCACATCGGGGGGGTACAATCAAATAACTACTGTCGCGAAAATTCCCTAAACCTAAAGGTAAAGTAGTTTTCGAATCTGTGTCCAAACATGTTAATGAAATGTTATTAACTTCATAATTTATAACGCAATTGAACTG
Source organism: Udea ferrugalis (assembly GCA_950022985.1). Lineage (NCBI taxonomy): Eukaryota > Metazoa > Arthropoda > Insecta > Lepidoptera > Crambidae > Udea > Udea ferrugalis. The sequence continues at coordinate 17,397,144 of OX465522.1, forward strand.
TCGTAAAAGGTCTTGTCCGATTATTCCATCATGCAAACATGGCAAGTGTCGAAGTACATAAAATTTGTGTCTAAATTCCATTCCATTTGCGGACAAGTTAAGATAAACGAAACCTTCTGTGTTCAGTTTTCCACCGATACCTTTTATGCAAATGTTATGTTTGGTGATTGGAATGTGGTGACTAATGATCGTTTCGTATTTTACTGCGGACAATGAAGCTCCTGTATCTATGAGCCACTTTTTACTGACATTATTTAAATTGAATTTTACGTGATTACTACTATTACATGAAAATATACAGTTATGGACGAAAAAACTCACTTTCTGACGGGTTTTCTGGGTTCGTCGTCTGCGGCTGAATATTTGAATTTTCAGTACCAGTACTCATAAAATTTATTTGCCTTGTTTGGTTGCCACGATTAGTAAAAGTATGCGAACTACGCGTGTCTTGACGATAATTTCCTCGATAAAAACTACGACCTCCGCTATAGTTACCTTGTCTTGACGGACCACGGTTTTGCCAATGGGACTGCGGCCGGTGGTGACTGCCACCCGCGCCACGGCTCCCGCGATAGGTCGCGTGACCTCTAGAGCCTGCCCTAGGCCGTCTTGTGAAATTACCTGGTTTTTGATGGTGTCCCATGTACATAGACTCCTCTGACTGTGATCGAGAGGTATGAGACGTCATCTCTTGATCCTTGGCCGCTCTAATAACATCTTTTAATGAGGTGTAGTTGTGAGCTGCTAAAATAACCCTTAAATTGGAATTTCTTAAGCCATTTATAAAAGTGTTAATGGCTATCTTTTCGTTGATAGGTTTTAAAACCTCGTACGACTTACTAACGCCTTCAGCCTGTGATATCGTGAGATTCACAAATAAACTTTCTAGCCGTTTTCCGTAGTCTTCAATCGTGCTAGTGCTCTGATGCTCTCTAACTAGTTGGGTATGAACAGCTGTACTAGATATTTTAGTAAGTAAATGCTCTTTCATATCAGTCAAAAGGGACTTACACGTAGGTATCATATGACGACGCTAAACGCAATTTGGCACTTTCTGACAAGCGTGTTTTTAATATAAAATTCATGAGACACTTTTGGCAGTCATCGCTGATCATGGAGCTATATAACTCGATAGAGTCAATAAGCTTTTTGGTAATGTCCTCTTGCCCATTCATCACTGGTAGAAGGGCCACAGCCGTTTTTAAATCGAACTTCTCCATGGTTTCAATATTACTAGAACAAAATTGCTCTATTTTGTTATACAAAGTTTCTATCCTAATACTTATTTCTTTACTATAAATGACCTCATCACTGTTATATTCACATTTTCTTATTTTACTATCTAATTCTTCAGCGCACTCAAGATATCTGTTAAATAACAAAGTAGCTTCATTAAGTTTTTCATTCAATAATTTTTCTGTTCTTCTACTTTTATTTAGCTTTATAAGATTTTCTTTAATTGATCTTATTTCTGTATATATTAAATTCAGTTCTTCAAGCATAACGCAATGAAATGCTAAATTTTTAAATAAAAACAAGTTACACTATTATTGAATGAGAAACTCTTTTTAATTATGTAATACTTCATAAATCTAACATTTAAAAAATAATAATAATAGTGACGTCACATACCAAATACCACATTAGCCGTAATTGATTTCGCACTTCACACACATAAATCTTCTTGAGGCTTCTTTTCCTGAGCTTGCACAACCCTTGCTGCGCGGTTGTAGGGACGCCAGGAACGCCGCACCATCATGTGCTGGTCCACTTCTCGTCTTATCGAACGCTTATGGCACCGGTTGGAGACTTTGTAGACCCCGTAGAGGATGAATAATAGCATCAGCAGCAGTATGATGCCCAAAATAATATTCGTGGAGGAGGCATGGAACTTCAACTCCTCGATGTAGGTGGTGGCTTCATTAGTCTGGCCAACTTGGGTGACAATCACTTCTTTTTGATCTTGTTTGCTTTTAGTTCCACCCATTTTTGAAACAGAATTTCTCACTTGCACTGTAGTTGTCGTGGGCACAGACCGATATTGCGCTGATTAATGCCGCCATATTAACCTACTATTGAAACACTATACTTCGCCTAAAAGGCGCCTGGCAGGGTCGCCATGTAATTACTGGAATCATTCTATTACTGGACTCCCTTGTGTTTTACTTGATACCCGTTGCCGAACCTCACAAATTTACCACTTCCAACCTTTTTTTAAATTTTAAATTCGATCTTAAGCGTCCTAGTATACGCAGAATTTAGTGGCACCACAAAACGTCGCCACCTGTTATATTCGTATAGTTTGTATGTGATGAACTATAGGACTGTTACAGGAGTCTTAGCTATGACTGGATTTCTTCAACTGTCTATCATTTGTTTTACAGAGAGCTAAAACAGAAGCGAGAGCAAACCGAGAAGATGCGCCGCGAGATGGAGACATTTGCACAAGCGCGTGTGGCCTGGCGCCTCAAGCAGAAGCAAGTGGTAGTCAGCGAGGAACGCGCGCTGGAGCTGCAGCGCCGCGCCGCCGCCGACCGCAGCGAGGCCTGGTGAGTGACAGGGACGGAGCTAGAGCGGAGAGAGAGACGGAGCGAGGCCTGGTGAGTGACAGGGACGGAGCTAGCGCGGAGAGAGAGACGGAGCGACCGCAGCGAGGCCTGGTGAGTGACAGGGACGGAGCTAGAGCGGAGAGAGAGACGGAGCGACCGCAGCGAGGCCTGGTGAGTGACAGGGACGGAGCTAGAGCGGAGAGAGAGACGGAGCGACCGCAGCGAGGCCTGGTGAGTGACAGGGACGGAGCTAGAGCGGAGAGAGAGACGGAGCGACCGCAGCGAGGCCTGGTGAGTGACAGGGACGGAGCTAGAGCGGAGAGAGAGACGGAGCGACCGCAGCGAGGCCTGGTGAATGACAGGGACGGAGCTAGAGCGGAGAGAGAGACGGAGCGACCGCAGCGAGGCCTGGTGAGTGACAGGGACGGAGCTAGAGCGGAGAGAGAGACGGAGCGACCGCAGCGAGGCCTGGTGAGTGACAGGGACGGAGCTAGAGCGGAGAGAGAGACGGAGCGACCGCAGCGAGGCCTGGTGAGTGACAGGGATGGAGCTAGAGCGGAGAGAGAGACGGAGCGACCGCAGCGAGGCCTGGTGAGTGACAGGGACGGAGCTAGAGCGCAGAGAGAGACGGAGCGACCGCAGCCAGGCCTGGTGAGTGACAGGGACGGAGCTAGCGCGGAGAGAGAGACGGAGCGACCGCAGCGAGGCCTGGTGAGTGACAGGGACGGAGCTAGAGCGGAGAGAGAGACGGAGCGACCGCAGCGAGGCCTGGTGAGTGACAGGGACGGAGCTAGAGCGGAGAGAGAGACGGAGCGACCGCAGCGAGGCCTGGTGAGTGACAGGGACGGAGCTAGAGCGGAGAGAGAGACGGAGCGACCGCAGCGAGGCCTGGTGAATGACAGGGACGGAGCTAGAGCGGAGAGAGAGACGGAGCGACCGCAGCGAGGCCTGGTGAGTGACAGGGACGGAGCTAGAGCGCAGAGAGAGACGGAGCGACCGCAGCCAGGCCTGGTGAGTGACAGGGACGGAGCTAGCGCGGAGAGAGAGACGGAGCGAGGCCTGGTGAGTGACAGGGACGGAGCTAGCGCGCAGAGAGAGACGGAGCTGCAGCGCCGCGCCGCCGCCGACCGCAGCGAGGCCTGGTGAGTGACAGGGACGGAGCTAGCGCGGAGAGAGAGACGGAGCGACCGCAGCGAGGCCTGGTGAGTGACAGGGACGGAGCTAGAGCGGAGAGAGAGACGGAGCGACCGCAGCGAGGCCTGGTGAGTGACAGGGACGGAGCTAGCGCGCAGAGAGAGACGGAGCGACCGCAGCGAGGCCTGGTGAGTGACAGGGACGGAGCTAGAGCGGAGAGAGAGACGGAGCGACCGCAGCGAGGCCTGGTGAGTGACAGGGACGGAGCTAGAGCGGAGAGAGAGACGGAGCGACCGCAGCGAGGCCTGGTGAATGACAGGGACGGAGCTAGAGCGGAGAGAGAGACGGAGCGACCGCAGCGAGGCCTGGTGAGTGACAGGGACGGAGCTAGCGCGCAGAGAGAGACGGAGCTGCAGCGCCGCGCCGCCGCCGACCGCAGCGAGGCCTGGTGAGTGACAGGGACGGAGCTAGCGTGGAGAGAGAGACGGAGCGACCGCAGCGAGGCCTGGTGAGTGACAGGGACGGAGCTAGCGTGGAGAGAGAGACGGAGCGACCGCAGCGAGGCCTGGTGAGTGACAGGGACGGAGCTAGCGTGGAGAGAGAGACGGAGCGACCGCAGCGAGGCCTGGTGAGTGACAGGGACGGAGCTAGCGCGCAGAGAGAGACGGAGCGACCGCAGCGAGGCCTGGTGAGTGACAGGGACAGAGCTAGAGCGAACAGTGAGATGGAGATGTTCTCTTAAGCTCGGTAGGTCTGTGAGGCTGGTTTTAGTGTCACGCGTACCGTCAGTACGGATCGCTCCTCCAGGCTAATCTATTAGGAGCTAAATAGGAGCGTTTAAGAGTAATACGGAGGGGTCTGTACGGACGACCGTCCGCGCGGATAGTTCCGCAGCCATCCGCATAGCGCGTCCGTGCCGCGGAGCTATCCGCGCGGACCGCCGCTTGCGCGCCTCTGGCTTCAGTGAGCGTTTTATGGAGCTCCTATAGATGAGCCTGTGCGGAGCGATCCGTACTGACGGTACGCGTGACACTAACCAGCCTTAAACGCTCCTATGGAGCTCCTCAGCCTGTGCGGAGCGATCCGTACTGACGGTACGCGTGACACTAACCAGCCTTAAACGCTCCTATGGAGCTCCTCAGCCTGTGCGGAGCGATCCGTACTGACGGTACGCGTGACACTAACCAGCCTTAAACGCTCCTATGGAGCTCCTCAGCCTGTGCGGAGCGATCCGTACTGACGGTACGCGTGACACTAACCAGCCTTAAACGCTCCTATGGAGCTCCTCAGCCTGTGCGGAGCGATCCGTACTGACGGTACGCGTGACACTAACCAGCCTTAAACGCTCCTATGGAGCTCCTCAGCCTGTGCGGAGCGATCCGTACTGACGGTACGCGTGACACTAACCAGCCTTAAACGCTCCTATGGAGCTCCTCAGCCTGTGCGGAGCGATCCGTACTGACGGTACGCGTGACACTAACCAGCCTTAAACGCTCCTATGGAGCTCCTCAGCCTGTGCGGAGCGATCCGTACTGACGGTACGCGTGACACTAACCAGCCTTAAACGCTCCTATGGAGCTCCTCAGCCTGTGCGGAGCGATCCGTACTGACGGTACGCGTGACACTAACCAGCCTTAAACGCTCCTATGGAGCTCCTCAGCCTGTGCGGAGCGATCCGTACTGACGGTACGCGTGACACTAACCAGCCTTAAACGCTCCTATGGAGCTCCTCAGCCTGTGCGGAGCGATCCGTACTGACGGTACGCGTGACACTAAAACCAGCCTGAGTGACACGGTAGGTCGGTGGGTCTCTTTGGAGCTAGAGCAAACAGAGAGATGGCGACGTTCTCTACTTTACCGTAGCGAGCCCTTCAGTGGGACCGGTGCTGAACGTGAAGTTGCCATGAAGAAAGCCAAGCACTAATGCGTTGGTCCCCTATTGGAAAGCGATAGCAATCCGACAGACAAACGGATTTGACGACTGTAGGCCTATTACGAACCGCTAACATTTTAGTAATCGAAAAGTAAACGATGTTTTTTTAAAGACAGCCGCCCTGAATGCGAAAGACGCGGGTTCGATCCCCACCTGAAACAAAGACCGAATACTTTTAACTGAGATTCCTATCTGCTATTGGGATGTTGTGGAAACTCAAACCATTTCATAATGCACTCTTTTCAATAAAATCGGAAAATAAAAACCGTTTAAATCCGAAGAATGTGCCAGAAGTGAACTATTTATCATGTATTTTTTTTACAGCATTGCGGAAAGAGAGCGAAAAATGCGAATGAAGGAGGAACTAAACGAAAAGATTTCCGCTAAAATATTAGCCGATGAGGTAATTATTATCAATTTGCGTATTGACAACGTTTTGTTCTTTTATTCAGCGTTTTTTTAATCTAGCCAATCCCACGCTGTGTTCCTGCCTGAATTATTTGGATTAACATTTATACCATCCTAATGTAATAACCCAATAGCAGTAATTTAAATTTATTTTTCAATAAAGATACTATTGCCAACATTATTCGAAAAGTTCAGTCGAATCCTCATGTTTTGATCGAGTCGGTGAGACCTGGAGTCCTGAAATACAGGGTTACCCTAGCTTAGGCTCCAATTCACACGTAAAAATGTATTTAGGCTAACGTAGGTCATGTCTTATATAGATGTAAGTTGATTTTATGTGTGGAAAATAAATTTTATAATTTTTTTATTTTATGTTTAAATTTCACAGAAATCCCACATTTATTTGTCATAAAATCAGTCACACATTTTGACCCCTGAAAACCAGGGTCGTGATGGTTTTGTAACCAACGCGGCATATGCTGAGTTACCTTTTAAGACACTTTATTTGTTGCTATTTGTTGTGTACATTTTATTGTTTTGTTTAGTGTCCAATGAATTTTATTTCTTTCTTTTTTCTTTCATATCCATATCTAAAATTGCAGGCAGCCCGCCAAGAGCGCGAGAACATAATAAAGCTTCTCCAAGAGCAAGAGTTCCTGGAGAAGAACTACCAGGACGACGTCGCCGCGAAGGAGAAGGCGGAGAAGGTCCGAGTGGATACGAAGGATGCGCTCACTGGGCAGATGGAGAATAGGAAGAGACTGGTGCAGGAGGAGAGGGCTAGGGAGGCGGATATGAGGAAACAGGTCGGTGGAGTCGAATACATAACACAAACGGCCTATATATGTCCTACTACTGCTGGGCACAGGCCTCACCTCAACTATGAGGTGAACGAGCCATACTTCAACACGCGGGCTCAGTGCGGATTGTTGGAGGGGTGTTAGGTTAGTGAGCAACCTTAATGTCAGATGTTATCAAGCCGCTCTAAAGCCGCTGACTAGGTTTAACGACTGACATCTGGCGACGTTAACCGGAACTAACTGCTTAACATGCCTTCCGAAGCACAGAGAGAAAAAACTTTGTTGACAGCTAAGTTTAAAGTTTCACGAAACGTCCTAAATTTTACATCCGAGTACACCACCACCGTTTCATTAGAATCTAACCAAAGCTTTCCTTCAAATTGCAGGCCGAAGCAAAGATGGCGGCCGAGAACGAGAAAGAGCGCCAGAAGGAGCTAAAGAAGAAAGAGAAGAACAAGGAATACTCTGCGCAACTTTTGCAGCAGATCGCCGACAACGCGCGCCGGAGGAAAGTAGACCAGGATATAGAGGAAAATAGGGCTAAACATGTCTGGGACTGCGATAAGGCTTGGTTAGTATCACTATCGCTCCTAAGTACGCACACGCCACAAAACCATCTCTGTCTCGTGTCTCCCCTGATAGCTCCCCGGGTAGACATCAGGATTTTTTCATTCCTGTTGTCTCCCCTAGGCTAGGGAGATATTATAGACCTTACTTTCTATATTTTATTTTGAGTACTTACAGATATATCCCCGTCATATAATGTCAAGCAGTATACCCGTATTAAAATGTTTTATCAACATCGTAGAATAATAAAATTGCCAAAATAAGTTAACATCGTTAAAACAAAATGAACGTTGACAAAGCAGTAAACCAAATCCTAAACATATTATAAATACGAAAGTTTGTATAGTAGATCATTGATCAAAATAAAATATAAAAAGTAAGGTCTAATATCTCCCCAGCCTAGAGGAGACAACAGAAATGAAGAATTTTGGCATTTTCCATGCAGTATCTTTACTAAAGATCTGAAAACCAGAAAAAGACATTTGGTCGTCTTGGGCATCAGGCGGGAATCGAACCCGCGTATTTCGCAAACCGCGCGACTGCACTAACTACTGTGCTACCGAGACCATTAATCCTTCAAGTGAGGAGACATACGAGCTGTCAGGCGCGTTATCGCTGAATCTTACTAAAATGACGGTAGATCGTTGCGCGTCATTATTTGGCGCCAAAATGGCAAAATGCCAAAAAATGGTAAAATGCCAGAATACCAATGGCCTAAATGGTTATTTTTTTAGCGCGAAAGACATAATTATACTAGGCCTAAATTTGCCGCTTTTCCGGATGAGCTGAATCAGCTCATATTTCGTCTCCGACACTCAAGGGGTTAACAGACCGTCCGAATCTTTCTGGTATATTTACCCTGTGAGCCAGGGTGAATATTTGAAATAATAATTATTTTGAGTGTTGAAGTCGGATGCCTTTAACATTATTGGAATCACTCAGAGGTTAAATTTACTACTTTAGTACAGTACGATGATACGCGCGTATCTTACGTTTGTTTTCCACTTCCAGGCGTTCAGAAGTAGCAGAAGAACGCAAGAAGATAGTAGAAGAGCACGTTCCCCATCTTCTCGGCTACTTACAAGCCGGGGTCGTCCGACACGAGGACTTACCAGCCGTTATAGAAGGGGCCAACCAACATGAGGAGCTTGCTTCTATGGATATCAAGTCTCTGAGTGTTCCGGGCAAGGTTAAACGGAGGCCGAAATGCAATGCGCAGTGTAGGATACTTAGGGAGTATTAGTTTGACTTTTGTGACTAATTTCAGTCATACTTATAGTCCGAGTGGAATAAGAAATACATTTTGACAGGTGTCATTTGAAATTGTTGGAAACTGTGGCTTGACTTTTGAGCCTGATAGAACACTTGAAGTCTTTTAACATTGCATAAAATTTAATTTCTAATGACACTGGCAAACTGTATTTCTTAGATTAGTGGACTATAGGTAGTATTAGCTAGGTACACTTGGCTGTGTTAATTGATTTATCATTATTGTTCGCTTTTTGACGTCACTGCTGAACATAGGCTAATCCTTAGATTTCCATAACGACCAGTTTTAGAAAGCCTTCGTCCACTAGAATCCACCCCAATGCACCGTGATGCTGGCCGTTTGGTGGGCTTATTCTTGAACTCTACTTGTTCTGCTATGTGTAGAATCTTATCAGAAGCTATCCATGCATTATTGAAGGCAATATACAGCAAAAATTGCAAGCGTTGCAAACGTATTTATAACCGAGATTAACGCATTATGACTAGTTGTTGTATGTCGCAAAGAGCTACAGACAAGACAACAGACAGAACAACAGGTAAGTTGCAGATGCCTTTAGGCGACAAAAACCGCAACCCTACTTTTGGTAAGTTGCAGACGCCTATAGGCGACAAAAACCGCAACCCTACTTTTGGTAAGTTGCAGACGCCTATAGGCGACAAAAACCGCAACCCTACTTTTGGTAAGTTGCAGACGCCTATAGGCGACAAAAACGGCAATCCTACTTTTAGTAAGTTGCAGACGCCTATAGGCGACAAAAACGGCAATCCTACTTTTAGTAAGTTGCAGACGCCTATTGGTGACAAAAACAGCAACCCTACTTTGAGTAAGTTGCAGACGCCTATAGGCGACAAACACGGCAATCCTACTTTTAGTAAGTTGCAGACGCCTATAGGCAACTAAAACCGCAACTCTACTTTTAGTAAGTTGACGCACAAAAACCGCAAAAAAAAAAACTAATAATGATGATGCAATGTTTGACGGCTGTAATCATTTTATTGTTGTCGAAATTGTGGTTCTATTGCAATCGTGAATTGAGTTGAGACCACAAATCGGCAAACGTGTCTGTGCCCCCCAGCCAGCCCCCATGCGGTACCTTAGGAGAAGCACATGTCCAGCAGTGGACTACACAAGCAGATGATGACTGCAATCGTATTTATTGAATGTTACCACTATTGTGTAAACTTTATTTACTTTACAAAAAAAACTAATTGCACACAAAACTGTTTTTATATCATTGCAAATGAACTATCAACGCTGCTATGCTATTTCTTAATTATTATTATTGAAAATAATTTGAGTGCATAATGAAATGAACTTAGTATAAATCCGTCCAAATTTTTGTTTCTAATATTATAATGTTAATAAATTATACTTTGACTATTTGTTGTTTCATTCAAGTTCAACGATAAGTATTTTTACACATTATAATAGTAGAGTAACCTGTCGGTACCTTGCACTATTGCTGTAGTCCGATTTGAGCAGAAAAGATTACACTGAAACGAGTCTCGCTTTTATCATAAGCACTAACGGCGATTTCGCCTGCTTCTACTGTGATTTTAATCACCACGCGTTTTTTAAAGTAACAAGATAAGGTGTAGAGATCTTCCAAGCTGAAATGACGCGCCTCTCCACCGCATCTGCGCAAACAAGACCACTAATAGCATAATAATAATAGCAAATATTTAAAATCAAAAGGCTTTTTCGTTTTAATATAAATCCGATCCGGCAATAAAAAATGACAGCCAGAAGTGCTAAATAGCCGCTTACTCGAAAGACATGCTACCTTGACTCTTTGACCGGAAGAGATACAACGATGGCCCCTAGTACGCGCTAAGCAGTTACTGCCACTAGCCTACAACAGTCTACTTTATCATCATCATCTTGTCAGCCGAACGACTCCCACTGCTGGGCATAGGCCTCCACTAAAGATCTCCACAACGATCGGTCCTGCGCTGTCCGCATCCAGCGGCTTCCCGCGACCTTGACCAGATCCTCGGTACACCTTGTGGAGGGCCTGCCCACGGAACATCGTCCGGTACGCGGTCGCCAGTCCACTAAACTAACCACAAACTACGAACATTCCGATTCTCGTTACTATTTCATTATCACGTTAGAAACCATAATAAATTGAGTCGGACCGGGGAGCGAACGTGGAGTGAAACTCAAACAGTAATTAGTCGGCCGCAGAGCTCACGGAAAATATTTAAACGCTGAAATTAATTCCAAATACGCCGCACGAATATTAAAGGGTGGATCTGTAGGGTGGCCATGAGGGTGCGGTTTTTAAAATAGTATCTTTTTAGGAAACTTTCAAACTGTAATTGAAAAAACGTTACAAACTTTTGTTAATTTTGGCATGGGTAGGTAGTCAACAGCTCACCTGGCTGTCCATTTACGTTTTCCGGATGTGTGGGTAGGTGCAGGTTGTGTAAAATGGTTGTTTTCTTTAAAATATTCTATCCAGATAATAAAAAACATCCCTCAGTTACGTGTTTGATATCAGTACAGAATTGTTAATGAAAAATCAGTTATCTAATGATGAAATTTCAGTTAAGTTAATGATAAAATGATAAAAGATAAGTTATTATTGAGTGAGTGATTTTAAATATTTAAAAAAAAATGTTTAAAAAAAGCATGCCTCATTTTGAATAAAACTTCCGCCCAAGATGGTCACCCTACCCTCCAGTGAAAGTTAGCATTTTTACGCAATAAAGAAATAAAAGTTGCCCGATCAGCGGTCCGGTAAACACACGTTAGCATTCAGTGCCCTCTGATAAAAATCTCAAAATGGCGTCCCGCCCTCCCCGTAAAATCGACACTCCACGCTTATTTGCCCTCCCGCCATTCCGGCGGCTTATCTACCGTTCACAGCATAAAAATCATGTTTGGTTACGCGTTTAGGATAGACTGGTGCATATTTGTTGGATATTAAAAACGGTTGGTTGGATCGTCTGAGCCTGGCGTTTGGTTTGGAGAAATGATTATTTTGCAGATAAAAATATGTTATATTATAAAATAGGTGATAAAATTAAAAAAAAAATGTAGAATAAATCTCTATATATAAAAATGGATTGCTGTTCTTTAGTCTCGCTAAAACTCTAGAACCACTTTACCAATTTGGCTAACATGGTGCAAAAGTTCAATAAAATTAGACAGAACGGCAGCTAGTAATTAATAGATATATTTGTTAGTGTATGTAAAACCAACTACTCTTCTTCTCAATTAGCAATGAAAATAAAAGCCAACAATATTCAACAGACAAGACAAAAAACAATCTCAATATTAGCAGGAGCAATCCCCTCGAATAACATTTCCATTTTAATAATTAAAAAAGGGTTTACGTTTGACCCCAGTCTCGCCTGATGGTAAGTGATGACGAGGTCGAAGGTGGAACACGCTTACCCAGAAAATGCCTATTCACTCCTGCCTCGAAGACAGTAAGGTTGTTATCGGAAACACAGACGCAGGGAGGGCGGGTTATCTTGGCGGTGTAGGTATTAATATAAATAAAAGCGGAAGAACGAAGAAGAAACTTGTTTATTAATCTGTGGTCCCATCCACGGCATCCCTGGTCGCTGCAGCAACTTTCTTCGCCTTCTTCTCCATCCTCTTGGCGTAACTCTCCAACACGCTCTTGAACTCTCGCTGTGCTTGGATGTGTTTACTCTCTTTTTTGCCCCAGGGCGTTTGCTCTGCGTACCATTTTAGATACTTTGTGTAATCCTATGAACAAAGACATAAAGGTGAACTTGACAGATTTGTTTTTTTTATGTAAGAGGGAGCAAACAGGCTTGGGGGTTACCTGATGGGAAGTGATCATCTCAGCCCAAAGACAACCGCCACACCGTCGCCGCTGCGTTGCTTGCCTTTTAAGAAGCAATGCCTACGCTTTTTTCTTGAAGGCCCCAATGTTGATGTTTTTCTTGTCCTTTTTGAACGATAATAATGTGGTACTTACAACTTTCTCAGCTTCTTTGTCGAGGAAATAATCGTATATTTCCATTGGAGATAAACCTCGCGCTGCGATCCTGGAAATTAAAAAAAGGTAACAGCTTGCAAACGTTGATTTAAGCTGAGGTTAGGTTACTGAGTTGTTCTGTATTTTGATTCTGAGAGTATATACCTAATTGAAACGCTGCTATTCTAATTGCATCATTATTTTATGAATATTTGTAATAGTAATCCATTATACCAACTCGGCCGGTAAATGATGGCGTGATAGTCAGTTTTTTTGTCGTTCGCTCGTTTCTGGAGTTCCACATAAGTTTTATAAATCCAAATGTCTACAAACCTGACGATTCGTTCTGGTGTCAAGAAGTCCTGTAGGCTCTCTTGGAGGAACCCGTAGCTGTATCCGCGCAGGACGTACGCCAGGCTGTGCACGTCCAAGTCTCGAGGGAGAGAGTGGTTCCTGGTAATCATCATGCAATAACGCAATGTGAAACAAAAGACAATCGAAATTTCCGCCGAATTCACAAACGCAAATCGTAGGTACTTTTAAATGTGCATTGAATGAATAATGTTGAGCACCTTTTACAAGTATAGGTAGCTGTCATTTTTAGTTCCATAGACAATTTATGAGATGGCATGAGTTTGAAGGCGTGCTCATCCTTGAAGTTTGTGAATTCGGAGCACCAAATGGTTACAAAATAAATTAAATTAAATTCAAAACGTTTATTTCAGACAAGCAAGTCTATACAGCAATTTGAAATATTGCCACATAATAGGTATTACTTACATAGGAAACAAAACAAAGACGTGACAAATAAGTGGCATTTTAACTGCTGTTGCTGTCATAATGTGCCTTACTTGTTCATCCAGCGGTTCAGCAGTTGGATCACTGCAGAATAAGACGTGTTGGGGACCAGCACAACTGCTGGAAATAGTTTTACTAGTTGACTGCTTTTCGTGAGCCACGGGTCCAAGCAACTACCTGGAAATATTTTTCAAAGTGGAAAGTTCTTATACTCGGACTTGTAATTTGTACCAGTAATTCGTTTTTTTGTGTGTTTAACACTGTCATTTTACTGAACCTAGTTAAAAGTCAGAGTACAGTTAAAATATGAACCTGTTTTGTTGTTATTATTAGGCATAATTCTCACCTATAACAGCAATTCTATCAGTTTTATCAATCTTTTTAAGAATCTTTTTTAGCGATCGCTTCATAAGATTCGTGTTGGTATCTTCCGGCGGAACCTGAATATAAAATTGAAACTTTTAACTTTCATCTCAGCATCTAGATGGTAATGAAATTGAAATTAGGTTAAATCATTTTGATTTCAGAACACCACCATTTCTTATCAATTGTTGTCTTCAAAGTAAATTTCCTGAATTTCTAACCTTTTTGTAAAACAAACGATGGATATGCTTAATATGAATAACTGCAGGCTGAGCTGCTTTGGCGCAAGTCACGACTGTATTCATTAATTTTGGTAGGTCTGCAGACGAAAGTAATTCGCTGTGAAGATTTGTTGGATCCAATTCGAACAGCACAGCATCTGAAAAGCAACAATGGTTTTAGCATAACACAAAACATTCAAATGTTATCAACTTGTAGTAAGTACTTAATCTTGACCATTTTATTGCGCCACCTTGAAATTCAAAATGACTATTTTGAATCTATTTGTATTGTTTTAAACAAAATGCATCCCAAAGAACATCATTAATTTGAGCCTAAATAAAAAATATAACGATCTAAATACAATGTCAAGTATGAGCTACGACTCATAGTCCAGAGCCTAAAAAAAGCAAGAAAATTTACCTGTGACAGTTGCCATAGCGTTAACGAGAATGGTTTTCCCACTCAGGCGGGGTCCAACTACCAATATTTTATGGAATCCGTGTGTCGCCTCTCGACATCTTTCCCACCAAAAGCCTCTCGTTTCTCCAGAAAAATGAGGAGCTGGTCTGTTCACGAAACATTGTCATATCAATTTTTACTATCAATATATTCAGCGAAAACTATAATTAATTATGTACTTCTCACTCGTATTTACAGCGCATATCGTCTCCAGCGAAGTTGTGATCACCTAAAAAGTCTCCTAGCGTAGTCTCAGGATATTCTTTGAGAATTCCTTTGAAAGCCAAGTCCTAAAAAGGTAAAGACATTACTAATACTATCTACCTATGTATTACTAATGCCTAACCGCATGATCATCATGTTCCTATGGGTTTACCTCTAGGTTCTCTGCAATATGTTCGCTCATCTTGGCCTTGACTTTTTTCTTCTTCACACGTTTTCGCGGTCTCTTCATTGGCTCAGGAAACTTTTCACCATTATTTGCGTAGTAATTTTTCAAGGCTTTCTTTAGAATTTTAAGCTCTATTCTGTATAGACAATAAAAGTATAGCTAATTGCGTTTAAGTTAAGTGCATACACTTACGTGTAGTAAGACAAATCTTACCTCATGTCTTCATCAACAGTTTGCATAAGTTCCTTTTTAGTTTCCGCGTATAGATCGTCAATATCTACCTCAGGCACAAAATTCTTTTTGACCCCTACAGTTTCACAATGGTCCAAATCATCCCAAACACGTCGATACTGCTCTATCGCCTAAAAAGTATTAAACCTAGGTGAAATTTTATTATAAATCGATGGTAATATTTAGCTACTTCCAAATTGTGAACATCTACCATCAAAATGTGTCCAATTCTTTTAGATTCTGGGTAGTTGAAACCAGGATGCAAGTTAGGATTTTTCATAATTTTTTTCATCATTTCAGCCTCTAGTCTTTTTTTCATTTGTTCTTCTCTCTTCTGCATCATATCGTCTCCCTTACTTTCCTGCTGCTCCCTTTTCAACTATTGAATCAAATATTAAAGTTAAAGAAGATTAAAAATTAAATTACGGTTCGACAAAAGCAATTTCAACACTACAATGAATGAGTAACGTACTATGTCGTTTGAATTGTCACCAAAATCGATTTTCAATTTTGTGACTAATAATGACCCATTAACTTTAACTGACGTCATTGACGGCTGAGTGCTTTACCTCGAGAGCTGTTTTCTTCTTATTTGCTTTCTTTTGTTCTAAGTAGGTTTGATACGTTTCCCACCATTCTGTTGGATCAGGTATTTCTTCCTTCAATATTAATGTGGATCCGCCTTCGATCTCTTTCGGTATGTCGTGAAAGTATTTGATGTCATCAAACCTTAGATAATGATTGAAAAATTTAAAATTACCTATGACTGGAGCTGTTCTACCATCGGGGACCTCAAACCAAACAACTATGTTTCCAGCTAAACTTCTTGATATAAATAACTGAAAATAATTCCCTTCTTGGTCTCACATTGGCTTTTCAAAAATGCTATCTACTTCATTGTTCTCGATGACCCCTACCGAGTCTTCGTCCGATACAAGAGGGAAGCAGGAACAGCAGCAGGAGGTGAAGTGATACAATACTGTCCAGCGCACTTGACTGCCTGCCTAGCAGCTAGGTTTGGGAGTAGCAAGCTCAACGCCTTGTAATTTACCATGCCTCATATTAGCAATTGATGAATGAGTCATGAATTACCATTTTTTGAACCATTCGCGAATTAGATCCCGAAAATCATCCGCAATGTCATCCCCTCTCAATTTTGTGAAATGCTCCTTCTCTTTCACTCGAGACTCCTCCCACTGTTGCTTGATCTCTTTCAGTTGATTAATTCGACCTTGCTTTATCTGAAAAAAAAATAAAAATACTACCCACTTTAAAATCATGCGGTCGTTATATTCTGATATTATAAAATTGTTTGGCATTACTGACTTCATAAGACTTCTCGAAGGCATCTTCATTGACTTTCCCACACAACCTTATTCCTAAGATTTCGTCTCGCTTACAGTCTCTCATTCTTTTTCTTTTCAGTTCAAAGTAATGTCTGCAATAATGTCAACGTTTTTTAGGAATTTCTTTTCATTTGTCGATTTGCTATTTGAATATTTTTGTCATGATCAATATTATTACCATTCAGGCCATGTTAGTTAGTAATAATAGGTTCAGTAAAGGACAAAAATGAATTTCCGACATGTTCTTTTTTGCTTTTACAATCCAGCAGTTTGAAAAAAAATGTTTTAGTAAAACTATTGACATTTGTATCTCGGTTCAGACTGCGTTTGTTTAATTGATCACTTCGAACATAAAAAATACCTTGATGTGACATACTCGCAATACATTGGTCTGGTCCCAAAGTGAGGTTTCCCTTGTGTTATGGAAACCAGAAACAATGAAGGCATCAAAAACTCCCAGACTCAGAGTACAAAATAAATCTGTTTCATAACAAACATTTGTACTGGTGAGGGAATCGAACCCAAAATAAACCCATTGAGTCTCAACCGGCGCTTAAACCACTGTGCTAAACGGGTCGTCGATAGTTTCGACCGAAATATCAGTGCACGCACATTACGCACTGCTTGTTGAAGGTTAAGCCTACCTGCAAACTTTTTGTATATGCTTAGCGCTTCGCTCTTGAAGTTCTATAGGAGCTGGAGGCATCAATGTTCCTGTTAACTCTTTCTGCCACATCTCTCTTCTTTGTTTTGTTTTCGTTTTCCACCGTATCACTTGTCTAGAAATTAATTTAAATTGTCAGTAGTTCAAAAATTCATCGGTGACCTACTCAAAATATGTATTCACAAACAAGAAGGTATAACAGATAGGTAAATTAAAAAAATAACTAGGACATCTTTACATCAAGATTACAAGACCCCCAAGCTATGGAGAGCTAGTAATTATCAATGTTAGGAGCTGAACATCATACCTACTTAAGTACTTTTAAATACACACTGATATGAATAAACTGATATCACGTGAATGTTTGTCCTTAGTGGGATCAAACTCACTACCTTCAGTTTTATAGGCAAGGCAGGATCTTTAAACATTGCACTAAACGGGCCAGTCATAACAACACAAAACAATATTAATTTCTTGGAGGGTAGATTTACATTGCCTCCTACCGTGCCACCTGGGAGCAGTATTTAGTTTAGCGATAGATGCTTAACGGTGCGGATCCTCTAGTCGCTGTTTCCGGTTCGGTTTAATCTCCTTGAGTCAAACAGTCTTCGGTTCAAGTGTGGTAATATTTATTGTTTAAGTCGTGTTATGTGGTAATAAGTAATTAGGACATCGGTGAACATTGTTGTGCGGTTGCCGAGTGAGTGAAAGTGAGTGAGAAGAGTGTCATCAGGTGTCATCTCAAGGATTGCAGTGCAGAGATGGACACAAATTACTGAGCAAAAAGGTAAGTACTTTATTTTATCTTCTTCGTCATTATTTGAAATTGCTATAAAGCCTCTTTTCTAATACCTACTCTCAGGATAGTCTTAGTTTATAGTTCATAATGTATGCAAAGTATTTCATGATCTACCATACATTCATATTACAATTAAAAACATTACAATACCTACCTAGATCTTTCATGTGCTTGTATGAGTGCTACCATAGCTCTGGTCTGAACTATTTCCTCACTCTCCGGTTCATCTTTGACTTCAGAGCCAGGTGCCTCTGATGAAACTTCTTCGTCCCACCAATTATGCACTTTCTCCATTTCACGATTTTCATTCTTCTTCTTCTCTTCTTCAGCTATGATAGACGTTTGATATAATAATTTCAAATAAATAACGCAGCAAATTGATAAACATTTTGTGATATTCAATTCCAATAATGGCAATCACTTATTCTTCCCCAAAGTGACACTCAGACCAATAAAACATTGATTTCCATGCACACACATGTTTGTACTGTACGGGGATCGAACCCGCGACCTTCGGTGTAGTAGTCACCTTCTCAACCAATACACCAAATCGGTCGTCAAAAACATCTTTGTAAAATGGTTTAGTTTCTTACACACTCATCATTATCATCAGCCAATTGCAGTCTACTGCTGCACGTAGGCCTCATTCAGTTTACGCTACAAGTCCCGCTACCCCGCTTTCGTCATCCAGTGACTACACTAACCTATCCTCAAAAGTTCTCTCCTTTCTCCTGCCTTCCGCAAAGCATCAGCCACAGCAGCAGTGACGTGGTGTGGTCGCGCCACATGTGTGGGCACGTCGTCCAGCTCTGCGTCGAAGGTAGTCAGCTTGTGGTCGGCCAGGCCGCGGCCGAGGAACTGTGTGTCGCTGCATTCAAGCTTACGTATGGCGTGTTTCAGCTCCAGTATTCTTGTAAAAAACAGGGTTTTTTCATTCAATTACTACTTCTTCAGATTCTACGACTGCCTACATCAGATTGAGGGTGACAAACCCTAATCTAAATACTTTAAAAGACTAGAATAATTGGAGATTTAGGATTGTTAAGCTAATTTTCGGTTGTTTTTTTCTAGCATTGTTGGTCCAAATGTTGGTGTGTTGTGTTGTTGTTTTTTGACCTGCTACGGTAATTGTTGGTGAGTTATTGAACATCCATGGCGTGAAAAAATATTGCGATGCTGCTTTTAAGTCCTCCTTCGTGCAATTATTATTGATGGTATATGAGGAGCCTATAAGCAAGTGCAATCTAACATTTTCTGTGTACTGGATCCCTAAACAGTTTCCTAAAATGCTAGTGTGTTCAAGTACATCGATGAAGTTCAGTGGCAAATAGATAAGGAACTGATTGGCCGATTTTTACATGAAAATATGATTTCTACCTTTTCACCTGTTCTCATTTGTCACTTTTGTTCTTTGTGAATAAGGTTTTTTCTTTTTTTCAAGTTACACACCTATTTGTGATAGTCCGTACCACTTCAAACATGTACGCAGTCTTCTGAACCTGCAGGTTCTGCTGACAGCACTCCATGGCGTCATTGTACACCACAATGTACTCTCCCAGGACCCCGCAGAGCCGCATCACGGCTTCGCATCTCTTCTTGTCGTGGGCTTTGGTTTCCTAGACAAAGAGATTTATTATATTGTTTATCAGTAAAGTTATCTGCAGATCATTATTTCTAGGTCATGTCTGGTAATAGATGACTACTGATTTCTTAATCAATAAACATAAAAAACATCGAACCGGGCGACTGCACTTGCTTGGTTTGCGAAAGATGCGGGTTCGATTCCTGCCTGATGCCAACATGCCCAAATGTCTTTTACTGGTTTTCAGATCTTTAGCCTTCACTAAAGATCTGAAAACCTGAAAAAGACATTACCACACACATTATTTAGTACCTTATTACATTATTTAGTATCTTTATACTGCGTGGAAAATGCTAAAACAATAATAAAACATGTCTGAAGTATTTAAGAAATGCGACGACGCTTCAAGTGACATATTTCTGCTTTGATCAAACCGTCAATTAAACCACTTTGTCCTAAGCACAGAACATTTTGATGCTGACTGTACGCTCATAAGGCAACTCTGTATCTCAATAAGGCCCATTTTACACTGCGACTTAACGCAGCAATGCAAACGCAACACACTATAGTATACTCTACCCAGTCACGATACAGGGTCGATCGCGTTTGCATCTAAACAAACACGGGTCGTTTCATACGACGCAAATTCAATATTTGTTGTTGCATTGCAGTAGAGCGGCTGTGAAACGCGCGTTTGTACCGCTCCAAAATCTCAATATTCTATCACTCATAAACGGCCTATATACGTCCCACTGCCGGGCACAGGCCTCACCTCAACTATGAGGTGGATTGAGCCATACTCCAACACGCGAGCTCTAGGCGGATTGTTGGAGGGGTGTAAGGTTAGTGAGCAACATTAATGTCAAATGTTATCAAGCCGCTCTAAGGCCTCCGACTAGGCTTAACGACTGACATCTAACGACGTCAGCCGGGACCAACTGCTTAACGTGCCATCCAAAGCACGGAGATGCCCGAAATACACATCACTAAATTTCGGTCGGGGTGGTCACCCATCCCATTTCCAACCCGGCGTGTGTTGCTTTACAACAGCGATTGTCGCCGATCATTGTCACAACTGCGCCACGGGCACCTCGATTCTATCACTCACTTTAGAATAAACGAATTTGGTTTTTTTGTGTTCAATATGTTCATTGATCTACCTGCAATTCTTGATCTAAAAGTAATATTTTTTCCAAACGTGCTAGTGTTTCCTTCCATTTAGAGAAATAATAGTCGCTGGACATTTTCAATTTTGTTAAATATTAAAAAGTAAATACATTAACTAATAAAGCACTTGGGTACTTCCTTAAAATAAATGAGCTTTTAATAAGTCACTTTATTATCTAGTCGGTTATGGGCATGGCATAGGATTGACTGATGGTTTTTCTAATCAAGCAAATTTTGGATTTTTCAACATACAGCTTTAACGAAGTCTTATTACTTATTTGTTGTCTGAATTTCTCTGCTGCGGCTCATAGGTTCTTCACTGGTCATTATTATAAAAAAAACGGTTTGACATAATCATTAACAATGGCTGCAATACGTCCGCTCAACATAGGTTCGAGAAATTGGAATTGGAAAGTTTTGTGAACAATTTTATCTTCAGGACGGGTACTTATCTTTAAAAGAAGAAATTTGACAAAAGCTTGCTTCGTTATTGTTAACCCATTTTTTTTTCAATTTAAATAAAACCACCACACCACAAGATAGCCTTCAGCAGTTGACAATGACGGTGCCTTTAAAAAATGCTTCAACCAATCACGCACAACACAGAAACTTCGTTATCTTAACTTGCCTGCTTACATTAGTTCATCAATTCCCTCACAAATCCCATTACCCCACATTGATACCCCCTATCAGGTTCAACAGGCAACTTCAAGTTGACGGCCCACTAAAATCTGTGTCTGTTTAGTCACCATTCGGTCGTGAAAGGGCAAACGGCGTCCATTACGTGTTATCATTGACAGCGGAAAACTTTACATCATACCCGATGGGGAAATAACCGATCGCACTTGACTGGAACGGCATATTCTCATTGCCTTCCTTCGGGGACCGAAACACCTTTGAAGGCAACCTTAACCGTTGTAAATTAAGTTCTAAGTGTTCGTTGTAAGGTAGGGTTTGGATTGGACGGTGTGATGAGATTTGCGTTTGAAAGGGACGTGTTTTATCGTGTTTGGGCGCCAGCCACAGTTTCCGGGCGCGCTGAATGCCCGGCCATCTTGTCACCGGAAGTTGTAAAGCCTTCCGCAGCGCCGCCTGGTGGCGCGCTCCAAATGTGTCGTCGTTTCGTTTTCCCTTTTTATTTTCAACGCGAATGTTGTTAGCGAGCTTTTTCTGTAGTCGCGCTGTGGACGCTTTGTTATCCGCTTCCTGAGTTGATGGGGTTTTTATGATAAAGGAAGAGGTAAATTCACACATGTAAGTTGGAAAATCAACAAGTTTGCTTCATTCTATTAAGTTTTGTTTAGATGGGGGGTTGTTGAACAACGTTCAAAATGAGGGCGGTGATTATTCAGAATGTCTGCTTTGAACTATTGTAGTTACGGCACATGACAGTGCTCCTCTTCTCGTTTCCTTTTTTTGTTAAAAGAGTTTTGTTGACAGTTTTTTGTTTTTAACTATAGTTTTTTTCTTATTCCTGGGTTTGTTTCTTGCTGTACCCTGTGAATTGCAGCGCGGCGTCTAAACTGATGAACAATGTTAGTTGTGGCTCATTTTTTTAAAAACTAGTTAGTAACTTTTGCACACTTTCATCACTGTGTTTGGCCTCGCCCGCTCATAAATTGGCTTTTTAAAATGTTTGACAGCAGAGCTATCATAGGGCCATATTGAGTTAGTAATACAATATGAGAGTACCTTACGTTTTAAAAATTTCAATTCGCCAATTTCCCTGAAGAATTCAGCAGAGACACTGTAATGGGAAACGCCAACGTTCTCATAAGGGGTTTTATAAAATTCTATACATCGCCGAGGGAAGCTCGAGGGTGAAAACGTAAGAAAAAATCTATTTTACATCAAACAGCGTGATGCTGCGTGAATATTGGAGGACTTGACACATGACAGGTGGTGTTAGGGTAATAAAAACATGTTGCTTTATCCAGTTCAGGAATTATACTGTTATTCTATTGTGGGCCTTATGTAAAGAGGCTGAAGGGACGCGCTACCTGCGAACAATTTGTATTCTCGATGTAATGCGATTGATGGAAAATGTCGTCGGCATATCAAATGCGATTGAATTGGGTTTGAAATTATTTTAGATCGTATCAACGCCTATTTTGTAAGATGATAGGATGTTTGAACTGTAATTGCATGAGGCAGGCATTGATGTTGTTTTTATTTTATTTTCTTACGAGGGAAATAGGTGTTGTTTATTTTTCATGAAAACGACAAGACCGAACGCCTTGATTGCTAAACGTCATTCAAAGTGAGGAACCTAGACTAAGATAGAATCCCGTGAAAAATACATTGGTTGGCTCAAAAATAAACACAGGTTTCAGGGGAGGATCGAACCTGGGTCTTCCGCAAACCGGGTGGCTGCTCTATCCACTAAGCTACCGAGCAGCTTTTTTCGGTACAGTTAGGGTAAGTCTATGCACAATTACTACAGGAAAGGAGAGTGGAAATACCACTACCAAGTGTCTAAACACGTGAAATATAGCATCAAAGTGTAAATAACTCCAATTTCTTAAGGTTTTTACTGTGAAAGCTCCCAGTACGGAGCTGAACTGTGACTTCATCGCCGTATTTTTGAGCAATATCACATTATAGGATCCCAAGAGACGCCTGGAGGCAACTCGATACACGCTCTCCGAGCTCTTAACGTGTCACGTTCATGGTAGGAGAACAATCACTGAAGACTTAAAAGATATTTATGACCGACGGTAGCAGGTTATACACCTACCTGCTGTAAATGCATAATGAAAACAGCAAAAAACCCAAGCAACTTGGATAACTGAATTGAATTCACTTTAAGAAGGATAAGCCTACACACAACGATATAACTTGGACCTCTCTAAGAAGAGAGTGAACAGCCGTTTGTTAAGTAGGCCGGCATGTATGAACTTAGACCACATATTCACTTGAGATCAGGTGAGATTGTGGTCAAATGTACTTAAACATTAAAAAAGCTTCTGATTGTTCTCTTTACAATAACGGCAACAGTCGTTGTGCCTTTGACAACCCCGTTTGTGATATACACACATCAAAACTGTCTAGGGATATCATAGGGATATCATTTTTCAAATATTTCATAAAGTTAAGTTTGTTTACAAGTTGAGCATTATCTTAGAATAACGCGAGGACAGAGGCATACGTTCATCGTATGCCTCTGTCCTCGCGTTATTCTTTAAGAAGAAAGAAGAAGAAGAAGGTTAAGAATATTACAAAAAAAAACGTTTGATTTTGCTAAAATTTTGACACCTTTTAAAGGAAAAATCTGTCTTTTTTTAACGTCCTTACGATTGTACAATAATGCTACTACAATGAATTTCTTTATACAATCTGAAAGGGTAGATATAGCAGTTTCTGTGTTCTAGAAATTTCTACGTTGGTATCAATATTTTAATTTTCACAGGCTCCCAAATAGCTATACTTTGTATGAAAATGCTTGAGATATCCCTAGACACTTTTGAGCGGTGTAGTTGTGTGATTTTTTGAAGGAAAAATAATGTTGAATTCTGCTTCCGACTACAATCTAAAACAATAGCTTCTAGAAAAGCGTTATTCGTCGAAAACAGTCCATATCCGAACAATAATTGAAATAAAAGCGCTGACGTCAGCAAGGGCGTAATTTCGGCCGAGACCGGCGCTCGATTTATTAGCCACGCAAACAAGTTGCAAATTGCCCTGTAGGAGAGACGTTTTCGCTAAATACCTATAAAAATGTCTGCTCACTGTAAAATATTGTAACTAGCGAAGTGGCGCAAGCTGAAAGAAGAAGCGATTTGGACGGCCTAGTTTTTTTAAAATCACTTTGGCCTTATTCGAAAAGCATGAATGAAGTGTTCGTTGTACAAATTAAAACGTAACACGATCACCAGGTGTCCATAGATACAAGCTAAGAGTAAGAATACAAGCTACAAACAATATATGCTACGAATGAAGGCTACGAATACAAGGTACGAATACGAGCTACAAATACAAGCTAAGGTTACAATAACTGTGAGCTACGATTGCCAGCTATGGTTGTAAGCTACGAATACTTACTTTTGTAAGCTAGTTACTGCTACGATTGCAAGCTACGAAAATAAGCTACAGTTACTTGCTACGAATAGTTGTGATTGCAAGCTATGAATATAAGCTCCAGTTGCGAGCTACAAATACAAGATAAGCTTTAAAAAGCTGTGAGCTACGGTTACCACCTACGAATTCAAGCTATGGTTTTAAGCCTGGAATAGTTACGTTTGTAAGCTGCAGTTACTGCTACGATTGCAAACTACGAAAATGAGCTACAGCTGGTTGCTACGAATAGTTGCAGTTGCAACTATGAATACAAGCTTTAGTTTCGAACTACACCCCAGTTTCAAGCTATTATTTTACTTTATAGTTGGAAGCTACGCATCCAGCCAGAGCCTAACGTTTGCGCTGTTTAGGTCAGGTTTCCCACATGGCAGCTTACACGGCAGCATGGCAGCTTTTTAAAGCTCCTTATACTCAAATACGTTGCGCTATGTCGCCATGTCTGTCTCTACGGTTGACGCAGCGACAACGCAGAGTAAAGGTCGTAGCTCACTAGGCAAGCACGGCAACTGCACGGCTCCGACCCAGCAATTATCTTGCCATGCAAATTTGAGCATAAAATTGTATGGCGTACAGTACATTTTGCAATTTCAATAAGATAAAACCAAACGGCGAGCAGCTGTTAGCGCGCTAACGGCATGCGTACAGCGAGCCGCCTGTTTCCTTACAGGGCGCGACTGCTGCTTTACGAGCTTACGCCTCGCAGCCGGAGTACAGGCGGCGAGCTTTCACCTCACGGGCGACACGTAGCAAGCGCACTGGCGGCTATCGGTTACCTAAATTCGAGCCGAATACCTGCTGGTGCCATGCAGTTGCCGTGCTTGCCTAGTCTGCTACCAGCTTTACGTAACGCTGACGCATCTCGCGTGTTTCGTTAGCGCTACGTATTTCTCGATTGGTTGACACATTCTCCCGCTCTCCGCCTATGCCTCGCGCCACCCCATAACCTAGAACTCTGTATAAATTGTAGCACTTTCTACGTTCGGATGGCTCATTTCGGTCGGTTTGCACCGAGATACTTTACTGTCCCTGGATCGTGAAATACCGCCGTCCCTTATCTGCTTTATTAGCCGAGAATGGCTACTGTCTGAAGGAAAGTCGTTTTTGAAGAAATATTATTATGCGCCGTCGTATCTTTGTCATTTATAGTTGTTTTGGCCCATTCAAAGTGGTGCTAATGGATGTTGCTATAAATTTCCGGAAACTTTTATATCATGGAAATAGATATAGCAGTTAGTGAGCGATTCTTGTGGTTTGTTTTAGGGTATTTTTGAACGGAAATATTGAGGCAAGGCTTATTTGGGTAGGTAGTAGGTAGTGTGATTCATTAGGCCAAAAAATATTATTCAGTCATTCGTGACTCAATATGTAAAGAATCAATCTGAAATGATCTGATAAGATTGAGCATATAAAAATTATGAAAAAGAAGGTACTAAGATAGGCAGTACTAGAAAAAAAATACTTAACAATCAGCAGGTTTAAAAAGACAAAGAAATTCAATTCTACGACCAGCAATTCGAATAACGGGCTTGAGTAACTTTTTAGAGCACGGGCTTTCAACATCACATTTTACCAATGTTACGCTACCTCTGAGTATGATTGGCCCCGTGTAAGCACTCCGTGATCCCCCCGTTTCTCCATTTGAACTGCGAATTGCCCCTAGGGGAAATCCACAAGGGTAAAAAATGGACTAACGTTGATAACTGCATCACTGGTTGCAGACATCAATTGCGCTCTGCCAGCCAATGGCTGATAGCCGTAACTCAACTCTAAACTGCTAAAAATGTACAAAAAGCGTGTCGTCAGCACCGCGACAGGGCCCTCCATCACAAGCGCAACTGCATTAGGGTGAATCGCGCACTCTTAATCGTCGGTGCAATCCTATATTTCTTGATTAAGAGCTCGTAAAAACGTCGTCTCGCTCTGAGTTATGGCGCTGGAGCGGGAGGGAAGATTAGCTGCTTGTACCGAGCACCTGATGTATGGTGATGGATCTCGCTTTGTGCAAACCGACCATTTTACATGTTTTTAGTCGCAGTTGGCGTAAATGATTGCATATGGAATCTTTTAACCAACTGAGTTAACATATTTTGTCGTGTCTTCCAGTGTTACATGCAACTTTTGTATTTTTGGGAGACTGGGTTGTGTTGTTATTCTATTTTCGTTTTTCATTATGCATTTAGGTGCTGGTATAACCTTTGATAACCTCTGTCAAATTATTTTGGGGTCTGGGTCCGGTATATTCCACTGAAAATACTCGAATGATTAGTCCACGTCTGAATTTAATACTTGAGAACTTGATTTCATGGATGGGATCCTTTGTTCAGCAGTGGGGCAGGCCGGTTACGGCTATATATGAATCCTACCTTGCTGGGTACTCTTCGTGGTGTTTCTTTCATAATTTCTGAGAAGACACAGTAGAGTTTAGGCCGTTTTTTAGTTTTTTTTTGTTTAACCTATTTTGTCCCACTGCTGAGCAAAGGTCTCTTCCAATTTCCTCCATATATAGTTTATCAGTGAACAATCAAGACTAGAAATCTTGTCAATACTTTGCACATTACTTAAAGACCGGGTATACTTCAGACCTCAGCTCATAACCTAACCTAATCCCCCTGTCAGTCGCGGCATGTGTCAGGGTCGCCGTGTCCTCGGCAGTAAACCACTCCGCGCTGAAGTGCGGCCGAGGCCGGCCAGGGCGCGGAGATACATCACTCTGACTCCGGAGGCCTGGCTACTACGTTGAGTTACTAATGTTTTAATCGGGAATGAGTCGCTTTTAAGTCGGGTTAATCTTGGGATTTTGGCATGTGATTTGATCAAAACAATGTGAATGTTTAACAACAATATTCCGAAGGACGGGTGACAGGCTACCCACTTCCGCACATTCTTCATTGCTGTATACCAAGATCTGACTGATCTGAAATTGGTTGCCTTATTTTTGTTAAATACTTTAAATCAGATTACATAGAGCCATATAATTTGTTAGTAACATGATACTTAGACTATGTTAGTAAAGTTTTGCACCGTTGATGGAAAATGAGCCCAAAGTTGTCCCTTTTTAAGTAATTTACAATACCATGCCTTAAAAGGCATCGTTTAAATCATATGGTATACAGTATTGGTATACTATAGAATATTTCAGAATATGATTTATTGCTGAAGAGGCGAAAGTTGTACTTTGCGTGATTTTAAAATACACATACCTATTGAGATGTCTACAAAAGGCGTAGATGGCGCCGCTAGGTCACCAACGTAGTTGTATGTAGAGTACTTGCCTACGTTAGAGGGTGCTTGTCTAAGAACACCTCCCCCTAATAAGTTGCGCATCGTATTACAGCCCAGCGGGGTCGCCGTAACCGCCCCAACTCTAGACCTAGATAAATCCTTATAAAAATCACGCTCGGGTGTTAACAACATCGCAGTCTTGAATATTCATAAAGGTAAACTGAATTTATGCGCTCGTAAAGCGCTGCGATGATAAAGGAGCCCGCTTCCTCCATGAAACGACATTTTTACGTCCCCTGAAGTTTAAACTGAGGAGATAGGATGCAGACACGATATTTGATAAACCGGCTAGTAAAAACCTTCGTCTGCAACGTTAAGTTTACTTTTCATTTTATTTACAACTAAAACCGCGTAGTCGTGCTTATACGATAAAGGTTTTTTAAAACATCGTACTAATAACGTTTGTATGGAAACTCAAGTTAGGAGAAATCTTTTTGTCATTCATTGTGAAATTGCTATCACCAGAGATAGTAATGGTGTCAGTGATTTCATCAAAATAAAACATTGCTAGTTATTTTTCAAAGGCGTTCTCTTAAAGCGCAAAATTGCCACTTCAAGATATCAGGCGTTCTGTTAATAACGCTAAATTCTGACAATCAGTCAGATGGTTAAGCGGAAACTTAAAATAATAATAAGACGACAAACAATTACTACTGCCTGGGTTTAGCAGAATTACCATGAGAAATCACGACAAAAGCCGTCAAAAGCTATGTCATGCGACAAAACGAGGCCTAACAATAATGCTGCATTTTATGTTGCAGCATAGACAAGTTTTGAATACAACAACCTTTAACAGTGTTTTTATTGCATAAAACATCAGTACTTAACCTGGATTGCAACTAAGTAGGGTGACAAAGGTTGGTTAGGGGTAAAAATACAGTGCAGGGTGTCAAGTAGAGAATGAATTTGTCAGCAAGTGATTCAGGATTCTTTTCCGAGCAATATATCACCGGGGCATGGCACCGAGGTACAGGAATTGGGGGACAGGGACTAAATAGCAATTGTTCGGTCCAGCAGAATTCTCTTCTTACATAAAATATGACTATAAAGTCACATTTTCAACCCAACTGTCGTTTTATATACTCACCACAATAGTACAATTCTAATCAAGCATAGACTTCATAGCTGTATCAGCCACTGCTTTGTTATTAAAATAGTTTCTAAATAATAAACATTGGCATTATCATAAATTCATTCATCGGCAAAATCTTATTGCTGGGAACAGCCTTCACCTCAATCAGTCAACAAGCCACCTTTAGACCTACCTGTCCTTTTGAGATGACCTTGCACCTCTTCAACATCATTAGCAAGCCCTTCATACTAGGCTAAGGGATGCTTTGTATTACAGCAGGTTGCAACCACCCCTTTCAGTAAATATCCTCCTTTTTTCCACTTCCTAAGTCCCAGTTTATAAAATAAGGCTTTCTCCACAACAAATGGTATCCTCTGTTACGTACCTCGGCGAAGGGGGTGCGTCCGAGAGATTTATCACGTGATGTACAACTTCCTTCATAAACGGACGCAGACACTGTGCTCCGTGCCCCGTTCACATTCGGGAGATATGCCATTAGCAACGACATTATTGTTTATTTTAGTCTAACTGCGGAACTTTCAGACGACTATCAAGTTTCAGTCAGGAACAGCTGAACATCGTTATTTGTGCTAGCTTACTTTAGTGTTTTTCCTAATTCACCCAAAGAAAAACGGTGGTTGTGCCAGAGTCGTGACGGTAAACCGGCAACGATTGCTTTGCAAAGCAACGTACGCCGGGTTGGAAATTAGATGGGTGGCCTCCCCAATTATAATTTAGTGATGTATTTTGGGCATCTCCGTGCTTCGGAAGGCACGTTTAGAGTTGTTTGTCAGTCGCTATGATTAGTCGGAGGCCTGAGGCCTAAAGCTTCACAAAATCTGAAAGTGAGGTTGATCACAAACCTCACCCCCCTGCAACGCACTAAGCTGGTTAAATAAATGGCATTTACCCAGCAGTGGGACGTAATGGAAGTTGTTGTTGCCTGGAGAAGCAAAGGCATCATAAGTGAGTCATTGTACTCCTCTATTCCTGTGCGTGTTCCAGCTATAAATAAGAGTCACTGCATCCCAGACAGCCCACGCAATCATTCCACTGGCAGAATTATCTTTCGTTTCACTGCCACATTCAACACTATCCAGCCCACTTCCAATTTAATAGCCCAAGTCCGATCCGACCCTCAATCCTTTATCTAGCAAGATAAATCCCGTAGTCATCGAGTGCTCGACGCGTCATTTCCCCCAAATAAAATATCGGTCGAATAAAACTGGTGAAATTTCCTCCTAGGGAGTCCACATTTTTTGGCCAGGGCGATAAATTTGGCAGACACCCGCCCGGGTGAGTTATGCGGCCCGCCCGGGCATTCGTCACGCCTGAATCACTCGCCGACAAATTCGTTCTTAGTTCTGATTTTACTTCGCTGAAGGAGTGTTTACTTTTGCCGGACTGTCTTGTTGCGCTGTGACACGGCCACTTGTCTTGACGGAACAGATTTAAGTGAGAAGCAGGAAGTGTGATGTTTAGTTACTTTCTGCTTCTTACATGAATCTCTCTCAATTCAAAGATGACTGTAGAGCTTGTTGAGAAAAGTATGAGGAAGAATTGACAAAATATGATTATAAGAACTCTTCAAGAGACAATAAAGGCTTTGTAAAATAACCAAAAAACAGAACTGCTTAAGTGACAGTAACGGTTACAAAAAGGTAGCTTTTTAAATATCCATGTCTAAAGGGTTGATTTATGAATTTCAAGACCGAAAACTCTTTAGAAACCATAAAACAGTTTAACTTTCTATCGTATATGTTGCACTTAAAATTACCCTTTTAATAATGAATTACAAACGATTACAGTCGAGTCTATCCGATCTATTCATCATGGCTAAACTGCAAGGATTTCCGATTATAGCCTCTATCTGTCCATTTGGAAATGGCACCCCGTAAATACATGAATTATTACTATTGTCGCTCCACTAAATTTCGAAAACGAATCAGCTGGGGCGGCGAGAGGTGTAGTGCAGTAGATATATGCTTCTTACCTCCAGCATTAGGTACAGGACCCACACGTCAAACTATTGTAAAATGACCTTAACTCCATTGCTATAAGGTGATACCACATGTCAAAGTGAATACAATGACCAGTGGTCTTTCGTACGAGTCTCACTTCGCCTACTATTTATGAGTTTAGTTTTCCCCTTCAATAGTTTTATTGCTACGACTTCTGGTTTGTTTCACCATTTAACCGTGGGTAACTAGAGAGACGATCTTTGGAAACATCACTGTAGACAATACTTGCTGTTGATTTCCAAACCTTCAGAATTCTCAAACGAAATTGAGAGTTTCGAGAAACTCATATTGTTGTTTATATTTAAAACTTTGTCATCATCATTATGATGATTGAAAATTAGTCAGGTGTCGAAACTACCCCCTGTATATTGTACTCAATCCTACTAATAATATAAATGTGAAAGTTTGTATGGATGTGCCGTGTTGCTCTTTCACGTTAAAACAACTGAATGGATTTGAATGAAACTTTACAATAATATAATATAGCTTTTACATTTGAGTTGGACATAGGCTAGAATGTCAATAACTAAAACTACTCCCCATGACTCTTTGAAAGACCCCATAAGTGGAAAAATATTAACGAGAAAAAGAATTGACTAGAACCTAGGCATGTGAACAAAAATAGTACTTAAATAGACAGAAAGTTAATCTTTTACACTTTGCGTATATTAATTTTATAAATTGAACTGTAAAATAAATAGAGCCTAATAAACAATTCAAATTAGTAGAAAACCGCCGCAGGTTAATTCCATAAAATTATAACCTGTCAGCCTTAACGATTCTGTCACCTTCGTACTAAATAATACTTAATTGAGATGTAATAACAAGGGGTGGTATGGAGTGAGGGACGGAGGCTCGGTGCCCTGTCATTATGTATCGATTGCAGATCAATACTCGTTTGAGTGGTTTAAGTGGTATGTCAGAGGTAAAGTTTGAAATTGGATATATTGAAAAATTACTTGGAATGTTAAGTTTTGTAATCTATCTATATTCGAAATCAGTATCTACGGTTTTCAAGATAGATCCAGAAGGGCACATAATAAATCAATTATTATTCTCTTAAAAATTTTGGAAAAATCAATGCAAAAAAATGGTTTCATTTATCTTCATGTTGTTTTTACAACACTCAATAATTTATTTGCATTCCATAATGTAGTCGTAGATGTTACAAACTTGGTATGTTCATTACCCTCTCGGGAACAATAAAATCATTTCCTGTAGTAAACAAATTTAATCCTTTTGTGAATATTTTTACACGTTTTTAAGATAATTATGTCATTTTCGAATGCTTTGTACGATTTTTCAACATTGGTGTGTTAGTCATTTCAGTCGACTTTTATGAAGGACGACTGATAAATCATGATTCTATACTATGTTTTTGGAGAGCGTCGTGGCCCAGTAGTTAACCACTATGGCTCGGTGGTCCCGAGATCAAATCTGGTCCGGAACACACCTACTTTGTATGCACTGTGTCCTACAGTTTAGACTAACATTTGAGTTTGTTTGTCTTTTTGT
This sequence comes from Udea ferrugalis, assembly GCA_950022985.1. Taxonomy (NCBI): domain Eukaryota; kingdom Metazoa; phylum Arthropoda; class Insecta; order Lepidoptera; family Crambidae; genus Udea; species Udea ferrugalis. Next base: position 17,429,752 of record OX465522.1, read on the forward strand.
TTTACTTTGAGTAACTAGAGTCAGTCATGCTCACTAAAATGCTTCTAATGATGGTGGCGTTGTGTGACGGGTCATTCCATTCCCTAAAATATGGTTAAGTGGGATGATGGCTGGCTCACACGTCAACTTGTGAACAGATGCCACCTTCGGTAAATGGTCTACAGAAGTTGACTTAGTTTACTTTTCAACTTTCTGTTTTATTTATTTTCATGTCAAAATTGTATATTATATGACTCAGTTGGTTTAAACAAACATTCAAATTGTACTGTTAAATATTGGACGATTTAAGAAAAATAACTGCTGTTTTTCTTGCCTGGTCTTCTCAGTAAAAACAACCCTTTGACGCCAGTGGTAGAGTCACATTATGTACATGTATTATAAGTATTGTTTATGTATCGTATTATTATGTGTATGTTTATTAAGTGGTTAAAATTAAGATTCTTGACGATTCGAAAGTACTGTCTAATAGTCTACTTGATTTAGGAAATATGTGGCATATAAAGGCATTTGGCTGGACTGGTGTTAGTTTCATTAAAAAACATCTGATTTCTCGCTTCACCGGTATCACCCGCATAATAAGCCAAGGAAAGGACATGTGATGTCGCAGTAATTACGGGACATAGACTACTAGTCTACTGGCTAATTGTTTTTAATAACAGGCTGAAAATAATAAGTGTATTAGTGTTCCTTTAACGTTGTCATTGGGACAAGTAGAACATGCTACGAGGGATTGTTATAGCCAATAAAATTTGTAGGGAAAGCTACTCCTATTTCTTTAAAATAGACAAAGCCTTATATAAAATAATATGAAAGTAACAAAAATATAACGAACGATTTCACAAATATTTCCAGTTTTTACCCTGTGGTCTATGAATGATTCAAAAGATGTATTTCTTTCAGTTTCGTTAAGAACTTTTATGTATTAGATCCTGGCTGATAGTTGAAGTATATAATACCATAATTAATTATATTATATCTATGTAGATACACTTTTTGGTATTTACGCGAACAAATATCACTAATTATAATAAAATAACGTTACGGATTCTACTCACAGTTCATTATTTTTCAATTTACATTTGGTTTACAAAAAAAACCATTGCGTGTCTGGGAAACATCAAAGCCAAAAATAACAGAAATAGCAAAACAAAACATACACACATTTTTTTGGTTTGGCTTAATAATTTAGGCATACAGCCTTTGAAAACAAAACACAGGGACTTAGTAAGGGCATTTGTTATACATTATTCTAAAGGACTCAGCTATTCTTCAAATAACGATGACTTCTGTCAAGCCATTTCGACTGTAAATAGAACAATCTAAAGTTCAAAATGCACTAACCGAACATTGATCCAGTACATACAGCCTATATGTTTTGTTATGCAAACCAAGCGAATAGCTTCGTTGAGGACATTCAATAAATTAGATTTATTGTTAATATATACCGTCAATACGCTTGTTTTGCTGTCCGTATGTTGGTACAGGATTTATGCCCTGTATGGGAGGTTTTTAGCATATCGTTAGTAGGTAGTTTGGATGCCAGGAGCGGGATTGTAATTGGCATCAAGCTAACAGTTCCAATGTAAAGATGTCAGTAAACTCAGCTATAACATTTGTATGGACGACGAGTTCTTTAGATATTTGGCTGCGTAGATGTTGGACATCTTGGGCGGTTGGCAACATTTATTTATGGTAAAAAAACATTTTTACTTTAGTTAAGTAGGACATGAAGAGCATCCGTGGCCTAGTGGTTGACATTCTGGCTCAGAAAGATTAAGTCTGGCCGGAACACCTACTTTGTGTTCATTGTACAATTTAAGGCTTACTCTTTGGTCATGGACAACACCGATAAAATAACCAAGCAACATAGGATAAATCAGTTCGGCAAAATGTGGGCCTCTGAATGATCCGTTCGCTATGTCGGCAACAATCAGTGTGCCTCTGACTATCCTTTTGAGATATAGTAGTGAGCGTATGTATGAATGTTAATCAGAACATTTTTAGAAATGAAAACTCTTTTGAATTTTAAAAAATAAACGTTGTTCAACTAAAAACTTACTTAGGAATATTTGCAAATTGTGCATCATTTGCATTAGTTTTTGTTATTAAGAACGTTAAATGTGTATGTATATAACTCAGTATCTCGGGTTGCTAATTGGCGATTACAAACTCCGAATGCTTCAATAAATCCGTAGTCTCCCTTTTGCCTAACCTCAGATTCACCGCGAGGCGTTAATTCCAACCAACCAAATGTTGTAAGTGTTAAACTAGCATCGTCGCAGGTTGCCAATCCCTGTTATCCTGCTTTTATTGAGTTATTCTTGTCCGAGGGTCAACAAATGTTTATTATCAAAACAGTAGAACAAATCACGTCTAATATTAGGCAAGCACGTAGCGGCCTGGGGCTGCGTAATGTACAAAGAATTTCGTGACTTGTAATGTAACGATGACAAAGTAACTGGGATAGTTTTCACGAAAAGTGTGTGAAAACGCTGGGTTTCTATTCTGCCAGCTACTTTTTGCTGGCAGCGATTTGACTGTCACTTGTTTTTACATTAGTAAGTTAGTTTATGAGACGAACTACAGAAATTAACAAACGTCAATTAACGCTAAGCACGCGCTCAAGCTTATGCTGTCCCGTAAAATGACAATAACACTGAAAGGGACAGCTAATACTTCTTCGGGATGTTCAACCTTCATTTGTGTTTGGTTGAGGTTTGTGAACTCGGAGAGGAAGAATGTTGTTTCAGACAAACGTTTGCTAGCGAAATTAGCTTCACTTCTTAAAAGTTGTTCCTATCCTTAAACTTAATGCCTAATTATAAGCGTGCATATGTTGTGAAATGAAAGTAAATAAGTTTTTATTATTTTGTTTGATTTTGCTCATTAATCAAACCGTGCTGAAAATTAGGAGTTTTCACATCAAACCAGAATATAATTTTAGTCGCTAATAACTCACACACGCTCTCAAGATCACATTTCACGTCCATTATTCCCATTGAATGACCAAACATGAAGTTTTAAAGCCCGACGCAAATCCTTCGCTAATCAGAGCTGACGGACCCCCTAATCTCTGGAAATCGACACTCCTCGCGCAATGGCTCCTGTTTGACAGCTGTCAGAAATCCCGCCGTTTTTTCTGTCACCCGCTCCGGACCTGGCACTTTCCCGCCTAATCCTGCCTTTGTCCGTGGTCGGTGTAAGCCGAGACCTTGTAATCCTGTTGTTAGTGTGACTAGACTGTCACAGAATAATGAATATATCCTCATATTAAATACTAACATTTATTTGACCTGTATATTTCAGCTACCTTGTCCATTACTGTGTCAAGGAAGAAACCTTATCTCACTTTGATGTTCAGATTATGTTGTTTCGCACAGTAATTCCGTATCCACACCACAAACTTATATCAAAGCTAAGCATGCCTTTAGACTCAGGTTCGTGTAGTCACGTGAAATGTTTAAAGAACTGAAAGTGACAGCTTAAAGCATACAGCATAAATAAATTAAAAAATGTCTCTGGATATGTACAACTAAGCAGAACTTGTTAAAAGAGGCACTAGAGTTGGTTAAACATACTTAAATACTTTTTATGAATAGAAACATAATTTACATAGCAAACATCCAGACCAATTTCATGCACACAGATGTTTGTACTGCACAGTGATCGAACCCGCGACATCTCGTGTTTAGCCAACTTTATAACCATTACACCAAATCGGTCGTCTCTCGCAACTTCCATGCCACCACCATGACTGCACCCTCTGTATTTCTTTGCACTCACACCCTATTGTATATTTGACAGCCAATAAGTAGGCATCTCTACACGAATAGGCAGGAAGTATAAAATGTCGATTGATGTTATTGAGGGATGAACGTATTGTCGAGTCGAGGCGCTTTGTGAACACGGTCCATTGAAACTGACTGGGGTCAACTAGACTTAAGTAGAAAATTAGATCATATTTCTATTCTACGATAGAAAAAACTAATGTACCAACCAATGTACTTTTAATGCATTTTATACATGAGATCGATCAAAGATGTGGTTGAAGAAAATGAAACTAGGTATCATCTTGATTCATTATAATATCCTGTGCTTCTTTCCCTGAACCTATTTTCAAGCAGGTTGAGCCTATGCGCAACCTACGCCTATGCCTCCTTGAGAGAAAAAAAACATGATTATCATTACTTGCAATATATAATTTGATGAATAGCAGAACTTGATAACTTATTTAATGAAAAACAATGAATTGTGTGGTCGAGACCTAGTCTTTGACTTTGTAGCCTCTTAAACAAGCTCAGAGTAACTTAGCCATCTATGGAGAGAGCTTTGCTTGGAGTAAGTAAGTAAATATTCTTTATTGGACACTAAATAACAATAATGGTTACAGATAAGTAAATGTACAATTTGGGCGGCTTGGAGTTACTTTACATGATAGAATTCTCAATGAACTTTAGATCATTAAACTCACCAACATTTTTCGGTTAGCAAAGCTCAATCGGCAAGGCCACATCACTCGCAGGGCCAAGAACTTTTTGGGTAGGAAACCTTCTCGACTGGCGACTTGCGTGGCAAGTGAAATCGAAATGAGTATACAGAATCACTTATAATTTAGAACAGGCTTGTTGGCTTATCATGCGTTTCGCCGATTAAATCTCAGTTGTTTATTAAAGTATTTTATTTTGACCATTGACTCATTATTTAGTATCGCGTGTCGGAGTTCGGTAGAATTATAATCGTAGTAATTAACGAACATAGCAGCCTTGTAGGAGGCTGATTTATCGCTGGGCCGATTGTTCAATGGTGTGCTTTATTTTAATTATGTTATTGTATATTTTGGACTGAATCTTAGTTTAGATTTAATTAACCTGAAATGTGTAGTACTTACGTAAGTTTTGAAAGTATTTATCGCTCATAAAAAGGGGCATGATAATCGGTAGCGAAATATTTATGGTAAGAAAATGTAGGTATGTCGCAAGGAACAACTTCAACAACAAGAAATCCAAACCATATTCTGTCTGTCTAAAGTCCACGTTTAGTTACTTAAGTTTTAAATATCGATCTATATGTATAAAATCGAAGTAGAAAGGTCTTTGAATAGCATGTTCAGCTACGAGTAATATTTACAACAAGTTCCAAAGACTTGGCGTTCTTCGTAATACAATTGTCATTGTGTCATTCAAATGAGTAAGTCCATGTAACTCAATTGCACAAACCTCTGTCGACGGCTAAATCCTATTTGTAAACACGTAATCCGAATCCTGCGCATTGAATGACCAACTGTCCGTCCCTAATTTGACACCAAAAAGAACGAAAAACAAAAACAAATGCAATCTCCTTGTTGACTCTTATTTCAAGGTAATAAAGTGGGGATTTCTTTGGTTATTTAGTATTTGAGACCATTCTAGAGTGGGTAAATTAAACTAGAGATGTTGAATGACAAGTATCGAGTGACGAATGCGGTTCCAATTGTGATGGATGTCAGGGGTTCGGTATTGTCAAGGATGGAGAAAACACTTTTTTTTCGGGAATAGAATGGGAAAATATGATATTGCGACTTTTGAGAGTTTTGGATTAGATATATTCAATATAATAGGGCTTGACATCTAAAACGGCGCAAATACATTTAATGTTTTTCTAGAGCAGGGTTTCTCAAACTTTTGGCACCACGTACCCCTGTTAAAATTTCCAGGTGACAGCGTACCCCTAATTAATTAATTGCTCCCCCCACCCCCCCAAAGAAAATAATAAAATTGACTATTGAAGAAAATAAGGTTTTTATTTTAAATAAAAGGTAACAAACATAGTGCCAAAAGAAATGTCTTTTTAATATTAATGTGATGGATGTGCTTGTTTCTTGTCGCAAAGGGATTCAATTTTAGGTGTAATTTTGGTCAATTTTAACCTTGTAAATTTTGTCGCGTACCCCTTGCCCTCGAATGGCGTACCCCTAGGGGTACGCGTACCCCTCTTTGAGAAACCCTGTTCTAGAGCACCAGGTTGCTAATAGCAAGTAAATAGGTTTTCGAAAGTAATCGCTACTGATTGATTTTATTGAAATCAAAACTCTGCAGTTATGTTACTTTATTTATATTCCTAACGATAGTGTTTTTTTATGAGAGGATATGACATAAGGGTTCAATCAAAACTGAACCCACATGAAAACAATAGTTTTTGCAGTTACAGCCTACCGTCGTTTTACCGGGTTGGTTTAATTTTTTTGAACACTATCTTATATCCAAAGGGCTATATCTATTTATAATGTACTCAAGCCTGTTCTAGTTAGTGTTCTAGATATAAACTATTTAAGCAAATAAAAATGGTTGTTCCTCGCAGATATCCCCGTTTTCAGGTGCGCAGGTTGTTTGGTGTCCCACGATACAGGACCAACTTGGGTATACATTATCCCGTTGCAAGGATTTGTAATGAATACAACAGCATTATGCATGTGATACCCAACATCGACATATTTAGCGACTCTTCCTCGAAATTCAAGGGTAAATTGGTTGATCACTTCCAGTTTATCGGTGCTAACTCGGCTTGAATCATATTTTTGTTTTATATAATTTTTGTTTTTATTTTTACTTTTGTTTAACATTTGTAGAAGGACTTAGTCCAAAACCAACAGCGGCATTTCTTGGCCAATGTTGTGTATACCTGTAATAGGCGAGCATATATGATCTAAGACCCATGTGTACTTTATTGTGTATGTTTTGTATGCATTGCTGTTGGTGTACCTTATCATAAATAAATAAATAAATAAATAAGCCAAATGTAGGAATTCAAATTCAAAACATTGTTAAAAATAAATTAAGTGACCAAGTACGCCACACGTCAAGCTCTAAATACAATATCTGACAGCTTTTGTATAAAAGCTTTTGTCAACGACAAAGCTAATCTGCCCCCGAAAGCTTTGTGTAGGGTTTGTTTCTTTTGAAAACCAACACCATGGTTTGGGGGCGTGTGTTGTATGCCAGTGGTTTTGCGGCATAATGTCATTATTGTTAGGTTTGACAGAAAATAACAGTTCTGCGTAATCCTAGCCTGTTAAGCCTGTGGTAAAATAATTGTCACCTGAGAAAGTTACCAAAAAATCATAAATAAATGGACTTTATTCTCGAGCAATAAAATGAACTGAAAACTTACTACTTACTCAGAACTATACTGGTGTTTCTTTAGTTAGTAATCATACCGAAAATGTCAGCACAGTATTGGAATCCCTTGTAACTTTAACTCGTAAAAAGTTCGCATGTGTCATGCATTGCAAACATGCGAATGTGTGTTCTGTATCACATTTTTTATATTACAATATATTTCTATTGTATGTCACACTTAACATGTTTTGTCACTGTTAGCTTAGGTTTCACACTCGTCTTGTTATTCATTCTATTAGCTCTTTCAAGAAGTAAGTAAGACCAGGCAAGATTTGCAAATAATGTCATCTTCCTTAAATTTTAGTGATATTCAGTTTGACTAGTATGACAAGTGAATAACTGTGTCAAAAGGGTGTTACCGAATCGTACTGTACCTAATTTGCGTCTTATAACGTAATTATGTATAATCTATTCAACTAATATCTCCACTTATATGTGCCTAAATTAGGTAGGTATCACCTTTTTAGCCGTTCGTGTAGGTACCTAACATAAGTGGCTATTTAAAATAACACAGCTGAATAACTCGGGTGCCCTCATATTTAAATAATTTGCTAGTTTTACTAACTACCACTTAAACCTGCTATTACATCCAACATACACATTAACCCAATCGATAACCAAAATAACATAGTGCATCGCTCCACCCGTCATTCAGGCGACTCAAATAAAAAAAGCCATCGAAATTGACGTCTAACAAGCCCCCAGTTATGGCGAATCATTTCTAATTCTAGTAACATATTAGGGCACCCGGTTATTAGCGGCCACGACATGTTATTTGGGGCTGGTTTAATTGCGTTTAATGTACACCGTTTACAAATAATAACATACGGTTAGGCGCTGTGAAAAAATAATAAATTATAGGGCTCGGAAGGGCGGTCGGGAGGTTGACTGACGCGCCGTGGACTGGACTGGACTGGCTCGCTTCTCACGTATTCGAGGATATCACATGACGTATTACATCAACATCATCATCATCATGATACGTCCTACCAGCGACCTCACAGCCACTAGACGCCTGATGTTCGATTGCTAGTATGAAATTACGCGTGTCAACTACCTAAGGCGGGGGACAACGTCACTGATTCGTCTATAGGCATAATGTCCAATCAGTGACGTGGTCGCTTGATAGCTCACGGAAATGATAGAATCTCATTGGGTGGTGGATTCCGAATACCGACGTGTTTGTCTGACTTCGTAGCCATGGCCTCTCACCTGTCATTAGGAGTATTTTGGTTATGAGGTCGATTCGTCTTACTGATCGGCACTAGCCTCACCTCAACTATGATGTAGCGCGAGCCACACTCCGAATTCGGCCCAGTGTGGGTGGTTAGAAAGATGTAAGTTATACAGATGAGAAAAGAGAAAGTTGATTACAAGAAGGAGGGGGCTCTACTTAACAGTCAGTGTCCAAATAAAACCAGGAAAAACGAAAAAAAAACATAGAAACAAGCTACCTATTGGTGATAGGGCAGGGCACGCTGTAGTGTAAGAGGGAGGAGAAAAAAAACATTACAGTGAGATGTTACAAAGCCACCTTTAGGCGTCTAACGATTATGGTGGTCTACCGATCCACTGCTGAGCCACCCATGGGCACCTCATCGAACCTTAAGGACCTTTTCAAATATCTCTAACAACTCTTTGCATAAACCTCAACGGTAAAACTTGGCAAGGAGTTCGTTTCCCAATTATATTTTAGTTTATTTTTGTATCCGAACTTGAGGAACTAATATTATGCGATGCAAGGAAATGATAAACAGAGGAATTCAATTGAAAAAAGTTCCTTCATCTACTTCCCCTTAATGCAAATAGAAAAAATACAGGTCCATTTCCACAAACGTAAAACTGAAATTGAACTTTCAATCGAAGCTGCCTCAAAAATTGCTAATAAGAATCACTATCAAAGCAGCAATGAGAAATCGCGAGCCGGGAGCGATTTTTTGCAAGTCAAATAGGTTAGCTGTTAGTAGTCCAGCCAGAGTGATTTTATGCTAAATCCCGCGTTGATTATGCAAAACCGACCGGCGATAGTGCCGGCGAGTTATCGATATGAGTATCGATTATCGAGTTTGCGTTGCAAAAGCTTTTAGAGAGGATTAGAATGGGCGACGAGAGGTATTTTTTTAACGCTTTATGGATATGATATGCGATAGTGATGTTGAAACGGTCGTTACTGTTAATGCGATTTGTAGAAACATTTTATGTTGCGTATTAAAAACGTTTATGATTTTATTGATATTATGAAATGGGCATGATTTATTTTGTCATAAGTTACTATACAGTATATTGACTAGCAATCCTTTCCAATAATTTCAAATAATGACTAATGACAACTTCCGAAAGCAGTTTGTTTTGGAGACCTCTCAAGATCTATCTAAGCAGGGCTCATAACAGCACTTCATGCTCTAAAGGTCTTGAGGGTGAAGTTTCAAGATATACTAAGCTAATTTAATCAGCACCTAATTTATTTTAGAAAGTCAATAGGTTTACTAAGCTCCCTTTAGCCACGCAGTCTAGAAAAAATTGTCCAGTCGCTACTAGACTGAAAAAAAAATCTAATGAGGAAGATACAAGAAAAGAGATCCAGAAGACGGTCCACCATGTGCTGGTCTGACCAGCGGTGGCATTCTGGCTAACAGCACTTCAAATCTCGTTGCTTCACGCTTACTCCAATCATTCCGCTTCACTTTGAATTAGCATTTTTTCTCAGTTTGTATGTAAGTAATCAAGAAATGTTATCTGGCTTAGTTTTTCTCTCTCAAACGACCACTGTCGCAAAGAAACTGTTTGTTTTTTAATATTTACATACATAATGAGAGAAATTACTAATTCAGAGTGCAGCGTATTGATGATATAAGTAAGCGTGAAGCACCGAGATGTGAAGTGATGTCCGCCGGAATAGCACCCCAGATCCGAGCGAAGCTACCGTCTCCGCTGTGGTTCACAATCACGGTCGGAAACCGGGGTCGGAAAGGTGTGGTGAGAAATATTCACCCGAGAATTCTTCAAAGAGGTGACGATCCTCAGCATTGGGTAGAAATGACGCAAAGAGAAGGATCCAATCACTGTTTTTTTTTATTGATCTCTACTCAAGTACAAGTTCCGAGAAGCTAAAGTTTTAGGATATGGGCTTCTGATTCCAAACTTTTTAATATACTTGGCGTGACATCGATAACGATATTGTAACGAATACGTATACGTAATCACTGTCATCAAATTATAACAGCAAATCAATTTCCCATGAAAATTAATTATTTTATCGGGAATGCTCTCATTAAGTGCTAATTGTTAACAGCATCGATATTAATTTGGCTCCTCCCTACCTCTGTAACAAGGGGCAGGGTATCAAATTTGCGTTTTAATTAAGTATTCGCATAACAGGTTTGTTTTTGTTGAAAATTGTTTTCTCTGTCGGCTCAGCGATTTGGCCGTTGTCAACGCAGTGAGATTTTAAAATACGAGTGTTAATTAAAAAAGAGGTGTCGATTTGGGGTTTTGCGCAGGGTTTTATTTTAGCAATCCCCGATTTTTTAGGTGCAAATCTGTTGGACTATTTTTAACTGGCTGGTAAACTAGATGTTAGTTGAAAAATGTGAAAAATATTGTGTACAATTCAATTGAAAAACGGACTTGGTAACGGTTAAATTTTTGTGTTATTGATATGTTGCTTGTGTATTAGCGTTTTCATAAAGGTGAGTTTAAACTTGAGCATTTTCTTGGGCGTTCCTGTGTAATGTAACGTTCTTAAGACATTACAGGCAAAACCTCCAGTTAGCCTAAGTATTTCCATATGAAATCATAAAACAGCAGTAACAAAACAACAAGGGTCGTGTTCGGAGAGCGGTTCGAGTAAATTTAAAAATGGCGAATGCTCGATGTTCTGATACAAGTGAAAGCTCTAGTCTATACTCACATTAACAGGATTAGCACGCAATACTCCTCGAACTCTGGGAGTTTACCAACGCCAATTAATATTGTGCACGATGTCAAAGCGTCAGGCAGGGGCCACATGTTTCGCGTTACAGAACACCACCCGCGTTTTTCCTTCAGTTTTCATACATTTCACTCGCCACACACGGTTGAAGCCGAAAGCTGCTACACGCTACAAACTTTAGGAATATGACAGGTGGCGGCGTTTCGTGGCGCCACAAAACGCCGCGTGTGCAGGGCATAAACGTTCTCAAATACTCGTACGTTTTTTTGTAAATACGTACATAATAAACACATAAAACTGCCAGACTAATAATAACTTAGACTGTTTTTGCAGTGTTTGTCAGTTTAGTAGTCAACTTGATGCCCATAACACCAAACCGATAGTAGTCAAAGACAATATAAAGACATACAGAAGATAGACAGTACTATGAAGCGTCTCAAAAAGGGTAGGGTAGTGGGTTCTGAATAAAGTGCGGATAAGCGGGCGCCGTACCCGCGGATATCGCGCTCCGGCCCATTTAACGTGACTTACGACCCGCTGACAGATCCGTAAGATGAAAATGCTTTATTTCTAATGAAATTTTAAGGTTTTTCAACAGTCTTTAAGTTTAAAATGACAAATGCCTATGAATTTGATTTATTAATCGATTGTAAATGTTTAAATGTAAAAGTTGCTGATGTTCCCTCAAAAATCATCTCTTACGATGCATTGTTAGGAAATCAATTTTACAAACTTATGTTGTGTGAGATTCATGATGATTGTGTTATAATATTTCGTTAGATTATATTCTAAATGACATCACACTGTCTAAACGTCCTGCATACAAACGTAACATGAGTTATGGTCATTGATGCTCTTCTAACCCTTTCAGTACTCAGCTGAGCAAGTCAGAGCAGTGACTCTAGTTTTATCTGAGCCATAACTCACATTTTTTCGGACCACGAGTCTAAATCAGCCAAATGAAGTCGCGAGCCAGCTGTTTTAAAAACGACCTTATAAAGAACCTGACTTATGTGTAACATGTATTTCCGTTAACATTATATTTTCTAATCTAAGACAGGAATATACAAAGCAGCTTTTTAGGGTTACGTTGTAGTCCAGGGACTCTTAGCTCGAACCATTAGAAAAGCTCATCGTGGACGTTTGTTAAGGGGGCAACAAACATATTTTAGATTATTTCATATAACAATTTAAACCCAGTGAACAAACAGAATTAAATTACTTCACATGTCCAATTCTCATCAGATGCTGACTAGCTTACAGTGAATTCAACAATCAGTAAATACTTAACCGAACAAAAAAAAAGACTTTAACCCTGTAAATCCACATGTTGCAGTTACGTAAGCTTTAAGCCCGCCACCGCGACCGCCGGAACAACCGCCATGTTTCACACCGGCCTTAACTTTTGTGAAAGCTGTCTCCTAGAACGGTATTTCATGTTAAATGGCCTAGCTTTTTGTCGTTAAATTTGTAACTTATTGCAGAAGGACTAGGGTGGCCATGGTTTGTGGGAAATGTTACGAGGGAAATATTGTCGCATTTAACAGGCCTGTTGGTTCAGTTGGCACTGAAGCTACTTGTTTTATAATTATTTGTATGGATTTGATTGTTCCATCCATTTGATATTAATTACATAACGCATTTTTGACAACTTCATGACGCATTTTTGATTGAATTGAATTGACTATCCCACTCCCTGAGTAGGAGAGCGGGGGAGTGTAGGGCCCACCTAACCCCACCCACTGGTAGGAATACCAATAAACTCCATGTGGCCATCTTCTGCGTGGTACCAGATGACCCCCGAAGGTGAAGGTGATCTCCGAGGACTCCCCTGAGGGACTCTACCAGTAGAACCCTGACGCGCTGTGCCGGCAACCCAGCTCCTGGTCCCAATTATGTCACAACCTTATTCTGTTTCCTACCGTAAACAAAAATATAATTGTCGAGAGACCATTCGTCCAGTTGAGAAAAATTCGCCTCATGAGATGGCAAAAAAATGCGTCATATTTTTAATTCATTATACAGCAACCATGATATTATTCCATGTGTAACTAAACAGCCACGCCAAAACGTCCACGAAAAGTCCTACATTATCCTGCTCCCTACACAAAAGGCAGGCTCTCCAGCACGAGTTATGAGCAGGCTTGTGTTTTCATCGCGGAATATTTACGAGCCGCCCGAATGAGCCGTTAGCGACGCTCATTTGGCTCCTCCAACATGTCCCACTTCGGACACAAATGGGGTCAAGGGCAATTTACTTCAGCACTCCACTTTTAGAGGAGAATGCTCGACTTGAGCAGATTCAGTCTTTCCATATATCCTATGCATAACCTTTTAAGGTCACGTTTCATTATATATTTCATTAGTAACTAGCGGTCCCGACAGACGTCGCGTTCTATACTCGTTGTTGTTCTATTGTCGTATGTCGTCGTTTTGTGACGTGTATCTTACGTGTTTTTTTACGTTTTACGGCGTCACCCAGAGTATTTTGCAAATATCGAGTGTATGTGCGTTTGCATGTAAACATTAAAATACTGGTATCGTGTATTTCATTGCTTCGTGGAGTTTTTGAGGTATGTCATGGGGGTTTGTCTTACCACAAACCATGTAACTCCAATGATCATTTTAAAACGATTTATTTTCAATGACTTATTTAACTGACATTACTGCGGAACTTTACTGAATACACTGATACCATTCATTCGCTAAAAAATACTAAATGTTAATTGAACGTTTAAAAAATAGATCGAATATGCTTTCCGTTTAGGTAAGATCAAAAAACTTGTCCTACGTTGTTCAGAATACTATTAAAAAAGTGATAGTTACAATATTTGACATTGCATAACATCATCCAACGTTGACATTAAATTTGATTTACGATCTATGACTTCTGTTCTTATCCATTACTTAATAGGAATTACAATTCCCTATCGTAACTTTCTAGTAGTAAATCTATCTTTATCTACAGAACTATTATCGCGCCGTTGTCATAGTATAAACCATACAGTAGGCTATCTAAGGCCGCCCGCCGAGTTATTAGCCTAGCGTGCACACAGACACGCGGCACAGCCCGTCCATATGCCTATGCGTGAAATCGCGTATGCGTGATATCGCGACACGGCGCGTGGCGAGGCATAAGAGGCGTAGGACTGGCACGTTTGTATGTAGATGTTCTACTGTATGGTTTATACTGTGCCGTTGTAGTTATCGGCGTGAACTTTATGTGCATTATCGCGGTCCGAGTCATGGTGTTGAAGACTTAATAACAAAAATAGTTCGTTTCTAACGGCTGTCAGCGGTAATATGATTATTTATAATTTATATGATCTTTAAATATATTACTTTTGTGGTGATTGTATTTTGATTGATTTACGATTTGATTAGAAAAGTCAACTTATGTGGGTTATTACTTTTGGATTCCGTACTTGAAATAGCATTTTTATATTCTTGTGGTTGTGAATGTATAATTTTACTTCTTTCTTTATTCAGGTTGTTGCTATTAAAACCTGCCAAAAAGGGGAAATTTAAAAAAAAACCGTTGTCATTATTTTAATAAACAGGCTGCCTAAATTTATTTGATTAACAATCTACACATTGTGGTAGAGATAGCGAACGTTTTGAAGGTTCTATCTGAGGTTCTTCTTTTATCTGAATAAAGTTTTAAAGAAACACCTTAATAATGTACTGCATTTTTTTGGGAAAGTACTCTATCCAAGTGAGTTACATGTTTTGGAGCGCAATAAAAATGACAACAAATATCTCAAACCTAAATTAGCTATGATAACGAAAGAAAGTACAAAAAAACTTACCGTAGGTATTGAAGTACTAATTTTATGAAATGTTCTTTGAAAACGATTAATTTATAATGAATGAAAAGATTTTGCTATACTTCAGCTCACAAAGAAAATAAAAAAAAATTACAATCTTTAAAAATGACACCTTATAGAGTCACAATTAGTCAAACGTAATCAAAACACTTTGATATTTTATGAAATTTATTTAACACGCCGTCACCTAATTAATAACGAATTTAAAAGCAGACATCAAAGTCTAATTAAAAAACAAAACGTTATAACGCAAAAAAAGCTTTCATGACAATGAAAAACGACCTTTCGGCGGGCTTCAAAGAAATTAATTCTTAAGGGCAGCTATTTGTCTTGGAACGCAAGATTAAGAGCGCTCTCAAAAAAGAGGCGTCCGCTTAATAGGTTAACTTTTCATCTGCTAACAAATTAACAAGGGTGCTGCCTCTTAATGCAAATAAAGAGTGATTAATGCACGCGATTTTTTATTTGTTGTTTATATCGCGGTAGAGAGGACCAAGCATTTTAATACTGCTTTTAGGCGCTTTGCTGACGAACGGCGTGTGGCGGTCTTTTTGACCGTAAAGTAATAAAGACTGCGCATATAGGCGGGCTATACTCGCAACTTCCCTCACCGCAAACACAAAACATATAAGTGCTTTGGGAGTATAGAATTACCTTAGCGCTATCATTCGCGGTGAAATTGACCGGCCCGGCCTGGCCCGCACCGCCTTGAAGGAAGCGTGAGAGCGTCGTAGTCCAGTGGTTTAATACCCTGGCTCGGAACCCGGTGGTCCCGAGATCAAATCATTCTACAATTTTCGGCCAACTCTTGGCTGTTAGGAACCACTGATGAAAAGCCTAAAGTAACCCGGATAACGGAGGTAGGCTGGCTTCTCACCACGTTGGGTTCAAACTAGCTCGGCGAGATATGGACTTCTAAATGTTCCGTTCACCTTAAAGGCTACAATCAGTAAGCCTCTGACTGCCAAGTTTAATAAGTGAGTGTATGCTATAAAGTTCCAGGTACTGGAGCACGGCTCTCAGTTAGTAGATTCTCATTTCACGTTTTCCTTTGCTGATAACAAGAGTCACCGACTCAAAAGACTTTTCTTTTATAAAATGGTAATTTAAGGGTAGTTTGTCTCATTTTAGCAGATCCAGCAAACAAGCCGAGCCTATAAACCGCATCATTAACGCGTCCGTCACTCGCGCCGGCCTTATCGCCCCAGGCCCGCAATTTACGGCTCTAAAGACACCTTGTCCTTCCATTTAACTGTTATGACGTAGTAAATTAAATGGTTACTGTTTCAGCGGTTAAAATTAACGGTTATTGCGTGGGGACATCGAGGACTGATAACTGGTGAAGGGCCGTGGAGGAGGAAGATGTGGATGCGGCAGTTTGATTGCGAATGTAAATTGTTTAACGCTGATTCATCTTTTACTGTTCCTTGAATGTTTTAGAGCTTATTTTTCGATTGGATGCATACGAACCCTCTTATTCATAAAAAGAAACACAACGTTAAAGCATAGCTAAAGCAGTTGCTGTGTCACTTACGGTGGCATCGGCAGCAAAAAGAATGCAAGAGACAAAGCGAAACAAAAGTAAAAAAAAAACCCTGGACATTATTCCACACAGCGCCGCCATCTAGCCCCAAGTGGGCTAATTATAGTCCGTTTTTATGGGATACTAGACATGGATAAACATACTTAAATGCTTTTTCTTATGTAAATACATCCTAAAAATACACAGGAAACACCCAGACCAATACAAACAGACATGTTTATGCACACAAATGTTTGTACTGTGCGGGGATCGAACCCGCGTCCTTTGGTGTAGTAGCCGACTTCTCAACAATTACATCAAGACGTTCGTCAAAGTTAACGTGTTGTTGAAGCGCTGTTTAAGTTTTTATGAGTGAAGGGGTTAATAAAGAAGTGATAATTTATAGATTCTGGGAGATCTTGTACAGAATCATCTGACTGCATTGCCAGGTTCAATATTGATAACGGAACTGACACCATATTTAAAGCTTGAACTGTGCATATAAACTACGCTCATCTTAAAAAGTACCACAGCCAATAATAGTATCTTTCTTACATCCTTATCTCTCAGATTTATGAATGTTATTGTAGGAGAATTTCAAAGAAAACTAGTGGCCGATAGTCACGAGTTACTGCCTTGTAATCAGTGATTGAGCAATCCAACTGTCTTGTTTGTTCACAGTACAGGCTATAAGCATTAAGTTTATGAACACATACATACAAATAATTATATACTTTCTTGCTTTGACTTAAGCATTGGAATAAAACAAGTGCTATAACAAGCAATGAGTAATAATAATGTATGTTTAACAAATCTAAGTTACGGTCCTCATACTCGTAATATACCTATAGGGGCTATAGGTTCTGTCTGCGATTCCGTCTGAGTTCAATTAAACCTTTCCTCCTTCCTTCAGATACAGTCAAGTACTTGAAAGGTACTTAGGTTACGTTTTTACAGACTGTTTAAGCACTAAACAGCAAAATTCCTCTAAATCGGGTTAAGCTAACACATACATAAATACCCTCACGACCATATCCCTAATGGGTTAGTCAGAGGTACACTTAATGTTGCCGTCATGGTGAACGGAACATTCAGAAGCCAACTTTTCGCCGAGGGAATTCGAACCCAACGTGGTAAGGGGCGGGCCTACCGCCTTTATCCGGGTTGCTTGGGTTTTATATCGGTGTTTTCCATCACCGGAGAGTTAGCCGCAAATTGAACAACGAACACAAAGTAGGTGTGTTCCGGCCAGATTCGATCTTGGAACCATCGGGTTCCGAGTCATAGTGTTCAACCACTGGGCCACAACGCTCTCACTAGAGCTAAGCTAATAATTATGAAATATGATCGATGATAAAGTCTTGGCTAATGATGACCGCATTTACTGTTATTAGTAAATATTCCTCATTGAAATAGAAAATAGAAAAGTGTATTGCACACTCAGACATCGAGAATAGTCAGTACAGGAAGAGTATAAAATGAACATGCCTGTCATGTAAAGCTTTGGCGGCTTTATCGCTTTAAAGCGATCTCTTCGGAACCCCCACAGGTAAGTAGAAGAAAATTGACCAGAAGAGCAGGCAACTGCACAAAGTACCAGATAGGAAATAAAAATGCAATTAAAAAGTCATTCATTCAGCGTTCATTTTTTCTTGCTTCTTTTATTTATTTATTTAACCACACCAACAGCAAGAAGAGTTCCACAAACATGCAATGAGCTTAGTTCTTATACATCAGCTAATTACAGGTATACATAATCTCACCAAAAACAGTGAATAAAACTAAGTGAGTGACAAAAACCTAACTTAAAAAGCTAAATTTAAAATATTTCAACAAATCAAAACTATACAATGTAAAAATCTCTAAAAAGCTACATTCATCATCATCAGCAGCCACATGATGTCCACTGCTGAACATAGGCCTCCCCCATAGATTTCCAGAGCTGCCGGTTGGAGGCGGCCTGCATCCACCGAGACCCTGCGACCTTTATGAGGTCATCCGTCCACCTTGCGGGCGGGCGTCCCACGCTGCGCTTGGCCTCGAATGGTCTCCACTCGAGGACTTTCCGGCCCCAACGGCCATCAGTCCTTTGCATTGGGTTAAGTGCTAACTTAGGTAAATTCAGGGCGAGGTCTAGGTTTATGCTTTAGGGCAATAATAATCCTACTAATATTATAAATGTGAAAGTTTGTATGTGTGGATGTATCGTGTGGCTCTTTCACGTGAAAACTACTCAATGAGTTTGAATGAAACTTAACAATAATATAGCTTTTAAATCTGAATAGGACATAAGCAACAATTTATGACAAATATTCCTTTTTTACTTACTTAAGTCCACGCGGACGAATTCACGGGCGGCCGCTTGTAGCTTACACAGTGTGTTAAAGACATTTAATAGAACCTATAAGAAAAGAACATCTACATAACGAATATCACAAAATTCTCGGCCATACCCAGATTATTTCATTTTAGCATTAGGGATAATGCATTATTATCATCTTACTAAAGATAGGAAAACCCGCCTGAAGCCAAAACCGAAAGTCTTTTTCTGGTTTTCCTATCTTTAGTAAGATGATAATGCAGTATCCTTAATGCTAAAATAAAATGACCTATTAAAAACCTAGTTTCACCTTCATCGAAAGTTGAATAAGTGCAATAATATTTATTTCGAGTGTTGAAGATATTATACATTAGTGAAATAAACCTGGCTGCCAGGTAAAATATACAAGAAAAATCGGCCGGTCTGTTAATGGTCTTGGTAGCACAGTGGTTAGTGCAGTCGCCCGGTTTGCGAAAGACGCGGGTTCGATTCCCGCCTTAGCCAAGACCGAATGTCTTTTTCTGGTTTTCATATCCATACCCAGATTGCAAAATAAAGACAAACCCCTTTTTATGAACACTCAAACTGCCTTCTAGCATCACTTTAGAATTACTTGCTCATTCATTCTGATTGCTGCAATATTTGCGGGTAAGTGTTCAGACATCTCAATAGCTAAACCAACGTTGCAGCGTTCCTTTAGTTCAATCGCAAAGCTTTAATGTTAAAAAAATGTATACAATGTGAATGTAAGTAGGTATGTGTGTAACCAAAAAAAATATCTAACTAACAGTTACTGTGCGTTAGAGCTTAGAGAAATGTGTTTGTAATTTTTTTGTGAACTTAAATGAAATAAACAGAAATTCACAGTCCTGATTCAACTCTTTGCCTAATTCCATAAAAACATTATCAACTGTAAAGCTAATATTGCAAAAACAATCTCATAATTGGTATACTAAACTCCAGTTAGACACACAATGAACGTCTGAATGAAATACGCGACACTTCCTTCGCTCTCCGGGGCCGTAAATCATTCAATCTGCTTTATGGGCCGTTCACTCACTCGTTCACTCGGTCTTGGAGGCCGCTCACTGGGAAGGAGGTAATTTTTGTTATTTATTGTCGAGTCTTTCAAGCTATCAGATTAATTGGTAAGGATATGCCAGGTTATACAGATTCTGATAGATCAGTGTTTTTTTACCACATACACGGATAGAGAAAGAATGAGGAAGAAAGAAAGAAAGAAATGAAATTTATTGGACACTAAACATAACAATAAAATTTACACAACAAATACCTAGTAGCAAATAAAGTGTCTAAACGGCTGCCCCTCAGCACATGCCGCGTTGGTTACAGAACCATCACGACCCTGGTTTTCAATGAGATGGAGGAGGAGGGAGGGAGGTTAATCAAAGGATTCGCAAGTGTTGCGTACGAAATATATTTTTCATTACTCATACTCTGAAAGTAGGTCATTACTGACCTGAGAAGCGGGCTGAAAGTAATACTTTTCATCCCTAGGGAGAATCACTTTCAACTGACAGCTGTCATATTATTTAAAAAAAAACTAGTTCTTTTTCACTTAACTATTGAA
This sequence comes from Udea ferrugalis, assembly GCA_950022985.1. Lineage (NCBI taxonomy): Eukaryota > Metazoa > Arthropoda > Insecta > Lepidoptera > Crambidae > Udea > Udea ferrugalis. The sequence continues at coordinate 17,450,097 of OX465522.1, forward strand.
CCATGTTCCAAATTTCTATACAGCCACGATGTAAAATTGAAATAACTTATAGTTAAGGATTGATTAGAGAATATATATTTTTTAAATAACTTTATTTTATAATTCAGTTTCAACAATTTCTTTAAAATAACGTAGCTTTGAGCAAATTATTTACCATTTTTCCAATGATGAAAATAAAAAATAATGGCTGAATAGCGGGTCGGCCACAGAAAAAAAAAACAAACAAAATAGGCGGGAAAGCGGCAATTCGATCTTCATGAATTAATTCATGTTTTAATTTTTACTTTCCTCGTATTTGTAATGAAAAGCACAGTGTTTACCTCGGGTTAAAGACTTATTTAGTCCCTCGAACTATTGGCGCCCTCACTTCGTTCCGGGCGCCAAACCCCGTCTCGGGACTAAATAAGTTACTTTCACCCCTCGGATAACAATGTACTATAAAAAAAAATACCTACTCTAGTTGTGCACTTTTTCATCCTCTTCTTTACCTGGAAGTATCAATACTTCGTTTCCATTTAAAGATTCATAAGTCATAATAATAAGTCTCGGGTCCACTGCCAGGCTCCACCTTCCTCAAAATGCGTTGGAGATGTGCAGCTCAACTTCAAGCCACGAAAATACTTTCCGTCTTCTGTAAAGTGATTCTATTAACTCATTTCTAACCTCGAACAGCAGCTGAATCTAACTAACATTATACGAGATGACATCTATGCCAAACTTCGCTAGGCGGTTTAATAGCGATGACTTACTTTCACTGCCACTGAAATTGATTTTATTTGATTAATTTAGAACCTTATAAATAAGGCTTGTAAAAAAATAATTGTCTGTCATAAACGAACCCTCTTGCCTTTCGAAAGAAATCAAGAAAAAAATCGTGATAGGAAATTGCATTTACTCTTCTTTCATATTTTTTAATTCGGTCCACAGATAAAAAATAGCGTGCGTGAGACACTCCCTACCCTCTTCGTTCCGTCGTGAATTTTTCAAAAGAGTTTTTAATCAGTCGTCAAGCGATTTACAAATTAAACAGGGGCCGTGTTATGAAGAAATATCGCGAGGCTGTGTGCGCGTTTCCATTGGACAATCATAGACTCTAGAATCTTTTAACAATGAATACCAACTATTTAAGGACTGAAAATTGTAAAGTTTTAGTTATGACAGCTACATAAGTACTGTCTGGTGGTCATTGTAATGAGAGTTAGAGAAAGCGAGATTGGGAGTTTATTCAATGCGAAAAAACTCTTCATGAAGACCCTGATGACTTCGGTCGATGACTTACTCTCACTTTGAATAGTAAATAATGTACAAAACTAATAAAATTTTGATTAATTATTGTCTGTTGTGGTTACCCGGTCGTGTATTTTATCTAGTTGATCAAATTGTACAAACAAATGACTTTTTGGAACTAAAACTTTCGGAACTCTCTGAGCTCTTCCCGTGGTTAAAAATATGGTAATAAGAGCGCTCACTTAAATATTAACGCAAAAAGATTGTTAAATATTACCTTGTCAATTTTGAGTGCCATAAAGTGTTTCTCAACTTTATCTTATAGTAAAATAAAGTAACGAGGTGCCCGTGGCGCAGTTGTGACAGTTGAGCGGCAACGATCGCTGCTGTAAATAATAATAATTCATTTATTAAGAAGATAACATAGCTCCACTGGGTTAGTATCACTTACTATGCTATGTTAGTAATACAAAATTAAAATAGAGCAAAACGTGTGTGTAAAGCAACACACGCCGGGTCGGAAATGTGATGTTGTTGGAATGAAAATATTGGAATATAGCTCGCGCCACCTCAGTTGAGGTGAAGCCTGTGCCTAGCAGTGGGACGTCTAAAGGCCGTTTATGTTTATGCAATAACGTAAGTTTATAAAAGCCGACATTGCCGTGCCGAACAATGCGAACGCGCCGCAAGAGTTATAGCCGGCAAGGATCTTTCCGCAAAAAGCTCGCAAATTTCGTCATCAATTATCATTATTAGGGAGCGGAGGCGCGTAATTGAGTTTTATAAATGGCGACGCGACGACCCGTCGACGCCTGTCATAAGAACGCTTCTGCGTAGGGCTGGCACTCTGCAATAGAGGAATTTTGAAAAAAAAAAAACATTTAGCTGTATTCGATTTACTAGCAAACTTACGATCTGGCACTATCGATTTTACTATACTTTTCTTGTTTCATTTGTTGTACCTAGAGATTGTCTGGAAGAAACAAGGCCGCCTAAATAGCATCAACTTCAGTCATTATTGTTTGTTCAAAAGTTTTATTAGTGCAAATATAGTGTATACTCTCACATCGTACTGTTTAACCTTACCTTCATTTGGTTTATTTTTGTTTTCTTGCGAACCTCTACCTCAAGAATCGCTCTCTGGCGATAAGTCAGCTTTAACCATAGAGCTTGCAGAGCTTGTTATTGGCTTTAACTGTATATTGGTCTCTGTATTTTATTACAACTGTTAAGTTTTAGTACACATCTATTGCCTAAATTATTTTATTATTGCCTGTTGCCGCGTGGGTATCTATCTTTATTTTTTTTTGTTGTTTTGGTAATGATAAAAAACGTTTACTTCTCAAAAGATGTACTATACTCATCGTCGTCAAGTCAAGTCGTATATGACAGGGTTGCCTAGCTTAAACTAAATGTAAATAAAACAAGTATCACTGGACATTTAAATCGTAAAATACGGGATTGCTATCATGTACCTTATTTGTTTTGAGTTTCCGAAATTTCGCCGCTTGTAACACGCCATAGTCACAGAGTAACTGGAGATCTTGCGGGTGAGACGTTATTGGCAGCCATATCGGTCTTCCCTACTTCGAATTATTTTATTATGTTCGCCGGTGTTCACAAACTCACTATTGTCTCGCACCTGTTCCCGACATACAACACTTACGGTATCTGCGCGCGAAAAGACACTTTGTTTGTATTTCCGGTTTTTGTACTTCCTAATCACTGAATTCCAGACACTTGGCAGTCTAAACCTGTCTTCACGATAGATATTTTTGTGTTTGTTATAACATATTTGATTTCATATTGAATGTCATAAAATCTATGGCCTACACCTGGCCACCAGAGCGAATCTAGTAAATAAGTAAAAGTATGTTTGTTCGCATGAAAATAATCATAAAAGATGGTTAAACAAAAATTAGATCACATTTCACCAAAACCTGGCATTCAAACACATAATGTAAGTTAAGAAACAAATGTACACACAAAACATTAAAAATTAGGTTGCCACAGCTCCAGTGGACCTGTTTAAATGTACCAACATATTCCCCGACTGAATAGGGACACGTATCGATCAACAAGGTTCTTACATTTATTATATGATAAGTGACATAATATGCTGCGAAGAGGCAGCCCTGTGATGAAGGATTAGTGGCGGAAACGTGTCGACGGATCATGCCGCCCGCGCAGGTGATCAAGAGCCTGCGCCACGAAATACTTCCTACAATTACTCGCAAATAAACACTGAATAATATCTTTTCGCCTGGGTTCAGTCAAGGCAATTTTATTTCTACATCTGTAGATAAGTTCAATAAAATAGCAACTGTACAATTAATAGTCCTAATTTCGTTTTCTATCTACTTGAGATTATTTAATGTTAAACACTTTGTTACAGTCTTATTTTTGAATCATATTTCTCTGAACTGCACTTGAATTTAGGTATATCAAACTAAGCTATCGGAAGAAATAGAAATTAAGGCTGAAATAAAGAGCTGACGTCCAATAGACATAGAAACCAAGTTTGATAAAGACTGGTGATGCGAAATTGATCATATGGATTGGACACAGGGAAGGTTAGATAAAATCAATGAAATCGATCTACATTTGTATTTGTGTTATGTTTCATGTTGAACGTTTGAATACGTATAGAAACGAACACTGTGTTTGCAATGTGTACAAGTTGTTTTCGATTCAAGATTGAGATTTTAATGAAAAATTCAGAGATACTTATTTTTTATTGTTGTAATCTTAAATAACATTTCGTCTCGAAGAGTCGTGAAGAGACTCTACTTAGGAATAACCGTAACATACCACTGCTTCGAACACTTGGTTAAAAAAGTCCGCCAGCTAATCATGATTACCTCACAAAGTACTCGTAATACAAAAATCCATGCCAGGCTATTATAGCTCAGAATTTTAAAAGTTTCCTCCGTTTCACTTTCAAGATAAGGCGACTTTCCGCTCATAACTCCTCGAAGGGTGGTTAGGGCTAATGGGTGCCCACTCCGGCAGATTTACGGTGGCCTGCAGCCAGTTATTACGCTGATTCTCATGGCGAGGTAATGGGGAGCTGGGAAATTGACGGCTGCCTGAGGAGACGGGCGTGCGTGCTGAAATGTGTTGGCCCATCAGATCCTTTAAGCGGTCGGAGCTTGAAAGCCAATTACTGTTTCGTGTCTGTTTTTGTGTATTAAATTACTTCATTATCTGTTGTTTTGTCAACGCTACATTTGTTAAGGTATTTTAATGCAGGGATTCTTGAAGAAGAAATTGAAGACGTAATTGTCTTCAATTTCTTCTTCAATAATGATGATTTGTAATTAAAGTTCATTAGAATAGGATGTAGCACAACTTGTCATTGAGGTTATCTTGTGACTCCTATTAAACAACTAGGTACGTTGTTTATCCTTACCTACAATATTCTAGACCATTGAACTATAGATGGTAGATGCTAGATGTCGCTAGATGTCAGTCGTTAAGCCTAGTCAGAGGCCTTAGGGCGGCTTGATAACATCTGACAATAAGGTTGCTCACTAACCTTACACCCCTCCAACAACCCGCACTGAGCCCGCGTGTTGGAGTATGGCTTGTTCCACCTCATCGTTGAGGTGAGGCCTGTGCCCAGCACTGGGACATTTATAGGCCGATTATGTTATGTTATGTATTGAACTATAGGGCAAACTTTTGTCTCTTACCTTTCTCTCTCTTTCTTAATGAGTTGACCAGACGCCGATTGCGAAACATTTTAAATCTTTGCTACAAGTTTGAAAATGAATCATTACCTAGCCATGGTGAAAAATGGGAAGGGTACAATAACCAAAGTCAAATCATACCAAAAGTTGCCAGATGCATAAATTACTTATAGCTGAATTTCTTTTACATCCTTTGCAACTCACAACTACCAGATTTAAATCAATCAAAATTACCTCAGCCTTAAAGTTCCGATATTCATTGAATACCAAAAGTGAACAGACTCGCAGCACAACACAATCGTTATCCGATACACCATGTCAAGTGAACGATATAATATTTCTGGTCTGTCATTTACTTGATTGAGTGTCTCGAAAGTGGTCAAGATTACAGGTTGCCGGCCCCTGACGTGTTATTACTCGGCGTTCAGTCATGTTTGACTTAACGAGGTAGGGTCTCGGCCGATGGCTAATGCCTGACGTGGCGGTGGTGAAAGGGAAATATTCTGGGAAATACTTAGAGGTTTGGTATTCGGATTGGACAAATCAGATTGGCATTAAAATAATGGTCTCCATTGATAGTAAACTCTGCTCAGTTGGTCAGTAAACCCATAAAGATGATTTGCAAAAAGTATTATTTCTTTGTACATCATCTGCAGGGTGAAGTTTTACTTGGCTAGATAAAGTGAATCCTGAAGTATAGAAAATGGAGAAAATTGCTTGCAGGAGACTAGGGGCCGATTTAGCCATTAAGCACTGAACTTCGCTTTTTGCAAACAAGTTTTGTGCGTTGGAATTAAATCAGTCTGGATGTAGGAATTTTCATAATCTGTCTTTCCTGGTTTTTGTAATTCACGAGTTTATGGACATAAGCCATCTCAAAATGAAGGTGAAATACTCTTGCTCGCTCGCTTTGCACTCGCTTTGCACTCATATGGAACTAGTCCACCAATTCACAGTCAAAATGTCAAACACGGCATGAAAGGAGCCACAAATTTCTCTGGTTGATCAAATCCACAAGGCGATAATCTAGCTACCAACCAAGATGATAGCCCCCAAAATTAGTAAGCTTAAGTAGAAGCTGGCGACATGTGCTGTAAAACAGAATCAGCTTGTTCATTATTGGAGACAGAGCCTTGACAAAAGTAGTGTAGGATTCCTTCCGATCAGGTAAACTAGACATAATCTTATAATATCCTCACGACAATATCCCGATAATAATAATATGGGTTAGTCAGAGGCACACTGATTGTTGCCGTCACGGTGAACGGAATATACAGAAGCCTACATTTCGCCGAGGGATTTCAATCTTATAATATGGATTTTAAAACAAAGATATGTTTTGTTACAGGTACGTCACTTCGAAGGAAAGATGAAGGGAATCAACAAGACTACAGCGACGGAACACTACTTAGAATTTCCCATAACATTTGCTGTAAGATTCATAGTTTCATTGAATATTAAGTATCTATAGCAATTGTTTTTGTCACACCAGCAACATAATTTTAGCGACAGTTTCGCAGTTTTTGAAAAGTTGAAGCAGTTTCTAAAAATATAGCTAAGTGTGACTTATTGCTTATCACTTGTAGATCATTTTCTTTGACCTTTATTATCTATCTCAATGACATGTTGAAGAATCCGAAGTACTTCACACAGTCATTCATGATGTCTATCACTGTCTGTCCGAGACTTTATCTAAAGTGGTAGGTTTTAGGGATAAGATCTAAATTATGTCAGTTTTTGTACATCGACATGTTATACAGTGACAAGTGAAAAATGGTTATTTTTAAAATTGATAACGATGATGTCATTGGCTTTGAAATAAACGTCCAAAAGTGAGTTCGCTCTCTTAATAATGGTGCTGTACTAAATTGTAATAATGTCCTCCTGAACGATTTGTCTTTTTGTTTTGTACTTTCGATATTTCTAATAATGATAATATGTTCAAAATTTTGTAAGATTATATTTACAGTCAGTCATCGGGCATCTTTGTGCTTCGGAAGGCACGTCCAGCAATCCTGGTTGACGTCGCTAGATGTCAGCCGTTAACCCTGGTCAGAGGCCTTAGGGCGGCTTAATAACATCTGGCATTAAGGTTGCTCACTAACCTTACACCCCTCCAACAATCCGCACTAAGCCCGCGTGTTGGAGTATGGCTTGTCCCACCTCATAGTTGAGGTGAGGCCTGTGCCCAGCAGTGGGACGTAAGGCCGTTTTTGTTTATGAGATTATGATGAACGAACTCTAACATGATTAGCGGAATCGCTCCTCGTCGGGGCTTTGATCTGCTGCCGGTCGTTACATCTGATTGGTGCTCAAGTGGCGGCTCTCTTGAAGCGCGGTGGTCAAACAAATTGCCTCGAATTACGTCGCTTTACATGAAGATGGCGCTGGTTGGCGAGGATTGAGATTGACGGTTAGTGTGCTGCTTGGTGATTTGAACCGTCATCTTTTACTACTTAGTTTTATTGAAAAACAGGATGTGTTAAGAATTGGCTAGTTTACGTGGACATCCATATAACGCATAACAGAACATATTAGCCAGTAAATGAAGCAAGTGAGCAAGATGCTACTTAGAATTAAAACATGAAACGGGGATTAACGTGGCACAATTTATTTCAGAAATCAGCAACCACTTCTATCAGCTGTCAAACACGAAATGTTTGACAACAGAACAACCTCTATCGGGACAGGTAGTTCCTTATAAATTCCGTCTACCAACTGTATCACGTGTGCAATCTCCAGTAGCTTTACGACTAACATAACTTATTCTAAGCTGAAATGTACTAGGGTAGGGAACATGATTCATAATATGTAATAATAAAAATCAGTACAGGCAATATTTTACGCTCAGCATTACCAGTGCTATTACTTTAAAGTAGCGGCAAAAACACCTAATGACTACCTTTTGCTGCCAAATCATAATTAACCCTACCTCCATAAAACTGGACTTCTATTCCATGGAGTTAGCAGATTTTATCATCATTTTCTTTCACCAGCCACGCTTCATTAAAAATTAGTCACAGTAAATTGTGAACATCATGCACCTATTAATTTGTCTAGAAAATACGTATAATTCTAACTGGCCCGGACAATGAACGTTTCTAGTACGTGACGTCTTTGTGTTGCAGCTAGAATGTAAGACAAGTCGTTTTACGAGTCAATTTGTACCCCATTTAGAAACCAACAACTTACGGACGTTAAATGTGTAACGTCACGTGAACAGCTGATTATTTGCAGTACAAGTTAGAGTATACTCGTATTAGAACAAAACACAGTCTGAAAAAATAAATACTGTAAAGAAATAGCAGAAGAATAAAATCAGTACTCGGTGCATTTTTTTTTACCGAGCGCAGGAGGCAACATCTTTTGTGTGAGGGACGTTGACATCACTCATCAAGCAAAATGTATTGTGAAACATCTACGGCTGTTATTTAATAAGGTTTCTTGAAGAAAAAATCTAACTAGTTAATTGTCAAAAAATACCATGATTCTTAAAATGTTAACTATTTCCTAATCTTAAACAACCAAGAACCATTCAGGTCACTTTGCAAAATGGCTGAATTCCCATTCCACATGCCACTTTTGCCTTTAAAATCGTGGCTTCTTCATGACTATGGGAATAAAGTTTAAAATTGGCTTGAAATTGTTGGTTGGTGAACCTGTAATCTTCAGTTAGCGCAATGTGTTATTTGGCAAAGTGGCGGTTTGGAGTTGGCTTTGTGAAAATCAGAATGAGGTGGTCGAAGTATGGAAGATTGACTGCATAAGATAGTGGCGAGTAATAGGCGATAATATGGTAGGCTGTCTGGTCTTTTTGTATGGACATAATGTGGAGAAGGTCTCAGAATTATAAACCATGTATGAAGGGATGTTACGGACTATTGGCGGTTTGTCTTGATTCCTATTTACATTTTACACTTTGAGTTGTGTTAATAGAATAATATTTTTGCTCTTAAGTGCAAGAATTAATATTAAATTTCAGGATCGTAGACAGTTTTTGTTATCCGATAGTTTGAGATGTCCTATCATAGTATGAGACTTACGTCACTAATGCAATATATAATTCTCAGTTTTAAGGAGCATTTAAAATGAAATCATTCGATTATGAGTTACATATGAGTTTTGTTTTAGTAGAGTTTGCTGAAGGTTAATTAAATGTTTCACAATATCTTAAAAGATTTCAAAAGATGCAGAACAAGAATGAGCGGTCTAAGATTCAAATCCTTGAAAAAGCTGTTTGTTATATTTTCAACAACTACAGTTTTGTTTCCATTATTTTTCTATTTTAGTATTCTTGCTGAATATCAGTGTACTAATATTATATTCGAAAGTAAAGACAAAGATCAGTCATTAAATTAAAATGATTGATGGGTAGCAGGGACGTGGGATGGGTGGGCTATCATCTCTCTATCTGATACCACATCGCATCGTGCTATCCGGCAGATTATGGCTTGTATCAGCCTGTTATCCAAACCTGTTGTTTAGATGAAGATTTATGGCTTGGGTAAAGACAGCATCCATTATTATGCATTTGAGATCATTCTGGATTTCAACATATTTAGAGTTTGTGTAAAGCTTGAGAGTTACGATTGCAATAATCGGATGTTGACCGCAATTCTGCAATTGACATTTTGTTGATTTAATTGTTTACTTATTATTACTATTCATAGTTTACCTTTAAGTAGCCTCATATTGATGTGTGAAGATGTCAGCTTACCGAACCTCAAATCTTGGCAATGATCCTCATAATTAACCACTTGGTTAACAGCACCACATTTCTTTAGTACTTTCGCTTAAAAGTTTTATTACATTTTGCTAATTCAGACTCAGATGTCCCCGTGGGCACGCCCTCCGCAAGGTGGACCGACGATCTGACCGATCGTTGTGGAGATCCTTGGGGGAGACCTATGCCCAGCAGTGGGCGTCGTTCGGCTGAAAAGAAGAAAATTCAGATTCAACTTTTCACATATTTAAAACAAAAGTACCTTCTCGTGGTTGCAATTATAAAACAAAGCTTGTTCTAAATAAATGTCAATTTATGCAGATTGATTATCAAATAGCTTGATCAACAGCACGCGTCGATGCGTCGTTTTAATTAGCGGCGCGTACGCAGGTAGGATTGCTATCTGTCTGCGTGTGGTCTTTGCAGGTGGCACTGTCCGGAGGGAACTGGGCGGTTGCGCTGGTCGGTACATCCTGACAAAAATTATGGTTTTATATCAAAAATGCGTAATTTGCAAAAGAAGCATCAAAACGGGCACGGCCTTCATATTCTTATTCGCATTCATAACAACTTAAACAGCTCTTCAACAACACTTGAACTTCTGTATCGCTTTGTCACTTTCGTTCTTGTTGCTGCTGCCATTTGCAAGTAAGTGACAAAACAGGTTAACTGCCTAAACTATGCTGCGATCGTTTTTAATAATAAGGGGGTGAGTATATGTATAACAAACTCTGCAATTGCGATGAGTCCGACGACAAGACATTTACATTTGGTGGTGTTTGATTGTTGGAACATAAATATGACTCGATCTTGTGGAGCATACAAATCTTAACAAAAGAATAAACTAAATAACTTAGAATTTAGCTTATCATAAGACTGTGAGGTAGAAGCTAAAATTTAGATCAATATTGCACGTAGTGCCTTCGGAAAAGTGGAAAGGGTGGCTTACCATTGAAGCTTGTGAAAGTTAAATTAAGGTCTAAAAGGCTACATCTGCCCCATACTTCTGTGAATATAAGGTTGGGTTGCACCATATGACTTTAACAATAACAAACATCAAAATTTCAGTTAAAGTACCGGTCAGGTAAGCAAAAATGACGTCAAATTTGACAATTTGACTTCATTTTTAGTTCTAACCGGTAACTTTAACTGAAATTTTGATGTTTGTTATTGTTAAAGTCAGATGGTGCAATCCACCCTAAGTCTTGGATTGACAATAATGATCTCGTAAAACGTTTGAGCATTAAAACTGACGGCATTTAGCTTCAGACGCAAACTTACTTCACTCAAATTCACGCTATATCAATCAGTCTCGAAAAAATATCGACTAGCTCCTCGTACCTATAAGGAACTAGCAGCCACCCGCGACTTCGTCCGCGTGGACTTAGCTGTATGTGAAAAAAGATTTTACCGCTTTTCTGTTGAAATTTTCCCGAGTTTTCTTTGCTATAAACCTCACGGAGCCTGTGACTTTTCCAACGAATGCAATACCGTGGAAATCGGTTCGTGCGTTCTGGAGTTATATAGCGTCGGAAGGAAAACCCGACTTATTTTTATATAGTAGATTATAAATCTTTGACTGTCAATTTAAACATGCATAGTTACTTAGGTTATTTAATATTGAATTTTAAATAACATAACGCCCAGACATTGAGAGAACACAAAAGTTAATCGCTTCAATCCACTACAAAATGTTTTGTAACTAAACGAATAAATTATTGCCATTTTGCTATTGAGATTAGCAGTGTACCGTCCAGAAACAAACCTAAGGTAATCCCTTACAGATATGCATTTGTATGCAGCGGTGCACCGCCGCAGTCAATGCAACCATGAAGCCTGTGTACTCCCGCTGAATTCAGATATAGCAGCATAAATATGTAGTTCGCGATGCGCGTGCGATTACGAAACAAGCCATTATTAGCAAGCCCTTCGCAGTGGAGGATTCATCGGTGATTGGAAATCTTACCTCATCGATTAGGAACTCAAGACTTGACACACTTTGAAAATGTATGAATTTTCACATCAACCCTTTCATATGAAAAAATATAATTTTTGGTACTATTGTACTAAGAAACCCTCGAGGTGAGGCACAAAACCAAATAAAATTGTTCAAATCGATTGGACTTTTTTAAACTAAGTCATTAACATGAACAACTTAAACTTCGTTAAACTTCATAAAAAATATATTCGTAAGAACCAAATAACAAACAGACGAGACAAAGGGCGAGCCTACCACCGTTATCATGGGTGCTAGAAGGGTTTGTTATCGGCGTTTTTGATCGTTACTTTTGTACATTGAACACAAAGTAGGTGTTTGACAGGCTTGAACTTCGGACCACACGGATTTCAAGCCAACCACTGGGCTTCCAGATTCTGATGACAAGAAGCTTCAAAAAATTACAAAATTCCGTTGAAATTACATTTACTTAAAGAAAGTAATAGGACTGTAATAATTAAGAAAGGCTAAGGGTTATTAAAATTCTCGGCAAAAATATTACGGGAATTAAAATATCTCAGTCAGCGATTATTTTCTGGTTTGAATATTAGGTTCTTGTAAGAGAAAACCTTTTAGAAGTTTAATTTTCTTGAGCTCACTAAGTTAGACTTTTCATTAATCTATCAGAAATTCACGTAGAACAAATAAAAGAGATTTTGTCAGGTTCAGAAAATCTATACGTAATGCAAAATCAAAAATAAACAGTAATTTAAATAAATGTATCATTTTGTTTAACAACCGGCCTACTGAGGACACATTAAGTCCACCATTTGAGAATAAAAACATTGTGGATCAATAAATAAATATCATCGGACCTTAAACCACATAGCGCCATCTAGCCCCAGACAAAGTAAAGCATATGGTAAAGCCTACCAGAGAACGAATAAACATAGCTATACGATTTTTCTTTTTGTAAATATGTATAGTTGTACACATACTTAATACATAGGAAACACCCAGTATAAACAGACATGTTCATGCACTCGAAAGTTTTATAGTGCGGGGATCGAACCCGCGACCTTTATCAATGTAGCTAACTTCTTAGCCACTACAGCAAATCGGTCTTCCAAATAAACCCCCAAAAACCTTTCCGCGCATCAAGCCCGCATTCTTCGCCGTAGGTGTCTTCACCTCACTTTGCATGCAGTGCGCCGGTCGAGGCCGGTGGTCCCACCATTGTCATTCCGGCCGCGACTGCGCATACTACAGACCATTATAAATTAGCTCGGACGATTTAAAAATGCTGCAATGGTTCATAATGGCCACACTCGAGCAGTTTCGGGTTAATCAGCTGTTAATATTTTAGCGGATGGTTCGGATGGCCAGGTTTTGGACTGTCGTTTTGGTTGGAATGATTTATGGCAGGTGTATGAATAGATTGTAAATAGGTTATTAATACAACAAACTTTGAAAGTACATCGCACTGTTGGGCACGGGCGCCACCTCAACTATGAGGTGGCGTTTAACTCTAACAAGTTCAGTGCGGATCGTTGGGTGTCAGGTCAATGATTATCCCTCCTGTCAGATGTTATCAAGCCGCCTTGAGGCCTAAGCCGACAAGCCTTAAAGATCAAGTGCATTCCGATGTCCGAAAAACACATTACAACATTTTTAATTACCTATAGGTATGAAACGAATGGAACTTACCCATTACATTTATGACTAGGCGTGCGTTTCTTTACAAAAGCTGCCAATTTTACAGTTCAACTAATCTACGAAATACATTTTGACAACTGCCAGCCACCTTCATGCAATGCTAAAAAGGTTCAAGGGTTCTGTCAGGCTCCAAAGTCAAGCCACTGCGCAAGAATTGTATTTCTATTGAATTTAAGTACAATTTCAAAAGACACTGACATCTGTCAAAATGTATTTCTTAGATTAGTTGAACTGTAAGTTCCTACCAAAGTCGTTTTAAAAACTATTGCCTAACCCAAGTGGCATTATTGGATAGCTATTTGACCAACGCAAACAACACCTTAATCGCAAACTAACTCTATTTAGAGACGTATCATTTAATTCTGGTCAGCTTCCTCCACCAACCTTTACTTTCGAACTCAGCATAAATAACCCTACGGCTTTCTACACAATAAAAGGGATTACTAGTACGCAAGTAGTTACACAAGCTCGCTATAAACGCCTTAATAGAAGCGTTCGCATTCGGACGGGGTCCATTGGGGCCTATAATGGAGTTAGCGCTGACGTTTGGAGAATTTTTACCGATGGTCGCTTAGACCGAGTGTGGGAGGGTTGATTATTGTATCTTCGAGGGAATTAAGGTAATGCGGAGGTTTGTAGCGTTTATTCGGTGTCTGTGTTTTTTACTCTTAAGAATACATGTATGACCGTGATCGGTAAGTCATCTATTAGAAAATATAGTAGTAGTACCTATACGATGCAGACAGCATCTTTCCGTTATTTTTTCACATTTCAACAAAAAGCGAATTTCGATTAGAAATTTAAGATAAAACAAACTTTGTCTTGGTTGGGTAGCTTTTGTTGTGTCATTTCAAATCACATCAGGTAGGGTACGCCATAAGACCCTGGTTTCTCGTTTTCCCCCAGTCACTACCAGCTACCCTTCTTAAGTTTTTGGTACATCTGGTTTGAGCGAGTCAAACATTACTTTTGCCAAGCTGTGGCCTCCTACCGAGAACCTGTCTATTCAACAAATCATCGGTTCTACGACGACCTGCCCCCTGCCACGACAGTTTGCTCTCCTTTTGTATATCCAAAAACACTATTTCGAACGCTTCTTAAATCCCCAGCTAGTCCTCAATACAACCATTGACCGTTAAATCCCAGCAACAATATTTCAAAACAATCGCCAGTCGTTAGCGGCTGCAAATCAAAGGTCCCTGACACGTTCAGCGCCAGTTAAATTTAGGAGGCAATTTGCGAATAACTTATCACAACGAGTAACTACCTAACTAAAGTCGGCTCAGTCGTAAATACAATGCTGGCGACGTTCTCTGGGTAGGGCTGCTGTCAGGACCTGGCTTATTTCATATTATACCTATTCATTAAAGATCTCTTAAACATACCACACGTTCACGGCTGTATGCCAAATGGGGTAAGAGGCACTCTAATTACTGACGTCATGGTGAACGGAAGAATCAGAAGCCCACATTTTGCCGAGCGGTATTGTACCCAACGTGGTAAAGGGTAAACGCGTTATCCGAGTTGCTTGGTTTTTTTATTTACCATCGCCGGAGAGTTAACCGCAATTGTTCTATGAACACAAAGAAGGCCGGTCTTTAACTCGTGTTCCGGGATATAGTGTATATACACTGGGCCACGATGCTTCCACAGCCTGTCTCTCTCTCGGTCTCTAAAAAATTCAAATTGAACAATCTTTTCTTTCTAGCGTTGGACATTCAGTTGGTTCGTATTGATAAACTTTTGGGTTTTTGTTAGTTTGTCCAGAATGAGAGGCTTTGAATTAAATTCAATCTTTTTCTGAAAAATGAAAAAAAACTCCCAAGAAATATTATGAGGTACCTACCAATAGTTATTTGAGAGTAAGTATACGGAAAGTAAGTATTATTCTTGATAAAGGTTTCCTAAATCTAAGGGTACCTACTACAAGGAAATGTATTTTTTATGAGATGAATAAATGTCTGCAAACCTAATGACATGTAGAAAGTTATGGCCGCTTTGCTCATGGCTAGTCGCCCTAAAGTGAAAAACATTAAACAGTCATTTAACAGAAAATACGAAAAGTCTTCATACAAACCCTGTTTTGCATACCACCGGCTAATTTAAGTGTTCCATAAAGAGGATAATTTATGCGCTAGTAACGTTTCCTAATCGCATCAACAGAATGACACTACTAGTAGTGACGACCTCGGTATTTAGACAATTCTAATTCTGAGGAAAAACAATAGTAAAATACAATTTATTCCAAACCATAAAATGTGTAATGTGTGATAGCTGTAGACGCTTCAGAAGTTAATCACCTAAGAAACCTAAGCTTAATGGATTTTTTAAACATTTGAGCCGAAAAAAATGCCATTTTGTTTTTCAGTTGGTGTCTTACAATTTTCAGAACATAGCCCGAATCTGTTAAATCCATTACTAAAGTACATTTGGAATGAGTACTTAATACTAATTAATAATTATTAGCTATAATAATGATAAGCTTAATAGCTGACATTTGAACATTGCGACGATACCTTGATTTTGAAGATGGAAAAATTTACAAACAGTGGTTCAGTAGGGTAACCATTTTACTTTTAACCCGCTGCGAATTAAAAAGTCTTCTTTAAATAAAGTAGCCGACTACTTAGTTAAAATAAGCTTTCATTCTCAATAGTTGTCTTTACAAGAGCACCTATACCTAATAAATTGAACACAAATGTATTCAGCACATAAAACCTTATGTCGTACATTTCCATGTGAATTGTCAACACGAAGCGAGTTATCGTCGTTAATTACGCGCAGTAAATCGCGCGATAAAGTCTTCGGTCGGCGATAAAGTGTTGAACACATAACCTCTAGATACACGATCATTCTGGGATCGCAGGCACGGCACTGTAAAGGCGTGTACCGGTCGCATTAATACCGGTTGATTTTGAATACTGAACTGAACCGGTAAAAGATAACCTAGTCTTCTTAGACAAGTGAAAAATTGTATTAGTATTTTTTACATCTGTGGTAAACATACAGGCTAACCACTATACAGGTAAAACACGATCATTCTGAGAACGCAGGCACGCCACTGACTGTAAAGGCGTGTACCGGTTGCATTAATACCGGTTAACTTAGAATATTAAACCGGTAAAAGATAACCTAGTCTTATTTTTGGACACGTAAAAAAATGTATTAGTATTTTTACAACATCTGTGACAGGTAAAAACTATCAGAGTCTGTGGACCCGCGTAATACCAGAATGTTGCTCAAGTGCTGCTATCTGTGTGATAAAACAGCAAAGACCGCAAAGCTATGGCTCAGAAGGAAAACCTCAGTTGGGAGTTAATTCTGCATTGCAGCTTTAGTGTCCTGGGAAGGAAAACTCTGCACGAGGCCATATTAGTTTTCGAGTGTGACTATAAACATATAACCTACGTGATGGTGGCGACCGGTGTGATGACGAAAAGTATGAATTTTTGTTTTCAGAACAAAAACCTTACAACGTACAAGCGATAACACACGCACGCACGTTAGACCTGAGCGTTTCTGAGCCTCTTGTCAGCTTGAAATCGTCGAAAATTCTGACCCCACTTTGATGTAAATAATCCACCCCTGAAACCAGTATTTCATAGATGCCACGCCATTGCTGATGAAAGTCTTACATTTGCAATGATGGAATCGCAAGTAACTTGTAAAGCGAAACATGGCAATTGAACTAAGTAAGTACAGCTGGCCTGCAGCGTCAGTGAAACCTCTAAATATACCGGAAGACTATAATACCTCAGCTCTGAAACCCGAAATGTCGATAACTGTAAAATAAAGTAAGAATAATCAGATAAATTTCACAGTTGATTCAAAGAAGTCTTCATAAATACTTCTCTAATAATGATTATGTACGCAGCCCCTGCCAATAATTAAATAATAATCCCCTTATTATGCAAATATAAATTGATCGTTCTCGGTAAATACCGTGCCAACGCCATCGCGACTTAAGACCGGTTTTCACCTAATGTGTAAACCTCTTAACACGACTTAATTATGACAAATTTATGTAGAGCCGTACTGCCGTACAATTTCTTACAGACGACAGGTCTTATAAAATGGAATCTTTAAAATAATCACTAGATATTTTATGGTGTGTAATTATTACTGAAGGCGACAGTAAAGATTTGTATCGTATACTCTAGATATTGTTAAGTCAAGTAATTTACGATTTGAGTGGGAGATAAATATCTTTTAGATTGAAAAAGTTGGGAAACGTAATTTGCGGGAGTGTTGTGGTTTTGCGATAGTTAGATTTATCGTATAATTTATAATTTACTTTGAGGAGCAAGCGAGTCCCTAAGTCGTAGCAAATACTATTTAACGTAGCATGTACAATCATGTTATGAGGATAGATAGCCTGTCAAGATTTACAAACTACTGGCCATTTTAGCACTTTTCACTGTTTCGTGTTTTTTTTCTCAATAATATTAAAATCAGTTAGACGGTTTATCATGAGTCGGTGAATGTGTGCCACTGAACTAAATCACGAAAAAAAGTATCACGATAGGCTTAAAGCTAATTCTTTGACAATCTGTAAGGTTTGTCGTTAGTCTTTAATTTTAGCGATAGTCGTAAAGCAGGCCTTTGAAATGTCACGTTACGATGATACCAAGATCATAATGTCAAACCTTTCTATTCTAATATGCTCGTCACTAGTTAGCATGGATAAGATTAAAGGCTATAAGATTAAATATCTTATTGTGATCCTTACTTCAGGTACCTACCTACTTTTTATTTTTTTATACTACCTGCTCGTCAATGGGACATTATGTGTCATGTAAACCTATCCTAAAGTAGGTCATTATAGCCCTACGGTCTAGCCAGGACATAATGTTGTACTGAATTTCATTATTTCCCTAGGGATTAAAGTGATTCGAATTTGGAATGCAACCGTGTAGTCAAAAATGTTTAGGTGCAATGAGATTTTATCCTGAGTTCGAATGTCGTACTGGCCACTAACAAAATAGACGCCAAAGAAAGAAAAAAGGCGCCAACGGCTCAAATAGCTCCTGAGTCCTGTGCTGATAAAATGAACGTACCAAAGATTGTAATTCATCTTTCCAATGTCTTCGCACAACTGTCTTATGTTTCTAACATCACTTTTAATTTTTGATAAATACTAATTTCTCATATTTAATTACCTACCTATTTTCACTTGAAATAAATACTTAGGCACTTATTTTTTTCAGCCATTAATTTCGATTGCCTCGCAGAAAGTATAAAAAGTAGAGTATGCATCGCGGGCTTAAAAGTGTATTTGTCTTGGGCGGTCTTGAACCCCTCGTATTCAGGATTCTAACTTTAACTCCCTCGCTCCGCTCGGGAGTTAACCGTAGAATCCCTCGTACTCGGGGTTCAATATGACGCCCGGGACATAATACACGTCTTTAAGCCCTTGTGGCATAATCTACTATTTTTACCCGGTAAAATACTTTTACGCACTTCCCGCTGCTCGGGGGGCAGCGGGGGAGTGTGGGACTCACACACCCTAGACGGAAGGTGGGTATACCCACTAAAACACCGGAGCATCCTTCTTCCGTGAGTGACCAGGGTTCACCAAGATCTCTTCTGTAGAGAAGGAACACTACCGGTTGAACACCTGGCGCACAATGCTGCTCACATAGCCCATCTCGTAGGGGGTTGGACCTCCCTACTAACACCAGCCGGCGTTACGGCATTGTGACCCTGCCCCCACACTGCCGTCCTCCTCGAGGCCACTTGAAGCGGAGCCCCCACCGCGTCCTCCTACCTGCTTACTTACTTGTCTTACCTACAGTCTTCAGATTGAGTCATATACTGAAATCCCACTAAAAATATTCAACAATATTGTAATCGTGTCCTAAATTCTCCACAATTTATACGGGGTGGTCGCCTGCATCTGTCCGTCTGTGTCGCTTGCGCATAAACGTAGCTCGTAAACAGTTGTAAATTAACGATTTAAATGCCAATAAAATAAATTAACGTTCAGCATGGGATTGACGTATTTATTCTGGTTGTAAAGCGGAGAGCGGCCGTTAAGCAATGGCTTCTGGGATGGCGGCATTTGTGCTTTCACACTAGGTGGGATTTTCGTACATTTTTAACTGTACCCGATTTTAAGTCTGGCCGGAACACCTATCGTTCATTTTACAATTTGAGGCTAACTCTCCAATGAAAGAAAGTTTTCTACTAAGTTGAGTTACGCTACGCAGTTCAGAGTGTACGTAAGTGGAAGTTGCACTGGGCAGGCCATATATCGCAAAGAACTACTGGCTGTTAGGATAGAAAATACTGGAATAATACCTGAAAGAGAACATCACATTAAATGTTGCATTTCAAAAAGAAGGTTGACGGAATGGAACCAAAAACAACGAAATAATTATCCAATTTTAAATAATGTGCCGTAGTTGGTGTAGCATCACATTTTTAGGTACGTTTTCGGTTAAAATTATACTCTTTCTATGAGATGTTATTATATCATTCAATATTGTGGGTTTTAGGTGAATTCAATATTTTGATTCTTTTACGATCCGAAAATCAAAAATAACATTGGAAATTATTTATGTAGCGCAAGTTAACATAGTGTGAACACACAAGTCGTAACTCGATCCCAAATCAAGACTGTAGTTCATAAAAGTGCAGTTAAGGCCGTTTACGCGGCTCCGCCGACTGCGCCCCTAATATCCTACCATAAGTTTTCTGAAACTCATATAAATCAACTCAATTTGTGAAAAGCTATGAAAAATAGCGTCATCGTATCTAACCTGTGATGAATATTTGGCATGATTCGGCACGAAACCTTTTGAAACCAAAAAAAAGTACAACTTCGGTTTTTACTCGCTATTGGCAAATTACATTTCTTTGCAATAAAGCCAAAAAGAACAACCAGAATTTTGTAGCGTGTCACGTCGTTAACTATAAATTTATTCAGTTACTTAGAAAACAACAAAAAAAGTGCATTACTTACTGGTTTCTGTTCTGGATGAGAATTTTCCCCCTAAACAAAGAAAAAATAAATTGATAATTCTGTTTTAGAATGTGCGAGTTGAGATAGGAATTGAAAACTGGCGAAAATAAATCTAAGTATGTACAGCCAAAAACAAATTTTCCCTTCCTACCATTTGTCTACGATGCTGCAGAAAATAACTCACGTTTATATCGAATCACGCGTGTAAACTCATGGTAGGGGCTGCTGAGTTTACACAATACTGACTACGACTCGAATTTCACTGGTATTCAGATGTATCAAAATATGTGCAGTTTTAAGTCTTAGGCCCAGACTCCACCAGAGCTGAGCGGAGATGTGGGGCGTCGAGCTGTGTTTTCAACAACCAATAGAATCACATCTCCACATCTCCATGTGTGAATAACGCAATTCCCTTGGTTGTTGAAAACACAGCTCGACGCCGCACATCTCCGCTCAGCCGTGCTATTCCGGCGGTGCACATCGAACATCACTTCACATCTCGGCGCTTCACGCTCACCTCAATCATCAATACGCTTTACTTTGAATTAGTATTTTCTCTCATTTTGTATGTAAATAATTAAAAAATGATTTTTGGCTTAGTTCTTTTCTCTCAAACGACGACCGTCGCGAAGGAATGGAATTTTAAAGTTAACTCGCACAAGCGAAGTGAGTGTCGGCGACCACCGGAATAGCATAGCAGCTCTGGTGGAGTCTGGGCCTTACTGCATTGACATGAGATTCATTAAGTGCTTAGATTAGATAACCAATAATGAGGTTTAATTCGCCTGGTAGGTGTTAAAAGATTTAGGCGGTCTTAAATTTAAAACTTCTGGACTTGGGCCTCATCTCAGATATGAAAAAAAAAATTGTAGAGACTTATACTAAAACAAACGTTTCGCATTTATAAACTACACTGCACATTTTTTCCATTCACCTTTTAAATAAACAAACATAAAAACGGTTGTAAAAAGTATTTATTTCACATGCTACACAGTGATCATGTCTGCGCGCGCAGAGGGCGGTTCACACCAGCCGCGCCTGCGCGTCGCCGCCGTCGCTCGTCGCGTCCAAATCGTATAATTTTCACATTCAATCAAACGTGAAGCCCACTTCTTGCTACCGGCGCTGTATTCATAGTCACGACTGGTTAAGAAGCTATAAATGGTTGTTTTCATTAAATAAGTTTTTAAAACTTTAGCTGCTAGTCAAATTAATTCGTCATCATCTTTATGATCAAGAGCTACAAGGCGTCCACTGAGAACATAGGCCTCCCCCATGGATTTCCAGAGCGGGGTTGTAGGCGGCCTGCATCTACCGAAACCCTACGATCTTTATCAGGGCGTCCGTCAACCTTACGGGTGACCGTCCAACGCTGCATTAAGCCTCAAAATTAAGTAAAAGTAAATAGAAAAAAAAAGCCAAGACCAAATAATTGGACAAAGGTATAAAAAAAAACACAGAGTACGATAAAGTCTGCACTGTTTTTTACAAGTTGCTAAGCAGATTTAAGAAATAACTCTTCTTTGTTAAGGTTAGTAATAAAGCGATCGAGCTATTTACATTAAGAGCCATAAAACATAAGATAGTTATACTCAATTATGAACTGTTTAAATACCTTTTAAGTAGCACAGATAATCTGGTAACACATAAGGTTCCCAGACTATAAATAGATCTTTAAACAGGAGATTAGGATGCGCTCGCGCACGGCGCGGCACTCACATTTATTTCTTTATTTGCCCGCGGCCAATAAGGCCTACATTCAAATAGTTCATTAGGCGCACCAATGACATGTTCAGCCCTTTATATGCGAAACCCGTTGTAGTGCTTTATTCAAGTGGCTGTGATGAAAACCTTCGTGGAATACTACACTGTAGAACAGCGAGCAATTCGTCTGACAGAAGTTTGTGCAGTGAACCGGTTTTAATAATGGCAGCAACATTTCTGTGAACGTGGCAGGATTCCATTTGACGGAAGTCATTATGACTGGTCGTGGTTGGCAAAGTGGTAAGAGGGTCATAAACTTAGGTGACGCCACCTTTATAGTTATCTAGGAAAATCATAGGCTCTGCCTTTAATGTAGGAAAATCCTCATGAATACCATGCCCCTCAGCGATCGGACCACTCCCACTAAAGCAGCTACAACCCCAAGATTTTAGCACTTTAAGGCTAGACGGCCTCGTGAGAGATTTCCTTCAGATGCTGAGCCCCTCCAGCCGACCCCCAAAGAGAAACCGCAATGAAGGAAAGAGCACACCCGCATTCCCACCGTACGTGGCTCCTTTTGGGTCACATAAAATAAAATATATCGAGATTAATGATAATACACATCACTATCATAACAGATTGGTATGTGGTGTAACTAACTCGTTTTTGCTATAGCATAAGGAGCTCAATTCCCGAACACTGGTCTCTCCATTTTGTACCTCACCTATTTAGGCCGGTGGAAAACAGTAAGTGGGTGAAAAGTCCACCGTACCATTAAAGTATCGGCAAATCTTAATCACCTCTATCAATATATCACCTGTTCAGTCTAGCAAGTCGGTAATCGGTCATGAACTAATTTGCCGACTACCCCGCCCTGAATCATCAGCCTTTCCATCAAAAGGCGCGGTCCGTTTTTCAAAAGTGATACTAGCGTATATTCATTTCTAGAGATGTGACCGAGAACTAGAAAATTCGAGATTGCACAGTTGATGATACGACCCTCAGTGTTCTCCAAAGGTGCGAGCAGTGTGTCCCACCTGACAAACTGCAAATCAGATCGTGACGCGCCTGCAACGTACGCCTGCTGGGAATGGCCAATTGTTATACAACTGCCTACAAGGCTCTCGGAGTACGAGCGTACTGAAGAATGATTGATTAGTGCATAAACTGGAACTGCATATTCAATTTGAAAGGAGGAAATTGAAGCTGAAGTTTAAACTAGAACCTGTCTGTGATATTTATGCAATCAAATAAAGTAAATACATTATGGTGTTTTAATGCATGTTCTGAATGGTACTTATAGAAGTCTAGGATATAAAGCTGTTGCAAGTAATTGCCTATCGATTAGGTAACTAATGGCTTCTTATTTACTTTACTTTTATATGGCTGTCTATTTATGTTTACTACAATTTCTCGTATCAGGTAGAATTTAATTACTGACTAGCTGTCCCAACAGACTTCTTTCTGTTGTCAAACATTAAGTGTCACGTGACTGGTAGGAACAGTTGCTAAGAGGAAACTAAAATTGTTGTTTTCACTATATTCCCAGCATTTTCTCATGTTTACTCACCTTTTAAACCTTCCCTAGACCATTACAAATAATCCAAAACCAAAATTAGCGAAATCGGTTTAGCCATTCCCGAGTTTTAGCGAGACTAACGAACATCAATCCATTTTTATATATAAGAAAGAATTCGTAAAAAAAAAATCGTAACATGACGTGTTGAGGTCAAGTTATGCTATTTAGCTGCTGCAGGTGCCCGGGGCTAAGTGGTAACAGCGAACTATTGCGGTTGACTGGATGGGAGACCAGTCAACTGACCACCTTTACCGATATTTAGATATGTATTCTTTGGGTATCTCCGTGCTAAGGATGGCATATACCGCAGATGGTCCCGGTCCCAGCTTGCAAACAAGCCAATTACGTAATTTAACTGGGTTTTTTCATCATGCTTCACTTAAACATTAATGGAAAAAATCACATAGGTACAGTCAGCCAAAAATGTGGTCTACCACCCTACGGTTGAGATTCGTTTGAACGTCATAAAACAACAAGGCCAATTTTCCTTGGCAAAAAATGTGTGTCAGTGACTATTGCTGTCTTTGTCATTTATGATATAACGTCATGCCAACTGTCAAGTTTGTATTATCGCTTTAAATTGTTATCTTGATTGGCATTAATATTTCATTAACGGAAATACTTGACAGTAGAATTGTCAGTGAGACTTTCTTTTTCAGTAGTCATAAGTTCTCTTCAAAAAGATCGACATAGTTTTCGTTAAGCAAAATAGATAATCGCATTTAATGAGGTTAAACTAAGTCACCCAATGACGTCAAATGTCAGGCATCTCAGATAACAGATAAAACGTCATAACATTTGTGCATGTGTTAAACTCTGTTGAGTCAACCTTAGCCATCGTTCCATCTCGAAGAAACTTTTGTCAAAAGTGGTAGACCATTTTCTTGGTTGACTGTACACGATTCCACTTAAATTGTAGCCCCAACGTAAAGATGTATCGCTTTTCCAAAAAGAAGTATTTTGTCTAGTCTCGAGGTTTTCCTAGCCTAAACAGGTTAAATAGAATAAAAACGCAATTTTTATTAACGAAAATACGCATTCGACATGCACGGAGTCTATCACTCACCCGCTAGTGATGGGGCACTCACGTTAAAAATAATGTCGATAAATCGCGTCGGAGATCAAAGCGCGAACAAATCGGCTGGGCGCGCCGCCAACGAGGGATGAAACTGAATTTTTGTGCAATTGGATGAGTTTATACTGTGAAATTGTTGTACTTTTTATCTTTAATTAATGAACATAAGGTTGGTTTGAAGTCTGATATCAGTTATGAAAAGTATTTATTCTAATACTACCAGGATTTTGGGTTATCCTTTTTCTTCGAACTGCAAGTTCCACTTTTATGACAATGAATTTTTCCGTTGAGTTCGGTGGTATTTAGTAGGTGTAATTCGAATTAAATTCGACAACTTTTAAAATGTCAAATTAATCAAAGAATTCATATTTTTTTATAAATTATGTAACGGATTGCATCTTTTTACCGACTTACATTTTCTTATGTTATCAACAATAGTCATGAATAATAAAAGAAATTAAGTAAGTAGTTATCTAAATACGTTAAATAGTTATTCATTACCCTCTTCGCAACAAACGCATCTAGACTGAGAACATCTGCCAAGAGGCTGAGTCTAATTCTTCATTATTTTTCATATGCTCCCTGTACGGTGCACGTTGATTGTACAGTTGAGATATTAGAATGCCACATCCATTCGGCAGCATCCTCCCGAACCACGTGATTTACTCGGGGCGTCGCGGGTGTGACGGGCGGAGCGCGGCGGGAGGGGGGCACTCGTCTAATAAAAAACACCCCGACGCCCTCCTGACTGATGCGACAATTAATTTAATCCCATTTCTCTGCGTCTTTCAAATCGCCAGGGTTGTCGAAGTAAACAGATCTGTTTAGACTCCTAAATTAATTCTAAGAACACTTGTTTTTTTTTAGTTGGCAATGATTTGTTTTCTGTTAATCAATTCAAGATAGAAGTTACATCTTAGATTAAACAAGAGCGGTTTGAAATTAGTTTTGGGAATTTGTAGACAGATCAAGTATTTGAGTATTTTGTGAAAATAGTTGGAGTAATCAATGTCTGTAATAATATTACAAGTTGCAAGCTTTCATGTTTAAATGCGAACTAAAATTACTTAATAAAGTTGGGATTTGAGGGTCCTTAAACATTCTGGATAATTTTCAGGTTGATGAAGAGGCAAGCAAAGTCGACCGATCAGAAGCATAAAAAAATAAAAAATGAAAATTTTTATTAGTCCACACGAAATAATTTAGAGTTAAATAGCAATTTTAATTAAAAATAACATTTACGACGAAGATTTTCAAATAACTTTTCTCACGTTCTTAGCTTGTACTTACCATGAACCCTATGACTAAAAGTAATAAATAACTGACAAGCACACATAACTTTGTTTCTTCTAAATAAGCTAGTAATAATAAGGTAGTAGTAGTGCTAGTGTAAGGGAGTGTGGCTTCTTCTGGCACAGGTATCTCCTCACTTAAAAGAAGAAGTCAACCTCAACAATGTTGAGGTTGACTTCTTCTTTTAAGGCTTTGTTATCTAATCAATATTTTTCATTTCACATTTTTTTTCCATTTTTCTAAATCAGCTAAAAATTCCAGTATAATTAAAAATGCTTTTTAACTGTAACTGACTTCTTTACTTGGTTCAACCTCTTAACAAGGACTGATTTGTATTTTCTTAAATTCGATAGCATATCACCACCACCTGCACGTAGTCATCTCTTAAAATTCTAGACCCACCCCTAATCCCAATCATCACCATCCTTTCAGAAGCAAACAGATGAGAAAAAACCCGAAAAAAAAAAATCGCCAACCCTCAGAGGCGCGAGACGCAGACATCAGGCCGGCAGGCGGCTATTAAACAAGACTAATTGAGCGATAAATTCACGACGAGAGCGATGTAAAAACGAACGAGACCCGAGAAAAATCCTAGATGAAGGAATATTGAAAGCGGACCGCGCGGAATTGATTAGTGTCAATTAGGGGCTGACGCTGCCAGCGCCAGATGCTAACTCGATTCTATTAGTGTTTGCTTCGATAGCGAGGTGCTTTATTTTGTGTAAGGACCTTGGATAGGGTCTAGTTAGTTATGCAATGAGGGTTGAGGGAATTTTAAGATGTTGGAGTGGTATGCCGGTTTAGACTATACGGACGCGAATCGACTGAAGAATGGATTTATACGTAAGTACAACAAGGACTGCTTATGTCTTTTGGGGATAAAAAGTACATCAAAAAGCAAGGCATCTACTACAACACTAGTTAGAGGTTGAGAATTTTCCACTCTTAACGGTAAAGCTATGAAAGCGACAAGTTGGAAAAACAGTACATTAATCTCATAATTTCATGTTTTTGGCTTACTTAAACCATGGTACAACTTGTTTCAAGTACCTACTCTCGCTATTCTGGAATTGGAATGATGCTTTTGAAAAAGAGCAGAGGAGAATGCGAATGTAATATACATTTCAGTTACAGATTTATGGTGGAAGAGTTAATAAATGTCAAGTCAATGTTTATTTTGATAGTGGGGGCCCTATAATGAGGGCTGTAGTTGTTTAAGAGCTACGGGAAGAAGCAGTTAATGTTGATACTAAATGAGATGGGGTTGGATCGTGATAAACAGTATTGTTGGTAATACTGTCTACTGTCGCTAAAGCTAAGTTGTGTAAGCATTATTACGCAAATAATTGCACTGTGGTGAGGTGGATGCCTTGACGCTGAAGTGCGAAATAAACAATTCTTGCAAATCATTAAAAGGCAATTAGTAGAAATTGACTTACGTACGAATTACTAGGATTCCGAAAAATATACTTAAGCATTTCATAAGCATGGGTTTTACGTAGTGCAATTTTTATGTGGCAATCAATTAATGCTTCTTTTTTCCAAATATTTCAACGCTTTTGAAATTATGGCATGACAAATTCTTGTGTGATGTCATTAAGCTACATAATAAAAGCATTTAAAAACAAATTAATAGCGGTTGACAAGTATAAATGTGCTCATCCAACCCTCCAGTACCAGCAGCACTTCGACAAAATTAGTTCAGCATCAAAATGTGCCTAATAACATCACTTCCCATTAAAGTTCTCACGAGCGCGGCTTATTAAAAACGACACTGACTTATTTCCATGAATAATTCACTATCATCCAGTCGCCAGCGTTTGTACTGAACATTGTGAGCGTTCGCGACAATGGTTTTCAAGCTCGTTTTGTCTGAACATGACTGATTGTGTTTTTGAACGAACAAAGACCGCGAACATAAACATTTTGCGGCATAATCAGTCAACGGATACAACCCTCTCTTCATGCTAGCTCAGTGCAGCTCATCCACTGCTTCGTTGTTACAAAAACAGAATAGTGATCGTTAGCATTATTGCGCAATGTATGTGATGCAACTCGATGTAAGTGCTAAAGGTTATCAAAGCAGCAGTGCGTAGTAGTGGGGCGTGTGTGTCCGGGAGCAGTGTCGATTAATAACGTTTACAAGATGAAAGCCGTCGAGCTGTTAGTCGCGATGCGTTCCAGAAATAAAAAGCAGCCTCAACCTATAACTCAGCTGGGGATACTTACGACAAGTAGTGTGACTACGATTTAAGTTTCTTACGACCAACACGCATGAAAGTGCGTGTGCTCCGGTAAAGCTGTGAAAACCAAATGGGCCTACAGCTAGTCAATTCAATAAAAAAAGGGCTTGCGTAGTGCCTCATTAAATCCTTAACTTGGTATTTTCTGTTAAAAATATAGGCAAAGGGACCATAGTATGAACCTAGTTTAATATGTGAAAGACTAATGTAACATTTTCTATAACAATTAAAATTTGGACTACTACACTACTACATCATCACCGAAAAACATAGATTTAGATGCGTTTACTAGCCAATCTAAAAGCATCTTATCTACGGTAATTCGAGTCAGCAATTCGTCAACGTTATTAACTTATCATACAAAAACATTTTTCGTTCTGGAGAGAATAATTGTACCAGACTTAATACTGCTTATGAATGGGGGAAAAGCTCTAAAAATCCACCCAAACCTCATGGGAACACTAGCGCGCCGCATGAAATATATTGTGTGCAACTAATAGGTGGGACGGGCGTTAAGGAGAGCATAAATTAGCGGGTGTTGTGACGTCGCGGACGCGGGCACATCTGTTTGTCGATATGTCATGGCGCAGCACTAGCATACACTTATACAGAGCGGATAGAGTTCTATCCCCTCACGGGAATTTCTGGTAATTGAAGGAATTGAACAGATTTTCAAACAGCTTGTTAATAATGATAATAAGTATAATACAACGTGTACCAAGGCCTTTTTCGGAATTCCAGATTACACTACGAGCGTTATCTGAGGTGTTATAAAAAACCTTGAACCCCGGCTCATGACCACCCTTACCTTTCCAATAACCAACACAAGGGTTATGTGATCAGCAGTAGAACATATGAAAAAACTTAAATATTATTAAACAGTTAGTTTAGTAGATAATGTAGTGTGCAGTTAGTCTAGAAATATAATTATAGAACTGCAGTAAAACATCTCCACAGAGATTCATAAGGCGGGATTCAGTTGAAGTTGTTAGTTTACTGTGTCTTTTGGTAGTTTTTAAGGGTGCATTCTCAATGCACGCTTCACTTCAGACTCCTTTGCTCTTTGATTTTGGCCTTCTGTAAGACTTTTGAAGAAGATTGCAGTAAGCGCACCACGCATCGAGATGTGAAGTGATATTAGTGAGAGAATCGACAGGCAGAACCTCAGTATCACAGCTCTATAGAGTTCCTCATAGCGAAGCAAGGAGTTATTTCCGCCAGCCCCATGCGTCGCGACATTTGCTCCGCGCTCGTTACAGTTTTTCAGCCAGCTAATTGTCGTATATTTTCACGTCACCAAAACACGCTGAAAAACTTCTAATAGTCACTGAAAATGGTGATGAAGCTGTTTGGTCGGGCTTCGTTTTGATGTTTTTTATGAGACTCAACTGGTTGGGGTGAGAAATAAAATAGCTTGTGTCATTGCAATATTAATAAGTCAGTTGCTTGATAAATTATTTAATTAGGTATTTATTGTGAAGAGTTAATGTTGGAATAACAAAAAATAAAGTCTTAAGTTTTTTCTGATGAAATCTTGAGTAGTAGTGGCGAGCGGCATTATGGGTTTAGCATCACCTGAGGCCAAGAATTAAATAATTAATGGTTAATAAGTGGCTAGATGAAAAATGCATTTTTTTTCAATTTTTTTGAAGATAATATTTTTTATACTGTGGATAGGTATAGTCCACTTAAAGGCCTTATGCAGTCTTTGAGAAACAGCCACCTGGTTCCAAATCAAACATTGTTTGAACCTTCGGGGCCAGGGAAACAATTTTTGGACACATACTTAAACTTATACCCTGATAGATTAAAACAAAAACTTTAATGAGTTCACGTCACATGGACGTTCGTCGTAAGTGCCACGTAGAAGAAACAAATCCACGACAGTCAGTGCTACAGACAGAACTCCTACTCTTTACACTAATGCAACTATCATGGCTATTCTACTACCTTAGCCATTTATCTGGTCCAATAAATTGCCCTAATAATAACTAAAATGTGTTAACAAACCGACAATCCCGCACTCACACCGCACTTCCTCAACAAATCCAAACTTCCTTCGAGATTAAGCTTACAATAATAAACCTACCCGCAAATCCTCTTAATTGGTCTAACATCATCGCTCTTATAGTTTAACTGTTAAGGTGTGTTATCGCATGGTCGATGGTTGAATTATCCGCTAAAATGACGTGTTGGTTTGGGCGCAAATCCCTTATTTGTGAGGCCGTTAGCGGCTGGGCGTTCTTAGTGGCTGTTTGCTCAGCATCTTTGTTCACTGTTAGTTGTGGATTTTGACGTCATGTGTGAAACATTGGCTTTACGGGATCTGGGACTTGGAGAACGAAATCCTTAGACTGTGGTGTACGTAACGGTTGAAATAACACTATCTGAGGTTTTTTTGGGAGAACGTAAACAAATATGGCGATGCAGGTGAAATGACATATTTAAGGTTGTGTTTATGTTCTAATTAAGTTTTTTTCAAATGTACCTTTGTGGTTCCGCTAAAAAAATAGAGAAAAAGCGAATATGTAAAGGTCTTCTGCTTTTACGAGTTGATAGGGAATTTACATTATTTTAGCTAGTGATTTGAGTAAAATCTGTTGTTCTGTAGTTAAAGTTTGTTTACAACCTTCTCTTGAAAAAGGAGACTTTATACTCTTTCAAGATAATGTAACCATGTTGTACCATGTTGTATGTGTATCGACAGACGCAGAAAACAAAACAAAGGACCATTCATCCGTCCTACTACTGGAATAGGCCACACATCTAAGTACCTAATATGAGCGAACTTGAACATGCAGGGTCAATGCAGATTATAATCACCCTGTATGGTGGGTGTAGACCACTCATAACCACTCTGATAATCTATGGTGCATACAACATTCATACGTTGACTATTTCTTAAGACAATAAAAATTACTTTCTCGTGCAAAGCATAAGAAATAATGTAGCTAACGACAGATCGAGCATTAGGTTCACTACGGGTAGGTTAGGTTTTTTTTTGTGGTCTTCAAGACGACCTCACTTCATCTGAAGGGAAGCAGCGCCGTGAGCCTAGTAGTTAAACTAGTTTAGGCTGAAATGAAATTAGGCCGGTAACATTTTTAAAGCTGCTTTGTAAGAAGATATGCCATGAATGTTTGAAGAAGTTTTCAGCAAATAAAAGTTTCTGACATTGACTTTGAATCACAATCTGTGCATTTCATAACGATTGTCACCAGCGCTAACGTTACTCCACGTGTCAAGGTCTTCTGATGTCATCTGTTCTCAAGAGGCATTAGATACCCGTATTTCTCCCATCCAGATTGACTTTTATAGTCTTTCCATGTAAACCGCGTCCCCAAATTAACAGACCAATAAAATTTCAACTGACACGCATCCATTAAGACCCCTGTTCCCAATGCACAATATTACAATGACATTTAATTGCTCTCTTGTCGCTTCAATAATAAGTGTCATGTTGGCCTGGCACAGATGTCAAGTGATGACAGCTGTGGCAGTTTCCGCCAATAGGTCATCGGAGCTGTCACGAAATGGGGCCATCGAGGTAAATGTTTGTTTTAAAACGCTTCACACTTGAAATGCTGGTGAATTTGAGCGGGAAATTAAGTGGATTGAGAGCATGTGGTATTGAGGGACAGATTGAGTAATGGTCGACTTCCGTAGTCATTAATTTTGTGTATGTAACTATTAATGGATGGTCTGGAAGAAATACTGATTTTTAGTGAATTTGCAACAGCTGTTGTGTTTGCATTGGAACATACCTACAAATGAATAATTCAATATCTGAGATAGCTTAATCCAAGAACATCTGACCCCACACTGAGCATTGCTTGTACTATACTAAAGTGCAGGCTCAGTGTGGATTGTTAGAGGGGTGTAAGGTTAGTGATTTGATAACCTGACTGTCAGATATTAATAAATCCTTTAGGGTCCTACTACTAGGCTTAACGACTGACTTCTAGTGGTGACAATCGGGATCAACTGCTAAACGTGCCTTCCAAAGGACGAAGAAGCCCTAAAAATAAAAACAAACAAAATAACTGGGCCGTGTGCATCTCAGAGGAAATTAATTCAACTTCGTCACAATAATATTTGTCCTTTCGCCAGGAATCAAATCCCTAACCAAGGAACTCTACCCATTGCGCCAACGAGCCAACCAAGTATGTAACAATTATCAGGTGATATGTATCGTATTTTGAATATCAGCTGTATTTGTAAGAAAACTATTTTAAACTATTTTTCTAGACAAACAAAATGGCGTCCTATTTACTTCAAAGCCGAGCCT
This sequence comes from Udea ferrugalis, assembly GCA_950022985.1. NCBI lineage: Eukaryota > Metazoa > Arthropoda > Insecta > Lepidoptera > Crambidae > Udea > Udea ferrugalis. The sequence continues at coordinate 17,482,537 of OX465522.1, forward strand.
GACGTGTAAAAATGAAGCTAATTAACAACTATTAAGAGTGCATTTCCCGAGTCCCCCGTCCCCCGGGAGTCGGTAATTGTCGCCCGGTGTCGCGCGACGTCGCGTCGTTTGTCTTGTCGCGACCGTGGTAATGGATCTGTGATTTGTTGAGTTTCTAATTGTGGTGGGTTTTCGAAAATGGTTTTAGATGCGGCATGATCTTGATTTAGTTTTTAATGTAACGTTGCTGCTATATAAGTTGTAAAATAAATATTTGAACAAAAACAAATGTAAGTAATGAGTTTCTTGCCAAGATTTGGCCAAGAGTATGGCACAGTCATTGCAGCACCAGAATTATGTGGGCTACCATTCACGGTTTGAATGACGCATGTCTTTTCTAAAAAAAGTAAAATATTACTTTAATCATGTAGTGTTAAGGTTGCATTTCTGTAATTCAGACAAATTTGACCATTCTCACATTTATTTTAATGCTGACGGTACTGGATAATATAACTGTATGCCTAGTATTTTTTACGTGATCCTATCACATAGAGATACTTTTATTGGTGATGGGTATATCTTGTATCATACAGCCTGTTTCATCAATAACAATGACCTTTTCAAGAAAGTTGTAAAATCGAAAAAAATATAAAACATTTAGCTGAAAATTTCGGTAAAATTCGATCATGATCTTCATAACACCCTAAAACAAAGATTTTATTTCAACCTTATTTATCCTAAGTAACATTGAATTAATATACAGTTTATATTTCACGAGACAATATTTAAGAATGTTATGAATAATGTACAAGTCGATTTAATTTCAGCATGTCTGTGCGTTCACTGCTATGAAATGCGAAACTGTCTCCGCTGACAGCCGCGCCGTCCGTCCTCTGTCTGTCTGTCTGTCTGTCGGTCTGTCTCCCCCTGTTACCTGTCAATTAGGGCCGACTCTTTAACTGGGTCTCGTTCAATTTTTTTCAACGAATACGCAAGTAGATCTTTTTATTGTCATTCATGTAGCGATGTTTTAAAAGGGTGTATTTTTCTGTGCAATGTTTACGAGAACATACAAGCCATGTGTATGCAAACATAAAACGTATTTGATATGTATTAGTACTCAGACAATTATCAGAATTCAACATTATCCGCTAAATTATCTAATACCTATGGTATTTCTTATTGAACCCGGGATTTACAAAGGACGTAAAAGAAAGACGGACGTCACCTCGTCTAATCATGAGTGAAGCATATTATCAGCTGCCAGTTTAGGTGTGTGCGTGACAAGCACGTGTCATTAGCGCTGTCACACGGAGTAAAATGGCGTAATTTGTAGCACCTAGTGTGTTTGTGTGAGTGTAGCAGGTCGCGTACAACAAACGAAATTGAAGCACCTTGCTTGCTTCACATTTTTTTAGTCTGATGTTCCGTCCGTCTTTCTTTTACGTCGGTGGGATTTTTATGGTTCAATAAGAAACAGCGAAAGTACCTACTGCAAACACCCAGATAAAGGAAGCCGACACTTTGAATCTCAACCGCTCGTATAGCCGCTGCTTCAATCAGCTCGTCATGGTATTTCAACGTGCGATTTATAAATAAAAACATCGCCATGATTCCCACTTATCTGTATTAAGTGAATCCAACCCACTGCCATTTCCTAAGCGTTATCTTGGCGCCTACTCCAGTCGAGAGCTCCATCTTAGTTCGCAGCCACTGCCCCGTTTGAAGTGAGTCAAGTAGCGACTTCCTCGGGAGGAAGCGATAAATAACACCCGCCGGCAGTCAAGCCGCGGCTTTATAGGCCCTTTGAGATTAGATATGGCAATACGTGAAACATGAAACGTAGGGAGAACTAATGGGGTATTTATTGAGGGCAGCAAAAAATTGCGTTATTTGGTACTAAAGACTAAGTCAAAAGGACTTGTTTTATAAAATGTATTTACTTATCATCAGATGTTTGACGTGTCTATCTTTTAAGCGATGTACTTTTAAAAGGTGCATAATAATTTTGTATCTAGCACAAACATTTTAGACCTACGTGTAGAGAGACAAGTATCGAAAACAATTACATCCATATTAGGTTTATGAGCTTTTTTTGAAGTAAGGAAGTATAAGATTAACACATCATCACATATATTTTATATTGTTGAATGTGCTCTCCAAGTTGGATTCACTCCACCTTATTGGAAGTACATTTAGGTGTGACATTGTTATTGAGAAATACTCAAAACAATTGCAATACCTGAGAAAAGGGTTACTAAGTTTTAAGCACAATTATATTTAGCATAAGACCTTTATGTACTATTTATGTACACTTTGTTGCAAATAAATACTTGAATACATATTGAGCTGGTCAATCTTGAAGGCTTACGCCTTCAATTCAATTGACTTATTTCAATTTCATAGTAAAATATAAACATAATTTTGTATACAGATAGAGTAGAGTACACATCATTTATCATGAATATGTTTTTCTATAGTAACGATAAAAATCAAGGTTCTGTAAGTTGATTTATGTCAGATAATAAACACGATACTGAAAATAATTGCTATTCATATCATAATCTTTACACCAAATCCAGCCAAGCTCACTCTCAGTAGCCGCCAGAAACTTTTGAAAACGAGTGATTAATGATTTGCCCTATTTCGCGAACCTGCGGCAACAGACGATAAATAATTTATAACCTGGGCGTGCCGTGTCGCAGTCACTGTGTGAAAAATTACACCGCCAGAAATGACCATTTAAGAGTTTTGAATGGGAGTGAATGACGGCCTGAATTAATGACCTTGGTAATATTTTTGAATAATATTAAGGAGGTATTTAAAAGGTGAAAGGGAAGGAAATTGTTGTTTACCAGCTTTGCTTATTTTTAACTGTCAAATTTGCCTATTTTCATACCAATTCAGCAGATATTTTACAATTTGTATCTTCTTAAGTATTTAATGTGACATCCGATACGCTAAACTTAGGGTCTAGTCGTGAAATATCAAGGAGCCAAAACTTCCTCTCCATACAGCCCAGGAAATCCAACATATTATTTAGTACATTTACCATAAATCAGATTATTAGTAGAAATAAAGCCGGCACCGAAGCCTATGCTTCGGTGGCTTTAAATCATTGTGAATTTTTGCACTGCAAGACAGTCAATTTCTCGATTCAGTAGTCAATTTCGAAAGAAGACATGATTTCCATAACCTTACTTTTTATAACTATGTAATAGGCGTACACAAAGCTGTCCAAACAGCTATTAAGCCCGGTCCACACAGGCACAATGGAACTGAACAGCCGTGTGCACACTAGAGCGGTGTCAATTTGCGCACAAAAAAATTGACGTTTGTCGGTGAGATGCGACGCACGCTGAGTCGTTTCGATAGGGCTGACACGAGCACGAAACTACAAAAAAAATTGATTGTGGCAATTGAAATGTTTATTATCTAGATGAAAGTCTAATCAAAAAAATAAAAAGCGGCCAAATGCGAGTCGAACTCGCCCACGAAGGGTTCCGTAGCATTTACTAACTGGATCTCGTTTAAACCAATTTTAGGTGGCAGTTTGCATGGTAATGTACATCATATATTTTTTTAGTTTTATCGGTCTCTCATTTCAGAACTACAGGGAAAGGGGGCAATATTCTACTACTTTGGAAGTGTCTCTCGCATAAACTACTCAGTTTAGAAAAAATATATAGGAAAACTCAGGCAAGCAAACATGACAAATCTATTAAGGTTTTTATACGGAATGTGCAGTTTTGTATAACAGTGAGTGAGTGCACACACTACCCCCCTTGGGTTACACTGTGTATACCGCTACGTGTATTGTCACTCTCCGGTGCCAACCCTACGCGCTGTCAGCGGCGGTCGCGACACGACGCGTCAGACTGACAGACAGAGCGACAGCTGACCATGCTGATTTATACGCGAGGAGAGATTGCGTATGAAATTGCTGTTTTTCTGGTACTCGGCTGGTCTGGTAATGTTCTCGGTAGTACAATGGTTACTGCAAACGCCCGTTTCGGGTTCAATTCCCGCCTGAAGCCAAATCTTCATATCTCTAATAGCCAGCCCTCCTCTGACTACCCCGCTTCGGATACTTATTTATTTATTTAATCTTTAATGCACAAACCAGTACAAAAAACGGACTTAATCCTAAAATCATTCTCTACCAGTCAACCATAGGGAAAACTGTTAGCGGCGCAAAATTTTAGGTTCATAAGTGAATAAATACTTATCTGTCTATACCACTACGTGCATTGCCACTCGCGAGTGCCAACCCTACTTGCTGTCAGCGGCGGTCGCGACACGACGCGTCAGACTGACAGACAGAGCGACAGCTGACCATGCTGATTTATACGCGAGGAGAGATTGCGTATGAAATTGCTGTTTTTCTGGTACTCGACGGTCTGGTTAATGTTCTCGGTAGTACAATGGTTAGTGCAGTCACCCGGTTGGCGAAAGACGCGGGTTAGATTCCCGCCTGAAGCCAAAACTGGATGTATTTTTCTTGTTTTCCTATCGTTAATAGTCAACCCTCCTCTGACTACCCCGCTTCGGATACTTATTTATTCTTTAATGCACAAATCAGCACAAAAAACGGACTTAATGCTAAAAGCATTCTCTACCAGTCAACCATAGGGAAAACTGTTTGCGGTGCAAAATTTTAGGTTTATAAGTGAATAAATACTTATCTGTCTATACCGCTACGTGTATTGTCACTCTCCGGTGCCAACCCTACGCGCTGTCAGCGGCGGTCGCGACACGACGCGTCAGACTGACAGCCAGAGCGACAGCTGACCATGCTGATTTATACGCGCGGAGAGATTGCGTATGAAATTGCTGTTTTTAACCATCCACGCCGTGAGTGGAATAATAATGACTACTTGTTAAGTTTCTGCTCTGGACCTCGGATAAGTTAACACTGTGAATTGGATTGAAGTTTATGATTATTGGTTTGAGGTTGTGTGTTTTAACTCTGTTTTGCTTAAACCGCAACAGAAGTAAAATGTACGTTAGTATGTAAATGAAATGAAAAAAATATTGCGAAATCAGTTAAGACTGTGATATTTTAAATAAGCATAGATTGTAGACTTCAAAGGCTTTAGTATAACTGGTTAAAAGAGTTCCAAAAAGAAACTAAACAAATCTCTAGGTGTACAGAAAAAGGGCCTGAAGGGCCAAAATGTTTTTTTAAAAAAAGAACAATTTAATCATTATTATGTATTACTTACAATCAATATGAAACTCACATAACAAATTTTTATTACATGACTATTATGCTTTCAGACCTCTGGTGTAACTTATTCACTCAAGTTTAGATTGAAAGTCTAAACTACCTTTTAATTTGAATGAGTTGTACCCTCTACCTTCAATTGTTTTTTCAGACTGTAGTGAATGGGCCATTCGGTTCAAATACATATTTTAATATAATAATATCCTTAAAATAAAATTCCTTATAGTCACATAGTCATAATATTTCTTAGAATTAGCTTTAAAAAGTCATAAAATAGGCTCAATCATTATTTATTTCAATAGCACTGCCTAGCAGCACATATTTAACATCTTTATTACCTAAATGACGGCATTACCATAAAAATATGATAGAGGAAATATAATATCAACCTAAAAAAAATACAAATATTTTACCTCGAAGGCCGACTACTTCAAATATAATTAAACGTCAAATATTTATCATAAATGTATTAGTATTATCGTGTTTGACTGCCTCAATGACACCTCAATGCCGGCGTGAGTTATAGCGAATCATTACCGGTGATTAATGAATTGAAGTATGATAAATAAGCGTATTATAAAGCACGTAAAAACGCTATTAGCGAGCAAATGATGATTAAAAGACTACACGAAAACTAGTTTATGCACTCAAGTGTTGCGAAAGCGTTTAAGACTTTTTTGTAAAAGAAGTAAAGTAGTCCGCCCTAATATATCTACAGGGTGCTTTATCTGTCCAATCTTCAGTCGAACAAATCTTTTTTTGTAAAATTTACATGGGCTCTATCGTCTTTTTGCAAATTCTGTGGTCTTAACTACTGGGCTTGTTACTTACCTGTTAGTTTTAACCCGTATTTGTTATGCGATTAATTTTAAAAATTAATGTTTTACTCACCAATCATCACACTCGTTATGTGAATGTTGGATTTTCGGAAAATCACATATGTTATCAGGTGCGGTGTTTGTCTACCGTGTGAGTAAAGAGGTGTGATGATATGTGTATGTGTTTGCTTTCGTGAAACAAAGAATTAGCAAGTAGTAGTAGTAGTTAGTTTAGGTTACTTGCTGATTCTGTCACTCTGGCACATTTCACTTTTATTAGTGACAACATTTACGGCTTAACCAGCCGTCGTAAAGAGCCGCATGACCTAAAAAAGCTTAGTTTAAACTAAAGCCCTTGAAAGGACAAATTTATGTTAAAACGACAAGCAGGGCACTCCCGACCCTCCGTGGTGAGTCGTTTCCTCCAAATTCACTCTGGACATAACCGTTTCCCTTTCGTGAATATAAAAATTTAGCACCGCACTGTGGGCCGTGCCGCTGAAATATTGGGTTGCGCTCTTTCGGGAAAACGCTCTGTACGTTTTATTTTGTGGCCCGATCATTTGTAATGAGGAATTATTGCACAAGCACACGTGATTGGTGGGTTTGTTTGTTTGTTTAATCGTTTAAGAAGTCATGCGATTACGCTCTGCTTATATCCCAAACGGGGCGGGAAGAGCCACGCTGATTGTTGCTTTTTAAAAACATATTTTTTATTATTTAACACTTTCTCTACAGTAGCCAAATTCACCCTGTCTGTATATGAGTAAAATACTTGATTTAGCAAATATTCTTGAAATAGTATTGAAATAGTAGTGAAAGTTTTTATAAAAAAAATAAAAAAATCAAGGTTTTCGTTATACTACACACATCAAAAGTGTCTAGGGATATCTCAAGCATTTTCATACAAAGTATAGCTATTGGGGAGGCTGTAAAAATTAAAATATTGATACCAACGTAGAAATTTTTAGGACACAGAAACTGCTATATCTGCCCTTTCAGATTGTATAAAGAAATTCATTGTGGTAGCATTATTGTACAATCGTAAGGACGTTAAAAAAAAGACAGATTTTTCTTTTAAAAGGTTTCAAAATTTTAGCAAAATCAAACGTTCTAATATTCTTAACCTTTATCTTATGCCTGTTTCCTCGAGTTATTCTAAGATAATGCTGAGCATTATCTAATATCTTTGATTTTGCTAAAATTTTGAAACCTTTTAAAAGAAAAATCTGTCTTTTTTTTAACGTCCTTACGATTGTACAATAATGCTACCACAATGAATTTCTTTATACAATCTGAAAGGGCAGATATAGCAGTAGTAAAAATTTCTACGTTGGTATCAATTTTTTAATTTTTACAGCCTCCCCAATAGCTATACTTTGTATGAAAATGCTTGAGATATCCCTAGAAACTTTTGATGTGTGTATAATTCTAATGTTAACCGTTAGCAAAGTTAGAAGTATGCGCTTTACTTCGTTATAATATGCCCTATGGAATGCACATGAACACTAAACAGCTTTTAGCCCATTCTGACATGCCCATGCAAGGGCGTACCCAGGATTTCAGCTAGGGGGGGGCAGCTCATACCTGTTTCGTTTTTCGTAGAGAGAGAAATACGTTTTTAACTCCCACTTGTAAGGAAAATTGACTTCTAGGGGGGGGCAGCTGCCCCCCCCTGCTCCTACCTGGGTACGCCCTTGCCCATGCATGCTGGTTATACAACAGTTTGGCGTTAAAACCTGCTTAGACATCTTATGTGCTAGTAAGCAGTAAATTGTTATGGACCGTCATCAAAAAGCCGTAAGCAATCATCGAGTTATTAAATCGAGTGGAGTTACGACCGTCGTAACGTAAAGCGACCTCTGAAAAATTATAACACGACACATTGGCCAGCACATCAGGTATATGTTGGGTGAACTGGCTTGTTGGATCTTTTAATATAATCTTACATAGGAAAACACTTAAAAAAAGTTTTGTAAGTAACCAATTTATTTTTGTAACTAATCAATAAATTCTGTTTAAAAAATTGGCTTTAAGTAAGTTACCTTCTACTCAAAATCTTGTTTTATTTATCTTGGTTGTTTTTTTAGTTTCCAAAGTTGAATTTAGTCATTCAATTCATTTCAGCTAACTACATATTTATTTACGGAACTATCTAACACCCCAACGATTGTTCGGGTGTTGGAAGATTTTACGCATAATAGTTTGCTTAGCTTGTTAAATTTTTATGCGCGTAGGCAATCGTAACAGCTAGATTTGTGCAATAAACGTGTGTCTGCATGCGAAATAGAATAAAAATATAGGTTCAATAAAGCGGGGATGATGCTGATAGATTCTCAGCGAACATTATTTTAATACGGTTTGCAATTGAGAATAAAAATGTTATTCTTGTGGTCATTTTTGCCGAGAGCAACTAAAAAGAGTGAACCTGAGCAGTCCAATTCCCGAATGTGGCACATGTTCGCATAACAAGTTATCGTAGGAATTAGCTATTGTTCTATACACCCAAATTGTGAAACATGAGATGACCTGTTACCATCCTAAAACATTAACTCAAGCAGCCACAGAAGATTGCCCTTTGAACGACAGTACGCCATGAAAAATATCATACGTTGATAAATGGTTTTTTGATTTGTGGTATATAATGTTGCCTTATCAGTATATTTATAGCTGCTACGAGTATTAGCTTTAGGTACCAAGTTCATTACCACTTAAGGCCTTTTTCATTAAGGCAAAGTTATTAGGTCCATAATCTAAACAATTACTCGGTCGAGCCGGCGGCTGTAAGCGTTAAGCGACGTGTACACGCGGAGGGGGGAGAGGGGCGTTAAGGCCCATATTGACTGTATTAATAGCACATCATCGAGATAGCTTCGTGGAGTAGGGTTGCTGCTCAATATTTTTATGATATTTGAAAATCTACTTGTCTGAAACCATGACATACCGCTATTTGCAACAAAAAAAAAATACATTGATTAAATATCGAGGATGCATAACTTTTAGTTATTGAACTAAGTTCATCACTATTACCTAAAACTAGATGCTGAATCCCTTAAATTCCCACCTTATTCCTATCATTGAAATTAATTTGTGTGTGGAACCTCTCACCCCGATCTATAGATAGGGAGAGTGACCTAATCTAATCTAAATCAGGCAAAGGCCTCTCTTCCCCTCCTCCACCTCCTCCTCCTAATCATTCACTATTATTTCTTAAAACAAGGCCCATCCCTTGAACTTTGACTTGTATCATTTCTTTCGCTAGCATCTCTTTCCCCTTGCTATCACGATTATTCTGTTTGCTTATTAGCGCCTACAAAGCGCTTTTTGAATCGGTAACCAAACCATGATTATTCTTCACTAAAGATCTGAAAACCAGAAAAAGACATTTGGTCATGTTGGCATCAGGCAGGACTCGAACCCGCATCTTTCGCAAGCCGGGCGACTGCACTTCCAATTATGATTACAATTGTGATTATGATTACATGATTATTCTCTTATTTCTACCTGTAGGTTGTTAAGAAGACCTACTACATGTTCATTGTACAAAGCTCGGCTAATTCTCCAGTTATGGAAAACACCGATAAAGAACCCAAGTAACACGGCAAGAACCTTACTACGTTGGGTTTAAATTCGCTCGGCAAAGTGTAGGCTTCTGAATGTTCCTCTCTCCATGACCTCAACAAACAGTGTGCCTGACTACTCTGTTTATAGCTTAAGTATGTAATGTTTTTAATTACAACACAAAACAAAGACAAATGTTTCCACCTACGCGTCCATCACTCACCACTCATCAATTTTGTTTGAAAGGTCATCCACTCGTACATTGTCCAGTAAAAATAAACCTAATTAACAGACTACAAACGTTACCCAATGGCTTTGAACTCGAGCTCGCAAAAACAAGGCCCGCACGCCATTTTTAATTGTCACCTACCACTTTATGTAAATCGGCGGCGCCGGGTGTCAAGCGTTGACAGGTGACATCTGACAGCCGACAGCGTGACGTGTGACATCTCGCCGTCGCGCGGGCAATTTGCGCTGCACTGGCAGAAATATTATTTTCGTTTTTATTTTTGCGACGCGTTATTTTGGACTGTACTGTGTTGTAACTGTTGTAAGTCGGTAAGTTTTTTAGTATAACGTATTTGCTGGGTAGCTGTGTGTGTTTTATTTAGATATCCTATTTAACTTCAATAGTTTCTATTAGCTTGCCTATTCATGATTTGTCGGTAAAAGGTTAGTGTAGCTGAGGTTGATGTATTTGTGTGTAATTTTTTTTAAAAAAAATTGAACAAGAGTAACTGTTGAGTTTCTCAGTAGTACCAACAGACCCACACCAATTGTAGAGTCATGATATAATCCTGTACTTTGTATATTCATATTATTTTAACTTTTATGTCTAATTATAATTTCTTTCCTCAATTTGAAGATTAGGTAAAATTACTTAAAACATTTACTGAGTGCCGAAAAAAGGCACACGGCAAAAAAATTGTATCTTTTAGGTATGATAAAATTTTACATTTACTTTTTAATGAAATTTCAAACGTACATTTTATTCATGATACCATAACATAAAATTTCAATAGTTATCTCTTTAGTGCCCTTACTCGCCGTTCCACCATGACTTTTAATATATCCGTCAAAACCCCAGAACCTCAAGTCCCAAGCCTCGCATTATCTCCGACCACTCTTTCATATTTTGAATGCTTACCCGTGTTATAAGAATTTACGCGTCACTTAGCGCGCGTAATGGGCGCGTAAAATGTAACGGCCACTCAACCCGCGCTATTATGTATTGACTTTTACGAAGCTTTTCTTGTAAGTTAGGGTTAGGTTTGTTATCTGATTTAGTTGAATTGTAGGCTTATATTACTTAAGGTGGAGAAGACCTTTTTATAATGAACGACGGTAAGCAATTGCTTTAACCTATGTATATGCTGCCACAGGGGATCACTGTGATCCTGTAACAACTTCCTATTTATTTATTCTTCACTGTATGGTCAACGGTATGACAGGAAAACTGCCATGTAGCAAGAGCAGGACTTGGGATGGGAATGGTAATAGGCGAATAGCCTAATGTGCCCTCAACTGCACATGAAAGAAAAAACAAATATTGGACTTAATTCGAAGAGGCATTTTCTACTAATCACCAACAAGGTCAGGTAAAGTAAATTAGAACTTATTAATTTTCAAACTTCAAAGAACTTAATGTTAAGATGCTATGAAATACACACAATACCTTACACTAAAGCACTCATAAGTAGTAAAGAAAATCTAATAATACATATTCCTACATACTGATCAGCTGATTTTCAACGGAGGAGAGAGATGAAACATGTCAAATTGCAAAAAATGAGCTGATGTTTACTTCAGTTTTCAGAAACAGACATAACTATCTTATACGCAACACCTTTAAAGCCTAAAGTACGTATGAATAACAATTCTTTTCCCACCCTACAAATGAACATCAGCACCCCCACAGGTTTTAGAGGGAGTTTATAGTCGCAATAACTATAACTTGAGCAAACACCCACCATTGATGTTTATTCCAATAATACTGTGTGTTACGGCGTGGAATGGCGCGCGTTACGACAAATGGCCTTATAAGTGTGCTTTAGGAGCATTTGTGGACTGATCATTCTAAATAATAGTGGGAGATAAAACACGATATTTATGCAACAGCGCACTATGCCTTTAATGTGCTATTTGACACTCGAGTTAATTGAGATGCCTTGAATTGGAATTCATTATGGAAAAAATATTTTTGGCTTGTGCTGAGAAATTAAGTAGTGAGAACTATTTCACAATTGCTGTGCAAGTGTGAGTAGTGCAATTCGCACTAATCTAGAAAGAAAATAAAGAGATAAGGAGTGGTTAGGCACGCTTTCAAACAGAAGCCCTCCCGTATTTTTTTTAATGAAACTGAAAGTGACAGCTATACTTTCAAGAGCTGCTGTACTAACTTTGGTTTTTGTCCGTTTTCGACGGTAACACTCATAGTATGACCTGACTCTACAGTAAGAATATTGTCAAATAGCCCTGCCTGTCCCAAAAAACATTAATTATCCTACTAATATTATAAATGCGAAAGTTTTTATGACAATTTGTGTGTATGGATGTATGTGTCGTGCTCTTTCACGTAAATCTACTGAATGGATTTTGATGATACTTTAGCTTATAGATCTGGATAGGACATAGGCTACAATTTATGAAAACATTTTTTTTCAAAAAACCATAGTCCACGCGGACAAAGTCGCGGGCGGCCACTAGTACCTATTTAAAAACTACATTCGGATTTTGTAAAAAATATCACATCCTTGGAATAACCTGCCATCTTACTGCATTTAATTAAAAGTCGGACTATAAGCATTAGCGTTGTGTTTATTTCTTCCACAACGCCCTTGCTATTTCATAACAAGTGACAAAAGTTCAATTTGTTTGCGCACTCAAACAACAGCACCTAACTCAAACAACATAAACAATAAACGAGGAATCTATTATCGATAAATCATTTTGTACTAGGAACGCGGCGATTGAGCAATAAATATCAATGAGTTTAATGTTCCCGCGCAACACGCGATAACTGTCAAACGACGCGGACGCCATGTTGGACGCCATCTTGATTTATGACATTTCGTTGTTGACTGTCAATAGGACGGAGAGTGACGAAGATGTGATGCGATATTGTTAGGGTTTAAAAAAGTTCATATGAGACACAAAAATATTCATGTACCTATATCTCTGGTATCGGTATCCTGACACATATGTCATAGAAGGCATTCTGCGTAGTTTTCGTATCTGATGATTGTGGGTCTACGTCATTATAAAAAAATAAAAATAGTGATTTTTTCTTTAGAGTTCTACTAATACCTGACGTGAACAAAACTTAAAAGTACATTTAGAACTTCCGTGTCATACAATATCTGACTGATAAAGAATGCATAAAGCACTAAGCCCGGCCCTTTTGTCCCATTTTATTTATTAAACATTGTCTGAATGCATATTAATAATTCTATAAGAAACTACCTAAGTCCCAAAATTATAACGCCGTGTTGCGTTAGTTGTTCACATCGCCATGTCTATTTTTCGTAGCTCTACGTTATCGATAGCATGTTATATAATATTTGATTGATGAGGAGGCGACGGAGCCACTCCACTCCAATTGATCGGTAGCTCTATGAACAACGTGTTGTGTCAGCTGTCAGTCGCAATGTGACGTGTCCATTTTATGGGACTTTGTGACCGTTGAAGGGTTATTATAGTTTAAGTTGATGCTTATTCAAACACTTACTCCCGAATTCACAAACGCAAAGCAAGGTTGAGCATCCCTCAGAAGTATAGCAGTCTGCTATCGCTTTGAGCTATATTGACATTTTACGGGACAGCATGAGCTTGAGCGCGTGCTCAGCGTTGATTTACTTTTGTGAATTCGGGAACAACTGTGTTAATTTTTCCAACGTTAGTTGACACTTTGGTAAATTTCAGGATGAGTTAAGTCTACTGCTGAACATAGACCTACCCTTAGAATTCCAGAGCAGCCGGCTGTATCCGGCCAGCATTCACCGAAACTTAGGACAACGAAGTAGACCAGTAGTTTAACACTCTGGCTCTCTGGAACCCATGTGTGTCCGAATCTAAATGTAGCCGGAACACCTAGAACACCTAGTTTGTAATTTAATTTGCGGCTAACTCTCCGGCATGAAAAAAATGCCGGTAAACAACAAAATTATGCCGACTGACAAAATTCATGAAGATTTTTAGAAAATTATTACTATACTTTTTTTTCTTAAATTTATTATTCTATTCGAGGTGAAAATACGTCCAACAATTCAAAAGTCCAGCAGTTATTGAGATATAGGTGCCAAAAAAACCCCGACTATGTTGACATAGATATACATCTATCAGCTAGATTCATCATACGTACCTATGTATTGTTAGTACATTTGCTCACAATAGTGTTATAAACTTATCTCAAGATCTTTATGATGCATTAGAGTATCATGTTAGACATAGTGTATTATTGTGAATAAATTATGACACAGCAGAAGTATACCGTTAAATTACTACCTACACTCGAAATGAAGACATGAAAATGTGTATGATTACAAACCAATCAGTCTGCCAAGAAATCTAATAGCAGTAATTAGCAAGTCTCAGCAAAATAAATAATGATTATAACCACTGCCCCGTCAATCCACGTCAAGGCCTCAACAAATTATTGCTACATAAGTAATTCTTGTTGATTATAAAATGATTAATTAAATGGCGACATATTTTTATATAACCAACGTGTTGCGACCTCGATATATCAAGTCAATAAATCGATCATAACATTTATATTTATGATAATTTAAATGCGCGTTTTGTAACTGAATAATCTATAAATTTATTTTAATGGATATGTTTGTCCATTCTAATGTAAAAATTGGTGTCTTGCTTTTTAAATTAAGCCATTAATCTATTTATTAATAAAATAAGATTATGTGGCTTCAGTTAAGTATCTGTATTAGGTTTTCTTATCAATCCTTAACGTTTTTGCTCTTTCTTGTGTTTCTCTTCCTGAAGATATTTTAGAAGATATTAGTTTTTTCTTCTTTTAGGCCGCCAAAGTGTACCTACAGTACACTACAGTGGTTTTCGATTTCTTTATGTTTCAAAATACCTACATACTTAAATGGATAAACACAGAAAAAAACACAAATTTTCGACATTCATTTCGATTGTACAGTCGCGGAATAAAAAGGTTGACCACCCTAAGATCTGTTTTTGCTTGCTCAATGTTGACACTGACAAGAACTGTTAATCACATTTGTAGTTTTAATAGGTATAAGCAAAGAGGATGTAGGTAATAATTAGATTTATCAAACTTGACACTGCAGGTTAAGGTCAAACCAATAAAAAGTATTGGTTCAACTGTCAATATTGTGAAGGAACATACGACTATTCGAATTTAATTTTACTGTCTAACAATAAAACATACTTTTCGACACAACACTCCAGCCTGTTACACTGTTTGAAAAGGTAACATGTGCTTGCAACGCGTAAATGAATTTATTTGAAAACTGGTTAACCTTTTCATTCCGCGACTGTACATGGACCCCACGACTTCTAAGCCTTGCGCCAACTGGCCAGGCATGATCCATGAGAGGTGATGGTCATGTATCTCATTACTTACATCTGAACGCCATCGCCACCGTGGCAGTGTCAGTATACGGCACTTAAAGCTGTGAAAGCTTCTGCTTGGGCTAACAGCTAGTCAATTAAGTGCCAAAATATTAGTCTTATCAAACAAAATGTTACCATCGACATGCAAAGAAGAAGTTAATTAAAGAAACAACGTTTAGTAAATGCACTCACATAAAACCTTCTCTGAGTCATACAAGTCTGTCAGGCGTGTCCTAAGCTTGCATCTGGTGCACAAACAAAGCTCAACTCGTAACTATGTGTGCTTAACCCCACGCTGGGTATCATGTGCGACGGCAAATTGATCACGCGATTCTCGACAACCTTTAATCTGTAGATCTACCATAGATCCGTCGAATTATTCGAAGGAAACGCGATTTCAATGAACTTGTAGTTTCACTTTTAAAACTGTTTATCGTAGAATTCATCGCCGCTTTTTTGAACTTTCATGAGGCTAATCTGAGTCATTGCTATGTTGTCGCTTAGCAGAAAATGATTAGATTTTGTGTACCTACTTTACTTTAGGGATAATGCATTATCATCTTACTAAAGATAGGCAAACCAGAAAAAGTCATTCGGTCTTGGCTTCAGGCGGGAATCGAACCCCCGTCCTTCGCAAACCGGGCGACTGCACTTACCATTGTGCTACCGAGACCATTAACAGACCGGCCGAATTATTTGGTCCGCTCATGGACAACCGTAACCTACCGGTGTGTATCGTCCTTGCGTTGCTCACCTTTGAGTCAGTAATAATTTTAGAAAGTTATTTCTTGAAGACCCCAATGTCGTTATCTTTCATAAAGATGTTTTTGCTTGGAAAAGCTTCGCTTTTCTAGAGTTTACCTACAACCTTACTCAGAAAAAGCTGCATAATATGCTTGGTTCTGAAATAATATCGCTCAAGAAAACATTGAAACCAAAATATCACAAATACCAGACCCAGCACAAGTATTTGTTTCGTCAATAAACTTTTGAGCTAGCGCTGGATTCGTTCCAGCGACGGTTAGTACTTGTAACTACTGTGATGAACACAGATCTTCAACTATCGAAGTCAGAACCTCATCCTTGCTATTAATACGTCATTGATATTTGCATTTGAAATGCCTTAAATAGCTTTATCGAGCAGTATCCCCGTCACATGTCACACAATAAATCGAGCTCGTTGTCCATTGAACCAGGAGAAGGTGTTGAAAGGGGTGAAAGGAGGGGGGGAGAAGTGTTGTGGGGGCGTATTCCGGATTGAATGCAAACTTGGAGTAACAAGCGTCTGGGTCAAGGAGGCAAAGAGCGTAGAGGTGGTATTCTTGGTTGAGTTAAAATGAACAAATATACGCTCACGAATATATGGGGTAGTCAGAGGCACTCTGAATGTTGCCATCATGGTGAATGGAACATTCAGAAGCCAACACATCCTCAAAAATTTGAACCTAACGTGATTTGGGCGTAAAACCATTTTCCAGGTTGCTTGTTGCGGCGTATCATATGGCTATTGCACTGTGTCGCCGCTTTGTGTGAGCTAAGTGTTCGACTGCTAAGCAACCAGCATAGAAGATGGTAATACCACATCCATTGCCTTTTCAGCTCCTTAATAAAGGTGCAGAAGCCACCAGCAGCTGTCAGCGACAGTCCAGGCAGGGCTGCACTCCATATCCATTTCTATTACAAAGGATCTTAAAGTGTTTAATTACCAAGCATAAGAGAGAAAACTAACCATGATTACACATACTCAGAAAGTAATACCATATCCATTGCCTTACTAGCTCCTCAATAAAGGTGCAGAAGCAACTGGCAGCTGTCAGCAGTTTAAGCAGCGCCGTAACTGCGGCGTGTCAGGTGGTAACTGCGCAGTGTCACCGCTATGTACGAGCGAAGTGTTCGTCTACAAGCATTAATTTATAAATAAGGTAATAATACCACATCCATGACCTTACCAGCTCCTCAATAAAGGTGCAGAAGCAACTGGCAGCTGTCAGTAGTTCAAGCAGCGCCGCGTTACTGCGGTGTGTCAGGTGCCAAATGCACAGTGTCACCGCTTTGTGTGAACGAAGTGTTCGTCTCACAAGCATTTACTTATAAAGAAGGTTGTAATTCCACATCCATGACTTTACCAGCTCCTCAATAAAGATGCAGAAGCAACTGGCAGTTATTAGTAGTTTAGAGTGTCAGGTGGCAACTTCTTAGTGTCACCGCTTTGTATGAGCCAAGCGTTCGACAACCAAGCATTGCATTTATAAAGAAGGTTGTAATACCACATCCTTGACCTTACCAGCTCCTCAAAGAAGGTGTAGAAGCAATTGGCAGCTGTCAGCAGTTCCGGAAGCGCCGCGTAACTGCGGCGTGTCAGGTGGTAACTCCGTCACCTCTATGTATGAGCGAAGTGTTCAACTACCAGGCATTAATTTATAAAGAAGGTTGTACTACCACACAATGACTACCACTACCACTACCACAAATACAATACCACATCCACGACCTTACCAGCTCCTCAATAAAGGTGCACAAGCAACTGACAACTGTCGGCGGCAGTGCAAGTAGGGCCAAGTAACTGCGGTGTATCATATGCTATTGCGCAGTGTCACCGCTTTGTGTGAGCGAAGTGCCTCACTATCAAGCTGTACTGTGTCCAAAAAAAAGAATAAGTAACAGTGGATCGGAACGATTGCTGTTGTAAAGCAACGCACGCCGTATCGGAAATGGGATGGGTGACCACCCTGACTGAAATTTAGTGATGTATTTTTGGGGAATTTCCGTGCTTCGGAAGGCATGTCAGTCGTTAAGCCTAGTCGGAGGCTAGGGCAGCTTGATAACATTAAGGTTTCTCACTTACCGTACCCCCTCCAACGATCTGCTTAATAAGCTAAGTAAAAAAAAGAGGTTTTACAGATTAAGTTACTAGCAGTTACTTAGATACTTAACCGGAAATATATACTCATCCAGACAGAACACCCAGACTAAACAATCAGATCTAAATGAATAAACAAAACGTTTCCACAGTTCCCACCAGTTCTCAAACTTTACTGCTGAAATACTGTCTGACCTGTGTTCTTCAGACCATCAATCGACCTTCCCTCCAGCTTAGTCACTCGCTTCCATTTCACTAGCCAATAAATTAGTTGGAACGAGGCTTCCAATTCTAGCCATCAACGTCCTAGAATCGTTTTTCTCTATCCCACAATAGGAAACGTGCGAACGAGCGAGCGAGAAACGCTGTCGATTTTAATGTTGAGAAAAACAGGATAAGCGTATTTTTAGCGCTTAAAAAGATGGTTCTGTAGATAGACGTGTGTAGTTCTGTAGATAGTGTGATTTGGTTCATTTCCGACTTTCCGTAGCCTATCTACCTGAAATGAAATTCTGAAAGATTATCTTTCAATGCTCTCTGAACTTTTAATACATAACATCACGGCCATACAGTAAACGGGGTAGTCAGAGTAATTGTTGCTACAACGTGACCGGAACATTCAGCAGCCTCCATTTTGCCGAGCGAATTTCGAACCCAACGTAGAAAGAGGCGAGCATATCGTCGTTATCCGGGTTGCTTGGTTTATTATAGGTGTTTCCACACCGAAGAGTTGTCGAAAATTGTACAATGAACACATAGTAGATGTTCAGGCTTGTCTCACTTGACAAGCCTGAACACCTACTATGTAAGGATATGTATCACTTGTAAGGATCACCGGTTTCCGAACCACAGTGTTTAACCATTGGCTCACAACGCCTACTAAGATACGAGAAATATATCCTAATATAACCTTGGTGTCTCCAGGCAAGAGAGAGGCATTTTCAGGTTAAGCGTGTTCCATCTTCGACCTCGTCATCGCTCACCATCAGGCGAGACTATGGTCAAACCCCAAACTCATTTTGAAAATATATTTAAATATATATTTTAGTAACTTCAACAGCGGAACCCTAAAGTTCTAAGTCGGAACAATTCCCTCTATAACTCAATCGCTTGTTCGCGGACTATATTTTTGTCGTCGCTGCCGTAAACCCGTCGCGCGTCGGGCGCGTCGTCACAGTATAAACCATACAGTAGAACATCTAAATACAAACGTGTCACTCTCGGTTTGAATGTGTGCGTGCGCGTCGCGCGCCGTGTCGCGATATCACGCACACGCTAGCATAAAATAGGGAGGCATAGGGAGGCGGCAGTACGAACGGACTGTGCCGCGTGTCTGTATGCACGCTAGGCTAATAACTCGGCGGGCGGCCTTAGATAGCCTACTGTATGGTTTATACTGTGGCGTCGCGTCGCGTCAGTCGCGACAAATGCGCGCCCGGCTGCCGTTGACAACCATTGTACTGTTTGACAGGTCGTTTGCATTTTCATGCTAGTGGGCTGAGTGTTTTACCTATTTTCTGACTCTTACACAAAAATATGATTTAATTGACTGTTTTGATTCATTGCGCTATTGCCACGACTTTATTATTAAGCTTGGAATTAGGAAGAGGCCAACTGTTTTCAGAGTGTTGTTTAACTCACATTGACGATATTATATTTTTCGTTTCGTATACTGTAAAAACAACTTAATTTTATGCGTTTTAAGTTTGTGATAAAAAAATTAACATGACATAACATAACATACCCTCAGGATCATATACCTAATGGACAAGACAGCCGAGCCGAGCCTCCTGCCACTATCCGGGTTGCTTGGGGAGCGGGAGTTAGCCACAAATTGTACATTGAACACAAAGTAGGTGTGTTCCGGCCAGATTTGATCTCGGATAAACCGGGTTTTTTTTTTATTATTTGCTAATTCTGATCTGTTTTAAAATCTCAAGCAAATTACTACTACTAGATAATTAATGTAAAATTAATTTTGGTGTATTTGTAAATAAATTATATTAGGCATGTCAAGCTGGTTGCGTCTATGATACGACGTACACGTGTTTTAGGTATTTCTGTAAAATGAGTCAGAACAAAATCAAAACGATTGTTTACGAAAACACATTCAGACGCCAACATTTCATAATGTTTACGTTCGCTTAACTTGCCGTTCGTCAACGCACACACGACGATCACAAATCGTGCCGGAGTCGTTACAGACTCGTTTAGTGTCTTATTTCCCGGTAATCGGCGTGTGTAACGCGCTTCACTAAATGACTGCCACAAATAACATTGATGTACGTTTATAGCCGACTGGGTTAGGGTGGGGATTCAGGGCAGGAGTGAGCGGTTTTCGAAATATTGAAAAACAGGAATAGTGTAAAAATCAAAATAAATGTGCTCAACTAAGGTTTGTGCATTCGGGGGTTACCACCGTAAAATGTCAATAGAACTGTAAGGGTGAGCGCGTGCTTAGCGTTGATTGTCGTTTGTGAATTCAGGGGTAAGCCCCACTTTGACGCCAAGTGGCATCGGCATAGTATTAAAAGTCATATCATTGAATAAACAAATAAAGAGTAAACTGTAGGTAGCTGCAGTCTGTTTTCCCTGTTTTCATAAAGGAAAAGTATTAAAACAGTTTTTAAAATAACACACGTTAACATACGTTTTTAAAACAGGCTACATGATCCGAAAATTAGAAAAAGACATTTGGTGTTGGCTTTAGGCAGGAATCGAACCAAGCGTCTTCCTACTAAAAAAGGAAGATACTTTAGTAGAGATACTGCATTGAAATGCTCAAAATAATAGAAACAAAGGTTTAAGATGTTTGATTTTCGAGGTAGTTAAAGAGACGTTTTGGATTAAATTCATTCAGTGGAATGTAGGTTACTAAATGTTAAGGTTGACCGTTTTCAAACACATTAATTTACGCGTTGCAAGCACATGTTAGCTTTTTAAACTGTGTAACAGATTAGAGTATGCCGAAAAGTATGCTTTATTGTCTGACAATAAAACTAAAATCGATTAGACGTATGTTCCTTCACGATTGACAGTTGAACCAATTGATCTTGTCAAAGTCATCATTGAGCAAGCAAAAACAGATCTTACAGTGGTCAACCCTTTCATTCCCCGACAGTACCTACTGGTCTCAGTCAGTGTTAAGAATGTTCGTATTTATCAGAGTCAGGTTTCAAAACATGGATTTCTGATTGATTGAATTGAAAAACGAGGACCTACAAATATCTACACTGCTTAACTCAGGAGAAGAAAGGCCTTATGACCTTATACTTACTTTCCGCGAATCTCTCCACCATGCTCAAACCCCACTCTCACAAGCATTCTCGCCGACTTACAAAATAAACACTAATATATTCCCGTTGTAATTGTATTAAATGCAACTTTATTGTTCGTCGAGGCGTACTCACTGGGCGTATTTTTGAAATTGTTCACATAAATTCCACGGTTACTTGTTTACTTTGTGCGCAAATGAAAAAATATTGCGGCTACCGACTTTATGTTTGTTCAGTGTAAATGGTATTGAATGTACGTCTTTAATCGTTCACTCAGGTCTTTTTCTTTGCGTGGCGAGGGTGATTTTAACTTTGATGAGACAAGTATTCTGCAACCCTTACGGCATTAGTACTAGCGCTCGTCGAGTCATCCCGTGTGTAGCTGGTTGTACACATCGGGCACAATACTAAATGCTCATAGTTTGGGGGGAGGCCCCACATTCACACAAATTGCCCCCTGGATCGATGACCCCAACTGCTTAGACTGTCTTTGCATCTACCAACCTGTTACCGCAGTCGGTTGAGGGTTTGCCAGGTCAGCCATGGCAGGTCATGGCCTGGAAGAGGACTCTCTGAGGGTGCGACAAACGGTGTAGTGGGTAGTCTCTCCTACCACAGAGCGAGTCTAGCTTGTGAAGGGTTGCCAGATAAAGGTCGAGTGGACTTGGCAAAGCTTCGTCGACTCTTTAACCTCTGGGGAAAGGCGTCGTAGCCATGCATTGGATGACGGGCGTTCCATTATGGCTCTTTCTGAGGAGCAAGCAATGGTTCTGTGGAGTTCCGGCGGTGCAATCACTCAGGTGAAGAATTTTGAAACCAACTGGTACGGTGAAGGTGTAAAGCATGAGAAATAACAACAAACAACAACTAACATCAGAAGTGGCAAACAAATCAAGGTCATCGCAGCCATTGGCATAGAGTGAGCACACACTTTGTTCGTTGCCACTGCGAAAGAAATTGAAGATCTTTAACTTTTCTAACAAAAAATGGTATTTCCATTCATGAACGATTATTGTATCGAATTTCCATACATAAAAGTCAATTGACAGTTTAACTACTCAAAGTTACTCATTGAAGCAAAAAAGCATTACATAAACGGCGTAAAGTTATAAATTATAATACTTTTTATGTAGTTATAAATGAAACTAGTTTATTGAGCTTACTATGTTGCAAAAATGTATTCATAGAAGACATGCCATTTATAATTTGATTAAAACAGCAGATGTGTATTAACATAGTGCGCGGGTGTTTCCTAAAGAGAATACGCCAGTTATTATTAATATGTTTGTGTGATTGACTCATAATTCATTTGATAAAGTAATCAATAAACTAGGTTAGTAATTTGCTCAAAGAAAAGGACATTCAGGGAGGCATTCAAGATGATATCGACTAGCTCACACTTTGTTCAGGCGGTAACAAATTTGGTTTAGAGGAAACAATATTGTTGTACGTAACATCCCAGTTCACAAGTCATTTTTCTGTGTTACAAAAAGTTGAATTAGTAAAAATCAAACATTCATTTTCTTATCCCCTTATTCTTAGAAACGAACGCAACGCTAAATCATAGTTTAAGCAGTTGGCGTGTTATGTCACTTACTTGCAGATGGCGGCAGCAACACGAATGAAAGTGACAAGGCGATACAAAAGTCAACGTGTTGTTGAAGGGCTGTTTAAGTTTTTATGGATTTTTTAATTTTATGGGTTAGTAATGATTTTGGACCTCTCGGCTGCTTCACATCTGGAGGGCCATTCACTTATCGCGTTATACAGGGTGGCCCAAACGGTGAGGATAAAAAAAAAATTTTGGGTTCCCGACATACAGGGGTACCCGAAAATACCCTATGTATATTTGCCGATTTTTTGTAGTTTTCGAGTTATGATTTTTTTAAAGTAAATTTGAGAATTATGTAGCTGACCTCCTAAAAAAATTTTTTTTTCGGAAAGTATGCATTTTTTATTAATTTATTTTTATCTAACATAGACCTCATTAGTCGTACTTTTGCCCATAAAATTACCAGCTTCATGCCACCATTAATTAAAGGTACAAATATATTGACCAAAATGAAAAAAATAGGGGTGAAAGCGAGTCACAGTAAAATTTTCAAAGTTAAATATAAATTTAAAAAAAAGTTCCGTGACTTTTAAGTAATTTCAAAAACCGCTCAAAACCCTTAGCTTCAATAATAATAAAAAAAACTTGGTGCTTAATAGGCCTTTTTTAGCCGAAACTTGCCTTCAAGTAAACAAAGGTGGAATTTTCTAAGTAAATAGTTTGTTGTAAAAACGCCTTTTAACATAAACGACATAACATAGTCAATAAACATAAAGTGAATTAATTTAGGATTTCTTATTATTCTAGTATCAGCCAGGTGGAATTTCAACAGCACAAGTCAGTCTTTGTCCATGAATAGTAGTTAGCGATACAAGTGCGGAATGTAATATGTCGTTTTGCACGTGTCCCGAAGTATCAAATAATAAAAATCGAATATTATTAAGGATATTTGAAAGGAAGAAAAAAAAGTATATTTAAATAAACGTTAAATTGATGACGGCTTAACTTTTGACAATGACAGAACACTTGAACCCTTTTTCCATCCCATTTCATCCCACTACTGGACAAAGGTCTCTCTCCATGTTCTTCATAGATCTCGATCTTGTGCCAGAGTCTGCCAATATTTCTCATGGAATCTCAAATCGTCACTCCACCTTTTGTGGGCCTTCCTCTGAACCCTTTTAGCATTGAATAAAGTTTAATTTCTAATGACACTAGCAGCTGTCAAAATGAATTTCTGAGAGTTGAACTCAACCAAAAATAACATAATAGGTATTTATTGATTTTCTGGGATTTGAATGAAATCCATGTTCAAATGTTACGAATTAAATTACCGTTTGTACCGGGAATCTTTCAATAATAGCTCTTTCATGCCCGCTTTCTTCAAGATTCAATTTAATAAATCGTACGTAGGTTTCCATGTTTTACCATGATTTTTAACACAAATGTATTAAAAAACGTTGTCCGATACACGAACGGGTGTGTCATTTTCACTCGTCCCAACTTTTGATCCTCGCCTTACAGCTCGGGCCGACTTCGGGACTCATGCGTGCAAAACGAAATACATTCCGCACTTGTATCCATAACTACCTATTATTCAAGAGACGAAGACTGAGATGTGCTGTTGAAATGGCACCGGGCTGATACTAGAATAATAAAAAATCCTAAATTAATTAACTTTGTGTTTATTGACTATGTTATGTCCAACCCACTTAAACCCCAGAAATGAACAAAAGGCGTTTTTACAACAAACTATTTACTTAGAAAATTCCACCATTGTTTACTTGAAGGCAAGTTTCGGCTAAAAAAGGCCTATTAAACACCACGTTTTTTTTATTATAATTGAAGCTAAGGGTTTTGAGCAGTTTTTGAAATTACTTAAAAGTCATGGATTTTTTTTTTAAATTTTTAATTTAATTTTGAAAATTTTGCTGTGACTCGCTTTCACCCTAGTTTTTTTTAGTTTGGTCAATATATTTGTACCTTAAATTAATGGCATGAAGCTGGTAATTTTATGGGTAAAAGTACAACTAATGAGGTCTATGTAAGATAAAAATAAATTAATAAAAAATGCACACTTTCCGAAAAAAAAATTTTTTTAGAAGGTCAGCTCGATAATTCTCAAATTTACTTTAAAAAAATCATAACTCGAAAACTACAAAAAATCGGCAAACATACATGGGGTACCCCTATATGTCAGGAACCCAAAAAAAAATTTTTATCCTCACCGTTTGGGCCACCCTGTATATTAAAAACTATTTTGCTGATGAATACAAGAGGACTTTGGTTTATAATGGAGAATTACCAAATAGGTCGTCACAAGGTTTTTAATCGCTGCTCAAGTTGAGTGAGATCAACTTATAAAGCTGAACCTACTGTGCCTAGAAACTTGAAAGGTACAGGGATTCCTTTCATAATATAAGTAACCAAATACTATGGATTTTTAATAATTTGGCCCCAGAGGGGGTGAAGCCTACGCAGACAAAGTTGCGGGTGGCCGCTAGTGTTAAATACAACTTCAGGCAACAGTTAGTAAGAAATATAAAATCTAAACAAGACTTTCCCAAAAATACTCTTTATGATCACTGTGATTTGTGTTCAACTGTAACAATAAACAAGCCGAATCACACCGTAATTTATCCCCAAAGCCCATATAGTTACAGTAACAGTAACACTGTATCTTGACATACACCAGACACATTCTGACCTTGTGTTTACACGTCTCGTTAATGATAGCAATAAAAGATGTTTGTTTGTCTGTAACCTAATAGCTACGATACCGCAATCAAACTTTTATGGGTCTCCGTGTAGGCTCCCAGCGTTAAATTAACTTAATCTGTTATTTATTCTCATTTTTATGTTTATTTCAACTTGAAAAGGTATCGTTTCATTTATTTTTGTTATTGTTTGAGATAGTGTTGTTACTTCGTTAGTTGGCATATTATTCATTTGAATTTGTATCATTTGTTGTTGAAGTTTCGTATAAATTCGAAGGGCAGAAATATGAAGGAAAGCTATTAGTATGCATGTATACATCTGATGTATTTTGTGCATCGAATCACTCATCAATACACGAAACAAATGTTAATCTCCAGAGGGTTTTTCAGTAAAATTAAGTTTTTTTGTCAATCTTCGTTGAATTTGCGTTTCCTGCTTCTATTCTTACTTTTAGTAGGTTTTCTTGGTGGTGGAGACGTTCCTAACTTTGCCATTAATTGTTACTTCTCAAGATCTTGAAAACCAACACCATGAGGATGATGCAATAATAGATCTTCCTGTCCAATGTAGTTGTCAAAAAGTTGAGTATGCAGTTTTAGTTTGTGTCAAAATCCAGTACCTACTAGCTTCACTCACTTGATGGCTAGGTGGCGCTGTGTAGAATAAAGTCCATTAATATTTTACAACTCACCGTCGCATACGTTATGTAATATTTAATTCAATCTGAAACTAGTTCCAGTAAGTCCTAATACAGTCGTGAGTGTAGTGCGGCGTGCATTTGACGTATTGTTATTGCCTGCTTTATTCTCGGGCTCTGCACCGACTTCGTTTACCACAACTTGTAGTGCTTTCTGGAAATATTCTAAGAATACAAACACAATGTGTTCCTACATATTCCACTTTATTAAGGCATGGACGCCTTCAGATTTCACTGACCCATCTCAGTAGCGAAATCTTCGCGACATAGGTCACTTAAACCCGAAGGCGTCTGTACATAGGTACATCAACTATACATAATTTTACGTCTTCCAAATCAGAATTGAACCCAGACAAAAACATTTTTTTTGGCATTTGGGGCATTCAGTTTTTGTCTTCTTGCAATCACTATCGAGTTGTGACTTAATTGTGAACTTCACGAGGCTAACTAGAAAAACAACGAGTAAAATACAAGTTTTAAAGAGTTGTTAGCATGAAAACATTCTTTGGAGTGTGAAGCACCCCACGTGACTCGGACTTACGTGTACAGAGTTAACACCTATTGATTAAAGTGGACTGCGAAAATATACTATTAAGGTTCAAAATAATCGATTTTGTTACTATTGCCAGGATAGACTATTTACCGATTTCTTCAGTGTCTAATCGAGCGTCATCACAAAAAAATACATTCGCGGCCAAACTTTTAAAAGGACTTAAATAACCCTTTGATAGACAACCACAAAGAGTAAGTGAGAAAAATTAAAGATTCACTCAGTAAATATTATTATCCGACCAATTTCACTTGGAAACTGGGAGCATTAGACTGACAGGAGAAGTCTCATTCATCAAAGTCCCGCGCTTTATGAATGTCCTGTCAAAATCTAATGAAAAAGTTAATAGAAAAAGTTTGACAGTGTCAGGGCTTCGTGACAGGTCGGATTTTAATATCGGACGAGAGGGGAGCTAATGAACGGACAATAAGGGAATGCACTTATTTATTTCGAGTTTTCTTGACGTTGACGGGTTGTTTTTTTTTTCTTATGAACTGTTTTATTTATACTTTTGTTTATACTTGGTTTAATATCCTGGTTCTCTTTAGGTGTGTACTTTTATACAATGAATGTCAAGAGTTAGTTCGTTAGTGTACTCGTAGTGCTTTACTAAAATGTGGCTACCATTAGAACTTTACTAATTTTATTGAGGTGTTAAAATTATGATTATTTGACGGAAAGCCTGTTTTTCGGAAAACCATTTTTTCTGCATCTTATTGAAAATCCCGAGTTAGGTGTCGCTCTTTTTTGATGACGATACCGCAGGATATCGCTGATTAGGAGCCGTTTGGGTTTT
Organism: Udea ferrugalis; assembly: GCA_950022985.1. Lineage (NCBI taxonomy): Eukaryota > Metazoa > Arthropoda > Insecta > Lepidoptera > Crambidae > Udea > Udea ferrugalis. Next base: position 17,510,171 of record OX465522.1, read on the forward strand.
TTTTTGCAAGAAGTAAGACACACTATTTTTATTTCATGATTTTTTTCTGCCTCATAAACTTTGTATCATCACAATTGTTTTAAAAAAGGCCAATTTTACAAATTACTTGTTTACAAAACTACGTAACCAAAACACATACCGCACCCCTCCTGGAAGAAAGCTGCAAGTGAAAAGTGACAACTTTTCAGGAGCGTAAAAAAACTGTCCTAAAAATTAACGAACACAATTAGAAATATGTATTATACATCAAAAGATAGCTAAAAGTATCCTTGATGGGCTTGCGTGTCTATATTTTAAATTTACGTAATACATTTCGAGAAAAACCGAAAAAAGAGCGTTGCGTACTTTTTCCACGAAACATATTAAACACTTGATGAAGTAATTGTGAATATTGCATTGTTGACATGATAAAGAAGTCTAACTGTTTGGTACTATTGCAGATAATCCTTTATGACCGTTCAGATTTAGTCGTGTGTTCAATGTGTAAATGTGGTTTACGTAGGTTTTCCTTGAACAACTCGTTTAAGTAAAAATGGTTGCATACTTTTATCTTGTGAAACATGATATTGCTTATGGTAGTATTTGAAATTGAAACTTAACTAACAATAAATAGTTGAAATATTTTTTGCATATCTTTTGGGAAAATGTATTTGCTGTCAAAAGGATAAGCTTTCAATAGGACGGGTTTGTTACCATGGACAGGATAGAGAGACGGAGTTTGCCTATGAATTGCACCGGGTCAATCAATGTCTAATAATAATGTCTTAATGAGTATTGTAAAAGAAATATCAAAGAAAGCATTATGAGTCCAATTAAACATTAACCTTTTAACCGCCAGGCAATTTTCCAACAAAATGTGCCTCTAGCGCCGAGCACGTATTTTCAAGGTCAATGTTAGACACTCAAGGGTATTCAGGTAGCACCAAAACGCAGAACTTTCACAAAAATGGTGGTTTATTTGAAATCGACACTGTTACACGTACAGACAAGAGCGCGGTGAAGTCTGACTGCCCGATATTTTCAAAAACAAAGGGTTCTTAACATTTACATTAAACAACTACTTTCAAAAATCAGAATAAGAATTTGCAATAATTTAAAAGTTGGCAATGAGTGCGTCGCTAACATTCCCCACCCCAGTGCTGGTACAGCACTCAAGCACTCACAGAGATGAGCGCGACGCGCGCGGCATTCCGCCGCCACGTACCGGTCCTAGTCCGTACCCCGACCAGCCGAACCCGGCCGTCTTCGCCAGCTAACACTTCTGAGACCAGTGCAGTTGACCTCATGTTGCGGGGAGAGTTTGGGTCCACCACAAGAACCAAGTCTCCAACTTGGAGTGGTTTTTTTTCTTTGTGCCATTTTTCTCTAGGTAAGAGGTCAGGCAGTACCTCTTTAATCGACCTTTCAAATTCAAATTCAATATTTCTTAATTCAAGTAGACCAATAAACAGTACTTTCGAATCGACAAGAATCTTAATTTTAACCACTTAATAAACATACACATAAGAATACAATAAATAAACAATACTTAAAATACATGTACATAATGTGACTCTACCACCGGCATCGGAAGGTTGTTTTTACTGAGAAGACACGGCAAGAAACTGAGCAGTTACTCTTTTTAAACCGTCCAACGTTTTACAATACACAGTGAATGTTTGAATAAATCAACCAAGTCATACAGTTTTGACATGAAAGTAAATAAAACAGGAAGTAATAAGTAAACTTGGGTAAACTAAGTATACTTGAGCAGACCAGTTCCCGAAGGTGGCACCTGTTTTCAAGTTGACGTGTGAGCCAGCCTTCATCCCACTCAACCATATTTTAGGGAATGGAATGACCCGTCACATAACTTTGCCAGAACATCTCGGCCAGCCGCTGGGATATACGCCATTGCTTGCGCAAGAAGAGGTCGGAGTCGTCGAATGTGCCGATGACAGGCAAGTTCAAGGATGAGCCTATGAGAAAGTGATTTGAAGTAAGTGATTCGACGCCATCCGGTTCAACCAAGACATGCATGAGTTGCCTGCTATTTACCATATTCTCCACCTCGGCAAGCAACGTGAGCAATACCTCGTCCCTACGAGCCCGTTCGTTCAAGACTACCTTTGAAGAAGTTTTGACGCTTCTTATTAGTCTTTCCCATGCCCCACCCCAGTGAGGAGTTGCCGGGACGATGAAGGTCCACTCCATTCCATTGTTGATACCTTCAGCATTAAGAACCTTGGTATCTAGAGTTTGGACTCTCTAAAGTATGGACCGCCGCTGCTCCGAGTCAGCGCCGCGCAAGTTGGTTCCGTTATCGGAGTACAGGTGACGCGGCCAACCGCGCCTCGCAGCCATCCACCGCAGTGCCATGATAAGCGAGTCCATTGTAAGAGAGGCAACTAACTCGATGTGGACCGCCCGGACTGTAAGACAAGTGAACAAACAATACACCATACCATCTCTCCCTTCGACGACCCACCGTGACTTCCATTGGACCGAAGAGGTTCAACCCACAATAAGTGAATGGCCGCTGGTGATGCACCATTCGGGCCTTTGGTAGGTACCCCATTCGAGGTATCTGCGGTTGACTTTTTCACAGTCTGCATAACATACACGGCGAGGCAATAAACTTGACGGTAGGCCTAAGCCTTAATACCCAATACCTTTGTCTAAGCTCGTTTACTATGGTTTCCTGATTTCCATGTGCTGCTTTGACATGATAATGTCGGATTATGAGCTTGAATACAGGCCGTCAAGTATTATGGGCCTCCTCACGTCCATACCGACATCTACAACGGCGTCGATGCGGCCGCCTACCCGAAGCAAGTCATGTTCATCAATTAAAGGCGTTAACTTACCAGTCAGCTACTGTGTGATAGTGGTTTTGCTTCCTTTGATGCCATGACCCCTCCACCACGTGCCTCAGGGCGCTTGCAGGCCTTTTTTTTTTTTTTTTTTTTTTTTTTTTAAGTAGGGGAAATGCCTTACGCATACCCGTCCACCGGGGGACGGACGGGTTATGTCGGACTCTCCACTGGAAAGGTGGTATACCAGTGGCCCTACCGACTAAAACCCCTACTACTCCCTCTTATCGTCCGTATAGTGGGGGAACACGGTGAGTAGCGCGAAGCCTGTTACGCGTTCCCCCGGACGGAGCCCGCCTGGACGGCAGGCCGGAAGCGACCCCCCCATCGTGAGGGGAGGCCAGAAGGGACAGCCGAGGATGTCAAGCCGTCCCTACCAGGCAGCGGTGACCCGTGCAATGCTGGCGGCGGCACCCCCGTACCACGCGCCAGCTGGCCACCGTACGCAGGCCCTACTGGGCCCGCAACCACGACCCACCCAAAGGGCGGCTCCGCTGCCGTAACCTTCGGTATGGCCCCGCCGGGCCGCGACGCACAGGGGGGATCAGCCTCGGATTGGCCCCCACCAACCGGTTGTGCGCCGCGGCCCCAACCACGCGCCTCAAGGCGCCTGCAGGCCCCACTGGCCCCGCAGCCCCACGTCGCCCTTACGGGCCGCAGCGACCCTACTGGGCCCGCAACCACGAGCCACCCAAAGGACGGCTCCGCTGCCGTAACCGACGGTACGGCCCCGCCGGGCCGCGACGCACAGGGGGGATCAGCCTCGGATCACTGGCCCCCACCAACCGGTTGTGCGCCGCGGCCCCAACCACGCGCCTCAAAGGCGCCTGCAGGCCCCACTGGCCCCGCAGCCCGTCGCCCTTGCGGGCCGCAGCGGGCGGGTGTCCAGTCCACCACGCTGCCACGCCTGGGTTCTCTTCGCTTCCCGGTGGAGCCCCTACCACCGGTACTAGGCCCCGTCGCCACGCCGAGGCGAGAACCCGTGAGGGGGGCGCTTGCAGGCCTCACTGGCCCCGCAACCCTACGTGTCACCCTTACGGGACGCAGTGGGTGGGTGGCAAGTCCACCACACTACCACGTCTGAGTTATCTTCGTTTCCCAGTGGTTCACCCTACCGCCGCTACTAAGCCCCTTCGCCACGCCAAGGCGAGAACTCATGAGGGGGTTATTTGTATTACTAGGTGTTTCAATAGACTAAACTTCGTTTTGTTTTCAAACATTCAGTGTCACGTGCCAGGTAGAAACGGGTGCTAAGAGAAACTTAATTGTGGTTTTTACTATAGGTATTCCTAGCATTTCTTCGAGTGGTGAGTAAACCAACCTGTCTTGAGCTTCAACTAACATATTATCAAAACCAAAATCAGCCGAATCGATCCAGCCGTTACCGAGTTTTAGAGAGAGTGAGACTATCGAACAGCAATCAATTTTATATACATATAGAGATGAAGCGAGCGATGCTTGGCATCTCTCTGAGGGACAAAGTGAGAAATGAGACCACTCGCCGACGCACTAAAGTCATTGACATAGCTACGAGAGTTGCAAAACTGAAATGGCAATGGGCTGATCATGTATGCCGAAGAGATGATAACAGGTGGTCGTACAGAACCCTTGTTTGACCTCGTACAGGAAGCAGAAGTGTTGGCAGACCAGCTGCCAGATGGTCGGACGATATAAAAAAGACGGCAAGACCGACCTGGATAAGACTCGCCTCATCAAGATCTTCTTGGAGGGCCATGCAAGAGGCATATGTCCATCAGTGGACGAACAAATGCTGAGAAGAAGAAGAAGAAGATAGAGATGAATGGTTATCGTCGTCATGGAACTTTGTTGTGATTTCATTGGTTTGAAGTCGCAATTCACATGACATTTTCATTTCATTACTTGAAGCACGAAATTCTTAATAGTGCCCAGACAAAAGTGCACGCGCTCTTATTTTTATTTTAGTAGACCATAAAAAGACAATATAAAATTTCAAATAATAAACTACAATTTAAAATAGGTTTTTAAACTTTCTTGTTGCATTTTTACTATATAAACACAAGCGGACCACGGTCCGCTTGTGACCACGGCACATGCAATTGTCGCCGAAACGTCAGGCAAATACAGGTAGAATAGTAGTTTTACCGTAGTTAAAATGTTGTAGAAAACCCGATTTTTAGTGTTTATATACAATTTAAAACTTTTTAAAAGACAGATCTTGGCTCCAGACATCGGTGACTATAGACATCGGTGATAGCCCCGCAAACTATGTTCTGTTTTTATACATTCGTTGCCTCCGAATAAGGAAGGCAAAGAATGTTGAGTAATAACAGGACATGGTGAACACCATTTTTAACTCTGTTGTTTGCGTTGAAAAATAAATCACTAATTTAGAAAAAGTACGAAAAAGGTACGGTCCACACTGAGGTATGGTTGTGGTACGGTTGTACGATGAATAGTACGGAAAACCGTACTTTTTGGTACGGTCTGGCAACGCTGGCAAGCACACGACTAGTTTCTATCCACGATCCGAAGGGGCTCGAGAGCGGGAGAGGAGGCGGGGGCACGCGGCGTAGCCTCCCCTCCCGCGCAATAACAACGATTACCATAAATCGCACAGTGACTTTTAAGTAGGAATAAGTATGTTTCTCTTATTACGACACATAAATTCAATGCTAGTTTTACCTAATTGTTTTTGCGCCACAAAACTCATAGACCTACTTCCAAGAATAAATATATATCACTAATTACGAAACTGTTAAAACAAAACGTAACGTCGAACTAAGCTATTTCTCCAATTACGTCAAAATCATTTTCAAACTCTTAGTAAAATGAATACGTATCAATAGTTATAAAATACAATATCGACAAAAGTTTCGTGGAAGAAATACGCAACTAGACTTGCACAGCGAGAATCGCCAAATAAATCCCACGAGAAGTAAGCAGCTACAGTTATACGAAATTATTTTTCAAAGTCTTCGTTCGAAAGTTTTGTTAGTTTACATATGGTATTATTCATTTGGAATTTAGTAAATATTTAAAATGCAAATGTAATAACTTCGTTTCCATGATGGAAACATAAATAATAATAATGTTGCAATATTTTACTTATTTGTAATTATTTCCTTAACTTTAAGGACAAAAATTATGAAAAAAATTGACAATACGTATTGAATTTTTCTTGATCTTTTAGTGCAATAAAAAAAAATACGCACAAGTGGAGTTGCAGCTTTTCTCCAGGGGGGGTGCGACTACGACGTGTAGCTGATGGTTGCCAAATCAGGCGGCTTACCCGTACAACATGTAACCATGTCGTTTTTATTACTTCGAAACCTAAAAAACAAAGACTTTAAAGGAAACAAGACAAAACCTCATAAAACAACGTATCGTCGAAGTAAATTGCCCGTTATCGGTGTCGACAGTAATGTATTCTTGTATTCAAATGTTTGCGCAGGCGCAGGAAGCCTGCAATTACGAGGGAAAATATTGCGTCGATTATCTGAGCTATTAATTGATAACGTGATTGGTATGTTTTAGTGCTTAATTAGCACTAAATAATACTAACGACGTACTGGACGACGTTCCGTGGGCAGTCCCTCCACAAGGTGGACCGACGATCTGGTCAAGGTCGCGGGAAGCCGCTGGATGCGGACAGCGCAGGACCGATCGTTGTGGAGATCCCTAGGGGAGGCCTAGGCCCAGCAGTAGGTATCGACACCGATTTTAGAAAATGTTATAACATTTAACGTAAATTACATCGAACCTATGTCATAAATGTTTGAGTGGTGTTGAGATCGAAGCATAACTTAACTTAAATCTAATTTATCAAAAATCAATACGTATCTGTATGTGCACTATAACTTTTAGATTTATGTCGTGAGTCGAATGATTTCCTGATTCAATTAAATTTTTATTTGCAACAAGCATACCTTAAGGCGTTGAGGTAATTTGGAAAACAATATCTAAAGCAGTTTCCTGAACGTTGATGTATTAATTAGTGAATTTATTTCAAATGCAATTTACATTTAGCAATCTAAAGAGGGTAATAAAACTGTCATGTCCTTTTCTGATAACTATAATTACTTTCAAGTAGACCTACTTAAGTCAAGTGAATAAAGTCTTTAATAGGTAATATCAATTGAAATAATTTTGAAAACTACAGTTAAATAATGCAATAAGGAAAAGGAATCTGATTTCTCACTTTGACAAAGATTAAAAAAAGGTAAAAGTGGGTATAATTTGAATTTCTATTATCAGTTAGTATCGTGGCACAGTGGCTACGCTTAGGCTTGGAACCCGGTGATCCTGAGTTCAAGATTGGCTGGAACACCTTCTTTGTGTTTATTGTACGATTTGCCGCTACGGCTGCGTTTCCACTACGAGGAATGTGTTTTTAAGAACTAATAGAATCGCTTCATTGAGCGAAGCTAGGTAAATAAAGGGATTCTATTGTTTTTAAAAACACATTCCTCGCAGTGCATCTCTGGTGGAAACGCAGTCTAACGCTCGTTGATCCAAACAATAGGCTCGCCCTCTATCACATAGAGATCAAGCTCCTTCGGCGAAATGTGGGTTTCTGAAAGTTCCGTTCACCATGAAGGTAACAATTGTGCATCCTACTAACCCGTTTGGGATATGGTCGTGAAAGTATGTTAGGTAAGTATAGTTTTTTAGTTCGCCAACATCAACAGCCACTTCGAACGTTCCACCTTTTAAGCGACACAAAAATCTATTCTTATAACGAAACCAGAAGCCAGACTTGCATTATTTTCCTTCCCATATTTCATATGCGCTATAAACGCAGTACTATCGCCGCCGGACACTAAATCACCGACAGTAAATTCAATTTTATTCGACAATTAAACCGCGGGCTTTCTAGACGCCCGTAAATACACGTAAATACGGGTAAATTCACATAAATACTCGTAAATGCGTATTATCGTTAAAACGTCAGTCTGGCTGTAAATCTTGCTGAATGGCACCGCGGCTGTCTTACTCGGTCAGAGAGTAGTGATGTGTCGTAGTTTTTTTAATGCCTACTTTTATATGTTAGTCGTGTTCGGACTTAATTCTTTGGGTTGAATTGTGATTGAAGAGTTTGGCGTTACCGATATGTAGCTTGGCTACAATGACTTGGGAAATTTATCAGGCACGCATTCACAGTCCAATTCATTCAGTCGGGCAAATTAAAAACAGTCTTTTAAAATCTAAATCTTGAGAGATTTCGAATTCTTCTTTAGAAAAAACAAATTCTTAAAGTGCAATCATTCATTCATATTACGAATACATTGATTTCATTGCTGGTTCAATGTCCACTGCCACTGTCGAGTCCACTTCTGTTGAAAACACCCTTTAAAAATTTGCTGTAATCAATTTTACCCATTTTTCCAGGCGCCATTGCAGGTACCGAGGGTACCCGTTGTCCCATCTTCATAGCCTCCTTAGAAATCTTCCATTTGTATGACTGTATTCTATAAGCAGTGACATAGAATTATTAGAATTAGATTAGGTAACTAACTATTAAAGCGTTTTTGTATCTGTTGACTAGTCTGAGTTATTCTATCACTTTAATCTTTGCAATTTACTCAATATATTATGCGTCTAACTTTTTGCCTGCAGTGTTGTCGCTAGGAACATTGTGTTTCTGTTTCATGCCTTTTTGTCGCCTTGTCGCATACATTGTTTCTTAGCGGTTGTAAAGTGTATGAGTGATGCGTTCCCCGGTAATCTTATTCTATACTGGAAAGAAATGTTGCTTGTATGTTGGTTGATTTTATTAATTCATGGGCATTTTCGCAGGAGATAATTTGATAGCTATATAACTAGTATAGTAAGAGTAGGTTTATCAAGCCAACTGTATTAACTGTGAAACTTTTGAAATGAAATCGTACCCTGTCACCATGGTATGCTGGAAAAAAGTACTTACGCAGTCCCAAATGTTGCGAGAATGTTTTTTAAATAGCGAGATTGTTTTTTATTGTACTCATAAGGGCCTTTAAGGACTGTTCGAAAGATGGGTCCACATTTCTACATAAGTAGACCTTCGTAGATGGCGAGCTATGAAACTGCATGACCATTTAAAATCTGAAAATCTAGGTCCGTATGTAAATATTCATGTTTATAGTTGCATGCACAAACCCGCAGGCAAAGTCAAACTCAAAGACAAACTGCGCGTAATTATAATTGTTATCGAGTTGAGACGCTGTCTCGACTTATACGGTTATTGGTTGTTTAACTGTCGTTGTAGAATCGCGACTAATTGTCGTGTAGTCAACATTGTAGGGTACAGTTCCCATGCTAGTATGATCTACGAGGCCTTGTTAGAGCTGTTGGCAGCTGGTTGGGTCTTGAATGGTTTTTGTTGGGTGTAGAAAGCGCATTTCTCTACGGATATTTATCGAGTGAATGTAGTTTAGTTGAAGAAATCAACATGGTTATATTTGATCGCTAATAATAGGTTTCTTGCTGTTATATTAGTAAGCAAGAATGAGCATCAGATTGTATGAAAAATGACAGCTATTCACATATTATGTTTGAAATAAAAAAAAAAACTCATACAACTTTCAAACTCAGCAAGCCACCTAAATTATGTTTATGACGTTGCTTCTTTACCAAAATATAAATAGCAAAAATAACTTCCTTTACTTCTAACCTTCTAAAATAAGGTAGGCAGTAACATTGTTTAAAATAATTAAGAAGAGAAAAGGAAACGGAGAACATTAATTTGTTTTAACATGAAAAAGTACTAATAATTTTGAACGGTTTTATTATGGTAATAATCCCAATATATTTTTGTGAATTATAAACTGCCTCGTACAAAACAAAAAATCACAAAAAAAATCATTCCGATACCGGGAATCGAACCCGAGCCTCCTGGGTGAGAGCCAGGTATCCTAGCCACTAGACCATATCGGATGTGCTGAAAGGGGTCGAATTTGGCACCAGTTGCAACCAATTTCATCAATGTTACGCTGAATAATTTGGATTCTTTGCTTGTTCTGTGAATTTATTTATTTAAGCACGCGCTCACCCTCATGCTGTAAGGAACCTTTCAGTTCTATTGACATTTTGAGGGACAGCATGTGAGCGTGAGCGCTTGCTTAGCGTTGATTGACGTTTGCGAATTCGGGGGAAAGTCTTTTACGTTATCGTACAAAGAAAAAAATGTGATAGTTATTAATTTATGAGTACGTTAAAATGAATCAGTTTAAAGATAAATTGATAATAAAATGCCAGCATCTCTTATTCGTTTCCAGAGTTTGCAAATTTCATCGACAAAGATAGAAACATAACATAGATCACTTTAATTTAAATAATTCAGAAGAAGAGGACGTTAGTGAATGGATGTGGGCTGAAATGATGATGATAAGTTTCAATCAGTAAAGCAGTTGTACCATGCTACTAGAGATCGTCTCAGCTTCCCCCTCATGAGTTCTCGCCTTAGCGTGGCGAAGGGGCTTAGTACCGGTGGTAGGGTGAACCACCAGGAAGCGAAGAGAACTCAGGCGTGGCAGTGTGGTGGACTTGTCAATCTTGTCACCCACCCGCTGCGGCCCGTAAGGGCGACACGTGGGGTTGCGGGGCCAGTGGTTCCTGCAAGCGCCGTGAGGCGCGTGGTAGGGGCCGCGGCGTAAAATCGGTTGGTGGGGACCAGTGATCCGAGGCTGATCCCGAGGATGATGATGAAATCGTCTCAGCTTAGTTTCGATCCGACCGTCAACTCTCCTCTCCAATTATTTTCCTCTGTCAGTGAGAACAACCACCAGCTTTCCACACCGATATGCCTGAGTGGATTCACATCCACAGTAACTACAATAAACTAAATAAAACTATTGCGTTTGTCTGTGTACAATCAGCATGTAATGATATGTGCGTTCAAAAATATGTCTGTGTGAAGTATTCAAAAAATAGAAGCTACGGAAATTGAGAAAGTATTTACTTGTTTTAGATTTTAGTCAAAAGACAAACAAGTTTATCATTGTGTACAATCACATTTGTTTTTCTCAAATCGTCATTACCTCACCTAAGCATACATAATTTTGATGCTGACTGACCTATATTTTGCTCTAAATAGTGTTTTTGTTCCTCACAAATCATATCTATCTATCTATTCTTATAAACGTGTTAGCCAGTAGCGTCAGCAGACTTAGCCGGACGATTTCATTCAGTAGCTCCCAGTGATCATAAATCGCGCTAAGCCGTGTTTACGAACATCGCTATATATCAGACGTCTATTTCCACTCGACTATCTTAACAGACAAATTTTTCTATTGAGTGAGGACAAAGAGTATGTGAGTACAGAGTTCCATAATTTGAATGGCAAATTATTTTCAATGTGGTAATATTCGCACTTAAGTGATAGCGATTTCGATATTTTGTATCGGTATATACGGTCAGCAACTTAAGTAGCTTTTTAAAAGTTTATGAAAGGATGAAATCTTAAGCGGTACTTAAGTTTATCTGTACAATGTTGAATAAAAAGGCTTAGCAAGCATAATAAATTAGATGTTGAATGCACTTAGTTTCTTTTTTTAAAAAAAATGCAGATTTTTTTTTTTGCTGAAATCTTTTTCGTCTTTGTAAAGTTATCTTATATGCCGTCAATTTCATTAGATTGTTGCGCAATGAAGAGCACATAGAAAGAAATTCTGAATTATCCCAACCGTTATTAAAATATAAAATTTCTTTACCGTGCTTACTCAAGTTAGTACTACGTAAATAGCTAAAGCCTACGTTGACTATATTTCCTCTACAGCATATTTATCAAAAATCTCAGAAGCACACCGCCAGTAGGCACAAAACTCTCCCCCCCAATCGCATTCAAAAACATCTCAAGTAGCCGCATAATCGCTGTCGGGTGGCGATAAATCGCATATTATCGCGATCACAAGCGAACATAAAACACGAATAACGCGAGTGGTAGCGGTTATCGCGACCATCGCGCGATATTTACGCGCGTAGCCGCCTGTCGATGACTATCGACACTTCGCCGCCGAGACTGGGACACACCGAGGTTAGTATTCAATTTACAAGGAACAACAAAAGAAGTGTGACCATTCCGACCGAAATTTAGTGATGTGTATTTCGGGTATCTCCGTGCTTCGGAAGACACGTTAAGCAGTTGGTCCCAGTTGACGTCGCTAGATGTCAGTCGTCAAGCATGGTCAGAGGCCTTAGGGGAGCTTGATAACATCTGACATTAGGGTTGCTCACTAACCTTTCACCCCTCCAACAATCAGCACTGAGCCCGCGTGTTGGAGTATGGCTCGTTCCACCTCATAGTTGAGGTGAGGCCTGTGCCCAGCAGTGGGACGTATATAGGCTGTTTATGTAACAAAACAAGAAGATTGGGCTGTCTTCTTCTTCTTATGGTGCCATCTCCTACCGGAGGTCAGCTATAATTAAAGCTATTCTAATTTTAGAGACCACTGCTCTGAACAACGATCTGGTGCTCATGTTGAACCAGGTACGCAGATTTTTAACGTCTTCTTCAGGGACGTTTCTTCGTCCTTGGATCTTCCCTTGCATAATAAGTGGTAGTAGCTGATACTTGGGCTGATAATTGGGCTGTAACATAACATAACATAGGGAACCCGCCACTTGTCCGAAATTTACTAGTCCGAATTTCATTTGGCTGAAAACTATTGACCAACATTTTCATTTGCCAGATGTATTGTTTGACATATTTCTAACCCGTCGAAGTCTCTTTTGACATAAGTATCGTTTTACCGAAGTACGTTAATCCGAATTTCACAATAAACTTTTTACTATTGCCCGAAGTCTTTTTTCAACTTTTTTCGTTTACCAGATGACTTATTTGGCATATGATCACTTTGCCTAAATCTTATTTTACTGAATATTACTAGGCCACAACTACTGTACGATAACGTTCAACGTCTCGTTAACGTCGATTTTCATTAATCTCAACTTCAGGGCGAATCCGACTCAGTCAACCCCGACACCACGTGGTACTTGTTTTGCCCTACCCCAAGAGTGTTATTTAAAAGCGCGTAGGCATGGAGGGGCGAGGCGGGCCGCGGGCTGAGGAGCTTCGGTGCTGAGCGAAAGCCATCTGCGACGATTAGCACGCGAGGAACCGCCGGAGCCCCGTAATGCCGGAGCCGTGACAGAATTCTTGTGTTTTCTATTTTAAATCTAAAAAATCCTTGTCTGCTTTTGTGCTGCTTGCATCAAACCCGTAACTTTTCTATGATCGTTTGGTAAACTAAATATATGGCAATCAAAACAGTGGTCTAATGATTGTTCTGTAAAACAATACTTCGGAAAAGTGTCATTTCGGCCAATCATCACTTCGGTTAAACGTTCTGTGGCCTAATAAAACTTCTGGCAAGCGAAAAAAAACCAGTTGATAATTGGTCAACTGATACAGTGGCAAACGTCATTTCGGGAAAATGAAAAAATGCCGAACGAAAAAAAGCGAAACGTTTTCGGGAAAATGAAATTCGGGAAAAGAGAATTCGGTCTTATGATAGGTAATCCATAACATACCTTCACGACCATATTCCTAATGGGTTAGTCAGAGGCGCACTCAATGTTGCCGTCATAGTGAATGGAACATTCAGAAGCCCACATTTTGCCGAGGGAATTTGAACCCAACGTGGTAAGGCGAGCCTACTGCCGTTATCGGGGTTGCTTGGGTTTTATATCGGTGTCTTCCATCACCGGAGAGTTAGCTGCAAATTGTACAATGAACACAAAGCAGGTGTGTTCCGGCAAGATTTGATCTCGGGACCATCGGGTTCCGAGCCAGAGTGTTTAGCCACTGGGCCACGACGTTCTCTCACTTGAGACCCTCAGACACACTCAATTGGGCTGTATGTCCCAGAAAACAACATGCGAGGTGTTGGGCAATGTTATCAGCTTCTTTCCACTTTGGAAGGTTTGCCGCACTTGGTATGTTGACAAATGCCCGACATCCATTTGCTTTCCATTTGCTGAGAAAAATCCTAGGAAAGTTCAAGATGTCTACGTATGTGGAGAACAACGTAATATTATGTCAAAACTCTATCGTCACAACACGTATTCAAATTATGTCGAAATATATCCTGGAACCGTCCAGGACAAACAGTGTTCCTCTGACTACCGAGTCAGAGGAACACTGTTTGTTGCCGTCATAGTGAAGGAAACATGCAGAAACCCCTGACATTATACGTAGTCTTGGCTGAATCTGAGATAAAAATAGATTTTGACGTCGTATTCTTCATTTAATTTAATTTGATTTATTAATTGCATATCACATTACATTCAATAAGGTCTTAAAGAAAAATACAGCAGCAAATGTAACACCCTGCAAGGGCATAGCAACACCGACTGCTGCCGACTTCTCCTAGCTGTAACTTGAAAGACAATACCTAAACAAAACTACAAGCTTAGTTTAAATAGAGCGATGGTTACACTTAATGAATTCAGTCATCTACTTTTTATATCATTTTTTTGGCACGGACGTAAAAGAAAGACGGACATCACCTCTTCTAATCATGAGTGAAACATATTATCAGCTGCCAGTCTTGGTGTGTGCTTGATAAACACGTGTCATTGGCGCTATTACACGGAGTAAATGGCGTAATGTGTACAAACCTAGTGTGTTTGTGTGAGTGTAGCAGGTCGTGTATAACCAACAAAATTGTAGCACCTTGCATGCTACTTTTTTTTAGTGTGATGTTCTGTCCGTCTTTCTTTTACGTCCGTGTTTTTCGGGTTGTTTTTAATTGCAGATAGTATCTGTACTCTACTAAACTATCAGTGCACATCGGCAACAGTTAGTTTTTGATTTATAGTCCAGAGATGAACGTTAATAGCGATATATTGGCCAACAAATCTATTCTAATTGACGTAAACTATGTTTATTACTTTATAAATTTCAAACTGTACGTTATATTTGACAAGATAATGCGGGTTGTGTCCGTTTAAATTGTAATAGAGGAATTTTAATAGATCATACTCTAGAGTTATTATATGAAACAGTACAATTATTTTTATTATGATAATCTGCTTGGATGTAAGAATGATTTTAATGGTGATTGTTATTATTCTTAAATGGAGTTTTTTCTCTGCTTTTACTGGCTTGTTGAAGTTTGAATTCAATGCAATTGGGTATTTTAACGTTTCAAACGGAATTCAATAATTTGAAATATTTGGAAAGACTTTTTTTCGGTTGCCGTCTTGGCAAACGGAACATTCAGAGGCCCTCACTTCCTCACCACTGACACTGACACCGAATTTCGAATAAAAGGTAAGAAGCGAGTCTACTGCCGCTATCCTGGTTTCTTGGATTTTGTTATCGGTGTTTTTCCGGAGGGCTATCCGCAAATGGTACAATGGACACAAAAGTAATTAATGTAATGTAATGGAATCTAATGTAAAGAATCATGTGTAATAACACTATTTTAAGTACATTCACTAACAAAATTGAGTCTTGGTTACTTGAATAAATTTGCTTTGAAATTGAATTGAAAAGTAAGTGTCGACCAATCTCTAACTTAGGACCTCTCGGATTTCGAGTCAGAGTGTTTACCTACTGGACCGCGACTACGCAGTCGTTTGATATACGCATATCAAACGCGAAAATGATAGTTCTGATAGCACCATTAATGAGTACAAAGCCACTGCTTCAGGGTATCACTGTGTGTCCCCACCTTTAAAAGAAAAAGTATTGCTTACTAAGTCTCGGGCCTTAAACCACTGGTGTCGAATTACAAACCTCTATTAGTTTAGGAGTTTTAACTGTGAGAGAATTAGCGCCGATACCATCATACGGCGCATAATGAGACTGATAACGGGTGTAGGGCTACCGCTTCTAGGAATCAATCGGGATGTTATTGATGAGGTAACTACGTACCCCTTATTTATAGAAACTTAAATAGCGCTTCGACAATACGCCAATTTTTGTACCGCTTTGTCACTGTCATTCTTGTTGCTGCCGCCATTTGTGAGTAAATGACACAACACGTCAATTGCTTAAACTATGATTTAGCGTTTTGTTAGTTTTTATGAAAAAGGGGTTATTTATTTATTTAAGAAACACACTGACTACGTTAAAAAGAAGCATTTAAACAACACAGGAATATATTTTGTGGTAATTTCATCTTGTATTGTATAAGCAGCATTTACTCATAATAATGATTTAAGGTCAATTATGTAACAACGTTATGTAACAAGCAAGATTAATGACTTTTTTTAAGATGGAACTTAGACCTTGACCAAAAACGTCATATACAGGCGGCCCTTTTTGGTATTTTGTGGTATCTCTTTTAGAGCTCTTATTTCAATAGCCAGTTAGAAATTATCAGACCCAATTGACTACTTACAAGTCTGCAGATTTGGAAATGTTGGATGTCATACATTTTAAAATCTGCCGAGTAGTAATTTATTGGTCTAATAATTTCTATCTGACCGTTGAAAAAACAGCTCATAATCGGATAACGTGAAGAAACTGTCTTGTTGATAGACACAGCCTTAGTGGCTGAATATATTCATTAGAACACTTTTTCCTTTTTGTTATCTATTCAAGACATCTGTCTATGCATTTGAATTATTCTAATGCTCTAGTATTTCCGTCAGTTTATTGTTTTAGCCACCTGCATTGCATTCCGTGTCTACCTCTAAGATTAGACATAAAAGATTTCCAGTCTTTATGTGGATTTAAAAACGTATAAATTAGAAAGCAATTTTCACACGATATAAATAATTTGACTAGTAATGTCATGTTGTTTCATGATGGAACTGGTGGGGATATTTTTGATGTAATTATAAAAGAAATCACCATTGATGTCATGGAACAATGAAGAGGGCCCCAAGTCTGCTAATTTTAGAATGCTTTAATTGAATCGTAATTGAATCACAGTAGTCTAATTTGACATATTTTTCATAGAAAATGTGTCAAATTAGCCATTTGAGAATCGATTGAAGCACCTTAAAATTAGCAGAATTGGGGCCCTGATTGATGTATAGGTACAGGGGATGTCTCATTGCTACCAATTCACGATACCTCGTTTTCAGACGATTGGGTATTCTCTTGATAATTTTACTTTAGTTTTTAAAATGGGAACGTGTGTATAATGCTCTTTAGAAATACGAGAAGCCATTGAAATTAAAATAGAAAAATATATTTTTTTTGGTAAAGACTAACTAGGAGAGTCTGTCTGTAAATTTAAAGATAAAAACAAGAACAAGAAACCGAGAGATGTTACTTAATAGAGCAAAGAGGACTAACCGGAAATGGGTAGAGTGATGTGCCATCCACCGTTCCTACATCATACACATAAAAAAACATGTAAACTGTTTGTAATGTTAAAATGTCGCCATCCTTATATTTGTCTGTCTGTGCGCCAGTAGCGTTTGTTTATAGCTGAATACGGAATCGGCCGTAAATTTCGAAATAAAAGTTAACATGTTTCTAGCAAGTTTATGGTTGTACCGTGTTGTAATGTCTGCTGCTTATTTGTGTTGGGTGTTTGTCATTCCGCTTGTCATCGCGCTGTGTGAAACGAATATGTGTGGAAAGAGCGTTATTTATTTATATTTTTTAATATTTTGTCGGATATTTATTTTAGGGTTTTTTTTAGTCTAATAACATTTATCAGATCAGTAAATTACAACTGACCAAATTTTAAAATGTTATTTTGGAAATGTATAACGGAGGTAAAACTGGGTGATGTCATATTGGTAGCAAAATTTTAAAACGCTTGCGTTGGTTTGTTAAATTAAGTCTGACTATTGGAAAATCAGCCTTCATTGTTTTTAACTGGTACATTAAGTTCAAAGCCTTTAGCATTTCTTCAGCGCGCCTTAGTTGCGCACTGAGACAAAATTTAGTCATGTCGTGATCTCGTTATCTCGTGTCATTGGTATGGTTTAGGCTCGACAAATAGTGGGAGATAATTTGTCGCTCTTTTAATGGTTGTTTTTTCCATCTAATACAGCTGTGGTTGTTTTTGTTTGTTAAATCAAGTACGTTTTTTTATAAATTGATTGGCCATAATGCTTCTCTCTGACATATGTTGTTCCAGGGCTATTCGTACTTAAATTGCCTATGATGTACTGTTTGTAATAGCAACACTAAACAATAACTGCGAGAAATTTCAATCTTATTATTATGACTGTTGCAGTAAGAGATTCATTTGTTATTAATGCCAGATTTCTAGCCATTTTGTCAACTAACAGCAATAAAATTGACTTTTTAATATTTTTAAAACAATTACAAAAGAAAGAAAACACATCAAAGAATGAAAAAGAATGAACAGAATGGCAGTCATATTGCTTTCTTTATGTTGTCGTCAGGATTTTGATGAAGATATAGTGCCAAAATTGCAGTCATAAAAAGATTTGAAATAATTACTCTTGATTTCTGTGAAAGCAAATTAACGTTTTTATGAACATAAATCAACTGAAACCTGACAATTTTGGACTCACTCCAAAGGTCACTTGAATCGGATTGTGGCAATCTGCTCGTATTTTCAGAAATACATATATTTTTTTGCTTGATCAAGACAACAGTAATTTCTCAATTGTCTCTGGTATGATTTATGCTGGGTTTTTTGCGTAGGGTGTCGTAGGCTCAACTATTATTAAGCCCACCTTATATTTAAAGTAAGGAAAAAAATAAACATTAGAGCTTACTCAGTGGCAATAGTTTTTTTAAGGTCTCATTTGTATCTTTACATAATACTGTTTTGCGAGACAGGAATACTCATTTCAAATACACAGCACGTTTTTTTCCCACTTTTCAATGTAAAACCAGCCAATTCCAAATAAATAACCGTAAACCCAGACATAATATCGGACAAGAAAAAGCTCGCCGTCAACCAATTCATAACAATAAAAATGTCACCGATAGAACCAGTTGAAATTACCGGCCAATCAACTGAAAATTAAATAGTACACATCTATAAGAAATTATCTGGACGCCTTTACGAGCAAAACATTGACTGCTGCTCCTCACTTACAACCTTATTACCAACGATATAAAACATCTGACATTCAAAAACGAACCTTAAAGTTGAGACCTTGCATTGAATTTTAAAAAAATCTACAGTATTGTGTAAAATTGTCAACTTTAGATAGCACAAAAAATATCATGCTGTTACACTAACCAGTTCATTCCAATTGCGATCTAATGCTTTAGCACATAAAGATGGTGGTTAAAAAACTGTGTCTGGTGTTAATATGGGCGCGTTATAGGGGAGTGAGCTAGCTCGTATAAAACACTGGATATGAGCACATAAAAATTCCCGAAGCACTGTCATGGCCGGGCCTATCGCCGTTACATTTGTCAACTGTCAGCGGTTAGCGTGGCGCGCGCAATTTAAATGATAATTATAACGCGCAGGCGCACACTCTGACATTCTGACGGACAAGGACGGTGGTTCTTGCTTGAGACAGTTTTTTTGAACTTGGAATATTCTCAGCTGTCATTTTTGGACACTCAAGTCAAGTCAAAAGGTATTTTTACTCTTGAAATTTACTATTAGACCTTCCATGTGGAGGGTTTGACTCTTTTTTCCTGTTGCATACTGTAAACTGTATCTTGCATCTTCTGACGCATAAAAAGACACACATGCGTCAAAACTACTAGACCGAAAATTTGAAATAAAAAAACAAATTGCTTTTGACATTTTCTAATTTCATCGTGAAAACTCCTATGCAGTTAACAATTTCCCTCCTAATCTCAATGTCATCTTAAGACGTGTAACACATAAACCCTTACTAGATTCGATAGTCACGAACTTCTAAGATCCTATCACATTGCGTAAATCCGAGGAATTCCCCATCCGATCGTCTCGTCTCCGATAAAAGTTTCAACTATTTCTCCAGCATTCAACTTTAAAATAAATAAGCTTATCAACGGAATCGCCACGTAGGAGAAAGGTTAGTAAATTCTTTACGTGGATGCCTAACTCGATCAAGATTATATCAGCAGTTTAACGACTGTTGACGTTTTAAGACTACCTATTTCTTAACCGTTTATTAATACCTTCGAGGCAATAAATTTCTATAAACGCTTGTCTTGTCACTTCTGATTGCGGAGGACCAACAGCTTAACGTTTCCTTGATTTTCGTGTGGGAATCATGACGAAACATCGTTGCCATTACAGTGGACTTTTACCAACATATTCTTCGTAGTATATCTACTTACCTACTCCGCTAGCTCATCCACCCAAAAGTATATTTTGACCTCTGACACGAGATTTCACCACTCTACCCTGGACAGAGTAGAGGAGACTGGATTGATTAGGTGGGAGAGGATTCCCCCTCCTGTCCGCCAGTCAGGCCGTTGTGGTTAGCTTTGGTCTTCGCCGTCTTCCTCGAAACCGCATCAGATCTGCGGGGGTATCCATAATCTTCAGATCTTTAAATTATTTCGTTCTAGGCGTTGTTCGCTAGTCATGGACATTCTTGGACTAGTCTTGGACATTTCTTTTAAGAGGTAAACTCACTTGTTCGATTTTTATTCCTTTTGTTAAGTTTATATCTTAATATGCACGTCTGCGACTAGCTGTTTTTTGGTTAATAGGTACAAATTCTTGATCTACAGCCATTAACGCAATGCCTGAATAACAAAACGCTGTCCATTTGAAAAATCCCATTAAACAGCATTTATCAAACTTTACACGTATCAGGTATTGGTCAATTATAGAATTATCGACGCATAAGTGAATTTCGCCGGAGCCGCACGCCGTAAACGGTATCGGGGAGACATATCAATTAAAATAGCAGCCGATGTCAGCTCGACAGGAACTCGGCTTTGCCGGCGGCGGCTGCGATGTTGGAAGGGTGGATGAGGCGTTGTCAATAAAATAAATCAAAGATGTTATTCTATATCAGGTGACTTGTATCACGAGTTTGTAATATGGCAGCAAAGTTTGTGACTAGCAGTGAACGTGTCTGCCTTGACCGCAATGGCAACCAATATGAACCAATATGAAAAACAGTTGGAAGAAATAAAAAGAAAATGCATGGCATAATGAACAAAAGCGGCAAGGTAGGTTCCAGCTGGTCCTTTAAGAAAACTTCTTGCCCACTTATTTATTTATTCTTTATTGCACAATGATAAACAAGTACAATTGGCAGACTTAATGCCTGAAGGCATTCTCTACCAGTCAACCATCAGGTGAGGCAGAAAAATTAAAATTAGGCAGGCCCATCTGTTTAGGCCTCACCTCAACTAAAAGTTACATGCCAATGACTGACATTGAGCTGCAATACCAGCCAGATCAATGATCAACCTGCCTTGTGAAGCATAAATACGCCCGAAGGACAGTTCTAAGTTGCCCTGGAGGTGGTCATCTAACCCCCGACCTTTCATGTGCTTAGCTTAGATAATTTTTACCAGCCCTCCGTCGCTATTACGCCTTTACAGTTTCCAAGGTCCCATTATTACAATGTTTAATGAAACCTGCTGTTTCTCATTGCTGAGCAAAGGTCTTCCCAAAAGCTTTCCAACAATGCCTATTATGAGCCACGGTTTGCCATTCCCTGAAATAAAAGGTCCTTTCAAGCACGATAAGATAAAAGCACATAATGGAAAATCTTTAGAAATCAGCTAAAATACCACATCCACATATTCTTTCGCCACACTGCCCACCTATGTACGGGCAGCATTCGCCGCTTAAGGTGCGCTTTGCATTAATAAATATTCCAGCAATAAAGCCTTTACGCACTAATGGGTGTAGTGGTGTTGTTTGAATGGTAATTCCGCGGTTCCGACGCGCCAGGAATGCCCGGACGTTGGGTAAGGAGTTCACGGGATTCTTGGGAAATTAGACGTGTCCGCTTTCTATGGATATGACATACTTACACGTATTTGCAATACGGTAAGTCAGTTCCTGCTTTATATGTTTAAGATGGTGTTGGAGAAGGAACTGTTACGAGTTGCTGTCTTTAATTTGTTCTTCGAATGTCAGTGTTGTTAGAAATATTTAAACACCTCTGGCACTATAAATGAAAAAGGCAGATACACAATTTGACTAACCATCCGAAACATATTGATGCTGAAAACATCTTAATCCATCAATTAGATGATTAGAATATCGCCTTGCGTGAATGCCAATAGCTAATTAAAACAACTCGAAATATTGGCAAGCACTTGACCTAAACTAAACACAAATAAATTAACTGCAACTTTTTATTGCACAAGATTATTGTACTTAAAAAAAGGAATATTGGCCAACTTAATTCCTTGAGGAATTCTCTGCCAGTCACTACAAAGCTTATCCGAGAATTTATGAGAAGTGTGGTCTGTGCAACTTGCTAGAATAGTAACAATAAGATACAAAAACACTTGGTATGCAATAAAGAATTGAAATAATTACATACTCCGTACCTATACCTACTGGACAAGAATGCACCATAGCAACAGTGACCCCATTCGCCGCGCTTGCACGAGCCGCAGCGTCAGCACAACGTGCACGCCGTGACGTCGGAGCCTCGCGCTTCGTATCCACAATTATGATATTTTAAAGACACTTTTGATCCTACATCGGACATCGTCGCACCTTAGTTTAGGCTAGTTTATAGTAACAGTTTGTAATACTTTTATTAAAGATAATTGAATAAATTAGTTTTTTTTACATCCTCCGGCTGTAGCTTCCGTAATTGGCGCAGTCGGTAGGATACTCGCGGGCCGGTTCGCGAAAGTCTTCAAATATCGAATTCGGGAATCGCGAGTCACCCGGGTGGCTATCAAGCACCAGCACGAGTATCCAGAATCTACGAGATCTGCAGCCACAGGAGGACGGTCCAGTATCCAGCCATTGATACCCCACGACCACCAGAGATATGAAATTGTAAGTGCACAGACTTCATTCTTGTGTTGCTTTCCCTATCTCCTTTTTAGATTAGATTCCTTTTAACCTTCAATCATTTTTCGTTTAAGTAATTTAGGTCCTAGCGATTCTGCGCTCAGGCAGTCTCGACGACAAATACAGTTAGATAGTAGTAGAAATATAGATTTGAATAATAGTTTAGAGTTAGATAGTTTATTTAGAATAATGCCGTACGACCCTGATACTATTTTCAAGGCCTTACGCCCAGTACCAGATTTTGATGGTAACCCGAATGTGCTAACCAGATTTATTACAATATGCGATCAGATAGTTGCCAGTTACTTAAGCTCAGAAGCAGGAAGCGAATTACCTAATTTGTGCTTATTAAATGGAATTTTAAATAAAATCACGGGACCAGCCGCTAGTATAATAAATTCAAATGGTATCCCTGATAATTGGCTAGCTATTAGAAATACATTAATAAATAATTTTGCCGATCAGAGAGACGAGACCGCTCTCTACAATGACCTCTCTTTGGCTACCCAAGGCCAAAGATCTCCCCAAGAATTTTACGATCATTGCCAGCATTTATTCAGTACAATAATGACCTATGTATCTCTAAACGAACCTTTAGCGACTACAGTAGAGGCAAAACGCGCATTATATCGCAAATCAACCTTACAAGCATTCATTAGAGGCCTACAGGATCCTCTTGGCTCTCGTATTCGATGCATGAGGCCCAGCAGTTTAGAAAAGGCATTGGAATTTGTACAGGAGGAGCTTAATACAGAATACTTACAAAGGCGTAATGACGCCGTAACTAAAAATCAGCCAGCCTATAAGGGCCCCACAGCGCCTGTACACCTCCCAAAACCTTTGCATTCACAACCACTAGCACCATTATGGCATGCATCAGCTATGCAGAGGCCACTGCCACCAGCGACGCAACCATTCAGGTTCGCTCCGCAGCAAGGATTCAGACCTTATCCTATGCAAGGTCACCACCAGCCCCAGGTACGTGCTATGCCATCACGAACCCAGCAGATGTTTAGTGCTAGACCCCCTAACTATAACCCTCAGAGTAATATGTTCCGCCTTCCACCTAGGCATCAGCCAGGCCAGTCGTTTGCTCCTAAGCCTATGAGCGGTGTCCAACATTTCATACCTAGAGCGTTACCGCCATCAGGTGGAATTCGAGGTCATGATTGGCGAGCGCATGGCAACCCGCCGCCGACCAACTACTTCAAGTCTCGCGACATTAATGTGAATGAGTGCTACGACACGAACTACTACGCGGACTACGATAATGACTACGAACAGTACTATCGCTACGACACTGACTATTCTTATTACTCGCCACAGTATAGCGACGCGACAGAGACTTACAACGGTACAGACTACTACTATGACGATCGTGTTGAATCTTTACAAAACGACAATGCCCAAAGCCATAGCAATGGTGGCGATGTTGATGATTATCACATAGCAGACAATGAACAAAATTTTCAGAAAGGTCCACTCTTAAAAAAGCCAAAATAGAAATTAACTTACAAACGCAAAGACAGTTACCTTACATTCAGATTAGTAATCCACCTCTTAAACTTTTAATTGACACCGGCGCTAATCAATCCTTTATTAGCCCGCAGGCAGTTCAAAATTATTTCTCTAATATTCCACTAAATTATGACCCCTTTGAAGTAACTAATGTTCATGCAACTACTAGAAACAAATATTCTATTACACTGCCATGCTTTCCAGAGTTCAATGATAGAGACAATATGAAGCTATTTGTCTATAAGTTTCACGATTATTTCGACGGACTTATTGGACTAGATTTACTCACTAAATGGGAAGCCAAGATCGACTTGAAAGACAGGACATTGACTACTAAACACACTGTTAACATGATAAAAATGTATAACTCCCGAAATGTCAACTTGTATGAAGATATCATACCTGCTCAGAGTTCTAAATTTGTTAACCTCCCTACTAACGCCCCAAATGGAGATGTCTACATCCCAGAGCAAATAACATGCAATTGCGTTATCTCCGAATGTATTACAACCGTAGTTAACAATCGCGCTATTTTAGAAGTTCAGAACTTAACCGATAATGACATCATTCTCTCATTAGACTACTTTGTTAACGCTGAATTGTTTAATACTGAGTGCATGAGTACTGAACAACAGTCATCGCGCACTCAAGACGTAATATCGCGCTTGCGTACTGATCATTTAAATGAGGAAGAAAAAGCAAATTTAATATCACTTTGCTCTCGCTATGCCGATGTATTTTATTTAGAGAACGAGCCTTTGTCTTTTACTAATAAAATTAAACATAAAATAAATACCACTGATGAACTCCCAGTTTACACTAAAAGTTATAGATATCCATTCATCCATCGTCAAGAAGTTAGAGACCAAATAGAAAAGATGCTATCTCAAGGTATAATAAGACCTTCAGAATCTGCATGGAGCTCACCGATTTGGGTAGTACCTAAAAAGGCAGACGCTTCAGGTAAAAAGAAATGGCGTATTGTAATTGACTTTCGGAAGTTAAACGAAAAGACTATCGATGACAAGTACCCTATTCCAAACATCAACGACGTATTAGACAAGCTAGGTAGATGTCAGTACTTCACGACCTTAGATCTTGCAAGTGGTTTTTACCAAGTGGAACTAGACCCTAGCGATATTCAGAAAACTGCATTTAATGTCGAACACGGTCATTTTGAATTTCTCAGAATGCCGATGGGTTTAAAGAACTCTCCGTCTACGTTCCAACGTGTGATGGATAATGTACTTAGAGGTCTACAAAACGAAATTTGTTTAGTGTACCTCGATGACATCATTATATTCAGCACTAGTCTCCAAGAACACATGATTAATCTCGAGAAGGTCTTTCAAAGACTCCGAGAATCCAACTTCAAAATTCAAATGGATAAGTCAGAATTTTTAAAACTCGAAACTGCTTATCTCGGACATGTAATTAGTAATGAAGGTGTCAGACCTAATCCAGATAAAATCTCTTCTATTGAAAAGTATCCACTGCCAAAAACTCCTAAGCAGATAAAACAATTTCTAGGCCTAATCGGATACTATAGAAAATTCATTCCTGATTTTGCTAAAATCTGCAAACCGATGACCCAATGTCTGAAAAAGAATAGAAAAATAACATTAGACGACGAATACTTACACTGCTTTGAGAAATGTAAAAAACTCTTAACTAACGACCCAGTATTGCAGTATCCCGACTTTACTAGACCATTTATACTTACGACTGACGCGTCCAACTTCGCGTTAGGAGCCGTGTTATCCCAAGGAGAAGAAGGATCTGATAAACCAATAGCTTATGCTTCGCGTACTCTAAATGAAAGTGAAATAAATTACAGTACTATCGAGAAGGAAATGTTAGCAATAGTATGGGCTACAAAGTATTTTAGACCTTACCTTTTCGGACGTAAATTCCTCATACTTACAGACCATAAGCCGCTTCAGTGGGCTTTAGACCTTAAAGACGCAAACTCTAGATTAACTAGATGGCGACTTAAACTTAGTGAATATACTTTTAAAATTAAATATAAAAAAGGCAAGAGTAATACCAACGCAGATGCTTTATCCCGAATTGAGATCCTTAACGAAGAAGTCAGTTCTATCATTGCCAATCCTTCTGAAAAGGCACCTACTTTAGACAACTCAGCTACTGTCACAGCTCACACCAGTCATGAGAACCCTATTTTAGAGATCCCTATCACCGATGAACCCATTAACAAATTTCACAAGCAACTATGCATAACCGTAGTTAACGATATCAAGAGACGCCCAGCTGTTTCTAAACCTTTTGAGTCACACACCCGAGTAGTAGTACAAGTCACAGAACTTAACCTAGCTAGTGACGTAGTTAACGCGATCAAAGAATACGTTAACCCAAAAGTTAAGACCGCATTATTAATTACCCCACCTTTAGCAATGTATCAAATTATCCCAATCATACAGAGTGCATTCAAAAGTTCAGCAATGAATCTCACATTATGTAAATCAGAATTAGAAAATGTTAAAGAGTATTTGAGACAACAAGACATAATCAGACATTATCATGACGGTAAGACAAACCATCGTGGAATCAACGAATGTTATTTAGCTTTATCTCACAGGTACTATTGGCCTAAAATGAAAGACCATATCACAAAATTTATAAACGAATGTAGCATTTGTGGTCAAAGTAAATACGATAGAAATCCGATAAAACAACAATTTAACATAGTCCCTCCGGCGACTAAACCTTTAGAGATAATTCACGCTGATCTATTCACAGTACATAGCGAGAAGTACATAACTTTCATAGATGTCTTCTCAAAATATGGACAAGCTTATCATCTGAGAGATGGTACTGCTATCAGCATCCTCCAAGCTCTTTTAGTATACTGTACTCATCATGGCCTTCCGTTAACAATAGTCACCGACAATGGTACCGAATTTACAAACCAGCTATTTGCTGAATTTCTTAAAGTTCATAAAATTTCACATCATAAAACATTACCTCATTCACCTAATGATAACGGTAATATAGAACGTTTTCATTCGACCTTATTAGAACACTTACGAATTCTAAAGTTACGACAAAAAGACGAACCTATAGTTAATCTCATGCCATACGCTATAATTGCTTATAACAGTTCAATCCATAGCTTCACCAAGTGCAGACCTTACGATATTCTTAAAGGACATTTTGACCCCAGAGACCCTACTGACATTGACATGACCGAACATCTTTTACAACAGTACATACAAAATCACCGAAATCAGATGAAAACCGTTTATGAAATTATCAACGAATCATCTTTAGCTAACCGCACTGCTCTTATAGAAAACCGCAACAAGAATAGAGAACCTGATATGGAGTACGAACCACAGCAACAAGTCTTTATCAAAAATCCGTTCGCTAGTAGACAAAAGGTAGCTCCGCGGTACACACAAGACAAGGTACTCGCTGACCTTCCTATCCACGTCTATACCTCCAAAAAACGTGGACCAGTAGCCAAATCACGTTTGAAACGGGCCCCTAAGAACGTAAAATTGTTACAGGACACTTCTGTTGCTGACTGCTTACCTGGTACGAGCTCAGGAGATAAGACTTGACAGCTTGGACGACGGACCAGGACTTTTACCTTTTAAAATCGGACCAACCCGACTTACTACTCATTATCATACCTTTTTACAATACATTCAACTTGACCAAATTGAAGACGAAATAACTAGACTAAAAACTCAGTTACGAGACTATGAAGACAAACTTACTAACGAGACGTATATCTTATATGAACTTCAGATAAATTACCTTTGTAATAAAACAGATAAGATCTTAGATCATTTAAAAAGCCTTGAGCCTAGTAGAGCAAAAAGAGGTCTGTTAGATGGTTTAGGGTCAATTGTAAAGAGCATTACAGGAAACTTAGATTATCAGGATGCCATAAGATACAATGATGCATTAAAAATCTTAGAGGTCAATCAGAATAAGATTAGTACTGAATTTAATAACCGCGCTAGTTTAAATATTGAATGGATGTCAGAGCAAAGTAACGTAATAAATCAATTGATAGAAAATCAGAAGAAAATCAATTCCACTTTACAGTTATTGCTAAACGAAGATGCTTACAGAGAAAGTAATTTAACTAAATATGGTAAATTTGCACAATTATTAGCTATCATCTCAGAGAATACAGATGATTTATTAGATGAGCTGGTTAGAATAGAAAATATCTTAGCTTTTACTCGTACTATGACAACTCATCATTCGATGTTGAGCTTGAACGTACTTAGAAATATGTTAGATAGATTAAGATTGATTTATGGTAAAAACAAAGTTATAGATTTAGAGTTAAGGAATTATTTTAATATAATTAAATCTGGTTCTTATTTCGTTAGGAAACAGATAGTTATAGTTTTTAGATTTCCAATAGTATCAGATAGCACTTATGATCTTTATAGATTATCCTTAGCTCCAAATAAATTCCACCAAGTCCTTATACCTCCCTATCCTTTAATAGCAACTAATAGAAATGAATTCGTGTACATAGAGGCAGAATGCCCGAAGTTTGAAAGCCAGCATCTCTGTGTGGAGTCCCCTCACCAAGAACTTAGATCGGGACCGGACTGCATACAAAATATCCTGCTACACCAGACTGTCGACTCGACGTGCAACATGACCACTATCCAGCTATCCCGAGAAGCAATGGAGCAGCTCGACGACCGCAGCTATGTCGTATCATTTCCCCGTCCTACAAAAGTTAAACTCGACTGTGGGACCGAAGACTACAATCTCTTAAATGGCAGCTTCCTAGCGACAATACCTATTCACTGTTCGCTACGAGCCCCGGAGTTCACCTTAACAAACACTGATGATATAATACAAGGCCAACCGCTGAAGATTATGAAGATCAACTTCCCAGCTGAAACCAAAATTCAAGCATCACCGCAGCTCAACTTGAACATCGTGGATCTGAAAACACTTCACAGAATTCAAGATAAGATAATGATTCAACCTCCGTTGACGCCTGAAATTACATCTGAAACACTTTATCATACGACAATACCATTCTACATAGTATTGTCCGGTGCAACCGCACTTATTATAATCATAATGAGCCGCCGCTACAGACTTTGGAAATGCAGTTACAAGATACAAGATGTCACTCAACAGAAAACCAGCATCCAGGAAGAGGAAATTCAAGAGCCTAGAAACCACATCTATGCAGAGTCATCTCACCCAGCAATTTTTTCTCACAAAATTGGAAAATAATTGCTGATCTGAGGGTGGAGGAATTACATACTCCGTACCTATACCTACTGGACAAGAATGCACCATAGCAACAGTGACCCCATTCGCCGCGCTTGCACGAGCCGCAGCGTCAGCACAACGTGCACGCCGTGACGTCGGAGCCTCGCGCTTCGTATCCACAATTATGATATTTTAAAGACACTTTTGATCCTACATCGGACATCGTCGCACCTTAGTTTAGGCTAGTTTATAGTAACAGTTTGTAATACTTTTATTAAAGATAATTGAATAAATTAGTTTTTTTTACATCCTCCGGCTGTAGCTTCCGTAATTTGGCGCAGTCGGTAGGATCCCTCCCTTTGGGAGCGTAGGTTCGAATCCTACCGACTGCGCCAATTACGGAAGCTACAGCCGGAGGATGTAAAAAAAACTAATTTATTCAATTATCTTTAATAAAAGTATTACAAACTGTTACTATAAACTAGCCTAAACTAAGGTGCGACGATGTCCGATGTAGGATCAAAAGTGTCTTTAAAATATCATAATTGTGGATACGAAGCGCGAGGCTCCGACGTCACGGCGTGCACGTTGTGCTGACGCTGCGGCTCGTGCAAGCGCGGCGAATGGGGTCACTGTTGCTATGGTGCATTCTTGTCCAGTAGGTATAGGTACGGAGTATGTAATTAAATTAAAAACACAGAACAATGTAACTGCTCTTATAGAACAAAATAACGGTTATAGACATTTATTTCTCAAAAAGAATACAAAATTCACTTAATAGAGAAATACGAGAATTAACAATATTATAATAGGTACTTCATAAAATTGAATTTGCATTAGGAAACATTATTTGAAGAGGTTAAGTTACATCGCTAGGTGAGCAAAAACCAATATTAACTACCTTCCTAATACTTCCATTTGAGTGTAGTATGCTAATTGACTACAAATATTATGTTATAGCTGTTTAAATTTGTGCAAGAAGAATCAGGAGATTTACTTAGTATGTTGGGTTTGCCAATGACTACGTAACAAACAGTCGTGTTTTCGTTGTCATAAGTTTACATTTACTTATTTCCCAAGTGTCTTAATAATAAAATGTTGACGTCTTTAGACGCCAGTCGTAAAGCCTAGTCGGAGGCCTTAGGGCGGCTTGGTAACATCTGAAATGAAGGTTGCTCACTAACCTTATACCTCTCCAACAATCCGCACTGAGCCCGCGTCTTGGAGTATGGCTCGTTCCACCTCATAGTTGAGGTGAGGCCTGTGCCCAGCAGTGGGACGTGTATAAGTGACGTTTCTGAATCCGTTCATATAAAATTTTCAAAATCGGAATTATCGGAACACTGAAAACAAAAACTCCGTTAGAAAACCTGAGTTAACCGGATAATGGTGGTACGCCTTGACCACGATTCGTTGGGTTTAAATTCGCTCAGTGGGAATGTAGTGGCTTTTGAATGTTCCATGCAACATGACGGCAGCAATCAGTGTGCCTTTGACTGTCCTGCCATAGCCGTGAGCTTTAGTATGTTATGTTATGTTTAAAAACAAGTTCACGGAGGATTCCAGAATGGCATCTAGTTTTAAAATCCGTTTAATTCACGATTGCGGAAGACGCATTCCAGTTCATCCGATGATTAGTTTTCTTTCTCCAAACAAAACACACTCAGTTTCTCGTTTTGACTGACAGGTGGCGCCCCAGACTTTCATTAAACTGACAGACAGACAAACAGACCCAGCTTGTGTATAACGATTTAATGTTATAATGGAGTTTTGACAGGAACTTTGATGTACAGAGATTTGGTAACTTTGTTTTAATTGGAGTTTTTTCGTATTTTGGCTTCGCAGAGTAGGTATGAGCAGCGAAACTAAACTGTAACCAATAAACAGTTCAAAATAATGAGAGGTAAAAATACGTAGATAGGTTATGTCAGTACTGACGCGAAGTCAAAAATTGGCCACGGGGTACGACGTACTCAATGTGGCCGTGTTAGAACGTGTGAACAAGAAAGTATGATTATTTACTAAAGCGAGAAAGATTCATGTTGGGCAAACTGTCAACACTGTCAATGCTTTGCAGTAATGTATTTACAGTAGTTCTGATTTTGGGTGCCACTTTTTTAGCACAAGTAGCCTATCTGCCTCTTTTTTTTATAATATCACTGGGTAGCCCAGATTTCTCAGCCCCTGACTTTAGCAATTATCATCACTTACCATCAGAGTGAGATTGTGAGCAAATAATTACCTAGACTGTGATCCAATTACGAAAACAATTTCGTTTTCAAAAAAATATTTCTTATCTTCATAATTTGTATCTAAGCTACGTTTCTACGATGTTAATTTATTTTCCATAACTAACATTGCAAACGGAAAAATAAACTATACCAGTTTACATGGTTGCAGGGAAAAGTGGATGGCATTGAAAAATAAACTTTCTATGACGACAAACTGCCTAGATCGGCCGTTAAACATTTAAAATAACGAGCCAAGTTGAAAGCAGCACGCCATGCAATCCTTTACATTCTCTACATAAATGATTAGTTCAGATTGTGTACGGTTTTCATATTTCAAAAGGGTCAAGTGTGAGGCGGATTTAAGAAATGAGGGTTCTGGCTAAGGTAAGTATACAAACAAGTTTGTAAGGATAAAATAAAAGCATAAAATATGCAAAATCATAAAACAAAAAGTACCAAAACTTTTAGTCGAGTTAATAATGTAACGGCGAATGAAAACTTTTTCTTAGTATTTCCATTTTTAAATAATGGTCTATCGTTCGATATTGTGAGTCTAATTTTATTATCAGAACGCTTTCTCAACCCACAACTAGTATTAATTTGGTAAACAAAATCCAAAACTTCTCTAAAAAGGCGAATAAATTAATACCTACTTGCAAAGATAATCAACTGTGGTAGACAGAAGCGTTTAAATAAGTACCCACACTGTCAGATAACTTTCGTGGTATTTTTGCGGTTTTGGTACGGAACTCTAAAATAAAAAATGCAACAGAAAGTTTGAAAAGTTTAGGTTC
The DNA here is from genome assembly GCA_950022985.1 of Udea ferrugalis. NCBI lineage: Eukaryota > Metazoa > Arthropoda > Insecta > Lepidoptera > Crambidae > Udea > Udea ferrugalis. Next base: position 17,542,588 of record OX465522.1, read on the forward strand.
GCTTCGCAAGTCGCGTCAAGAAGGGGTTTAGTTAGTTTAACAACTTCTATGTTCTTATACAAATAGAAAAAATCATGTCAATGAATTTAATAACAAGTTGAAGAAAAGTAAAGACAATCTCTATTATTTTAGAAACTCTAATATCAAATTTAACCCATCGCGTTCTTATGCTAGGAAGAGCTCACCCCAAAGGTTATCAAGGTGACCCTGACCCGAAGAAAGGTCTGCCACTCGTTGACCACCCATGAGACTGAAGCAAAATAATAACAAACCTTCTTAGTATAGAAAACCTTCGAAAGTATAGAAAACCATCACAACTTTTAAAACAGGATCATGTGAATACTTCCATCGCAAACTAATACATCTACCAATTAATGAATTGTTTATTTAACGGAAAGAAATATTAAAGACTAGTTCTCAGGTGTTAAGTGATCACGTCTTATTACCCAAACATTTTCCCTCACCCACTCAGCTGGTTGTTTTCTCAAGGAAGTGAGTGTTAGGAACGTATACGATAATTTCTCAACTGGAATTACCTCGGGGTTCGATAAAAGTCGAATGCGCGCATCAAAAAGATGTAAAGGCGAAAACAAACATCAGTAACCGCGTCTATAGACTGAGGCTATCATCGCCTTTGTTTACAGTTGTGGGGGGAGAAACATATTTCGTCAAAACGCCTTCTTCTATCCGAAAATTACATAGAGTAAGGATTACAGATGTCTATAACTGTACCCCCGTCGGCAAAGATCTCGCCAATCATTGAAAACAACAAACCAAGAACCAGGTCTATGTATATGTCCCAGTGATCGACCACCGAAGCCATCGTAATGCCCATACAAGCGTGGGAAAAATACTAAGAAAAGGAAAAACTGCATTAAATCATATTGTTATTCATATTATCATAGATTTCCTATGCTAGGGACCCCACATCCTCCATCTTGCTGCGTTTGCTTCGACTTTCCTTACACCGAATACTATCCATCTAGTTATTAAATTAGCTCTTCTCGCTTTGTACCATTTCAGTAAAGCGCCATTCATAATATATTATTAAAATGTGTCATGTAACTTATTATACTCGTATAAGTTAGTATCGTAAAAGAACAAAAATATCAGTTACCTTGGAACTATAAACCTCTAGTTCAAAATAACGTTTTTTTTTCACCACCATCTAGCGAAAGCATCTTAAATTAACTGTAAAAGCACGTAAAAGAGATAGCAGTGAAGCAGTGGTCTAATAAAGACTATATCGTTCTCCGTAAAGGCACGAAATCACAGTACAGCTTTCCCTTCTGTATCAAGCCCCAATTGCTCTTAACCTAAACTCACTGACAGCTGTTTGTTTTAAATACAATATTTATGGTACCAATTAGGGGGTTCGCTTATTAACTGCTAGACGAATTTATGCTTCGGAATAACGGCTTTTCCTAAGTATATTTATTTTGATAACAACTCTGTGACTGGCTATTTTTGATCAGCTAAGTTACGCGGCGGATGGTGTGAGTCTGACGCTTATTATGTTATAATTTATGCGATGCATGTGTGTGTTGTAAATTAAAGCACATGTTAATTGTAAAACACATGTTTTGCATTTTATTGTGTTGTTTTATGAAAATAGAACGGAAAGGAGGAGTTTTATTTGTTTAAATTCACAATTTAAAAGTGTGAGGTGGGAGCTTAGTCGCGACAGTGGATCAACAACGACGATGTTAAGTTATCGACACCATATTAGGTAGGAGAATGGGTGGACCTTAACCCGAAGGAGACTGCCTTACAATCAAATCCTCTAGCTTCGTCTCATATCCAAAGGTTAAAAACTTGATTTTTTGAGTAGCTTTTCGGTCATCTGAATAGCGTTTTTGACTAAGGATTATTAAATATACAATACATGATTGGCTAAAATTTAATTAAAAATGTTATACGAGAACAATGCAAATTGATAAACGATCTTAAACTTTTCAAGACAATGCAAGACATATCCTTTTGTCTCCGATATAAAATACTCTTTTCATTATATTTTTGAATTAAATTTATTTATTTATTTATTATTTTGTTTGTACAAACATAACGTTTTCTAAAAAAAAATATAATGGTGCCAAATCCAAAAACGGAAAATAATATAGTTTGTCAATTGTTTGGCTGTTTGAACCGTCTTCTGATGAATTTAATAAGTATTAAGGAAAATCTACACCGTAAAATCGCTAAACAAGTGTGTTTCAAGCAATCGCCACCAGAATGTCTGTTGACTAAAACAAGCCTGGACCCATTTCCGCTTAAAAACCCCCGACAAAGACGCAGCCGGAAACCGGAAGTGACGTAAACATCCCGGTTTATAGACGCTAAGCGCTGAGCGATCTGATAACACGTTAAGCGCTGCTTGTGACGTCACGGTTCTTACTTAGTACTGGTGAGATTGTTACAACTTCAGATTAGTAGCTACAGTTTTAGGAAAAGTGGGTGCCTTCATTTGAATAAAGAACCATAACATAGAACGGAAATTATGGATTGAAAAGTAAGTTAAGAGAATAAAGTATTTTTACGTTGTTGAACCAGGACTCAAACTGTCGTTTTCGGATTTATTATCAAAAGTCTATAACAGCTGATTTGAGTACATTTGGACACTACAATGAAAGTGAAACATTGCTTTATCAATGTAAAAATACTATAACCTATTTGCAACATACTGTACATAAGATTTTAGCTGGCTACGAGTCTATGGGTCTTATGGAAAGAAACTGTGAATGTTCAATTTTCTAAATAAATTGACGAGCACAATAGCTAGAGGACCAGTTTATTAGATTCTAGTTCCATCTATTTACCCAGAGATGTCCCTTTCCTGCTTTGAATCGCGGTAGCATTGTGTTAAATAATTTTGAATATAGTTCTTCGGGACTTAAATAAGTTGTTTTCGCCTTGGAATCTGTGTTTTTATTCCTGGTCCGTCATGGATTTGATTCAACATTGGCTTAGAAAGAAGTTATGGGATAGGTTTCACACAAATTAATTAACAGGTAGGTAAGTAAGCCCTTTTTGCCGTCAACTGTCACAAAAATAAATAAAAACCCTTTTGCACCACTTCATTTTCTCTCCAAAATAAACATTTAGTTTATTAACGAACTAAAGTCAAACACACTTTAATTTATCTCCAAGAAAAAAATGCGTGAGAGATATTGTGTAAACATTTCAAATGTTAAAATCCATTAGATGAAGACGTGGGCTTAATGTGGACAGACAGACTGACAAACAAGAGGTGGCGGGTATGAAAAATACCGGCGAATAGAAGCTGGAAAAATAATTAGTTGTTAACCTCTCAGCATTTCTTTTTGAGTGTTTTCAACAGTTTAGAATATTTTTAACTTTCAACGAAGGTGGCAATCAAGCTTATGCTGTTACCGCAGCCTATTGACCTTTTTGAACCTCTCTCGAAATACCCCAACCTATAGCTCATCGGGAAAACTTATATCGCCTTGAATTTGCCTTTTTCATATTGTTAATTTGTATGCCTATAAAACCGTGTATTTTATGTAAACTGTCTGTCTATCTGACTAACTTTCTGAGTGAGAATACTTATTTTGATCAAAATTGAGAGTTACTAATTACGCCCTCAATTTTATGTCCAAGGGAACTAATATCCAAAGTCACTGACAGTTCTTAACCTAGCGAGTGCAGTCGGTGACACGATCGGTAACCGGAGTACCGGACCCGACAACAGCCGAGAAAAGCGGAGTGATTAACGCGCAACGTTTCGTTTCGGCTGACTGTACACCTTTGTTTACACATTTGCCGTAGCTAACTGCTGTTTAGGGATGAAACATTAGTGTCAAAAAACCTGCTAAAATTAGCACTCTGAGAATGATGAATGATACTGAGAGCCGATGAATGATATTTAGATTCTGCAGATGCAGGTTTGGTAAATTTACCATTCTATTCTATTATTATTCTATTGAATATCACAGTATTTGCCACTCAAGTCAATTCAGATACTTATTGTAAGGTGTCAAAACTTGGCAGGCTTGTGCCCAGAGATGGACGTAGAAGGCCTATGTAGTTTGTATAAAAGTGAGTAAAGGAGATTGTTCATTAAAAAATACTAATTCAAACAATTTATTTATATGGAATGGCTTCTAGCGGCAGTGTTTCCGGAAGGGTACGACATGCGGGGCTTAGGAAAAGAGCGTGTTCTTTTCTGAAAGGCAATCAACGCATCTCGTGACACCTCTGGTGTTGCAGTTGTCCATGAGCAGAGGTTATGACTCTCCATCAGGTGACCCTCTAGCTCGTTTGCTCCCTATCTCATAAATTTAGCTAATTCACAAACTATAATGAAACTTAGTAAAGGTTAATTGAAGCTGACAGTGTCAGCTTAGTTAGAGCTGCTTAACTTTCATAAACGTTTGTAAAATTGAGGGTAAGACTTTAATGAGTTATTAATTTAAATTAACGTTAATAATTAAAACTAACGTTACTGAGTTTTTTTTTAAATTGAACTATATGGTGTTGATCTGATTATTTTCTCTGAGTTATTAAGGTTAACCTAAAACTAACTAAACTGAGTTTTTTTCTAAATTAAACTATATGGTGTTGACCGGATTTTTTTCTCCTCTTATCAATATTATCCTAGCAAGCGGTACAGCGCATCTCAGTTCTTCGGTAAAACTTCCTGTTCAATGCCTATAGTCATTAATTTCGCCAGTATTTTCTTATTTTATGGAGAAAAGATAAATAAACAAAATGACATCACACCACTTTATTTTGGTGTTTTTACAGTGCCATTGTTGAGGACAGCCTAATTATTATAGAAACCCAGATATCCAACTTCTGACACAAAAATGTTGAGGACAGCCTAATTGTAATAGAAACCCAGATTTTTCACCATATGCACTTTCGTTTATTTTACATATTCTGACCTGAATCGATAAAGACAGTAAAAATATAAGGAAAATAGACGATTTAAAGATGTACAAAAAAGGTGGGATGCAGGTCGCCAACAGTCATCAACCACATCCCATTCAATCCCATATAATCCCAATAAAAGAGCATCACGAGTGCTCAACGCCATATCTCGATGCTCTAGCACTGGGTCAATGAGTAGAACGAGAGGTCAGATCAATCGGACCACGGATGCTCGTCGACAATTGATTGCTTCTCGAATACACAGCTACGAACAGGCAGGAACGGCGGGATCATTCGGAACCTTGTTGTCGACCGATTTCGTTTTTATAACATAACATAAAAAATAAACGGCATATACATATACGTTCCACTGTTGGGCACAGGTCTCACCTCAACTAGGTATGAGGTGGAACGAGCCATTCTTTAACACGCGGCTCAGTGCGTTGATGACAGATGTTATCAAGCGGCCATAAGGCCTCTGACTAGGCTTAACGACTGACATCCAGCGACGTCAACCGGGACCAACTGCTTAACGTGCCTTCCGAAGCACGGAGATGCCCGAAAAATACATCAATAAATTTCGCTCGGGGAGGTCACCCATCCAACAACAGCGATCGTCGCCGATTCGCTGTCACAACTGCGCCACGGGCACCTCCTGTTTTTGTCATTTAAGGAATAAATGATTACATTGCGGCCACGTCTAATTACTACTCCCACTGCTGGGCACAGGCCTCAGAAATTCCGAGGTGGTGCGGTCGCAGTAGGGATTGTTGAAAGGGTGTATAGTATTGGTTAGCAATAAACCTTCATGTCAATAAAAAAAACAGATGCTAACCTGCTTGGCCTAAGGCTTAACGGGGCCAACTGCTGCTGCAAAAAACCAAGATTTTGGAAAAGTCCAAAAATTAATTAAACTTTGGTCGGGGTGGTCTCCCATCTCATTTCCGACCCGGCGTGGAATGCTTCACATTGGCGATCTTTTCTCCTGCATGGGAAACTCTGGTTCGTTCCATTCAGACATTATTAATTACCTTTATCGGGCAGATAACTTTAATATCCGTTAGATAAGCCCTGTGCTTACCGCTGCTTCCCTCTCATAAAATAATGTTCTTAAATGTGGCAATTTAGCTTGAGCGAACTAGTTAACATTTTTTTATTGGACTGTTTTATTGTCTTCAGTATTATAATTTCATTGTTGTAATAATAGTAGTGTCAGGTAGCTCATATTTCTTCTAAGTTATTTAATTAGCAATTCTTATATCAATTTATTTTTATTTAAGCACCCTATTACAGAATTATGGCTAATTATTATGACCGCTGTAAAATTGAGCGCTTTTATGCCACTGCCATTTTTCCTCGCGTCTGTACAAAGTGTCATGGCGGCGGGCGGCGAGATCAAAGCGTGCGGCCCCTTTGAAGTGTCGTGTTGCCGCGGCTGGCGTAAACGACGCGTACCGAATGGCTAGTCCTTCTCGAGTTCTCAACACGGTCCGTAACTGCATTTCAAAGCGTTCCACTGAATTTAAAGCGAACTAATAAAATAAGCATGGTGCGGAATGAGAGATGTTCTCTGTCAAGACGTCCGCCATTGCAATGTTTGCTGAATTAATTTGTGTTTGACGAAGATTTAATTATCTTTACTTGCTCAGTCAAATGTCAAAAACGAAATAAGCTACCTCAGGCAGAGTCGATCATAAGTTGTTTAATTCACATCGTGTTTTTTGTCAACACAACACTCTACTACTAAATACGATTGCCATAAATTGTCGCAATCCAGCTGGATCCTGCACCACTTTAGCTTGAATAAATTGACGCCGAATAATTCCTATCATCATCATCATCATAAGCCGAATGAATGACGTCCACAGTTGAACATAGGCTTAGAGTTCTAGGCGACCTGCATTCACCAGGCTTCGTGCCACTTACCGTGTACCCTTACCCAGGACGATTAGAGGGAGTAGTAGGGGTTTTAGTCGGTAAGGCCACAGAGATACCACCTTTCCAGTGGAGGGTCCGACATAACCCGTCCGTCCCCGGTGAACGGGTATGCGTAAGGCATTTCCCCTACTATAAAAAAAAGCCTACGTCGGCGACCTCATAGTTTTCATCCCTCAGATTTCCTCATTATTAATTGGATCTCGTAGCAAACTGCTAAGCATACCCTCCTCCATTGCACATAAGGTGACCTTGAGCATTCTTATTAAAAAAAACAAATAGTAAGTGACTGATACTTTCTTAGGTCCTCACATTATTGCTTCTAATATCAATCAATCATTCCATTTCTAAAACATTTTGTCTTTCTTGTGGAAAACTACACTACACTACACAGCTAAATTTTTTCCCATTCTAGTTTTAATAATTATTTTACTTTGTTTTGTTTTTTCTATATGTCCTCAGAAAAACATTACATTAGGCATTATGCATTTACTTAAGTAGATAAGTACTTACCAACGCTAAGAATTTCAACCTTTTTGAATATCAGCAATTACGCTTCAATAGGTAATGTATCATTTTTTAATAGTCCACTCTTAAGATTAAATCCATATAAATGCATAAATACTGCAATAACTCATTGACATTTACAATAATTACGCATGTACATTACCATACCGTTTTAATGTTAATCGAGTGCTATAAATTACGCCTTTAGTGTTTAAATAAATAGCTAACACGAGTGCGACTGTAAAATACATAACTGTAATTTAATGGCCTAAATAATTATTAATGATTTATTTTTTCGCAAATAATGAGTGAGTGGTTTTTTTATTTTAGGAATATTCTTATAAGTTTTATATAGACTATGGTCATTAATTTCAACTAAATGCTTCAATTAATACACTCATGTCGTCTCGTAAATTGTCTATAGAACCAAAAGTGACAGATATACTTGTAAGACCTGACTATTTGTATATTTATCTATTATGTTACATATTTACTGGATTACCAGAAATTCAAGATGATAAAATATGATCTAAGTGTTATTGTCACAATTCATCATCTCATAATAATTATCATTCTCGCAAATCATAGGAATTCACTAACTCAGAAATAGCCATACTTTCTTTTTATCTGGCATTGAGTGTTATTTATCTGATTCGCTTATTAGTTAAGAATACTGTAAGACGAATAAGGTCGAGTCATGTTTGTCTATAAGTATTGCAATTTTGTTTATTAAAATGGATTGTAATAATAACCAATTTTCACAAATTAAAGAATCGAACACGTGGTGTTCGGCTACGAAGTGATAAGCCTACTTATTTTGTGTAAATATTTATTTGACTGCGTTGACATACATGTGTGTATGTCGACACGTCACCTAAAGTTTCAATGGTGAGGGAATACCCTAATCACATTTTAAAAGACTTACCTGTTATTTCCTTTTCTCTGAAGGTGATAGCTAAACGATTTCTCATCAATCAGCTTCTTAATTGTAATTCTTAAAGCGCGCTCGAAGTTCAAAGAAATATAACTGTAAAATACTTACAAATAAGCACCATTTTAAATGGATTGTGAAGTACGATTCGCTTCATAGCTTCGACGGCTATCAATAAAATTAACAACTATATGGTCTGTACACGACACATTATGTTCACGTACAATAATAAGTCATAAAGTTTAAAGACGAGTATATAGCTCCGTCAACACATGGGAGCTGCAGCTACGAGTCTTGATCATAATATTTCAACGACAGTAAACGCCGCACAAGACTTGATGTATGGCGACAGACAGACAGATAAATTGCTTACGATTTATCGCAGTGGAAGCAACTTGCCTAATTACAGCCTGACTCACGCCGGGAAAAATTATGCTTCATCATTAACCCGCGACAAAATGATTATAGCCCTTCTAATGGTACTGTGAATTTGAAAAATGAGGAGATCAAATCAAAAAACAAAATCAAATTAAATATTTACGTATATTTTCTTCGTCTTATGCTCTTTATAACAACAATTATGTCAACAGATATCAATTGCAGATAATACAGTGGATTTATTCATATGCGTTACGCTTTCTTCACACTTAACGTTCTGTTTATTTATATTACTATGAGTTTTAAGTGTAATATTATTAAAATGATTTTCACACAAAATAAAGTGTTTCGCTAGCAATAAGAATGTAATTATTTATGTGCCTGAGATTCTTCTAAGATCAATTGAAAGTTGCAATATCTAAATACAAAGAATGAGTCACTAAATTGCGGTAACATTATTTTTGTATTGTTAAAGAATTCGCACGGAGCCATTCAGTCAATTAACCTTAATATACAAAGATATGTGATCAATCAGATTCACAAAGTTATGGTCAAAATATCTTGATTATTATTCAAAAAATACAAACACAATTTAACAATCCTCACTAATTATTTGCAACAACTTAAATTAGAAATTATTTAAATTACAATCTATAGATTTGGTACATAAAAATTTCGTTAGTCTAACTAGAAAATTAAATCCGCCATTGCGGAACCAAGCTTAAGGAGAGCTCACAGTATTCAGTGCATTATCATAACATTATATTGAGTTAGAGATCACAGCTGTCGCTGCCCCGTGGGGCACATTCAATCGTCCGTCGATGATATGATCCGACTAGAAATCCGAAGAACACTAAATTATATTTACACTATCTTCGGTTCTGAAAGTCCTTTTGGCATGGGCGTTAGCGATCGGCGCCCCCCTTCTTTGTTGCGTGGAGCGCCGATGGTCCTCAAGGATGGAGAGGCCGTGGTCCAAATAGTGGGTACGACGGGAAATAAGCCGCCAGAGACGGGTGCGGCGGTAGCGGGAACGGCAGAGGCGGAGATGACACCAAGTGAGAAGGTTTGCTATACGGGTGGAACCTCGGCGTCAGTGGAGACAGGGGAGGCGTAGGATATGTTCGCTGCAAGAGCGGATGAGTGGCGCTCAGCATTGACAGACTAGGGCTGGACTCACCACTAGCAGTATGGGATCTTAGGTGCTGAAGCAGTTCTTCTGATGTCCCGAATCTTTTTCCACAATATGCAGAATCTCCTGCCATCCAGCTGCAGACAAAAGGCAGCTGTGATGCTGCAGCTAAAGCAGCTAACTGGGCGTGAGCATAAGCCGCTGCCGCTGGATGATTAGTCGGTATCGGAAAAGGCGTTTTAGCATGATCACACTGTGCGCATCCAGCCGGACACACAGCAGATTTGAGCAAATGTGAACTGAGAGAGCAGCCGGTGCAATATGGGTCTCTGCAAATACCTAGATCGTTTCCAGGCGCTTTCATTCTCGCGTATGCAAGATACGGGTTCAGTCCATTTTTTAGAGCATGGTGTTGCGCTGCCATCAAACTACTAGTCATCAAATCCATGTGCAGTGGGAACCCTGTAGGCGGTAAGCCTCCCAAAAAAGCGGATGTAGAAACGGGTATACTTGGTTTAAAGCTCGATGGTTCTTTGGTGTCTGCAGAGGACGATAGAGAGGTTGGTGTATATGGTAACTTTGATGCTGATGAACTGCTGGTGGAATCTGAATTTGACTTCAATGGTGTTGGAGATCCATGTAATGGGCTAGATCTTTCTTCTGACTTCTCTGATGGAGTCTTGCGATGTGCAGGCGGAGGTGTTCTCTGAGAAGATGAGCTCTGATTACTGCCACATCGCGCTTGCACAGGCGTAGTTGAGGCACTTCCTTTAGAAGACAGCGGCGTCTTAGAATGGGCATTCACAGACGCCCTATCTTCTGGCGTTCTAGTCTTTTCTCTCGCAGTTAGGCACGACTCGTAAGGCTTGAAGCTGGGTTTATTATCCGGTACGTGGGCCGGTTTGTCTTCGTACTTCTTGCTGGCTTTCTCCGCAGCGGAGACCAGTTTCGGGTTTGGGCTGTCAGAGCCGATGGCGCTGCAGGTCTGCGCGAGGAGTGCCAGCGGGCTCTTTTTCGCGTCGAGCTGCAACAAAGAGAAGTCTATGAAATGAAACGTCGGGTCGAGGTTGCGAGTGACGGGTGTACAAAGGGACCGCGGGTTGCGGTGGGGGCGAGGGGCGTCCAATCACGCGGCCGACGCGCCATTATCCGCGCGTCTGGCAGCCGTCGGCTCCGCTTGACATTTCACTCGGCTCCCGCATGATGTAATCTCGCAGTGAAAAGGGCAATTTGTGCCGCTGAATTTGCGGCGCGCCTGAACTTGCCCCGTTGTCACGTCACGTCTATTATCGCGAGGCTTGTTCACTATCCGAACGAGTAATGGGGGAAATATTCACAGTCGTATTTTGCTACCACTTAATTGTCTGCGTAAATAGAATCTAATTGGAAATGTAATTGGTATCGCGATGTTTACGACGGGTAGTCTTATTAGGAAAAAATCTACAATTGCCATGCATGCGTGTAATTAGCATCATTAAATACACGTGCGATTATGTGAATTTATTGAGCATACGAAGTAGAACGCAATTATCGCTTTAGCAAATTACTTATTTATTATTGTTTGGAATAGGTTGTGTCAAGCATTTCACTAAAGATGTTATAGGGGTTATAACCCCTTGCTGATAAAATTTGGCTTCTATTGTTTTTCTATCAACAGATTGGTTTTTTTTTCATTCACTTAAATATCAAACAAGCATGGACTAATATTTTATTATAAGTTAAAGGTTTTTTAGTATAGTTTGTTAAGATTTAACAAAATGATGTATTCTATTTATAACTTCCGTTCAAGACGTCTTTTTATATTGTTAATTTAAAAAATGTTTACAATTCCTATTCTGTTACTCAATAAAACAACCTAAAAAGTTTATTCATAACATTTTTCATCTAGACAACTCGCGTTTGATAAACGGTGATTAATCAAACGGAATGAAACGCATTATTCAAAGAAACGAGCCTCATAAATCTCAGCGAGTACGGCTCGGATAGGTATAAGTAATAAACTTTTTGAGTTACTTTAATTCCGTTATAGATTTTAACTGGTTTTTGTTTTTTTCATTCAGTTAAATTTTGAAATCATAAAAACTAAATTGGTTATTGGATTTTATTAGTTAGCCAAAAAGTTACAAAACGCAATGTGATATTTCTATCACCTGTTTGTCAACTCGATGTAGGTAGTTAAAAATAAAATGATAGGGAATTATTTTCATTTTGGCATTCATCTTAGGTTTGATACATTTAAGATGATTCTAATTTCAAAAAGTCTTGATTAGGTAATAATATTTCAAATTAATGCTTTTTCATAAAAATTACCTGTGTTTTTTTGGTTTATTGAAAATGAAAGAAGTTGCTGAGATGATAGTTTAAAAATGAACTGTCTTGTTTCTTCACAGGTGAGGAAACATGAGTTTATCCTAGAAGAAGACTTTACGTTGCTTTTGCCGTGCAACAACCAAACCAGAGTGGTGCGAGTACTCGGTAATCGTAATAAGGGGGTGAGTTCATATGGTATCATTCAATTCAGATTGAATTCTGTTCAAAAAGTTAACAGTTGGTTTTTGAACTTGTTGCCATAATTTTATTTTATTATCATACATTTTGAATAGTTATAACATTTCGAAATGAATCGTGCATAAACAGCTAATCTAAATAGTTACCAATTTGAATCATTGAAAACTTTTTATTTTCTTAAATTATAATACTAGCTGTTTGCTTTGACAGCTTTCGAATAAATTATGAAAACATTATAAAAGCTGAAGAAATTGACTCATTTTCTCAACAGAATACGTTTTATATTTAATCACTTTGAAAGAATCAGGGCAAAGCAATTTTCCTTTACGACTGAAGGAAAATTATAACTCGCCGTATGGTAGTCTGGGGGGCTAAAACGGTAACATTTTAGCATTTCATATTATGAAACATCTAACTGACGTTTCATCTAGGCCGCGGTCCGTTTCGAGTCAAAAGTGAGTAATAGCGCGCTGACGTCGCTCACGTTCATACAATTTATCAATTCGGGATGCGTGTGAGCGCGCTGTTACTCACTTTTGACTCGAAACGGACCGCGGTCTAGATGAAACGTCAGTTAGATGATTCATAATATGAAATGCTAAAATGTTGCTGTTTTAGCCCCCCACATATTAGTAGTTGCTTTAATGACGCTAAATTATATCTAATAACGTCATTTTACAAATCGTCCTGATTTATAGTTTCTATGAAGCATATTTATTGAGCTTTGTTCTTCGCTAAAGGTTTTGATTGCTTCTTTATTATTAATGCACAGCCTGGTCGGCCCTCATGGAATTCCCTTTGAAGTTTAATTGTATTATTTTGAATTGTATTGATGTTGCTTATGAAGTTAATAAAGTTGGTTTTTGTTGTGAGTTTTGCCACTATTGCCAACAACAGTAAGATATTTTGATCTATTCCTTTCTAATACCAAAAAGTAATACCAATGGTATTTGTTTGTAATCGTAATTAACTTCTATTCCGGACGAATACCAAAACTACATTGAAATATTTAAAATTTGGTGTTCGTTCGGAACAGAAAATTATTTACGATAGCAAACAAATACCTACCATTGGTATTAGTTTTTGGTATTAGAAAGGAATAGATCGATATTTTTAAGATACTCGACGTGATATTATGATTATCCTTTTAGTAATTTCTTCTATTCTATGAAAGAGTACTTCAAATGAATTCATTATTATTAGTAATGTGAATGGTTTTAATTCAACATGTTTTCATTTATTTGATCCGAGTGTTGTAACTTGTGTGCGTTTTAGGCTGATCGCAGTTGCTTTGTTTTTGAATAATGTTAAATCATTTCATACCTCTGATCTACTTAATTTAGGTCTTTATTTAGTTATTTTTACCTATTGGACTAAAATAAAACATAATGTTACTATAAATACTTATCCACTTTAAGAAAATAATATCTTTCCATAAAAGTGTCAATTAATAACATTAGTCTATTGTTCTATTGTATTAGTATTTTAAGAATGTAAGTGCTAAAAGCTCAAAAAAGTATTTTGAAAGTTTCAGAAACTTTAAATTCCTACTTACTTACACAATTTCAGAACAAAGCGTTAACATTTAATATTATCAAATAGCGTCTTGCTTCCAACAACCCATTCCAAAACTTTTCTATTACGAAATGGAGCAAACTAAGACATAAAATCTATTTGTTATGAACTTACCGTAGTCGGAAGCGGCGACAGGTAATCCGGTCTCAAATACTGATTGCTTGAGGTGAGCATGTTGCTCCACAATGCGCTATCCTTTTCCAGCTTAATAAATTGATCACACACTCAAATGGGACACTTCACAAAATCCAAGGCTCGGCGTAGCACATCCCATGAAGTCACTCGCGAGTTTGACGTGCGTCACCGAGAGCGGACGGCGTTGGACTGAGCGGTGTGGCGAACACAAGTCGTCTGACGTTCCCCCCCTCGCCTTGTCACTCGCCGCGCGCCATTTTTGCATTCTGTGTACTTTGCGGGAGCTTTACCATCTTATCCCCACCGAGACGGGCTTCCGTCTCACTCGCGCGAAAAATTACTGTTCGCTTACCACGCGGTGTTTTGATGAAAGGATGTATAAAATATGCATCGCGCAGTCAAAGGCGATGCGGCGATGCATAGGTCGGGAAATTGAATAGCAGACGGGGCGGCCATAATTTAGTTTTAACGTCATCGTGTGGGCGTTCGACTGTAACTTGATGTGGGTCATATTGTTCAGGTTCCGACTCAAGCTTTATGTCTCATTTTGTTAATGTAATAAGCTTATTTATGGTACTGTGTTGATTGTTGACTAGATGAAGATTACGGATGAAATATTGAATTTGTTTTGGTTTAAAATTTCATTTAGTTTAGACATTCTTACCATCTAATAAAAAGAGATTTGATATGTTGAATAGAAAGTACAAACTTAAGTGGAACAAAGTCAAGATTCGTTAAAGGTGCATATTTACTGCACTTAGTTTAAAATTCTATAAGCATTTAGTGCACTCACTAATTTTAAAATTTCAAATTAATGAATGAGTGGCAAGGCCACCTTGCGATTAATTTAACGCTAAGGTCGCGTCGCGTTATGATTAGATAGGTAGGTACCTCTTTTTGCCTAAACCAAATGCCTGATAAAAAGTTTCAATTACAGAATCGGTAATTTGAAGCTTCGAGTATTAATGACTTTGGACATTTATTTTTTATAGCTTGTAAAATATTGTATAGGTTTCTGGGGATGTGGATAAACACTCACATTACTAAGCTTTACATTAAAACACTTGAACTAATTTGGACACAAACTGTATAAAATATATTATTGTTTATATTTTTAAAGTTATTTTATACTTAGATTTTATTTTAAATGATTTAAAATATCTATTAGAAATCATTTTCTAGACATGGTCCAAAAAATACAATTCACACCATAGCTCATATCGTAACACAAATAAAAAATACAGATCAGATATTTTAACAACATGTTTTCTTTGTTTTCAAAGGCTTTGCGTAATGTTCAGGTACCTACCTACCTAGATAATATTTTATTATAGTCATCCATTGTTGCAAGACCACCGGCCACGTTCACAATCCTTAAACAAAAGTGCACTTTCATTATTTGCTCATTATAAATAAACACTGTCTAGGTTACTCATCGCAATTTACATAATCCCCTAAAACCTTTTGTGAAAAGATGAGTCGTACTTTTGCCTTTTGTAAATAGACACTTAATGTTTTATCTCTCTTTCTTTTCATTATTTCGGTCAGTAAACCTCGTTTAGGCCATTGTAAAAATTATCAGGGATTTATAATTCACCATTATAATATTATTATACCATTTTTTACTTAGAAACAAAAGATAGTTAGGAGAAGGTTGAGGTGTTAAAAAGCATGGGAAGACCTACATGCAGATTCTTTTATTATTTGTTTAAGGTTTCAAAAGCTTAATGCTTATTCGCACAGGATTGAGATTATTTTTTAAAATAATACAATGATTCCTTAAAAAGTTAAACGAGGATTACTGACAAATTTTCACATTGTTCATAGTACACAAATATTAGATAGTTATTTTGAATAATATAGCCCCTCCCCCCCAAACGAATATTTCCCACCTGCCAGGTGGATGGATGACCTCATAAGTGGATGCAGGGTTTTTCTGGAAGTCTATGGGGGAGGCCTATATTCATCAGTGGACGTCATGTGGCTAATGCTGATAATGATGATGATGATTACTTAAATAATAAATATTTATTATAGACAATTAATGAGTAGTCACTGCAAACATTACCATTGAATTTTAATAAATACTAGTATCTTGACTTATTGATAAAATATATTATGAACATTTAGGTCAAATGCTATCTATTCAGGATTTTTCACGAATAAGAGATAAAATAATGAAGAAAGTAAACACTTCGGTAAGTAAATAAGTACCTAATGGAACTTTTTAACCACAAAATCAGTTCTTTGCATAGGTAGGTATGGAGGTACTCTAAGTAATGGTCTGTTAACTTAAATGATGGCTAGATTACGTCACAATGGCTTCATTCCTTAACCAAAAATGTCATTCAAGATTTGATTTAAACCCTTCCATAGACAGCAGAACTATATTAATTGATATTGGACCGTACACGTACGTCGTATTCGTATCCAACAGATCTATCCCTTTGCCTCAGAGCGGTGGCGCTCAAAATGCAACGTCACTCCGCGTTAGGGGACCCCCTGTCTGCTTCATAATTGAAACTGATATTTGAAATTCAGTTCTATTTCTCCAGGAACAAGGACTAGTGGTGCATTTGGACGCTATCCATTAAGTCTAGTCTTCAAGGTCTATTAAAACAGCCATGTCACCGGCACAGGATGGATTGGATCTGTGTCTTTGAAGTTTGAATCAAATATTCAAAAAAGCATTGGTTGTTTCTGAATGGTACTATTTCATTCCTTTCTTTAGTCTTTGAGGAAGAAGATGAATAAAACCTACACTTGAACACATAAGTGTGTAAAAATATCGGTCTTGTGCATTAATTTTATAGATTCGATTTACGAGTATATTTTTTTACCCCCGAATTGACAAACGTCAATTAATGTTGAGCACGTGATCAAACTCATGCTGTCCTGTAAAGTCTCTGTGGAGCTGTTTTTTTTTCATGACCTACTTAACTTTGATTCGCAATTATCAGTTAGAATACGAGCTAGCTCACACATGTAGCAGCCGTCAGCAGCGGCCTAGGCCTACTTTGGCCTATGGCTAGCAAATAATCAAAGGCCATACATTAAATAATCCATAATGGAGTAGAAAATATAAATCAATTAATGAGTTCAATAGTTTTCGATCATACAAATCCCTGTTTAGTTCTTTGGCACTGTTTGGCAGTCTATTGAAAACCTGGATTGCCATAACTTTACAGTTACGCTTGTACAGTTCTGTTTGACAGTAGGGTACGCCAATCTGTTTTTGTTTCAAGCACTGAACTTATTCACTTCATCGAACCTTTTAAAACCTTTAAAAACATATCGCTCTCGGTGCCATTAACCTTCACTTTAGACTTCAGACAAGTCTACGACGTTCCGTAATCACAAACCGCTCGATACCTATTTCTAACACTCCACCAACCCTAAACGATTGTTCAACACCAAGCGCACTCATCTCATATTGTGATGAACACCACAAAAAGCCAAACAATGAGTTGACAAATCATCGGTGGTCAAACAATGAGTGTCAATTGTGGCCGGGTCTGCACGCGCGTGGCTGCTAGTCGGGGCGGGAGTCGTAGGGTTAGCAGAAACGGTATTATGGAAATTTTCGGGGTGATTATTATGAGGATTAGGAATTTAGGAAAACATTTCCAGAAACGATTTATAAATAATTGCATTCTGATCGGTACTTCAAGGTGTGTTTAAAATTACAGCATTATCGTAAATGTGAAGAAGGTAAATTCAACTTATAATAAGTGACTTAAACCGATATACATCGAAAGCCAACGTTATAAAATAGACAGTAACTAACGGACAGTAAAAAAAAATTGTTAAAATAAAATAAAATAAATGGGTTTTACATTATGATGTTAAACCATATTGCTTACACATAAAATCAAAGTCATTTTCAAGTAGTTGTAACATATGCCTAGCCAAGAAAAAATTGAATAGACATTCACTTAGTCTCAAATATCACCCAAGGCCAGATGAGGCTGTGACCAAATGCCCTATGCCCTCCTATGAAAACAAATTCTCGAAGCGAAGTTCAACAAATAATTTAAAATTGCATCATTCAATACCATGAATTATTCTAACTGAAGTGTCACCTCAACTAACTTGACTTGGAAGCAAATAAAAAATACAGGAAGTTCTGCACCGTTTCCACCACGCGTGGTAACCCTGCCGGTTTCAAAGAACGCCGCCCTTTGTAACGCCGGCTCCCGCGTCGCAGGCTGGCGTGTTCCAATTACCTTTTTTGATGACCTCCAGCGTTCAATGACGAATCGAGATCATCTCTGCTGTTCGTTTTGGAAGCTTCTGGTATTAGTGATGCCTATCGATAGAAAGTTTAACGTCGATAGTCGACCTTCTAAAGTATCTTTAGCGCCAGAAAATATGGTTACATCAAAAATAACCTTATTATTAGCTTCGCACATTGCACGGCGACTACCTTAGCCTTCCCTTTTGTTGGACTCTGCTGGAGGCGAGATCCATCAGAAGCGAGCAGAGGCCAGTGTGCAAGCTTTTTGAGAAAACATAATTTCACCATTAACGTGCTGAAGTTGAGTCCCGTGGGTTTTTAGTCGGCAGGAGTCTGCCATATCCTGTTCATCCCCCAGGTGGTGAAATATCCATGAGGATTACTACACGATAATAAAAATAAAAGAATATAAGCCCAGACGGTCCCCGGACAAAATCCAGATGTTCTCAAAAAGGACCGATAGGATCAATCAATAGGTCAATAGGATCATAAACTGTACCATGTGAAAAGCTGATTAAAAGTTGAAGATAGGAGTTGAAAATGGAAGAAAAACAAGACGTATCTCAGGGTTGTAGAAAGAGAAGAGACTTGAATTATGCATAAGTCGCGATAAAACTAAAAAAAGGAAAACTTGTATTTAAAAATATTATTGAATGTCCTTATAAAGGTCAGTTGAGACGGCCTTATTTTACCGAAATACAATGTTATTTTTGAGTTCGATGCTAGATAGTGCACTAACACTAACCGGTGCATTTCTGTGAGTGCATGTCATTCGACATTTTTGGATAAGCTTTGAAGCTTGCCTGTTACTGTTCTTCGTAAAAAAATGTGTTTAAAACATACAAAAAAATCGTAGTACCAACCACCAAATAGCGACATCCAGCTGACATACTCTAAAACTGTCGAAGACACCGGCACCAAAACTTTCGTATTGCTACTCAGCAACCATTTTATAATGTCACCGTTTCACCTAATAGAACTATAGTGGGTAGGTACTACAGTACGCCAACATTCAACTTCAGGCTTCAGGGCGAATGTTCGTGTCAACGCGAGCGTCTGCGGAAGCTGCGACTTGCTTTCAGACGTCTTACTGGCATACGAATCTCACAGAAGTGACGGTAAATAATAACCTACCTATTTAAAAGTTGGTTTTAGAGATTGAATTGTCCTGGCACTTACTAGCGAATGTTTACAGTTCCATAAGGATTCACTAGACTGAACTTCACAGGAGTTAAAGTGGTGCTGTGGAGCTGTTTGAGTTTTTATGAATACTAACGACCCGCCCCGGCTTCGCACGGGTGCAATGGGATGTTATGTTAAACATATAAACCTTCCTCTTCAATCACTCTAAAACAAAAAACCGCATCAAAATCCGTTGCGTAGTTTTAAAGATTTAAGCGAACATAGGGACAGAGTGACATAGGGGTAGAGTGTTTCCCTACGAGATCGAATCAGAAATGAGGAGATCCGTAGGAGAACGAAGGTCGCCGACGTAGCCCAGCGTGTTAGCAGGTTGAAGTGGCAGTGGGCGGGGCACATAGCTCGAAGGACTGATGGCCGTTGGGGCCGGAAAGTCCTCGAGTGGAGACCATTCGAGGCCAAGCGCAGCGTGGGACGCCCGCCCGCAAGGTGGACGGATGACCTCATAAAGGTCGCAGGGTCTCGGTGGATGCAGGCCGCCTCCAACCGGCAGCTCTGGAAATCTATGGGGGAGGCCTATGTTCAGCAGTGGACAACATGTGGCTGCTGATGATGATGGGACAGAGAAAGCGACTTTCTTTTATACTATGTAGTGAAGTAGGAAAATATTATAAAAAACTGTATTTCTTGAACTCTTAATTTTAATTGATGATAGTGTGTATGGTTGTTTTTCGTTATGTTGTTAGTCCGAAAAACATAACATTAGTATTTAATTACAGTGATAAGTGTAGAATTTCAATAGCCAGTGATCTCATTATCAATTACAATCACAGATTCATTTGGCTCCGTTTCAAGCAGCTGGAGGAAAAAAAATGTGTTTCCTATTGGCATTTTACTATGTTTTTAGCGTTCTATACTTTGAAAGTTTACGTTGTAATGTCCTTTATTATAAAATTTCCTTCCATTCTTCCAATAAAATTCTTGTTCGCATGTCAGTTGTTTATTTGTTAACTCTATGGCTCGCAGCGAGCGCATCGCGCGACCGCTAAGTGGTTGTCGGCGTTTCAGCGCTGTATTTGCGCGGCGAGCCGACCACAGATGCCTTTTTCTCTGAATAATAACCGCGAGAGATCAAAGGAAATGGAGTATCTGGCGTATTCAATAGATACGACACTCGAGTGGCTGTGCAACGTAAATTATGACTAGTCTTTGACGATTTGATGGAAAACATGCTAGTGGCTGGTAGCTTTGAAGTTAGCGTTTGCATTTTCAGTCAATCTTGAACTTAGTGAAAGGAGTTCCTATCTGTGACCTTTATTTAAAGTTTACGTGCACAACCTGGCTTCTTTTATTATTTTTGGCATTTTCCATGCAGTCACTAATGATCCGAAAACCAAAAAAAGACATTCGGTCTTGGCTCCAGGCGGGAATCGAACCCGCGGGTTTCGCAAACCAGGCTCAGTAGCCTGTGCAGTGCACTATCCACTGTGCTACCAAGATTGTTAACAGATCGGCCGAATATTTCTAGTATATTTATCCTATGAGCTAGGGTGATTCTATCAATGTTAAATGCAGATACACCTTCAACTCTTTAGGGGAATATTCAAATTCGTTTCTTTAATTATTTTGTTGAAAACAAGTTAAAATTGAAGATATCTGTTTAAATAGTCTCCTGTTTCCTTTTTAAAATTATTAAGCCTACACTTTTTTTGACACAACAATGTTAAACAAGCAAGTAAATTGCCATATGGCCGGAACTTATAGCAACATGATAATTTGCCAACTTTTAAACTCAGGAGAAACATAGCAAATGTTCCTGTTCGCCGAACCGTCGCGGAGCTGAACTGCGCCATTACATCTGGTGGAACCATAGTTCTTCGCTCCAGCTATTAATCACGTGACGTCACTAATTAACGCCGGTTTAAATCAGCTCGCTTTAGCGGCGTGTGCGGTTTATTAATCGTGCTTAGGGATGTCACACTAGAGTTAAAAACATTTGGTACATTCTTTTTTTTTACACTTTATACGGAGATCCGACGTTCTAAGCCTTGACTATCTTTATGCAAAAAATACAACCTTACGTGATTAAACTACTTTGAGCTTAAAGTTTCAAAACGAGACAGATCCTGAAAAGTGACATAAGATGAGATGAGACCTCTCAAGCGCATTGTGTTCCGCTGTTTGTCGCACGAATGAATCAACGCTTCAAGTAATGCAGTGCAGTTCATTTGTCATGAGGATGGACGAATTTCATATTGTTTGACAAAAGTTGACAGTGACATGAGTTAGACAGTGGTATCAGGTGTTTTTTTGTCAGATTGTAAGTGGACTGCAGACACTTCTTTTCAGATTATGATTTTACTTCTATCGAACTTAATATGTGTTATCATTCAATAAGAGTACCTACTATTGGTAAAGAAACTTTCACCTGCTACTCTGATCTGTTGACCTTGGCGAAAATGCTAACTGCTCCATTTAAAGCCTCTTTTCAGTTTGAATCTATCTTTGCAATATTTTTCATTAGTAGTTATTTAAGTCCTGCACAAGATCGGGCGAAGTGGAGAAGCCGATGCAGAAGAGCGGACTCTGGGCGCCGCGACGGCAGCAACCGGGATAAACGCTAGGATGATGATGATGAGTTAATCAAGAAGGGATTTAACCTCACAGTGACAGCCCTGCGTTGTTCCCGCTGACCGGGACACAGTGCTGAAAACTGAATGTTCCCGTCCCAATTTATAGTGTCCCGGTTCGTGTTAACAAATTTATTGGCATGTTCGCCTTTCTATTTCTGATTGACTATTTCAGTGGCTGTTTCATTTGGTTTTATGAATGTGAATTAACGAGCTGCTGTTTGTTTAAATAATGTGCTATGTTACATTTTCAAATTTGTTTTTATCTCTATGAACATAGGTGCTGCTAACATAGTCATTGATCGTTTTCAAGACAAAACCGATTAAGCAGAAATTGACCTTTTATTAGGGCAAGAAGATGGAATTTCCCGAAAATTTCACCTTCCCTTAAAACGGGTAGGTAAGATAGTATTCCTATGTTTTTTTAGTAACTAAGTAATTCTTGGACCATTGTCCAGCTGCCTAGCTGTATTCTATGATTATTCTAGAGGTATTTAAAAAAAACTAATCCTGTTGAATCCTACAGCTC
The DNA here is from genome assembly GCA_950022985.1 of Udea ferrugalis. Taxonomy (NCBI): domain Eukaryota; kingdom Metazoa; phylum Arthropoda; class Insecta; order Lepidoptera; family Crambidae; genus Udea; species Udea ferrugalis. The sequence continues at coordinate 17,565,115 of OX465522.1, forward strand.
TTCCCACAGATGCTCCAAGCGTTCGTTTTGAGTTAAGTTCTGCTTAAAACTCATAGAAATAAAAGTCAATAACTAAAAGCCCTGCATTGGATTCAACAATTTCTAAATTTTCAAAACCTAAACCCCTACAATCTACATTTAAGGACACAGACTACACGTACTCTTTCCTAATTACCATCTACAAAGCATTTAAGCACATTCAAACATTAGCAAAGCGCACTTGCGATTTTAAACCGCGCTATTTTCTTAACTACCCGCAAAGATTAGCATCTGTAAGTTTTGGCAAGTAAGAGCGGTTTATCCAGCTGCAAACAGCTCGCTGTAGCTTGTTCTAGCTCAGTTAAACTCTGATAAGGCTGTGTCAGGTAATTAGCTTTTCTAATAAGCATAAAAGAGCTTGAGGCATCTGTCTGGATGTGAGAAAATTGAGCGATAAGAACATTTTGGTTCAATGGTACAAAAATAAGTTTTGATTGGTGATAACGTATTAAATCAAAGAAACATTATCCTAATTCAAATTGACATCTTGAAAAGTACTTCCAGATGGTCAAATGAAGAATGAATAAATGTAAGCTTTACGATGTCGAACAGCAAGTTGTTGCTGTACCTACTGAAAAAAGGGTCAATAAACCAAGCAGTGACTCTTCACCTGAAAATGACCACCAGCTGGTTAAAATTCGTTTGTTAACTAGGATTTTCAAGTGTACCATCCCCAGCTAACCCTGAGGCGTACTGTAGTCTGTTCGCGTTGATAATGCAGTTATTTCATACTTGTCCTTGGATCTAGCACGCTCCCTGACCAATCAAATCGTTCCTAATTAGAAAGTCAAGTCAGAAGTGACCACTTTCGAACGCAAAAAATGTGGATCTGAGTTTTTTTTGTGTGCAACAGAATTACATTTATAAATCACTGCATTCTTAACGCGAAAGGACTTTATGGTGTTTCCACATTCAAATCCAACATGAGGTGTCGTCGTCCTTAGCTGTCTACAAAAAATAAAAGCCCATGTTTGAATTATTGCTCATAAAACATCAATTTACGTTTTTACCTTATATTTTCCAGTAGCACTATAAATAATCCCTTGAATAATGCAAACCACATAATTGAACACAGAAACAGCAGACAGTGTATCGAACAACTTAATCAAGAACATAGAAAAACCTTATTTACAATTAAAGAAGGCAATTGACCGGTGAACAAAACTGTATAATGTAAGTAGTAGAGTTTTAAAAAAAGTGGCAGAAATCGTAGAAGGTGTTAAATCTATTCAAAAACATGAAAACTTTACTCAGGAGTACGCACAAGTAACGAGTATTCATGATTATTTTCGAAAAGGATGTTGGCATTCTCATTTGGGGCGTTCTAATATTATTGTTATACAGATGGCAAATTCTACTGATGAATTATCATCATTATCATAAAAAAACTAACTGCAAAAAGTCCTCTCTCAATAATGCCCATTATTGTTATTACCGCGCACACCCAAAATCTGACTCAGAAAAAAGGAAATTGTGGACTATAGATGGACCAAAAAAACACTTATTCTGTGTTAAAATTCTGCAAAAGAGCTTATAAATATTTTTTCAAATAAAATAATTTTAAAAACTCCTGACCCTGAAATACTCCCCTAAAAGTAAGGAAGCAGTCAATTTTTCGCATCCCGCATCCACCTTATTTTACTGACCACAATTAACAGCTTCATATAATATTACGTTTTTTTCAATCGTTTTTAGGGTTCCGTACCTCAAAAGGAAAAAACGGAACCCTTATAGGATCACTTTGTTGTCCGTCTGTCCGTCCGTCCGTCCGTCTGTCAAGACCCTTTTTCACAGGAACGCGTGGAGGTATGAAGCTGAAATTTATATCAATTACTCAGGTCTACTGTCCCTTGAAGCTGTGAAAAAATCAAACTTCTAAGCCAACGCAATCAAAAGATACAGCCGTTTATGCCGCAAATTTTTGACACTTGCAAGGGAATCAAAACCTACAGGGTGCTTCCCGTGAACTCAGAATCTTGAAATTTGGTACGAAGCAACGTCTTATAGCATAGATAAAGGAAAAATTACGAAAACCATAAATTTTTAGTTACATCACATAATATATATTTTTAATAATTTTAAACTTACTACCTTTGTAAACCTTGCAGGTTTGTACGGAACCCTCGGTGCGCGAGTCCGACTCGCACTTGGCCGGTTTTTTTTAAATACATAGCATCTTTCTTTAAATTATCATAATTTCAATACAACTCTTTATCAGACTTGGCATTGCAAAAGTAATTAACCATTTGCTTTTCAAAGCACGCCAAAGTCAAGTCAATACAGTCCGGTCAAGTCAGGGTTACCAAAAACCAATTACCATCTCCTACCGTGGTGTTTGTATTGGCAGAGCCGCTTCCTGGTGCCGTGATGGATGGCCTGGATGATTTATAACCGGCATCGGCCGGGCCCTATTTATGCACTTATTGTGAAGGAAAAGCGATCATAATTCATAATAGTGGTGGGCGAAGGGAGAGGCGGGAGCGGGTTGTGGTATTTATTAGACCGTATCAAAGGAAGCGCACAAATTGAAACAAAGTCCTGATGAAGGTTGCAAGATTAAAATAATTACAAGCTGTCCACAATCGGTCACTTTGGAATTAGTGGGGGAGGTCTGTAATTAGCGTAGGCGTAACAGATATAGTATTTTAAATCCTAATCGTTTCATTGAATTCAGGCTGCAAAATCGCCCAACATACGAAAAGGTCAACATTTGTATCTTATTTATTTGGTACTAATCTAAAATATATTTATGATGTATTCATTCAGTTAGTGAAATCGTAGCTACGTTAGGCTTCGTGAGATAGGTTATTCTCTGAAAGAATTTTTATATTATTCAGAAGCATATAGCTTTGCATTCATGTAGTTATTTCTTCAGTAAATGGTACATAATGGTAGGCTTGATGCTTAGCATGATAATACTAACAACCGTGCCGTTTCCTGAAATTCTAACTATAACTGACCTGGGAATCAAAACAAGTGTTCTACAAGTGACCAGGTGATACTCTCCAGTTCATGTTCAGTGCATCTCCTATTCTTCTCACTTGGACCACTCCGGTAAGACAGGCTCGAAGCTCATTAGCCGAAAAGATAATCAATCATAAGGAATTAACGGCGCGCAAACGTCCTTTTGAACCATCCACGAGCTACTTTGGAATATAGACATTGTTGTGATTTGGAAATTATCGAAGTAAAATTAGCAGCAGTAGTTTTCTTTGCGTGAAAATTGAGACAAAAATAATACTATCCTTTGGTCCAGAATAGTATTATTTGGCAAGAAGACGGTAGAATTTATATAACTTTTAATTTATAAACCAAGAAATGAGTAAAAAAGGAGCTTTATCCCCCATCAACTAGTGGTTACAGATAGGTAGGCCGACAAGGATCTTTTTTACCTTGATTGTAGAATATTGATAGTTCTTAAACGTTTTAACGAAAATGATAGCTAAATACCTAAACTAAATGAAAATTAAAGATGTTAATAGAAGGGTAGGTCAACAATGTTCTAAGGCTTAATTAACAACTGACCGAATACAATTTAAAAAAGGTATACGATCCAAATACCTCGACCAACGACTATTATTCGTGACTGTACAATGCCAAAAATTAACCTTCCAACTGTTCCAAGACATAAACAAAACACCCAATAGACATTAAGGAGGGCGAATGGGCTGATAAACAAAGACGTTGGCCCCTAATAAGCAATTAGGGGCGCACACACCGCGGTTATTGGACGCCATTGCGGCGTAATGAAACAGCGCGCTGTGAATCTGCGGCCTGACGCGTGCGTCAAATTGCGGTCAGGCCCTGATTACGTAGGCTGCAGATGCTATGGAGATGGAAATTGTTTCCTTTTGAATAGCAACTAAAGATAAAACTGATAAGATGTATATCTTATCAGCATTTACAACACACCTAGGTATACACCTAATAATCCTTCTATTCCAAAACTCCAAAAGGCTATTTATATTTTATTTATTATTTTAACTGTAATCATTTCATATTATTGGACGATCTATATATCAATTACTTATATGGGACATTAATGTAATGTATAATGTTATTTCAATTTTGAGAAATAAATCAATCTAATCTAATCTATAGTGGAAGTTGGGAGACAATAGTATTCAATTGAAATATAATATTATATGTTGAAAAGGCCAATCTGTGTCCCCACTATTAAAGAGTGCTTATAGTGTATTTTGTTTTTATAATGAAACATGTCCACAATGTAACATGGCCCCTAATAAGCAATTAGGGGCGCACACACCGCGGTTATTGGACGCCATTGCGGCGTAATGAAACAGCGCGCTGTGGATCTGCGGCCTGACGCGTGCGTCAAATTGCGGTCAGGCCCCGATTACGTACACTGCAGATGCTATGGGATGGAAATTTTTGCCTTCTCAATTGCTATTCAAAAGGCAAAAATTACAATTAGTTGCTACTGATTAAGATTTATGCTGATAAGATGTATACCTAGGTCTATTGTAGGTGTCTTGCCTGGAACCTTTCCATTCCAGAACTCCAAAAGGCTAAAGTGGAAGTTGAGACACAATAGTATTCAATTGAAATATGTTGAGGAGGCCCACTCTGTGTCCCCGATACAAAATAGTGCTTCAAAGTGTATTTTGTTTTTATAATGTAACATGTCCACAATAAGGTATTTCTTGAGTGTGCTTTGTTACCTAATATAAATATATGCCAAAAATTAACCGAACAACTGTTCCAAGACATAAACAAAACACCCAATAGACATTAAGGAGGGCGAATGGGCTGATAAACAAAGACGTTGGTCCCTAATAAGCAATTCGGGGCGCACACACCGCGGTTATTGGACGCCATTGCGGCGTAATGAAACAGCGCGCTGTGAATCTGCGGCCTGACGCGTGCGTCAAATTGCGGTCAGGCACCGATTACGTAGACTGCAGATGCTATGGGGATGGAAATTTTTGCCTTTCGAATAGCAACTAATTAAGGTTTATACTGATAGATGTGTAACTAGGTCTGATGTTGTAGGCTTGGAATCCTTCCATTCTAGAACTCCAAAAGGCTATAGTGGAAGTTGGGAGACAAATAGTATTCAATTGAAATATTATATTATATGTTAAGGAGGCCCACTCTGTGTCCCCGATACGAAATAGTGCTTAATGATGTATTTTGTTTTTATAATGTAACATGTACACAATAAGGTATTTCTTAAGTCTGCGTTGTTGCCTAATATAAATAAGTTGATTGATTGATTATTTAATAGTCGTCATTAGTTTATCTAAAGTTCAGATTGTAACCTATCAATAAAATGATGGCAAAAATTACATAACTTCACGTCGAGTCAACGTTGATGAAATTAAAATTATTCATTTGGTACAATGTTGAATGTAGGCTTCCAATGAGTTGCGGTTAGAACTTTATTGATGGCAAATAGCTATCTTAGAAAGCTTCGCTCTTTAATAACTTGTTTATTTATTCATTCTTTACTGCACAAAATGACAAGTCAAAGGCACAAATGGTGAACTTAATGCCTAGAGGCATTTACTACCAGTCAACCGCAAGGCATCACACTTATAGTCGTTTGTCTTTTATGATCAACACTCAGTAAAAGAAACAACATTGTCTTACCAAGTCAACACGTAATACAGCCAAAAGAGAGCAAGTGGACAAAATGTTAGCATTACCGGGACGCGACAACCGGAGATATGACTGGGAAAATTAAAAAGGAAATCCCGCATTACTTCGCTGTTGTCCCGCAACTCGCGCGTTGGGAAAGTGCGAATGTTTCTTGGAAATTATTTCGCTGGAACTGTTTTGTGTGGACATTCGCAGGATTTATACAAAACGTTCCGCTGCTTGGTGGATTTAAGTTTGGTGAAACTACACGTGTGAGCGCGGCTTTATAAGTTGAAATTGCAGTTTGGGCTTTGATTCTTAGTGAACGTCTTTGTTTTCTTAGAATTGTTCGTTGAAAATAACGAGATTAGTAAGACGTGTATTAGTTAACAAATAATTCATATCTTTAGTAACACCTGGTCATATGACTCAAAATCAAGAAGACATGGACATGAGTAAATAAAACTTCAAGGGATAGTAACATCGAGACAGGATATCCACAAATTGTTAATAAAGTTGGTAATTGACTTACCAGCATAATGTGTCAAAAAATAATGAATGACTGAATAAAACGACGAGCTAGAAGTAAAAGATAAGTTAATATTCACCAAAAGGCAACCGTTTTAGATGAAGTAAAAAAGGTAACAATAAAATTAAAGTATGACCTGCATTCTAACGCAACATTCAGGATTTTATTTTTTGATTGATAGATTTTATTTCTTCAAACAGTCTTCAATTTTAGCTCACCTTTTAATGAGAGGTTTTACTATCAGAATAAAATCTTATCTGTAATACCACAGCCAAAAAGTTAATAAGTGCAAAAGTGGAATCAGACCCAAAATCACAACATTACAAGTTGTTTACAGTATAAGCCGAAATCAGTATGATTATCACGTCCATTCAATAACAACAATGCCAAGTTTCAAAACTTTCTTTGTCACATTAGACCTATATTACAATACAACAGTTACCTCAACAATAAAAACCGTTAACACAACGAGTTTCACAACATAAAATATCGAAAATTAATACCTTGCGACGACTTGCCGGTACGAAATGACCCCCTGCGCGGGACCCAGTGAAATTATAATGAGCGTAATCCATCCTGAGTGTTCAATGCTCGTAATTTGTTTGTAGCAACATATCATTTTACGGTCGGCTTGGTGGGTTGTAATAATATAATGTCTTGTTCTGCAAGTTAGGGGTCTGGAAATGTAGACGGGCCGGAACGTCGTGACAGTCATGTTTCTGTCGAAGTTAGTTTTGACATCATGGTTTCGATTGTAAACAGAATTCAGGCTCTATTGCAACAGTATTTATTATAAAAGACCCCCTTTTCTCCTAAGTGAATGTAAGGAAAAAAATTAACTACTCAATTTACTATAACTACTTAGTATTTTAAACATTCATTTAATAATAAAGCGTAAATGAAGTGCAAATCGATAACAACTAACAACACTGTCATACCATTCTAAACATAGTTTTTCGTTTCATTAGCTGAGAAGAAAAGTACTTAAATAAATTGCCATTACTCAAAATGACGTTTTCTTGAAACACAAACCAACCAATATTAATTTGTTTAATACCACTACCCATCGTTTAACTCAACTGCTATAACTCGCCGCCCCGCTTGCCCGAAGCATAATGGCACCATGGGACATAGATGGATGACTGCCTTCAACGCGTCAATCGGCAGAGGGAAATGATCCAGTTTTTACTTTACAAACACCTCAACTCTTTCACCTTACTCCATCAAAAATAAAGTCCATTTTAGCTCAGTTTTTATCATTAGAAATCATCAATGCATTTCTTAATTTGCCTAAGAATAGGAATGATTCATTGAAATCTGGGAGCTGGGCGATTAAGCGCTTTGTAGAGAGGTTTTTACGACCAAGTAGCGTGTGATTGATTGAGCTGTGTGTGACAGAACAATAGGGGGGTATTTACATGATATTGAATTTGAGATTCATTATTTTACCCTTTGTCATTGACAATTGGAGCTTTGCATATTCGTACAATACTACATCAAATTTTAATCTGATGTAGTTCCTTCAATAGTGTAACCAGAATATAAACATGCGTTCAGAAACAGGAAATCATTTGATATCTGTAAACGAACTGTATGATAATAAATGAGATAAGAGTAATGAGTAAGTGGTTTTATATTTTTTGTACTTTTAAGGAAACGTTTGAAGGATATAATTCTTCTGTTGTGGCTAGCGTTTAATGTTGGCTAGCGTTTGTGACGTTCCCAGACTTTAGAAGGTGCAGAAAACCTTGAAGTTAGACTTTTTGAGAATAGATCATCGGTCATCGTAATGGTTATTTTTATGTTAGCTTTTAAGATTTTTTTTTAATACTTATTGTGGTGGCTAAATAACGTGTTCTATTTCTTTTTCTATTTCCTTAAAATTTTCTTTGTTGGTAGGTAAATATTTTTACTAAAATGCAATGTCCGTCCAACAGCATTCGACAGAATGAACAACGTCTATCAAGACAGGCATCGAAACAAGGCAGCTTAATCTTTTACCCTGAAAATAAACAAGATTGAACTCGTCAGCAGTTAACATTTGCTCTTCAGTGGACATTTCAGGCCTTAATCACCCTCTTAAGACCCCAAATGACCATTAAGCTATAAAGCAAGCATAAATCCCCCTCTTTGCTCCCGACCAGGACGCGTCGTCGTAATGATAAAAGTAAGCCGCGGGATTCCCCCCGTGTCACGTTGTGGGGGAGATGGAATTGAAATAAAACTATTTTTATCAGGTTTGATGGGAAATTTTGTGGAAGTGCAGCTGGTTTGTATTTTCTATTATAAATTCGTTTATGTGTATCAGACATCGGAGCTTAAAGAATATTGTTTCAGCAAGCGAACCATGCAAGGCAAGCCAGAATATGCGAAGATGCGACATTGGATAAGTTTGAGGAGATATCGTGAGACGGCGTTGGAAATACGCGAAGAAGCCCCCTTGTCCAAATTTACCAAACGACCCCTATTATTTTTTATTGATCTAACAACTTAATAGGACAGGTTCTGATTTAGTTATTTTACTTTATTTAGAAATGCATCTAGCATAAATTGCATTATTTTGCGTAAGAATTACTTCATTGTTTGAAATAAGCTAGTTTTTTGGTGTGTTTTAAGAGATTTTATCGTGTGAACATAATGCTTATTTTCATTTAGTAATTTATCATTGAAGATGACCTTGAGAAGTGTTTACCTGTTTCAGCTGAAGAAGTTTTATGCCTAGTGTTTTAAATAAAAAACTAGGCAGTAAACCTTGACTTTATTCCTGTGCAGACGACATACTGCGCTTCATTTTTTGTTGTTGTTGTTTTCAACATTTTGCCAAATTTCATGATAAAGAATCTCGCATACAAATCTTTTTGTTTCTCTAACACACGTTAACACAGAATCTCATTCGAGTGATTGAACATTGGTTGACACCGGTGGTTGAGTCACATTATGTTTGTATACGGTGTATTTATTTATTATATGTATCAAAGTATTTAAATCTATTTTTTTCAAATTTAACCTTGATGTGTTCCACTGCTGGGCAAAGGTCTCCCCCAAAGCTCTCCAACTATGCCTGTCATGAGCCAATATTTCCCATTCACTGGAGTGATGGGTCAAGTCGTCACGCCATCGTTTAAGTCTATTATTGAGTGTATTTTTGTTTGTTTCATTTAGTTCTTGACGATTTGAGAGCACTTGTAACAGGGCTATTCAAATAAAGATCTGATTCTGTATAAATAAAGTTGGATTCAGCTTTCAACATTACCAAGTGTTTTCCAAGGAGTATGGAAAGTAATTTCGGGTGGACCAATCAAATCTTTTCCCTCGCTCCACACACGTCCGTATTAATCGGTCCCTGGAAGAGCCATCAAGACGGGACGTGGCTCACGTGGCTCACGATCGTCGTGACCTGAGCCAGGTGGGATTTCGGCTTTGTAAAGCAATTATCGTTAAAGAATACTGTAATTGGGAGTTCATTTTCTATTGTGTTTTGACGAGAACATTCACTGAAGATTTTTTGAAATAAGATATATTTTGTTTTTTTTTCTGGAAACATGGATTTAAACAATTTTGGCTTATTTTTGTTAAAAAAATTGTAGACCGATATAATCTGAAATTATTAATGCCCTGCGACATTTCAAATGTATAAAAACTCTTTCTTTCTTTAGATGACTTAACACTTAAATACAAAAATTAGAACCCAAAAAACACTTGTGTTAAACTACGTCACTTTTTGAAATAGTTCTCTGACAACAATGTGTGCTGAATAAAATTTCCTTTTCAGGATATAAGCTCACATGTAGTTTTATTGTCCTAAATGTTTTCCTTGTGACTGTCTTCTTTTTTACGCAACAATAAATAATGTAAAAAAATTAAGGCAAATGTTAAAAAAATTAATCAAACAGTTTTCTTGATTTTTGATGAAATATCAAAAAACGAGACCAAGTTTGTAGTTTGGTTTTTAAAAAATAAAAAGCAACCAAATCAAACATAATCAGTGTGTAGATTTTTTCTACCAGTACCTATTAAGGTTAGAAAGGGTCCTCTCAAAATCTATTTCAAAAACTTTCCACTTAATTGAATCGTCTAGAGCCCGAGGCGTGTGTCGTTTGAAAATATGGCGCCCGCACGAAAACGCAATAAATATTCTATTAACTTCACAACTCCACCTTGCAAAATTGCAAAGCTATTCGTCGACAATTTGGACACAAGATTGAATTAATTTATGTCAAAGAACTGAGTAGTAGTAATTTAATAAAGAAATGTCTAAGACAGCAGCCCAAAAATCAAGCAGAACTTGTACTGCGAGCGTTTAATTTAAACATGTTTAAATATTAACATCCCATTCAAAGACTGAAAATACAAATTAAAGATGGGAACCAAACCCACGATCTTTGGCACCAATAAGCAGCATATCTTCTGGCGCTGACGGGCCAGTCAAATCAAATTCAAGTCATCAAACCATTGAATCATCAACATGCTTGCCCGATCCAAATTGTTGATAGTAAACCCGGATTTTTTTTCAATTAATTCGACATCTTACTTTAGAAAACAGAAACAGGTCCAGATTTTGAATCTCAGTGTAACACCTAAATATTATTTTCATAATTATTCATTTGCGGCTAGTTCTCTGGTGATGGTTAGCACCGGTTAAAATCCAAAACTGGGTTGCTACACCCTCACTACGTTGGGTACAAATTCACTCGCCAAAGTATGGGGTTCTGAACATGACGGCAATTCAACATCCTAAAAATCCAATATTATGAGATTCAACATTTTCAGAATTCAACATTATGTTCCAAAAGGGCCATAACCAGTGTCTCTGACTACCCCGTTCGGGATATAGTCATGAGCGTTTGCACTTTTAAATATAATTAAGCTCAAACAAAATTATTTTTAAAGCCTTAAATTTTTTGAAGCTTTCGCTAAAACCTGGCGCAAGCCGCATCGTGTGCGTCCAATAGGAAAGCCCCGTGGGTCGGAGGCAATTTCCGCGCCCGAGGCGGTTGTTCACGGCGCTTTGTGCAGCCGGCCTTTGGCACTGCCCACTAATTTGGTTTCAGCGTCGTTGTGTTATTGTCAGTAAAGAGCAATTATGGACTCATCACTTAGTTATGGTTGGTGTAACTACAGGGGATTGATGAAATTTTAAGTCTTTTACTGGCGAAAAACTAAGCACGTCAGAAATTATAATTGTTATGTTGTTCAGTGATAAACGTCGAACGAAAAACGACTTGGCGCTTCTATAAAACTGTCAACTGTGCTGTTATCTATCAATTCATTACTTAATACGTGCTCCACCAATGATATTTAAAAGAGGTAGATACGTTGTGTCACTACTGAAAATTGACTCCTGGTGTAGAAACCTATAATTTGACCGTGTGTACAAGATAACACGATTATTTTCTAGAGCTTAAACGAGACAGATACAAGTGTCTTCTCAAACTGTCAATGCTTTGCTCAGGTGTTCGAAGTTCTGATTTCGGGTGCCACTTTTTGAACACAAGTTACCTATCTACATCTTTTTTATTATGATATCATTGTGCTCTACCCAGTACCCGCTTCAACAAATCTTTCACGTAGATTTTTTAATGCCGCAGGATGGATAGTGCCTTGCTATGACTCTTGGCATTAAGTCCGCCATTTGTACTTAATTTTTTTGAATGTCCAATAAAGAATAAGCATAAATAAATGCTAACTGCCTACACAAGCCAGTCTAAATACTGACTTAACATGTTTTACCCAAATCTGATGAACAAACACAATTAACCGGAGTCGCAATTAAAAAAACACTTAAAATTACAATAACAATTAATTCAAGAACAAAAGCGAGTTTCGTCAACAAAAAAACTGTGTCTGCGAGAAATAATTTAAAAAATAAAAACGTCACGTGTGTAATTAAACATTTTGAATACAGTTTCTAAGGACTTCAATTAAATTTGTCGAAACAATAGGTCGCACGTTATGAACGAACTAAAAAGGTAATTATTTGTTATTTACGACGACTGTGAGCCGCCATTAAATTACATTTTTATGATTCGGGAATTTGCTGTTCGTGACAAAAGAGCTGTGTGATGTTGAATTCGTTGCTAGTTGAGTTTATTTATGTTTGTAGTTTACAACATTAGAATTTATATGGTAACTTTTTCAAAAAGTGCGGTTCAGTATTCATTTTTAAATATTCTCTGGAAGTTTAATAAGATAGGTTAAATACTATCTTGTTAAAGCAATTGTAATCAATTATTTTGTTAATTTAGTCAATCTTTGTGATAAATTCGACTAAGTTAAATAAGTTATCCATCAGCTTGTTAGATGGAAACATTTGTATTTAGTTGTTCTGTTCATATTGTTTATCAATATTGTCACATTTTTTAATCAAGTTAAAATGGCACTTGATTAGATCCGTTTTTTTTTCAGTGTAGGGGGCAGTCAGCCTAATATACAGATGTTAATCTAGATAATATTATTACAGTTTGTTTCTTTTCACTTAGGTTGCCATAAGTCAAATAAGAAAGCCGTGATCCAGTGGTGTAACACGCTGACTTGGAAGTCCTGTGCACGGACGCAAAAGAAAGACGGACGGAACATCATACTGAAAATTGTGAAGCATGCAAGGTGCTACAATTTCGTTTGTTGTACACGACCTGCTACACTCAGAAAGTTCAGAAACACACTCAGTGCTACAAATTACGCCATTCTACTTGGTGTAACAGCGCCAATGACACGTGCTAGTGACGCGTGAGCGTGTAAAAAGCGTCTTAAAGTATGAACTTTAACTAGCAGCTGATAACATGCTTCACTCATGATTAGACGAGATGACGTTTTGCTTTTACGTCCATGGTCCTGTGTTTCTGATTTTACAACCAGCCGGAGGGCCCACTATGTATTAATTGTACAATTTGCAGCTTAATTCGAAGGAAAACATGTAGCCCACACCTTACCCCGTTGTGTTCGTAATTCGCTAAAGGACATTTTCTGGATGTTTCTTTCACCACGATGATGAACAATCATTGTGCCTCTGACTTTTCCGTTAGGCAAATGAGAGAGACTATTGTATATATTAATGTTATCATTCAAGTGACTGCAATCTGTCTGTATACCCTTCATAAATGAATAAATAAATAGGCTGCTTACAATCGGCCACTTTGGAAATTATGGGGGAGGGTTAAGTTGTACGTCATACGGTTGCTGATGATAATGGAAGATGACAAAAAATCATTACGATGAAAATTAAACTTAGAACGTATTATGAAAATCATTGCAGGTAAGTAAGACAGAAATCATGCATCAGTTTTCGGCTTTAAACGTTATTTTAAATATCATAACATACAACAAGCTTCACAAAAAATCTAAACATCAGTCCACGTCGAGAGTTTCCGCTAGCAAAAATAAATACCACTTTAATGTGTTCATATTAATCAAATAGATAAACAAAGAACAAAGATAAATTATTGAGATTGCGTTCTGCTGATTAACATATCAAGTTTCCTAAGTCAAATTATACAAAGGCTTTTGTAGAAAAATAACTTTAAAGATGATTTACAATAATCTCAGTAAAACAGGGACCAAAACTAACCCTTGTGCCTGGGAAAGTCTGGAGACACACTAAAGTTGTTAACAACTTGACAGAAAGCAAACTTGACGTAAGAAAAGAAAGTAATTTAACCGCTCCAGTAATTTCCATAGCGTGTTCGATGTTAATTTTAATATATCTAATACAAATCTCTTTGTGATCCAAATGAGCGTACAAGACCGGTTAAAAAGCTTCTAAATAAACAACTCAAGCGCACACAATGCGTAGAACATGTCACAATTATTACTACCTCACGATATTCAAAAGCACGTCAACCCTCAAAAGCCGACGGTTCTAAAACGTACACTTCGGTCCGGCCGACCCCCGTAATGATCTCACGTACCGCGTGCGTGGCTCGATAAAGGGTTAAGTACACACTAACAACTTCACGTGACTCACAAATCTACCATTATTATGTTATTGTAGGAGCCGTGTCGTTGCGGCCCCACATTTACATACAATTTAACATGAAATGTGGGCAATAATTCACGGCGGCTGTTGCGTTATTATTTCTATTATAAAGTGTTCAGCTTGACGTTTTTCATGTTGCCGTCTGGCGTGTTACTTTTTCACAGTAATGCCTTCAGGCCGGTTATGTGTTAACGGCCCCTTATTAAACTCCATTTCTGCTATCCCAAGTGAATAATGACCTACGTTTTGCATAAAATTTGTATGAAAACTCACACAATTGATTTCACTTGAATATAATTTTCTTTACGATCTCCTCAGGCCGTTAAGATGTTAAAACGAATTAGTCAGCTTCAATCGTGTTCGAATTAAACAGCGTTCGTTGCTTGCAAAACAAATAAAAATAGAAGTTCAAACAAAACAAACAAAACGTCATTAAACAAAAAACTCATTTCAATAACGAACGACAAATCGACATGCCGAATTATCTACGAGTCGCTTAACACGAATTCAAATGAAGGCATTCACTGTTTAAAATATTAATCGATGTGAGAAGCTTATTGAATATTTTTACCACGATTTATGCCCAATTAGCAGCCGGTGCGTGAATTGAATTGTTTGTGCCCGAAATCTGAATAAATACCACAATATTTACGATAATGTCCGTCCGGTTGAATAGGCGGCGTCGTACACGCCGCGGGAGACGCACAGCCAGAGGAGTATTATTATGCGGCGGAAAGGGTTAGCTCTTTGTATGACGTTTTCATGTTAATTTACGCGCTAGCTGACAAGGTGGTCCCTCCGGCCCCGGCGAGCATTTACGAGGCTGGATTTTAAAGTTGATATTTTAGTGTTAATACGATCGTTCAATGAGATTCTCCGCTCAATTTATTTGGGAATTACTGGCTATTTTACGAGCTGGTTTAACTGGTTATTAAAATTAATGTTTCGTTTGCACCTGACTTTATCCCTGTTGGTGAGATGCAGAGACGGGTTCAGTGATTATTTCCAGACGGGTTCGCTTTTCATAATGGCTCATTATTGCCGGTAATTAATTACGAGTTGCGTTTGCTCGGCCGAGTCAGTTAAATTAGTAAGTACCTACTTTGAAGCTGTGATCAAAGCTTTGTGCGCTCAATCACTTGGGTATAAATCTCCAGACGGTTGTGGATGCGAACAGTTGGAATGGCTGATTATGCCAGATTTGCAGCGGTGTTATGAACAATCGTAATTCGCAAATACGTAAAATATTGAATAACTTAATCATTGCATTAGTGTAGCGATTGACGTGTCCTGTCAGTTACTCGCAAATGTCGACAGCAATAAGAATGAAAGAGACAAAAGGTTACAGTAGCTAAAGTGATGTGAAGGGGTGAGGCTACCGCCGTTATTCGGGTTGCTTGGGTTTTATATCGGTGTTTTCCATCATCGGAGAGTTTGCCGCAAATTGCACAATAAACACATTGTAGTTCTGGCCAATAAATTATGTTTAAGAAGCGAGGTTCACGTAGGCAACAGCTAGATGGCGTTATCCGTCAATGAATCGCGCAAGCATTGCGTTTCCTCAATAAATACAGACGGCTGAGGACGTTGGCGATTGGCACCGCCAGAGTCATGAGTCCCGAGTCTGAGTCGAATCAAGAGACCAATAGACGGTGCTGTTGCTCTGCTGAAAAACGGGCATTACAGTTGTTCTCTGGCCAGATTTGATTTCGGTACCAGCCACCACCTCATTTGAACATAACATAACATAACATACCCTCACGACCATATCCCTAATGGGTTAGCCAGAGGCGCACTGATTGTTGCCGTCATGGTGAACGGAACATACAGAAGCCCACATTCCGCCGAGGGCATTTGAACCCAACGTGGTAAGGGGCGAGCCTACCGCCGTTATTCTAGTTGCTTGGGTTTTATATTGGTGTTTTCCATCACCGGTGACTTTTTTTTGTACAAAGAATACAAAGTAGTTGTGTGGCCAGATTTGATCTCGGTACCACCGGCTTCCGGACCAGCCACCTCCTCATTTGAACGTATTATATTTTCAACCTTTAGAATTCTGTGCTATTTTGATTTAAATTTTAGTAAGGCGAAAGATAAATTTGAGTGGTCCGTTATGAGTTATTGCAGTAAATACGTCATCGTTCTTTGATTCAGATGCATTAATAAGCGACCGTCGCTTGAGTTACGAGCCGTCGAAATACGCGGCGAGCTGACGTAGTGATGTACATGTGGGTACCGATATCGATAAATTTTAACTGGTTCGGTTTTGTAAAGAACTTGCTTACTGGTTCGCGGGCCATAGATTTGGCAAGCTGACGTAGTGATGTACCTGTATTTACCGATATCGATAAATCTTAACTGGTTCGGTTTAGTAAAGAACTTGCTTACTGCGTCGAGGGCCATATATTTGGCAAGCTGACGTAGATTTGTGATAGTTTTTTCGATATCGATACATCGAACTGACTCGGTTTGGTTTGGTTTGACCGAGATTCAGTTCACCTGAGAGATAAGCTGAAGAAGAAGATTTGTTTTTGGTTTCAGCCCGGAAATCCATATCCATAAATATGGCGACATTATCAAGTTAATATTGATATTCTTTTATGGCTTTTAGCCAGTTCAGCATGGTTTGACATTTGAAGGCCATTACATAAATGTTGAGTAATGTAACTACCGGGTGCGGCAATTGAACTGTCCATATTAAAAAATTCAATATTTTTATTTACTTTGAATATTTATTAATATATTTTTTACATATGAAAATAAAACGTCTAAAATTATATTCTTTTTATTCTAATGGAATACAACTGCCTTTAGCCTGCACTACAAGCTTGAGTCTCTTTCTGAATGAAGCGCAGGCTGCTCGAATAACGTCGTCATTTAAACGGTTCCATTCTCGTGTAAGAGTAGTTTTGAGCGCCTCCACTGATGTGTGTTTTTTAGCACAGGCCTTCGCTTGTAAAACACCCCAAATACAAAAGTCTAGAGGGTTTAAGTCGGGCGAAGACGACGGCCACATATCTCGGTCGATCAGCACAGGAACGTTCGCTTTTAACCAATTTTGCGTCCCAGTTGCTCTGTGCGATGGCGCCGAGTCTTGCTGGAACGTCCAACGCTCCGGACCAAATGTCTTGTGTGCCCACGGTATCAATCCTGTTTTTAAGACTTCATTTTGATAGATTTGTTGATTTATTTTGGCTTGGTTGCGACCCATTGGGAGAAAAACAAGCGGAGAACGTCCTTTTTCGGACACCGCCGCCCATACCATGATTTGGTCGGCTCCTTGTCGTCGAGTGACTCTCAGTTCATCTGAATGATCGCTGACACGTCCTTTCAACCACACACGGTCATTTTGTTTGTTAAGAAACTGCTCAACACAGAAAGTTTTCTCATCTGAAAATACCAAGTTAGGAAGCTCGCCAGTGTCGAGCAAGCGAATCAGCTCCTTTGATCGAGCCAGCCGTTTGCTCTTTTGCAAAGCAAAAAGTTCTTGCAAAAGGTTTTTTTTAATGGTTTACCTTAAGCTTTTCCTTTAATATACGACGAACGCTGCGGTCGCTCACCTTAAGATCCTGGGCGAGCTGATTTGCTGAGCGCTCTGGATTTCTGCGTAAACGATGTCGCACCTTTTCGACAACTGCTGGCGCCGTTGCAGTACGGCGTCGACCGCCCCCGTAGCGTTTCTTAACACTGCCAGTCTCGTTAAATCTTTGGATAGTACGACGCACAAATTTTTCGTTCAATTGAAGATTTGGTAGCGCTCGACGAATGTCGATGTTCGATTTTCCCTCCAAATAAAGAGCAATCACTGAATTGCGTTTTAAATCCATTATTTTAAAATTAGAACGTTTCTTCTCACGACCGAATAGTTTAGAAGTAACATAGATAATGTGTCACAGATAATATTTTAAAATTTTTGCCGCGTTCGATTCAGTAGTTCGAATTTTAAAATAGTTACAAGGAGGCGGACAGTTCAATTGCCGCACCCGGTAGGTAACCGAAGTTATGTTTTAAAATTTGTACATTCAATTTTATTATAGAGTTCGCCTTTCTAATTGCCCTAAAAAGGACATCCTGTCATCAATATATTTCTTTAAACTTTCATGGTCACTAACATTTAAAACATTAAAAACGGAATAGCAATCCCGTTTTTGATGTTTTAAATCCTGTCATCAAATTCAGCCTGATGAGTTAAAGTGCTCAGCAAAGCACTAAAGCGCTCCACTAATAAACTACTATAACTTCTCTGTGCTGCAACTGGTCGAAAAACCTTTGACATAAAGCAAAATTGTATGAAAGTTGGATCCCATGGGGGCTTTTTAACCTATACTTTAGCAGACGACAAAGCGTTTGCAATACAAAAGAACAAGTTTAGCAATTAAACAAACATTATCAAAACATCAGTATTATCCACGACGACGAGCATGTATGAAAGTAGAGGAGGCGCAAGGTGTGTGCCAGGATCGTAGCAAGTGGAAAGAAGTGGTCTCTGCCTACCCCGTTGGGAAAGAGGCGTGATGGTATGTATGTATGCATGTATCAGTATTATTATGGCATGTATTAAGATAAAATGAGTTTTCATGTCGAAAACACGTTACTCACTATGTACATGTATCGATTATCTTAACATTGTGACATCACTATTCCACTGCCCACACCTGTCCCCCATAAAACATCCTCTAAAAATACAAAACAACCGAAATGACTTCTTTCATGCTCACCGACGGAGAGCTACCTTTACAAATTAGATGAATGTGCTGAAAGAGTCAGCAAATATAATTGATTGAAGGAATGCAAATTATGTGCTTATGAGAAGATTTAAAATAATAGTGTTATTACTTCAAGATAAACAGCTTGGAATAGTGTTCCACATAGATTTTAGAATGAACTCCTAGTCAAGTTACGAGAGGGGTAGCAAAAAGCTCTTTCAGGGTCGGCAACGTTATACCACTGGTGTAATACGTGTCCATAGGCTGCAGTAAGCTGCAGTAGCTAACCACGAAAAGAAAAAAAACTTCTGGTACTTAGGCAATGTTTCAGTTACTGGGTAACGAAAACACGCATCTTTTTGGATATTTTAGACTTGTTGTTTACAAAAGACTAAAGTCACACTGCCTCGAATTCTCGAATGTCACTCATTTGGTAGATAGACGACAGACGGTTCGTTAGCCGTCTGTACGAGGCAGCTTAGGATAATAGCTACGGAAATTCAACTGACGTGGAGCAATTTCGTTGGTAGACCTAGATTTTTGACTACTAAATGGTTATTATAGTTATACAAACAGCTAAGTCCATGTAATCGTAGAAACATTCATCAGGACTAAAAGAGTAAATAATATTTCTAGTTCTGGGTCATTAGGCTTTTCGCACCGCAAGACATTCATACCGCTGTGACTACTGCGGTGCGAACGGACCCATTCAAAAGGAGGTCTTAGTATGAATCGCTCAAGGTTTCATTTGAAAATTCAAAAATGTTTATAGGCTATTCGCACCCCGGTGCGAACGGACCCATTCAAAAGGGGGTCTTAGGCGATTCGCACCGCGGTTCGAATCTCTTGCGGTGCGAAAAGCCTAAAGACCCCCTAGTGTTCTGACTGCACTATAGCATCCGTATTGATAAGGAAATTTATTAGTAACTCACTCTAGCCCTGGTTATCAAGGACCTGCATTTTTATATTAGAAACTAGCTGTCCTGACAGACATTGTACTGTTGTCAATCATTGACAGGTAGAAATGGTTGTTAAGAAAAACTAAATTGTTGTTTTTTACTATATTCTTGGCATTTTCTTATGATTACTTACCTTAAACCAAAATTAGCCAAATCGGTTCAGCCGTTACTGAGTTTTAGCGAGACTAACGAACTGCAATCCATTTTTATATATTATAGAGATGAGTTTGCGTTTTTCCTAATCGATGACGAGGCTGAAGATGGAACCTAGAAATTACCGATTCACTCTTGCCTTGGAGACACCAAAGTTGTGTATCCGTAAATACAGACGCAGGGAGATAATCTACTCCTTAGTAATATGTACCGAGAAGGACGTAGTAAAGCGCTTAGTGCGGATAGCTGGAAAGTCC
The DNA here is from genome assembly GCA_950022985.1 of Udea ferrugalis. Lineage (NCBI taxonomy): Eukaryota > Metazoa > Arthropoda > Insecta > Lepidoptera > Crambidae > Udea > Udea ferrugalis. The sequence goes on from OX465522.1 coordinate 17,585,331, forward strand.
ACAATAATAATGAATGCTGATGGGAGCCAACTGTCAAAATATTATCTTAACGCCCCCGATCAGGTTTCCCTATTGACAACTAGTGACATCAACTGGGGAGCCGGGAGTTAAATCTAGTTTTAGTAGCTTGACTTTAGGAATCGCCACTAAGCCTCGCCACTAAGCCTATCTTCCATAAGGCTAACCCGAAAATAAGGTTGATAGCCAGCTCTGAAAATACATCTGTGTCTAAAATAACTATGGGTATTTCGTCTCAGCGCTTGTTAAACATTTCTCTCAATTTTATGCCAGTACTTTGTACCGCTTTACGTATTGTTTGTAAACTGCTATCAATCATACTTAGTGCAAAATAATACTGGGCCAAAGTACCTAAGTAGTGATGTGCCCATGCGTGTCCATCGGTCATAAATCACTTCCCATTCTAATGGATAACCGGTATAAATCTATTTATGCCCAGTTTTGAATGCACATTTCGCATGTCCCACCGCCATTTGCCGACTGCAATGATTCACGTCGTATACGATGTAGTATGATTAAATTAACGATTCGGATATTGATATAAATCGATTAGGCGATAACAATGGGGTCTCTTGTCGATTATTTTGTAATTATTGTTTTCAATTTGTAGAAGTATAGGCGGAGCATCAACAGTTTAAGTACTTCTGTTTTGTCATTCCGTTCACTACAATGATTGGGTGGAATTATGGTAAGCTTACACGTCAACTTGTGGACAACCGCCACTTTTAGGAACTTGGGCGCTAATATGTTCAATTTTGTTAGACAGTTCGAGTCACTAAAACATCTTCCGGGACTTATAATAACAGTTAAAATCTATATTTTGCAAAGCGTCAGTGTTTAACTATGCAAAATATAGATTTAAAACTGACAAATTAAACCGTTCATTATTTACCGTCCCGTCGTCGTAATTCCTTTTGCAATTTTTTGTAAGTTTTATAAAAATGGTGTGCTTAGTTTGATCTAACCTATTTCAATGCCCATAATGACCACTGACTGGTGGACCTTCCTCAACTTGGCGCATCCACTTCCTGCTAGCAGGCTTTCGCATTTCAATACCAAGCGGTAATGAAATGCGAAAGCCTGCTAGCTATAGTACGTTTGCTGACACGTGGTACGAGTATTTACTAAATACTCTTACCCCAACGGTTGTCCGTTCCGTTTGGCTGAACCAATTGGAAGTGTCAATTGATAGTTTGCAAAAAGAAAATTAACGTTCAATTACTGAACATGTTTCCTTCGGAACGGGCACTAATAAGTATGCATGGTTTTGAAACATATCAATTCTGAACCGTCAGACTTCGCGTGCTCAAACGTCATTCCTCTGTCCCAGTCATTACCGTGTCAGGTCGCGCTGTCATACCACCCACAGTAATGACACGTCGCGTTGACGACAGGAATTTTATAGGCATACAATTCTGAGCGGTCAGAATTGGTAAATTATAGTGACATTGGTGAGACTGTTTGTTTGTCGTTGCTATAGATCTATAATCAAATTCATAAAATTAAGGTGATGACGTTTTGGAAGGAAATAGATATGAAGAAATTGTGATGTTTTGTAATTGTATTCCTCGATTCATAAAATAGAAAAGAATTAAATTTATTATGGTTTGTCATCACACACTTTTTTTTTAAATAAACGTTGCACAAACTTACACACAAAAGCTAAGTGAGTAATATTAATTAACTTAAACACTGACTTGATTACTTAAGACTACCTCAATAGACTAGACTGAATAAATTGATAAATTCATGATGATGATCACATGATAAATTCATATAGTTGCGGATCTATGTTAGAAAGGAGTGGTCTTTTTTTAATCAAACCGCATTATTGAAGTCGTTTGGCGATTACCTAGATATAGGTAACTACTGTAATAATTTTGTTAAAATATATATAGTAATTAAAATGTTGACAAGGAAAAGAAAATATCTTTTGATAGTGTAAAAACTCTGTGAGGTATACAGTCTGATACCTATACAAGTGTATATTATGGGTGATTGTCACTTCGAGCGCTTCTGTTAGCGCAAGGTAAGTGTACCTAAGCCAGACACCGCACGACCCATTACACGAGACAAAGCCCGAGGCATATGCTTGTACAGTCAGCTCCAATATTATATTATGAACTTTAAATAACACGGTCGATAAATGTTTTCGAGCTCTATAGCAGTGTTTTTGTGTTAGCCATGTATGTAAAATACTGATTAATCTCTCTTCATCCAGTCTATTATCTTAATACGAAAGTGCTATTCAGTGAAGCACTGCATTCTTATTTTTTGAAACCTCATGCAATTTTTACTAACTGATTCTTTGCAACCTAGTTTTTAAAAAGAAAATGAAGTTAAGTAATTGAAAGACTGCTCGTGTGAAACGAGCGGTCGCATGCCACTATTATTGAAGCCATCAAAAAAAGTACAGGTTAAAAAAAAATACGTGTATGTCTCATACATCTGTCTGTGGCATCGTATAATAATCCAATTTGAATTAAATTACTTTTCTTTCGAGGGTTTCAGAACACCGTAAGCGTTTTTAGTTAAACCTTTATACTTGCTGCTTGGTCTTATAACCTGCCTTTAAATTTGCTTTAGCTAGTATCCAGTTAAAAGACAAATGCTAACAGTAACACATCTTCATCTAGTACTAAATATCAATTCCAAGCACACGATGCACTCTATCTAAACAGACGAGTTGTCAACCCGTCGATCCGCCGTCAGTACAGTCACGCACGGATGCCTTCGCCGTAAACCGCGGATCCGACGACGAATTACTGGAGATAAGGCTCGAGGCGTTCGCGCGTGTGTTGTAGCGTTTGATCCTATGTCTCCCCCTGATACTGGCTTAGCTCGTTTTCTGATAAAGCTGGGTGGGAAGCGAAGTGTGCGGAGCTCTGTAGACTAAATTCTAGATTCAGACTAGTCGTCAGGTGCGGTGGGTTGTAAACTAAATACCTATTTGTTATGTGCAGGCTACTTTCATGCCTTGATGGTTAAAAAACCCTGTTTATTTCTCTGTGATTCTGTCACAATTTTTATTCAAGTTTAATACCGATTGGGAACAAACAATATGGCCTAATGACTGCTTGAGCTTTTTTAACCAGTGATGAAACAATAAGTTAAAAGAAATGTGAATTTTAATGTATAATGTGTATTATACGACGAAGTTGATGTAGCTAATAACACGTATATTCCGGAATAGTATATTTCGTGATGAACGATAAAAGAGCAATAAGTTTTTTTAATAATCACTTACATTTATAGGATGTGATTTCGGTGTTCTGAAACCCTTGAGAGAAAAGTAGTAGTCTTTTTAAAAACTAGGTTGCAAAGAATCAGTTAGAAAAAATTGCATAAGGTTTCAAAAAATAAGAATGCAGTGCCTCACTGAATAGCACTTTAGCGTGTTAATGATTTGAACCATAGAATGGATAAAAAAAAAGGCGATCCCCTTAAACTCCTAACATCTGTCATTTTTAAACCAAAACCCGTGTATCTGAATGGCCGTTCATACTTTTTCTGAAGTACCACTATCTAAGACCCTTTTCGACGCCGGCGCTCTCAACGACACACAACTCCTGTCAATTCCAGGACCCAATGCATAAATCAGTGAAATTACGTACTACCGTGCTCGAACTGGTAACAACTGAGCCCGAAAAACGTATCAGTGTGCCATCTGAGTGCACTCACCGTCTCAACAGTCGTAACGTTACAATTTTACGACCACTTTTATTACTAGACGCTTTCGTGCACGATTACCCTCCAGAGTGAGTTTTGCTGTTACGCGTCCTCCACTAGGTGCTTTTACCCTATTCCACATACCTTTCTTCCATTTTGAACGCAATCCATTGCTCCTTGAAATCAAACGTGAAAGTTCTGTTTTAATAGTAAATAAGTAATGGTTGTTGAATGGAGAAATGATATCGTTGAATCGTCTCGCTTGTCAACAATTACAATTTAATGTGTGTTTTATTATCGCAAGCGTCTAATGTACTACTACATTAATTTATCACCTCCCCCTGTTTACGAGTTACAGCTTGACAATTGAAATGGCGTATTCTGAATTCAAAGAGAGTGGCAGGTGTCCAGTTTAGGTAGGTCTACCCCGCTGTCCGTCCGCTTTGCGCTTTGGTTAGTGGCGGGTGCGTTAGTGATAGTGTAGGGGTCTGATTTCCCTGGTCGTGTTCCACAATCGTTTGGACAGACAAGCGATGGACGTATCAAAGGCCTGGCAACTGGAAATGCAGTTGCAGTTTCGATTGAATCGAGACGTCTGCGGCGTGCCTCTGAAGTAAAGGTTGATTGGAACACGTCTGTTGGCCGATATGCGTTGTTTGCTTTTGCAAATGAAAGCATCTTTCGGAATGTTGCTACAAAGCGAGATTCTATTAAATGGTTTGGCAATATGACGTGTGCAATTCTTTGAACGATTTTGACGGAACTGATTTGAATTGAGTAACATCTGTTCATCAAATTCAACATCAACAAATTTCTGTTCAAATTCGGCATTTAGCAAATTAATTCCCTTTAGAGAGAGAGTTTCAGAATGTAACCCCAAGGGCGTGTCAGATACTAGTGCATGTGTGATTAAATGAAAAAAAAACGAATAATTATCAAATGTTCTCTCACTGGCCGCTTTCGAGAAAGAATTTGAATACTATCAAAGAAGTACTTGCATCAATTAATTACTGAATCACACAGCAGCTTTAGTTGTTAATTTACAAAATCACTCTAATGGTAAAACTCTATATCCAGCAGATGCCATCCTATGGCTGATGATTAAATTGACCCAGTAGGATTGACAAGGAAACGACAGTTGGAGTTGTAACAGAAAAGTCATGATAAAGAAAATGCTTTATCTTGTAATCAAATAGAAAACAAACGATAATATTGTTTTCATTTCTTCTCTACAAGATACGTAAATACATGAGCCGCGTCAGCCATAAGCTCCTCGGACGCCTCGCCCGAGCATGCAGTAAACAAATTAATTCTTATCTCTGAGAGAACCGAGCATTTTACTTCGCTAGCCTTAAAACAAATAACCGTATTTTTTCCTCTCCATGTTTCAGCAAAGTTCAAACTCGGGCAAAGCGGTACAAAGTGGCTTCTTTCAAGTTGCCGCTAAGCACTGATGTAACTAACCACTCTACTTAGAGCTCTCTCAAAGCATACAGCTACCAATTTTCACTGCATTTTCAGTAAGAAACTGGAGGGTGTGTGGGTCAAGATGAGTGGTTCAGTTGCGAGAATGTTTTTAATTTATTACTGTTGCATTTTTTGGGCGCGCTGAGTATGAAATATAGTCTGTTGGGAGAAGAGTGGAAAATATTGTTGTTGAAAATTGCGGGCGCGATAATCTGGCGTAATTAATTCGGGGGTTAAGTATTCTTTTCTTGGATAAATGAAATGTTCATTTTTGGTGTTGGTTTAGTGGAGAATATTATTTATGATACAAATATAGAAGCCTTTATACACCACTAGCTAATAAGATTAAATCATTGTTTATCTTTTTTTATATGTTACCTTACCCTTTTTGTCTTGCTGCTGAGCAAAGGTCTCTCCCAATTTCCTCCTCATAAGTCCACCATATGGTGGAAATCCTCACGCCACCTTTTTCTGGGCCATAATGTATAACTTAACGGATACAATTATGTCTGACCGTGTGGCCTCTCAAAGTGTCTCTTAACGGACGCTGGTCCTTAAATTTTATGTGTGCAGCAAATAATTAATGAACAAATTTGATCATGATCTTATTTAAAATGAACAATATTTTAAAATTACCTTATAGTAAGAATAATGTAGCATAGCCAGTTGTAGGCAACCTGTATTCACTGATATCACGTGACCTTTGTCATCAACGTGTCAACCAGCCAGCATGCATACAACTTTACACTTGGCATCAACGAGTAGCATTCTAGAACTTTTCCATACCAATAGATCAGTTTCTATTTAAATCCAGTTTCTATTCAGGTCCAGGCATTTGCTAAGTGTGGTCCATTTAATTTTGGACATCGCGACACTGCTGTCTGGAGGTTTTTTTTTTGGTGATTTGTCTGTTAGTTTTTCATTTTTGTGTAAAAAAATAGTTTTGTTTGTTTTTATCTTTTATGTTGCGATGTTCAAATGAACATTTCCAATTCCTCGTTTCAAAATGCCGATCACGTTTACTAATAATTATTAGTTTGCTTGATAAATTAGCACAAATATTAAAAACTGTATAACGTTCTAAATACAGTTCATTTCACATTATACATTACTTTTGTTTGTTATGCTCACAAACATGAAAGGCGTGAAAAATGATCGCATAAATTGACCATTAACGTGACGTTTCTATGAACGATGAGCAAATGTAAAAAAGTTTGCTACAAGAGTGAGTCATGAGCGTTAACTGAAGGTTCCGTCTTCGTTACAGAATAATTTATAAGTATTTTACCTTTTTTGAAAAAAAACCTTTTCTGTTTATTATGGCTGTTCAATCCTTGATTTTATTTGTCAGAGAAGATCTAAAAAAATCCTTAAAAAGCAGTCCAGCTCAAATGCCGAAACAGTCATAAAAACCCCTTTCACTCGGCCTCAAACCAAGTAAAACCCCAGGGTACTCAAACTCGGCACATTGGCTGGCATTTCACTCTCCATGAAGGAAGGCTACGGAAGTGCCAGGAGGACGTACTCTAGCCGGCTTGCCTGTTTGAAAAAAACATGCTTAATGCTTAAGTCTTCCAAAGCGCAAACAATCTAGATAAGGGATAACAGTTTAGAACTACCTACCAAGATACCTACTTACGCAGGTTAATCCTGCCTATAAGGCTCCATTTATTGTTTTTAGACGCTTTCTATGAACTTTTTAAATTGTTTTTTGATTGCCTCTTCAATAAGACTATTACCGCCATTCTTTGAATTCTGCTTAAATCTTCAGGTTCTTACACACTTTCCATTACATGTTGTATAAAATGCCCTACTTTGGATATTAACATAGCTTGCCTAAGACAGATAGATAGGTATATCCTTTATTACACACCAAAACAACAGAAATCAACAGCAAAAGTAACTACCCCACTATGGGGTGCCCTTAGCTCGTTACTTTAAATATTAGGGTTGAGAGCCTTCTGCGCTCACCCTGCAGTCCGGCAAAGCTGTCAAAGCCATCGGAGGCTAAACAGCAGTAGTCAAACCAAAAAAAAAAAGGAATAATAACACAGATTGACGTAAATGTACAATTTGTATAAGGTGCAAATCACTAGTAGAACTACTTTTCTGTCTTTCAACTAGGTCATATTCTTCTCATATCAGGATAAAGTTACAAGCGTATGTTTCTGTTTTCTAATCCGTCTACGGAACCCTCACGTCACTCCGCGTCTGACGGCCGGCGGTAATGACGCGCGAGAGATGGATTGCGGCCTCGCTGAGCACCCATCGCAATTATTCTCTTTAACTTACAACATGACGTTTGGCTGTGCGATTTAGCGGGCGTTGTCCTATTACGAAGAAGTTGAATCGGACACTTGGAGCTTAACGAGTGGTTTACAGAAGGCTGATTATATTATGAACATGGTAGCTCAAGATGGTGGCGTATAAGACGTCACAACTTTATTTGAATTAGTCATATTTATTTTAGCAGTAAGGATAATGCATTATCGTTCATGTCGTTTGTTTTTCAGGGTTTCGTAAAGATAGGAAACCCTGAAAAAACATTTGACTTGGGCTCAGGCGGGACTCGAACCAGCGTCTTCCGCGTACCGGGCGGCTGCACTAACCACTGGCTGATTGCTTCTGGCATATTTTACCTGGCAGCACCAATGTTTTGGCGAAACAAACCTGGCTGCCAGGTGGCTTGGCCAAGAGCGAAAACGAGACAGATACATGTTGCGCAGTGTCGTGTCAATGCTTTGCTCAGGTAGACGAAAAGTTTTGATTACGGGTGTCACTTTTTAAGCGCAAGTATCTACGTTTTTTTACTATAACATCATTGAATGCTGCGCTACATCAGCAACTTATTGCGTCGATAATTTGATGTTTTTTTCTTAGAATTTAAAACATGTTCGTGGAGTAAATGTTTCAGGAACCTGCTTTACCATTAAACTGACATGCTTTCGTCGTAAATTAAAGCAATGCGACTTTATCCTAATCCTGGCAACGTCGGAATACGAAATCTGCGAATATATTAATTTAATAGTGTCATAAATCCAGTGGAGGTTGTCCGTCAACAAATTATTTCGTGAGTCACTGAGTTGTTTTATTTTATTGCGCGCTAGCAGCAAATAGGCCGTTTTATAAGACTTGGATTTTATGCGGGCGTAAACTTGAGATATTTAAACTATTCTGTTCTGAGATACACATAGTTTTGAGTGTTTTTAAAAAATTGGCTAACAGAACAAAAATAGCTGTAGTGATTTCCTTCATTGTTTATTAAAATTTACCAGCCAATTATTATTTTCAATCATGTTAAACTATACTATAAATTGTTAAAATTATTGTTTGTGTGTTTCTCACTGAACATGTAACAACGTGTCTTTTTGTTTTAATTTTAAAATTGATTACGCGCGATTTTATCTTGTTAATTTTTTCTGTTTTTAGTCCACCTTGATACCTATTTTAAAAAAAATAAAATCTGCACAGTTTATTGAAAATATATATCCCTAGTTTTAATCTGCTCATGTCAGCTATAGTTGCCAAACAGCTTTCAATTTGACAAAGCGTGACAACTAACGGGTGTTATAAAGGGCCACTTAATTTTGAGTGACATCTGATAATAATAGGTATTTTTTTCGTTATAACGTGCCACTTTAGAATTTATCACTTAAGGTCACGTTACATGGTTGAACGCTTAAGCTTAAAAATACCAGTGGTGTTAAATATACCACCAATTAGCACACGTGAGCATATGTGTAACATTTACACATAATTAAACTAATAAGAGCAAAACTTCAGAATGTCAAGTAAAACACTCTATTTTTAACTTTTTGTTGCAACGCTTTAATAAATCAAAGCTCTGTGTGGTATGCGCAAGAGTTGAATGTTGCACTCGACGACACGCTTGACATTTTAAGTAGGGCAGCCATCTTGTTGTGTTCAAAATCGTGGACTTAGGAATGTATGATTTTTACGTCAACTTTTTAAAAGCCGTAATACATGTTAAATGCTTTTTAATCAAGTGAATAAAATATTAAAATACTTAAACATGAAATACTTTTTGCAAGTGGTACTTATTTATAGCAAAATTATAAAAAAGATGAAAAACATTAATAATTTTGCATTGCTTTATACGTGGTACTTAGCTGTTAACGTTCAATAAATATTATCTACCTTTTTTAAATTCAAAATAAATCACATTTTCCTAGTATTTAAATGAAATGAAATGAAATGAAATGAAATTGTTTATTTGCGTTAAAACACGGTAAATGAGTAAGATCTTACATAGACATTATGGTCAAGCGTATTTTGTCCAGTTTTGGACATGCAAAAATTCACAATAAATTATCAGGACACAAAATTATTCTATTCTTACAAATATAACTGAAGGATTAATGCACAGTAAAAATTAATAATAATAATAATAAAAAAAAAAAAAAAAAAAAAAAAAAAAAAAAAAAAAAAAAAAAAAAAAAAAAAAAAAAAAAAAAAACACCGCTCTATGACAGACGTCTTTTTGTAATCAATTATAGTTTTTTCATATTTCAGTATTTAAATCGCCGAAAAACAATAAATTTTACTCTAAAACAGCAAAAGTCAGAAGCAACCACCTTATTTACAATAAAAATTCAGTGAACAACAGTGAACCATGTTTTCCAATAATAAAACCAAGACTGACACTCCAAGTGACAGTGTCATGGAAACCAATAATGAAAATATTTACTTATGAAATGAAAAAATATAATGATAACGAGAGCCAGATCAAGAGCGGAGACATCTAGCGCACAATCACGACCACCGCCCGCTCCTTCACCTAGCTCGTCGTCGGTAGAGGAGTATGGAACTCCTTTTGAGACCGCGGCGAGCTCAAGTTCCAGTGAGGAGAGCGGGCCACCGCCGCCACGACCGCCGCGACCACCTGCGCGACGTGGACGACGACCGCTGCCGGCACGCTTGGGGCCTGTGGGGCAATCTGCCCCGCGCGGGGCTCCCGCTACCGGTGGTGTAGTGCGCCGCATGCGATGGACACGAGACATAAATGTCAACTGCATGCGCGCCTATTATGGGGCTACAGAGGGAGAAACCAACCTGTCTGCGTATCGTGACCGGATACTACCTCTGTTTCAGACTCTTGAACCGACTCTGGCTGTTTCCACCCAACGATTGTCGGATCAAGTGAGGGCGATTCAGCGTCTACAGATGCTGGACCAACCTACACTTGATCGGTTGCGCCTGGAGGCGCTTTCAGTTCGCGCGTCTTCTGCCTTGGCGCGGGACCTATCCGATACGGTGCCGATACCGGTTTCGGCTCCCGAACTGGTTTCGCTAGCGTCACGGGTAGATCCCAGCGTTGATGCGGAGACCAGTGCGAACGTAAGCGTAAGTACCCAGGCAAATGAGCAATTGAGGAGGGCTTTGCAAGACGCGATTCTGGAATATCGTTCCACACTTGTCCCTAGGCCTCGGTTACCTCGATTGCCCACTAATAGACAAAACCTAGCGTTAATGGGTGCCCTGGACGCTTTGCTAGCTCCGTACTTACGGACTAGTGAAGATTTAGTTGATACTCACTCGATTCTGTACTGCGGGGCCATTGCGGCGTGTCGTGTCGCTCGTGTCAAGTTTCCGGACTCTGGCCGGGCGGCACGCCCCGTCCCAAATGTACCCGCATGGCAAGTGAGAATCGAGCGGCGTATCAACACGTCTAGGACCCTCATTGCAAAGCTGGTCTGTTTCAGCCGGGGCAATAATCGGCCTCGGGTCATGCGTTACGTGAACCAAGCCTTTGCTGGGACCGGTATTCGGCCCCAGCAATATTTGACTTGTGTCACGGAACGCATTGACTTTCTGAAACAGAAAGTCTATGCGTGGGCAAACCGTATCCGTCGCTACAGAGAGCGTGTGGACAGGTATTCACAGAATCGCCTTTTCCAAAGTGACCAAAGGAAGGTGTACCGAGGCTGGGAGGGAATTGCTCAACGTGTGAGTGACGGCCAGCGCTCGGATGCCAGTGTCATGATTGACTTTTGGCGCAACATCTGGTCGGTGCCTGTCGAACACACGGAGGGTGATTGGATGCGCACGGTTGAGCGTGAGTGTGAGTCCATCGAAACCATGAGGTCAGTTACTATTGACCACGAAGACGTTAGTTGTGCAATCCAAACGACTCAGAACTGGAAAAGTCCTGGTCCGGATGGATTGCACAACTTCTGGATCAAGTGGTTTCGATCCTCGCATTTACGCTTGGCTGAGCAATTTCAAGAAGCCCTTGAGACCAATTCTCTTCCCAGCTTTATGACTACTGGTGTCACCTCCCTTCTTTTTAAGTCGGGTAGTACCTCGGAAGCTAAAAATTATAGACCCATCACGTGCTTACCTACAATTTACAAGCTCCTTACATCCATTCTAGCTTCAAAAATAAATGCGCACATTGTTGCTAACAATATTTTGGCTGCTGCTCAGAATGGATGTAGGGCTGGGTCCCGAGGTACTAAAGAACTCCTCCTCATAGACACCACCATTTGCCAACAAGTCCGGCGGAGCAGGAAAGCTCTTTCTACTGCTTGGATTGACTATAAGAAGGCCTATGATTCGGTGCCTCATTCATGGCTTGAGAGGATTTTAGAGTTGTATAAAGTAGATACAACTTTGAGATCTTTTCTAGGCACATGCATGAGGCAGTGGATCACAGGCCTCCGTCAACCAGGTAGTGGAGACGGTCCCCCTGCCCCGCAGGACTTGATAAGGATTGAGCGAGGTATCTTCCAGGGTGATAGTCTGAGTCCATTGTGGTTTTGCTTGGCTTTGAATCCTCTTAGTACCTTACTGAGGGATTCAAGGCTGGGCTATCGGCTTCGTAGAGGGGGTGAGGTCATTTCTCATCTCTTGTACATGGATGATCTGAAGCTGTTTGCACCAAAACGCCAGGTTTTGGTGGAATTGCTAAAAGTCACAGAGGTTTTTAGCAATGCCATCAAGATGGAGTTTGGTGTAGACAAGTGTGCGGTCATGCATGTACAGGAGGGGAGGGTTGTAGATTCTCCGAGTCTACAACTCTCTGAGATAGTGACACTCCATTCCCTCTCTGAAGCCGAAACCTACAAATATCTTGGTATGTCGGAGTCGTTAGGTATATCAGTAGGGGACGTCAAGCAATCGGTGAAGGAACGCTTCTTTAGTCGCTTGGCAAAGGTACTTAGGAGTTCTTTGTCGGGTGGCAATAAGGTCCGCGCCTTTAACGGTTGGGTGATGCCCTTACTAATGTACTCCTTTGGCATACTAAGATGGACTCAGACCGAGCTGGACGCCCTGGATATACGAGTCCGAAAACTGCTCACAACGTACCGCATGTTACACCCACGGTCGTCTGTTATGAGACTGTACATTCCGCGGAAGGTGGGGGGTCGTGGTTTTTTGAATGCTAAGAACCTTCACAACCGCGAAGTGTGCAGTCTTAGGAGTTTTTTCCTAAACAACGAGTGTGGGATGCACCGCGACGTTGTGGCAGTTGATAAAGGCCTCACGCCGCTCTCCTTGGCAAACGAGAACTGGCGACAACTACCGGTGCTCAGCACTGATGATCGCAGGGACATATGGAAGAGCAAGGAGCTGCACGGGAGATTCTATCGTGCCTTAACAGGGCCTGATGTGGATCTCTCTGCATCGGTGAACTGGCTACGCTTCGGGGACCTCTTTGGGGAAACCGAGGGTTTTGTCTGTGCAATTGCTGACGAGGTTATCAAGGTGAATAACTACCGGAAATACATTATGAAGGACGGTACGGTCGACATTTGTCGGGCATGCCGCCGTCCTGGCGAATCCATTCGCCATGTTATTTCCGGTTGTTCTCACCTTGCTAATGGCGAGTATTTGCATAGACATAACCTAGTAGCCAGGATTATTCACCAGCAACTTGCTCTTAAATATGCCCTTGTCGAGTCGGAGGTGCCGTACTACAAGTACGCACCGGTGCCAGTTCTTGAAAATGGTCGTGCATTGCTCTATTGGGACCGCTCTATCATCACGGACAGGACTATTGTAGCCAATAAGCCTGATATCGTTTTGGTAGACCGGTCCCAGCGCCGGGCAGTGCTCGTCGACATCACCATTCCACATGACGATAACCTCGTGAAGGCCGAGAAGGACAAACTCAGCAAGTACCTTGACTTAGCTCACGAGGTGACCGCCATGTGGAATGTTGATTCGACGATCATTGTGCCGATAGTCGTTTCGGCAAACGGCCTAATAGCGAAGAGTCTCGACCAACATCTTGAGAGGCTCTCGCTAAAGAGTTGGATCAAGGGTCGAATACAGAAGGCGGTTCTCCTGGACACGGCACGTATTGTCAGGAGGTTTCTGTCTCTGCAGCCCTAACCACCGGCAATTTGAGCCCTGCCCGTCCCGTTGCTGGTGGCACTCTAGGTTTAGGTTTTTATAGCATTTTTATAAATCATTGTTTTGTAGCTTTAGCACTTAAGTTTTATAATTGTAATTATTTTATTTTTATAATTATAATTCTTAAGTTTTTATATTGTTATAAATCTTTGTTTTGTGAATATGCTGTACAAATTTTAGACCTAAGATTTACAATAAATAAAGAGAATAATAATTATAAATAATAAAAAAAAAAACTTGCTGAAAGTGTTGGCTCTTTAGATCGTATAAAAACGAGTAAATAACATAACTTTTCTACTACTACTTATATTTAGGTAGCGAGAACACACTGATGTAATCAGCGCTTCTTAACTTTTACGCGACATTTCAGAGCCAAGACAGCTGTAATTTGAATGTAACTTACATTTTAACACACTTTCTATTTTTCCAAGTTGTAATTTACTTACTCGTTTTGGAAAACATAGTTGAAAAGAATAAACATAAACATAATTTCATAACTTCTGATTTCTCCTTCACAGTGCAGAAACAAAAGGCCGACAACGGTGACTCTACACATTATGTTTGTGTACTATTTTGCTCTGTGTTAAACCGATAAATAGATTTTTTATATTTATCGTTTAGTTTTTTTTTAAATTTAAATTTCGTACTCGTATTTATTAAATAACACATTTCTAAATTGATTTCATTCCCTTCAAACATCTAGTCTATGGTGTCCCTAGCGCAATGCAATTAAAATCTCAGAAGGGTAATAAACAGTATTTAATAGCCTTTAATCTGCAGAGGTATGGCCTTTTGACGGAAAGCCCCTATTATGGCGCTGAGAAATAAAAAGAGCAAGGAGCGTTTCGCTCACCGGCCTAATTGAATGCTTCTACGTAAATGATCTTGCGCCAAGTTTTTATGATGATTACACTTTATTGTTTGAGAAAAAATGAAGGTAATGTCCGACGGATAACCAAACGCGACGTCACAACAATTTTCATTGAAAAATACGTCGTAAGAAATCGTTTCTTTGACTCGATAAATCTAGGCAGTGGCCGCAATAAATACTTGGGACAAAATTTACATACTATTTTTATCAAATTAATTTGTTGTTGGGGACACATTTTTCTTGTCGAAGTGTAACAAAAAACGGTGTTATTTAATTGAAAGCAAAAGTTTACTGAATAAATGACAGAATTATGGTGTTCCACCCACGCTCGTTCAGTTTCGACTACTACGTGACTAGATAATCTTTTCCGAATGAAAATCGTTTTTTAACGATAGCGTTCCGTTTAAAATCTTTAAGTGTAAAACAGAGTCAGGTTTGTAACAAAACATGTAACTCAAGAATTTTTCACTTCTACGAATGGGAAGAATAAATACTTATTTTAAAATTCCAAAATACCTGTCACGAGTGGTTGACACATTTTGCTGGATAGCAATCACCTATTGTTTTTATTAACGTCTCGTCTATAGTAATAGAGATATTATTATGAATTTGCTGTTAAGGCGACGTGTGTGGGGGACGCTTACAATGCAATGTAAAGAGCTAATACAAAATTTCAATTCAATTTTAAGACCTAAACTTCTTAGCCAATCTAAGTATAAATACCTAATTCATAAAAAAACATTACAATTCAGATTTTACAAAAACATACACTGAGTAATGTTACGGACAAAATTATGAAAAAAACTTGCTAAAGTTGGAGATATCAATTCCAATTCCGATTTTCGCTTGTAGACGGAACGCTAAGAACTAAATCGTCGCAAAGCAATAAAACTTTATGAAAACGATGAAAAACATTCAGCTCTCAGTTGGCACTACCATAAATTCTTCTTATCCAAGGCCGGAGTTAAAATACGTTGTCAACGCTAAGCGTAATGACGCTATTTCAAGAGGAGGTTGAAATTAATAAAATTCACGTGTCACATTTGGACAGAGGAATGATGAAATTTCGGGTTGTTTATTATTTCAGTATGTTTTTGAGAGGTTGAATTTGTTTTTTGGTTTTTATTGTTGAAAATAGACGAGTGTTTTAGAGGTGGCGATGATTTAGTACTTCACTAGATAGTCGGTGGAGTTAGGTTTGTTTTATGAATTATTAAAACAACTATGTGAAATTACTGTTGAAGTCACAAGAAACACAATACATTAAAAATGATTAAGGGTAAGTGATTGTTCTAGCTTTATTTCCATAAACTTTTTTCACTTTTTAATTGCATCACTTTTTTGTCTATGTTCTTCTAGTCTATGTATCATTTGGATAAATTATTTGGATCTAGTTACCCTTATTCCAACAGACAAGCCTTTTTATGACCTACATGGATATTATTTATTGAAGTCACACCATGAGGGTGTTGTTCGAATAAGTATTGCTTAAACATTTAATAACACCTCACTCTTGGTTCATAAATAAGAAAACGGTAATCAGCTTTGGTTAAATATTAAAATCTCAGATTACTTAAAAATTATAGCTACCAACGTTTTTCTGCAAATTATGACTCTTCGCAGTAAATTATTTGCTTAAGGGTATTGTTGTGCTTTTTAGCTGTCTAATTCCAGTATTATCGTCGATTCACAATAGTCTATTGAAATTCTGATGTCTTTGATAGAATGTGTTATTGCTTATTTTTTGCCACTCTCACAGTAGCCTGTTGAAAAGAGGATCAGCAATTTTAGCTTTAGCTCACTTAGTTCTTGTTTTATGGACCGTAGAGTCGATAATTGTTTGTTTATCAACATTATCGTTTTGCAGATTAGTAGGAGTGTTTGCAATTCTATGAAATTGTTTTCTTTTGGCTTTTGTTAAGCGTTGGAGATTTCCTGCCAATGATTTAAGTAGCGCTACGATACGACACTCTTTAATCAATTCTTCTGCTTTGTAAGAAGGTTTAAAATTCTTTGTGTCATGATTGCGGATGATTTCCAGTCAACGGCATATGCTAAGGTGTCTGTTTACACAGTTGGTTGACAAATAGCTACTTGTGTCATTGAGGTTAAATAGACGGATACTAATTTTAATTTATTGCACAATGTGTAAAGTCCTGTCAGGAAGCTTTTGAATTTTATTCGGTTAGTTTTTCTTCAAACATGTTGCATGATGTAAAGCAAATATCTTTTGAAAGTTGGCCACATGGCCCATTTTTTATAAACGCTAGTCACTTAAGACAGAATTGAGACTTGGACGGACAAAGACGAGCATATTGTTATTCGAAGAGAGACTCTCGGGGATCGAGGTTTTTCAACGTAAAATAGGTGATTAAAAGAACGAAAAGATGATTTTTAGCTTTATCATTTCTATTTTCTAACAGTCTTTTAAATTACAGTATGCTAGGATTAATACGTAGGGTGTAGGACGTCCTTAGGCAAGGTGGAATGATCATTTGCGCAGGATGGCTGGCAGGAGCTGGATGCGAGCAGCCAAAGATCGAGTTCGGTGGCATGTAATAGGAGAGGCCTATGTCCAGCAGTGGACTGCAACAGGCTGATGATAATGATGAGGATTAATAGGTTCCAACAGAGTTTAGAAAATTTAATAACTGCAAGTTATTAATAAAACGGAAAATCATGCTGAAATCTTGCAACAAAATTATCCACCATCATAAAACTACAGATGCTGCGCTCTTTTTAGCTCCAGTTAACTTAAATGCTTGTAAAATAAATGCTTATTTAGTGGCCGCAGTCGAGGCTAGGGGTAATATTACTCGCGAATTCATTGGCTTTTCATTATGCATTTTAATAAGCACAACAGGCATGCCATTTGAATTACTAACCTGTGTTTTGCATTGCACTTGGTCAATTAACTTGTGTAATTACTTAAGTTGCACATTGTATCCCTCGCTGGACCGTAAAAGGTAGAATGTGTGCTTATAAGTTATTTATAATTAACGTTTATGTCTCCTTGTTGAGAATGCAAATGGTTTATTGTATCGTAATTGTTTCCAGTTGAGGAATTTAAATTATTAGCTATTTATTTATGAGTGACAATAATAATGTCACTTGGTTTTCTATTGTCGTCTTTGGTCTTTTGAATAATTTCAACAACTATGGCAAATGTAAATTGGATAAAGCCATTTTTATCTAAGCTACTATGTCTAACATACTACTATGTAGCGTTGGGCGAACTACTGCATTAGAAGCTACGTATATTATACGCTACTATATACCCACGCTACAAACATACATAACTGATTATATGGCAGTTGTTTGATGGATATCAGGAGTTTCAGAATTTGCGGGTATACTTTTAAATTGGAGGAATTCTCAAAGCTAAGTCTGACTTGTATTTTAAAATTTGTGATCAACACTCTTATGTGGTTAACTTTTGACTCAAAACACTATAAACATACTAATAAAACACAGTAGTATTCGATTAATTTTGCCCGAAATAAATAGTCATTGACAACACAGGTTTTTGATTTTGAGCACATTTTAAGCAGATGTTTGACATAGGTAGGATCTTAATATTATTAGTCGAAAAATCTTAATATTTTGTTTGCACAAAGCTAGAAATAGTGTATACCCAATTGAATACATTATTTTTCTTTTTTTCGTTACAAACTAATAAATTTAAGCAGTTTTTTTTGCGCTGTCTCATTATAATGACCTCATACTGCTTGCTCTTATGAGCTCGCGCTCGAGAGCCGCTCAAAATGTTTGAGCAGCAAATAAATTGTAATTAGCCAGCAAATATTATTGCGGTAAACTCAACGACTTGTCGTAAGGACAGGAGTGGTGTGGAGATGATGTTGAAGGTGGTCATTTTGTCAAAGAATTTATTTATATTCACCAAACATGAAATTAACATTCATGGGTTTAATACAATTAAAAATACACAGGTGACTATTTCCCAAACACAGTAAGAGGCACACTGAGTATTGCCGTCATGGTGAACGGATCATTCAGAAGCCCACATTTTGCCGAGTTATGAACCCAACGTGGTAAGGGGGAGCTTACCGCATTACAAAGGGTTTATTCCTTTTTGATAGGTGTTTATTAATCGTAGTTACTGATGGCGACATGTGTGCTTCTGAACGGTCCGATAACCATGACGGCACCAATCAAACTTTCCACTAAATAAAGAGTGAATTTTAATTATTTTTGCCAACCTAGAAGAAACCTAAATACGGTTAATTTAATAAAGTCGGTATAAAAAGATTAATAGATACTTTGTTGCATAATCTAAAAATCGTAGTACTATTTTATTTTAAAGCTTATTTTCAACGAGCACAGAAATGGCATTTTAACCGGAGGCTATTGTTATAATACGACTTAACCTCGCATTTTAACCAAAAACAAAGCAAAGATTTCCAATTTATGCTTTAATCCATTCCAATAAATAAAATAAGCTTATCGTTCTAAAGAAAACCAGAAAAAGACATTTGGTCATGTTGGTATCAGGCAGGACTTGAACCCGCATCTTTCGCAAGCCGGGCGACTGCACTTCCAATTATGCTACCGAGACCATTAACAGACCGGCCGAATCTTTCTGGTATATTTTGCCCTATGAGCTAGGGTGATTTCATCAATGTTATAGGCATCCACCTCTAACACTCGGAAGAAATATTTTTTCAAATATTTAACTCCCGATTAAGATGAAAAAGCTATTACTATATTTTATTATTGTTTTTAGCATTTTCCATGCAGTATCTTTCTAAAGAAAACCAGAAAAAGACATTTGGTCATGTTGGTATCAGGCAGGACTTGAACCCGCATCTTTCGCAAGCCGGGCGACTGCACTTCCAATTATGCTACCGAGACCATTAACAGACCGGCCGAATCTTTCTGGTATATTTTGCCCTATGAGCTAGGGTGATTTCATCAATGTTATAGGCATCCACCTCTAACACTCGGAAGAAATATTTTTTCAAATATTTAACTCCCGATTAAGATGAAAAAGCTATTACTATATTTTATTATTGTTTTTAGCATTTTCCATGCAGTATCTTTCTAAAGAAAACCAGAAAAAGACATTTGGTCATGTTGGTATCAGGCAGGACTTGAACCCGCATCTTTCGCAAGCCGGGCGACTGCACTTCCAATTATGCTACCGAGACCATTAACAGACCGGCCGAATCTTTCTGGTATATTTTGCCCTATGAGCTAGGGTGATTTCATCAATGTTATAGGCATCCACCTCTAACACTCGGAAGAAATATTTTTTCAAATATTTAACTCCCGATTAAGATGAAAAAGCTATTACTATATTTTATTATTGTTTTTAGCATTTTCCATGCAGTATCTTTCTAAAGAAAACCAGAAAAAGACATTTGGTCATGTTGGTATCAGGCAGGACTTGAACCCGCATCTTTCGCATCTTTTCTTTCTTTTTTTTTTTTATATATTTCTTCCGAGTGTTAGAGGTGGATGCCTATAACATTGATGAAATCACCCTAGCTCATAGGGCAAAATATACCAGAAAGATTCGGCCGGTCTGTTAATGGTCTCGGTAGCATAATTGGAAGTGCAGTCGCCCGGCTTGCGAAAGATGCGGGTTCAAGTCCTGCCTGATACCAACATGACCAAATGTCTTTTTCTGGTTTTCTTTAGAAAGATACTGCATGGAAAATGCTAAAAACAATAATAAAATATAAGCTTATCGTTTTCATATCCGATTACATTTTTCATCTGTTATTTGTGTTAATATTTATTTATGACTGTGACAACATTGTGTCAAAAAAAATCTCTAAGCTCTTTACAAGCCGGTGTTCCACCCCATTGGAGCCACGATCTCGCTAATGGTTTTGAAGTATTGGTATTATGTTGCATCTCTCTCCTGCCTCTTTGTTACGTGTTATTTATGTGGCATACCCATTAATACTCATTATTACAGCTGTGGAACCCTCTGCGCACGTACAGACATTAACATGTGGCTCTTACCCTAATGCAGTGTAACAAATTCTCGTTTGAAAGTTTTACGCACTGAGAAAGTTGCGGCTGTTTGCTGGCTGTATTTTTTAGACTGTGGTACAACGTAGGGTGGAGGTGCGTATGTGTGGACGTGCTCTAAGCCATTTTGTACAGCAGAAAGGTTGGCTTTGTTGCATAAAGTGCTGTCGAGGTGGCGTGAGTGATGTTTGGGCTTTTGTGTGTTGGCATACAATTTTCGGGTTGATATTTTCTCAGAGCTCTAAATTAGGATTTTAATGGCAGTTATATTAAAATTTATATTTTAAATGACAGTAGATGTTTCTGTATGATGTAGAGTGTTCTTAACTGAATTTATGAGCAATTGTAAAATGTTATCGTTATAGTGCTAAGTTTCGTGACTGGAAGGCATAAATGTACGTCTTTCAGCGTGCAGTCATAAAATATCTGAACTATTAGGATTTAGCCAGACTCTTACAATTTGTATTGCATTTATAAATATCTATGAGTTGAAAATATTTCTTGGTCTTAAGTTCAACTTCAACGGGAATGCTTAAATAAAATAAATAACAAGCAGCATACTTAGTTACATTCACTCTCAATATTTAAAGGTCAATAGCAGGTAGGTATTGCCTTTTTTAAAACGCCTAATTAATTTTTATAGTTTTATAAAATATGTTTTATTGTCAATGAAACAACAATCCATGATAGTTTTGCGAAAAATGGTTGCCGATAGTAATGTATTTTTAGTGTGGTACCTATGTGGTATACCTACCTAGTTCACAGAAATGCAATTAATTAATGGACATGAATGAACAAGAATACACTTATATAGCATAAAAATAATTGAAAAGCAATGGTCGTCTTCATTGAAAGCAATAATATTTTGCAAAAATATGCATTCAAGTGTTAAGGCACCTTCAGGAAGGCCTTCACCTATAATACACCAAAAAGATTTGGTCGTCCAGTTAGGGTCCCCGTAGCTAAGTGGTTAGAGCAATTGCAGATAGCGCTGGTTCGAATCCCACCAGAAACCTTGACGTTACCTTTGCCTATAGAGTAGGTAGCTGGTAGCGACCACATCTCTTCACTGGCAAAAATGTTCACAAATCCTTCTCTCTTTCCTCTTATCAATCCTTTCCTAAACTAGTAAACATTCTAACCCAATCCATCCGCGCCAGTTCCAACACTCTTCCTTTCTTCCGACAATCAATCCGATACATTTGACACCAACCCCGGTAATAAGGCCGCCCACAGACGGCCGCTCGTCACGCGTAATCGACCAAATAAATCAGCCATTATCTCGCTCTTGGAGGCAACAGAACAAAACGGTGACGTCAACAAATGACCGCCATTTTTCTCCGGCATCCGTGGCGGAGGACTCTGTCAATATATCTGAGGGTGGGTGGTGCAAGGGATGAGAGGAAGTGGAGTACTGGTACAACATTTAGGGATAGACCGCGCTGTGTGGAATAAAGCACAAGGATTTAAATATATTTTTAAAAGTTCTAAAAACTTTACTCCGGTTATCTTATGCTTAAAATTCCATCCTTATTATATTGATCAATAGAAACACATGTGCTTTGCTATGTTGTAACAGCTAAACTGTTATTTAATAAAAACATAGATATGATCTCAGTGATTGGCATCTTACCTTAGAGATAATAGCATTTGTCACGAAAAAGGGGGAGAAAAAGCATGAAAGATTCTAATCTTTCAAAAATCCTCCAGGGAAGCATGATTTTCATCTCGGCCCTGCGAAAGTTATTAAAAAAGAGACAGATTCACATTTTCACAAACCTTAGTATGACTTGAATCATGATACTGTAAATTATAGCGTTGCTGCTGATTCCACACGTGAGATCCGCAGCTAGATGAAAATCGGCGAATTACTTGCTTTTTTCAACAGTTGTTGAGCTTAAAATACAGGATGATATTTAAAATATATTTTGTGAATTTGGATGTTGTGGTTTTGGAAACTGCATTTTTGTTTTAAATCATTTAACCACATTTCTAAACCATTATTTCTTTCCTATCATGTCAATCGCTACATCTTAGACTTTGCACCCCACGGCATCTAGCCCCATCTGCCGCCCCTAACCACTGTTATATTTTATTTGCGCGATAAATTACGTTTTATTACAGATATTTTGTCGTGTTACAATAACTAATGTACCCACTCACAATTCGCATGTAATGCCCGTAACGCACTTTTTATTATTTATTCCTTTTTTACACCGTCGACTTTATTTGAAAATTGATGACCAAATAACTTAAGGGAAGCAGATGAAAAATAGATGAAATTATGTTTGGATGTCAGATTTCATGGTAATCTTGATTTGTCTTTAATAAAAATGCCCTATGTTTATCCCAAAAAAAGATTGACTTTCGCTGAATACCTATTCTAGAAGAAATGTTAAGATGTAATAAAAAAATAAATCATTAAAAATGTAATAGAATCTCAAGCTAAGCATTTTTCATCAAACTCGGTGTTATTTATAAAATACTTGTCGTATATCAAGCCCAAATAACACGTGAGGGATCATACATAAGTCTTTTCTTGCGTTTCCTGGACCTTGTTTGTCTTAGCTTTGAACACTTTCTAAATCAAAGTGTTGTGGTCAATAAGCACTCATTTAGCTCACTGGCTTTGTTTACACAGTAATCAGCTTAGTACATTTGACTAAATGGAAAAACACGTTGAAGTTTGGTTTTAGATGTCTTCCACATGTGTCGAAGTGGCAATGAACACACGAACATCTTCAAACGATTAATTCTTCTCCTCCACGTCAATCCTCTCAAAATACCGAACACAACGCAAACACGCCATAAATCATCCAAACTAAAAACATCCACACAAACTTTAACACTCTACTTTGTACACCATCAGTTATCTATAACTTCCCTGGTTCTCGCTGGCGGCACAGTATAATCTTACAGTAAGCTATCTACATACAAACGTGCCACTTTCGGTTTGAATGTGTGCGTGCGCGTCGCGCGCCGTGTCGCGATATCACGCACACGCAATTTCACGCACACGCTAGCATGAAATAGGGAGGCATAGGGAGGCGGCAGTACGGACGGGCTGTGCCGCGTGTCTGTGTGCACGCTAGGCTAATAACTCGTCGGGCGGCCTTAGATAGCCTACTGTATGGTTTATACTGTGCTGGCGGGTACTGAGCCGGCATGATTTGTGTGGCGTGCCAGGGTAATGACGGTCATACATTACGAGCGAGGGGATGAGCGGCGATTTTTCACGGTGACGCCGCACTAGCGTTGAATAAACCCAGCACTTCGGAGCTGGTTTATGACTTCAGACGTGTAAGTTGTGGAGTGAAAAAAGTAATTTATATGGAGATTATTTTAGTGGGAAGTTGGTGACGTGGATGGTATTACAACGAATTGTTCAAACCTAAGCAAGCAAAATGTGACTGTATCCAGTTGCTCTAGCGGTTTGCAACACTTTTTACTTGAATGGAATCATATCAAGCTGGAATATGGATGATTCGTAAAGTGAGACGAATTTAAAAATTAAGTTTTTCGTTTCAGTCACAATTTTAGCTGACTAAAGACGTCTTTCTTTTATCCGAATTGTGAAATAATCATGTTGGGAAATATATTCTTCTTTACTATATTTCCTTTGGTACATAAATACATTATTTACGAATTTTCACATAAAAAAAACAATTATTGTTCTTATATCTTACAAAACTTTAATAATCAGTACAAGCAGACATGAAATGTATGCCGAACGAACAAATGACTCACCATGAATCACTTCACCCTGGCATACTAAGCAAACAATACGATCATTTTAAATATCTTTCATTATTTAAATTCATTATTACAATCAACGAGCGAATTTATCAAGACAAACGGACATCGTTATTCGTAAACGAATCGCGTTAACTCGTATGAAGTCCATAATCTCTTTAACGATAGGGACATGTGCATCGTTATAAATTGTCCAGATTTATTAGACTCGCGAATCCCGGTTATAAATAATGATAATAGCAGAAATAAAAATAACAACCATTCGTAATGCGAAACGAAAACCGTTGGTGAGTGAAAATGTTGCAGGCAGAGCGAGGAATGGGGAAGATAGAAATACGACTGTTTTGAATTAATTTGAAATATTGCTTTATAGTATTGATAGTGAAGGAACTACTAGTTTCTAATACTTGTGCTCATTTGTACATGTCAGCAATTCTGCTTATAGACATGTACGCGAACGAAACCTCTGGGTATAATAGTAAGTTTTTTAAAATTTCAAATAACAATAATGGTTCTAAACTAAGTTGTACGTATTTCAAGTTGCTATCAGAATTATGTAGCAGATAGGTGTTAATTACCGCAGGCAATTACCTTGATCAGATTTTTGTATAATTCTTGAGTTTCAATATTGGTCACGTTCAAGTCAAAAAGGATTTAATAGAATCAAAAATAAAATTCCGTTTAGTGCACTTATTAGTAAAAACACCGCTTTCAGTTGTGGTTGAATTATATCAGCCAGTAAGAGGTAAAAAAGGTTTTAAATGGCGAAAAAAATATGAGCCTATTTAGAGATAAATAAACATTAGCTAATCCTCCCAAAGTCTGATTCACAATACTCCCGCAGCGCCAAAAGCTAGGGTGACATGATTGATGGAGCGGACATAATTGGCCGTCCCCCACATGTTAATGAATCGCGGGTAATGAAAAATGATTGTACAACCGTGTCGCGGGTCCGGTGTGACGTATGGTCACACTAGTTGGTGGCAGCGGCCATTTTGTACGTCTAGTGGATAAGTGGTTATGATTTATGTATTCCTTGACACTTGACAGTTTGATTGTTGTTTCGCGTTAGGAACAAAGCTGTGAACATTTTATTACATCTAAAGGTTACGTTAAAGTTGATAAATCTTTTGAAATCGTTACAAGTTATTTAATGTTAGCAAGCGGAAATGTGAATGTGAACTTGCAGCATAATTATTTAATTCGTATTTTTTCGAAATGAAATACGGATGGCCAGTTATTATTTTGAAAGCTAAATGTGATTACGGTCTTTTTAGTTCCTTTCAAATTGCTAACCTTGGTCACTGTACTTAGAAAACAAATAGCCAGCCAGTTGTTTGTACCTGTGACAGGTTTTGTGTCAGCTGTCATGGCATACCGTCTGTGATGAATAGGCGCTGTGGTCAGCGACTCAAATGGTTCTATTCTCTGTCATATAATAGAAGTAATTAGTTAGTCGTTGTGATGATTGATTTAGGTTATGGAATTGGATCTGAGCTATTTATTTGTTTAGTACTTATGCGTTTGATATTAGCATAAGTTTGTTCATTTTCTCGTTAACATTTAAATATCCTTTCATCGCATAAGATGAAAATATAGGAATCGGACATGTAATTTTTTACTTACTGATAAAAAACAAATCTGACATGTGGAACGTGTACGTTCTTGTTGCAATATGGTTTTCAAAATTATTTAATTACTAGGTAGCGTGGATACAAAGTATCAGCACTAGCAATTCCTATGGATTAAAATAAAACCGTGCCGTAATTGCCGTTAATATTTTTGCTCCCGCACATTATAATACTTGGATCACAATATCAGCTAGCCCTAACTCGTAGCGTGCAAACACGGGGTACAGACAGATGACCACGGGGCCCATAAAAGTGTTGGCGATGACAAACTGCGGGCGTAACGGGCGCGCCCTCAGCGTTTCACGTACCAACGCACTTTCCGTCCCTTACACCATTGTGTGGTACAAGTCAAAGGCGGTATAACCCTTATGGTAAGAGAACCCTAAATATCTTCTCTGCTTGCGTTCTCTTTGTGCCAATGATCAATAATTTTTAGTAGCCTTTCATGGTTCAGTAATTGGCTTATATTTTCAAAGAACATGTACTTTACTTCTGTATTTTATGAACAAATTATGCTGTTGGAACACTGTTTAAATATAATTAACAAATAAAAAGCAATTTCACATTGCCGAAAATAGTTCATTTTTTCGGTTGCCATTAATTTTCATCTTCTTATCTGGGATTTTTCTCACTCTGGTAGCAAGAGGGTGGCGAATAATACAGAAAGTCATGGTCCAAGTAGAGCCAAGTGCATGAAATTGCTTCCCTGATAAGGCCACAGGCGGTGACAAGTACCAGCCGTAGGCTGATCTCATTTAGTTGTTGGTTGTAAATTCTAGATTTTTCGTTTGAGAAAAAGCTAACATTAAATTTGTTTCCCAGCCAGTATTAAGTTGCGCAAAAAATCAATTTTCGCTAAAGGTAATAACTTGAGACAGACACATAATTCAAGATGGGAAACTTTTTTATTTATATCCTTATTTAAGGGCTGTTGATACAGCTAGCGATGAAATGAGCTTGAAAAAAATATATTTCATTTTATCTAACTACTTACACTAACATAGATATTTCATACAAAACCAAATTCACAGATCTACTTTTGTGTGTTGTAAATAATTTATTCGCAGACAAGTTAGTTTTATAATATGCACACCTCT
Source organism: Udea ferrugalis (assembly GCA_950022985.1). Taxonomy (NCBI): domain Eukaryota; kingdom Metazoa; phylum Arthropoda; class Insecta; order Lepidoptera; family Crambidae; genus Udea; species Udea ferrugalis. The sequence continues at coordinate 17,612,216 of OX465522.1, forward strand.
ACAAAATGTGTTAAAATTTAATAGCATTCACAAACCAGACCTGTTTATTGATTTCTGTCAAATAACTCACTGGCCCTTTACAATATTAAATTCAGTTACAAGAATAGAATTTATTTATTACTTACGCGAATTAACTCATTCTAGTTGACAACGCTCGATTAATTTAATTGACATTTCGATTGCCCATAAAATGTAAAGGCCATATGCCGTGCCGTATATATTGACGATATCATCGTACTCGCATCTAGTCATGAGGGGTGAAAACATAATAATGGTTATTGCTGAATTATTGATAGTCTTCAAAAGGCGAACCCGTGTGTCGTTTGTAAATTTATTGTGACGTTCAAATTGATTGTAAAGTAATTTATTTTACTGTGCAAAATTGTATGCTAGTGTGAATCATTTTGTTACAGTTCGATTTTATCATAAGTTACTACCTAGTGCTGTATTTCGTTTTTGTACCATGCCACTTGTTTTTTTAAAATTGACAGATTTTTAACTAAGAAGCTTCCACAATACCTGCTAGGTCAGAGTACTACTTAACTCTTATCATGCAAAACATTCCCAAAACTGTTTTTTTACTAATACAGCAGAACATATTATTACTGTAGTTATTGATTTCAAGAGTAATTTAATACAACCACAATCATTCCTAGTTGAAAGCATTTAAAATGAACATGTTACACTACTTTATTTAAAAAAAAGGAATGATAAAATGAAAGTAATTATTTTGTCTTCCATGTAGAAAATTAAGAAATGTATGTAGCAATACAAATACATTTTGTTCCGTACAATTGTTGTATGGACAATTATTTAAGACTAACATAGGCAAACTATTTATTAACATTTATGAAATATTTTCCAACTCTACCTCAAGCCAAACTTTCTTGCTGGCTTTCGTTACCATACTCATCTTCGTTTCATTATTGACCATTATGAAGTCATAGCAAGACAGGTTGTCAGGCGTTGACAGGCTAATAGAACACCCTGGCACCTGGGAGCCAATACTGATCGATGACCAGACAGAGATCGATCGGCCATACCTATAATAACAAGCTGCAACGACTTGGATTAATGGATCTGTTTTTAGATTGAGTGCTGCAGGAGTGCATACTGATTAAAATTGTATTGCTATTGTCTTACGGTAGTGAGAAAATATCATAGAGAGTATTGAATGACATTGTTGATGAAGTAAGCGTACTAGTTAAATATGAGCTGGCCGATTTGGAAAAAAACATATGTCCTTGAATACATACACAATTTTTTACCAATATGTTCTCATCAACGAACTTTGACAGTGCAGTCAGATTTAACTAACTTTGCATAGTACATAATGTAACATAGCATAAACGGCCTATACATATACGTCCCAATGCTGGGCACAGGTCTCATCTCACCTAGGTGGAACGAACCATGCTCCAACTTTGCATAATACTTGTTTTAAATATGAATAGTGATGCACCACATTGTGAATCAATTAAATCAGTTACGATTTTAAATAGGTATTAGATAAGATTTGAATAATAGATAAGATGGATAAACATTTAATTGCAAGCTAAATTAACACATTACAAATTATGTAATAAATGTGCACATGAATGTACAATACTATTACTATAATAATATAGTGTTACGTACTTTTTATAAATACAGTTTTGTGACTTACAATACAGTATACTTAATCTCTTTTCCTTTAATTACCACACAAACAGTAACCAAATGGCATCTAAACATCTCTGTCATGCCTCGTTACAGTGATCCCATTAAGAATCGCCCGTCAATCCTAATGCCATTACGCACCACACCCCACACTCGTCACATCTAACGAACGACAAAAAGCTAATTCTAACAAGAACTTGACATAACAAAATCTGAAAGGCAAAATTTCAAATTGGATCACGTCACTTACTTGAAGACGGAACGAGAGACTGCTGCCATCTCTTTCGCGCTTACCGGATAGCAAATTAAAATGACTTTTAACAATGCAATGAGATTATTATATCTGACGGCGACACCACAGTATAAACAAACAGTAGAATATCTACATACAACCGGGCCACTCTCGGTTTGAATGTGTGTGTGCGCGTGGCGCGCCGTGGCTCGATTTCACGCATACGCTAGCATAAAATAGGGAGGCATAGGGCGGCGGCAGTACCATAGTATTAACCATACAGTAGGTTATCTGAGGCCGCCCTCCGAGTTATTAGCCTAGCGTGCACACAGACACGCGGCACAGCCCGTCCGTACTGCCGCCTCCCTATGCCTCCCTATTTTATGCTAGCGTGTGCGTGAAATCGCGTGTGCGTGATATCGCGACACGGCGCGCAACGCGCACGCACACATTCAAACCGAGAGTGGCACATTTGTATGTAGATGTTATACTGTATGGTTTATACTGTGGTAGGCTAATAACTCGGCGGGCGGCCTTAGATAACCTACTGTATGTCTATACTGTGGCGACACTGGCAGTGTCACGCCGATCTTATTAGGGATGTAAATGAATATGGAATGAATCCATTATTTCACAAACAAGCCCCGGGGCTGGGGGCGATAATATTTTAGGGAATGGGCGGTTTGAATTTTAACTGGAAACGCTTGGAGTTGCGACAACTTAATGAAGTTATGGAGCCAGACACAAGCTGCATCGTGAACTTAATGAAAGTTTTATAATAAAGCCAAATTGAGCTGTGTCTGAATGGTAGTTGGGTGTATTTCATTAAAAAAACTTTATTTTCTCATTTTCTTTATAAATAATTAATCAATCAATCAATCATTTATTTATTTGCCAATGTAGGAAACATAAAATATTGCTGTTGTACACAGGGAAAGTTCATTGCCACATTGCACCAAAAGGCATGCAAAAATAAACTATGTATTACAGTAATAGCCGTACTGAAGACAGATAATTAAATTCTGTATAGTTGACCATAGCTATTGCTGTTGTAGGTGTACTTTGATTATGAATCGTATTCATTTTGATAAAACATTTAAATCCCAAGATCTTTATTAGTAGTTTATTATTTCGAGATTATTTTCTTGTAGATCAAATATACTAGTGATGCATTCTTGGTAAAATATTGAAAATGTGGAGTCCTGACTTAACAATTTAAAAACACTACTATCTATTTTAGATCTACTACCAAAAATAATAGAGGATTCTATCATTTTTATTTTTCTTGTAATTTTTTCTTATTCGATGATGACGAAGTGGATGAGGGTGCCACTTGGAGGCCTTTAACCTAATGATTTTGTAGTTAAATTCGTAATATCGAAAAAAACTCGTAAACTCGTAAAATTTTTATCTTTATTTTTACAAATAACATCTCTATACAGTTACGGCCTCCGCGCGACTATTACGTCAAGAATGTATAATGAATGCGTTACCATATTTTCGTGTGCATTACGAGGGGTGTTATTTATTGGCTTAAAATTGTAGTCATCCCATACATTATGTATGACGCCGGTGGTAATTACCCTCCGGCGCTCCCCTCCTCAGCTCTGTTCAGATTGAGATACGTTTTACTAATTAGAAAAGCTATTTCAAGACAAATTTTGATTACTTTTTGTTTTTTGCATTGTATTCGATGTCTTTACAATGATAAAAGGAGGTAGATACATTCTGTCAGTACTGATGTTAAGTCGTAAATTGACCCCTGGCGTACGTACCTATAATTTGACCGTGTGTACGAAATAGTGATTATTAACTTATATGTGGCGCAATGTCGCCTCAAACTGTCAATGCTTTGCTCAGGTGTTCGAAGTTCTAATTTCTGGTGCCACTTTTTTAGCACAATTAACCTCTTTACGCCTTTTTTATTGTAATACCTATCATTGTGTTTTAACTATCACGCTTTCATCTATATTCCGTCCTTTCCTAACCCAGAACGTGTTACTTCCTATAAAATCGCGTCCCCTGGCTTGCTGGATGAGGCTTGCTCCGGCTGAGTGCGGTTCACAACCATCATCATCAGCCTGAGCGAAACCCACCGTTTTTTCATTCATGCATTATTTTTGAACGCATTTACTTGAGTGAATCATGAAGCTTGAATAAAAGAGCAGTAAACAACGGTTTTCACCTACATACACATTGATTATTGAAAAGTTCAGTTTTATCTGATAACAATGAAATGGGCTAGTAAAAGCGAAGTTTGGTTTTCAAACAATCTTTAACATCCTTGGGTGGTTAACAAATATACAATATTGCGGACGTAGAGGGATCAGAGAAAAGCGAATAAAAACGTTGAATATAGCAATATTTTGCAAACACGTACAAATGGAAAGTAATTTTGACAAGAACAGAAAAACAACGGCCAAGGAATAAAATGCAAACTTTAAAACTTCTTAAAAAGTGGCCGATGATAACCTGTTTTAAAAATAAAAACTCATCATATTGAAATCCCCCTAGTATGAACAATCTCGTCAGTCCCCTGCTCACGGCTCGATGACACTTCACTTTGTTGACGTGAGAGTGATTAATTCATATTCTAAGGGGTGATGTCGATCGAATATTTTACTGAGATTACGTCTTGCCTCTGTGGGATAGCGAATTATTTTAACAGTGCGTATATTTTTGCTTTAATTTAGTCGTTGTCTTCCTGACGTGGAAAACTAACTTACTTCTTTTATTGTTTAGTTGAATTAAAATTTTTGTTACCGTTCAAACCACCAACTCGGTTTAACTTTTCATGACAAATGACTGAGTTTTTGAGGATAATCTTTTTTGATTCAATTCGTTTGTTTATAAATTTTCATATCTACCGCTCGCTGACTTGCTTCAACACCCACTAGACGTGATAACTGAATCACATATAGGTACTGGTATTGTCTGAGCTTTCTAATGATGCCTGAAATTCTAAGTATATTTTATATTTCCTAAGTATATATTTCCTTCTAAATTTTCAACTATTTTATTATTCCAACTATTTACTTATTTTGTTCCAACTGAAAAGAAGAATTGATGAGTGCATACCTTATGAGTTATCTTGCTTAAATAGTCGTACAGTTTATCTATCATACATCATCATCTTTAGCTTAATAACTTATCATGTAGTTATTATGCAAATACCGTCTAACCCCACCATGGCCTACCTACTACAAAAGCGGCGAAACCGCCGACAAATGTACTAAGCCGACAAGTTTATCATTGCCACCGAAATCCTGAAACAATGGCCAACATGTTAACTACCTCGGGTGACCGCAAGGCGTGTTGGAGATTACAGAGAGCGAGATAGAATGAGGAAATGGCAAGGGAGTGAGAGAGATAGGGGATTGAAAGAGCCAGGGGACTGATGTTAATTGAATTAAACGCCCTGTTGGGGTAATAGCTGACGTAATAGCGCATAGCTTGTCTTGTTCGCATTTGCTGTGTCTTAATTAGTTTTCGGTAAGTAAGATTTATCGCAAACCACATTCGTTTTGTTTGTCAAACTAACAGTTTTTGACTTTTTTTTGACACGAGGCCCCCTCGCCTGATAAAAAGAGAGCCAGGGTTAAAATGAGAATGTACCAGCAAATGATCTACTTACCTGGGAGATCACTAGGTTTTCCTCCAATGAGCAGCGACAGATGGTCCACACCTGAGGAAGAAAATATTAATTTGTAAAGTTGACCAAAGCAAGAGTCTTAATGAAAATCTGCTTGGAAAAACTCGGTTTGAATCTGTATAAGGTAAGAGAGGATTTCAATAAAAATGTTAAGAAAAGTCGATGTTATTTTTGTTAAAACTATTCATGCTATAAAAAACATTTAAATGATATAATTTTTGATCCTCTTAATGTCATTGATATATTAATACGCCGGTGTGAAGTGGATTGAGATAGCACAAGACCAAAAATAATGGCATAGACTGAAGGAGGCCTTTTCGGCCTGCGGGGTCGAAAATGGCTGAGAAGAAAAAGAAGAAGAGTAAAAATTATGTTTTAAATGGTTTTCATTACTACCAATACAAGCAGACGGCATCAAGAACAAGTCAAGTCAATAGTCCACCAAACTGATAATATCGCCTTAACTGCATACTTCCAAGCTGTAACCAGAAGACCAGCTCTAACTCAGCACAATCCCGGATCCCGCCTAATGCCGGCGCCTTGTAATTCAGTCCCGTGATTCCTGGGATCCGCCCGCCCTAAATTGCGGACCGCAATAATTTCGGGGTTGTATTAAACGGTCTGTATTTTGGTTACGAAGTTATGAGACTAGAGAAATTGATGCGGCATATTCGGCAATTAAAGTTTTATGTCGTGGTGTAATAATTGATGATTAAACGAACTTACCATAAGTGAAGTTCTATCATAATTATATGAGTCACATAATTCGAAGATATAGTATAATTAACAGGTAGTCCCTTTAACATACAGGCAACTTCGCACGTTTTTAGAGTAATTCGATAATCGATCAATTTTAAGATCGATTGAAACATCCCTTCATAATGAACATCCCTAGTTAGGTCGGCCATGTTGGCTTGTCATTTTTAGAGTTAGTTTGCAAAACAAAACAAAGGGTTTAATCATAGATGTATGTGAGATGATTACTTGGGTGGGTTTTGGGTAATTATATCTTCGAATTAAGTGACTCATATAATTATGATAGAACTTCACTTATGGTAAGTTCGTTTAATCATCAATTATATTTCGTCACTTAATTCTTCAGATATAGTATAATTAACAGGTAGATGTTTAGAGAGCTAGTTTTGTTTTGTGGCTTAATTATTGAATACAGTTATTGTACAGGATACACATTCAGATGAATACTACCTAATATTGTGATTTCTTAAGTGAAACAAAGAAAATATAATAATCAAATATTTTTTCTTTAATCTGTTGATATTACAAGTTACTATTTATAGTATCTAAATAATCATATTTAACTTAGGCATGGTATAGTATTATAAAGAAGATAGTGATAACATAATCAGTCTTATATCTTAGGTTCTATTTTGGTAATAACATAATCAAATTAATTATAATTAGGTAATCATATTCTAGGATTTATTAAAACTAAAATCACATACGCTTATTAAAGACAGATCTTGCGAATTCTCCTTCAGGATTGGAGATGGGTCTGTCATAGAATTTAGCAAAGACATTTGAGTTAGCAGTCCAACCGGCTGTCTTTCTAATAGTGTCTATACTGAGTCCCGCGGAGCGTGCGGCAGACGTAGCGGCGTGCCGCGTGCTATGCGCGCTAAATTTGCGCGTGTCGACGCCGCTCTCCGACAACACCACTTTAATCCACCGACTTATGGACTGCGCGGTAGCTGCTCTGTGTGGGGGTTTCGTTGTCAACAATCAATTTTTTCGTTTTAGAAATATAGTCCTTAAGGGCGGAAGCTGGGCAGATACTCGGATTTTCGATAAAATATGGTAAGAATAGAACTGGCTGCTCACGGCCGGGTGCAGATGTTTTAATTGTATCGGTAATGGATATCTTAACGCCACTGTCAGATATGTTAATATTTTCGATTCTAATTAGTGAAAAGGTTTGGACTCTGTGTGCTGTACACAGAGCTAACAAGGTTGTTACCTTTTTTGTTATTTTATCTAGAGATAGATCTGAATTAGGATACCAAGAGGAAACATAATTCAGTACTATTTGAGGGTCCCAAGTCGAAGTGTACTTTGGACTATTGGGTTTTAATTTGTAAACTCCTTTCAGTATCCGTTTAACACGGTCATCGGACCCTACATTACTTCCTAAGAAAAAGGATAAGGCTGAACGGTGGCTGTTCAGAGATCCATAAGAACACCCTTTGTTAAAACATTCTGTTAAGAACGACAACACAGAAGATAGTTCGGTGGTAAAGACATTAATTTTGTTGTACTTACAAAACTCCCACCAGAGCTTCAGCGAAACGTTATATTGTTTAATAGTGTTATCGGATAGCGACGCCAGCATCAAATCGACTGCTGCGGGGGGAACTTCTCGTCGTTCGAAAGACATCCGCAAAGCTTCGCGGCACCCAGGATAAGACTCTTGTGCAGGGGATGAAACTCCCTGTAATTAGACCGTAACAAATTTTTATTAGGTGTAAAATAATGTATTTCGGATGCTAATAATTTTTTTAATAATGGAAACCATGGCTGTGAAGGCCAATGTGGAAAAACCAATATACCGGTTGCTTCGTCATCGATGATCTTTCTGAGACATTTTAAGATTAAACAGAAAGGTGGGAAAGCATAAAAGTGTTTACCTTTCCAGTCTACAGTGAATGCATCGACAGCGATAGCATCCGGATCAGGGTTGCGAGAAATAAATGTGTCACATTTGGCATTGTGGCGAGATGCGAATAGGTCCACGTCTGGGAAACCAAAAAGTTTTGTTATTTCTTGAAATGCCTTGTCTGATAATTCCCATTCAGTGTCCGGGTTAATCTTTCTAGATTCTGCGTCTGCGCAATTATCCTTAGTATTAACATAAGAAGCGAATAACCAAAGGTTTCGTCTCTCACACCATTGCCAAATGTCTCTAGCTACCTTATTTAAATGGGGAAATTGAATTCCCCCCATTCTGTTAATATAACTGATAGCTGTGGTATTGTCAATTCGTAACAATATTGCACAATTAAATTCATTGCGAGCAAAGCTTTTTAGTCCTAAAAACGCCGCCAGCAATTCCAAATGGTTGATATGGTATTCCTTTTCTGTTAATTTCCATTGTCCATTTATTTTATTTTGATTAGAAATAGCACCCCAACCTGTTAACGAAGCGTCAGTAAATATTTCATATTTATAGGTTATTTTGTTTAAGTCACAAAATGTTGTTAAAACGTTTTGTTTCCACCAATTTAAATCATCTAAAATTACTTTTGAAAGAATAATTTTTGCTTCATAATTATTATTATTCTCAAGCAAAGCAATGAACTTTTGTCTCTCTAGAGTTTTGGTGTAAAGGAATCCATATTTAGTTGCTGGGCATGCTGCAATGAGGACACCAATAAGTTTAGCAAATTCACGAATTTTACATCTTGGTAAACATGAAAATTTTTGGACTAAATGAGCAATATTATTACGCTTTTCTGATGGCAAGGACATAGTTAAATTATGAGAGTCATATACAAAACCTAGATACTTTTTAGTCTTTTCAGGGTTCAGTGAACTTTTTTCTAAGTTAACTACAAAACCCAAACAATGTAACAAGTTGAGAGTATTTCTTACGTTGTTCCGGCATTCTACTAAACTGTCACCCATGCAGAGAATGTCATCCAAATATATGACAGATTTGTGACCCTGGTTTCTGAGGTAAGTAACAACTTCTCTCATTATTTTGGTAAAAACCCTCGGAGCCACTGATAAGCCGTAAGGCATGGCTGTAAATTCATATAAGGTTGGCTCGGAAGAGTATGGGTCTTGAAACTGAAACCTCAAGTATTTTCTATCTGATTGGGCTATTGGAACTAATAAGTAAGCTTCTTTTAAGTCAATGGTAGCTAAATATCCATCCTGCGGTAGCATTTTAGAAACAGTTCTAAAATCTTCCATCTTGAAATGTGAAGTTGGAATAAATTTATTCAGAGCTTTCAAATTCAGGATGAGCCTTTTACCACCAGTGGACTTTGGGGCCAGGAATATACTAGACAGATATTGGTCATTACATGGGGTGCAAGGTGTTACAGCTCCCAATTGCTGAAGTTTATCAATAGCTGAAATCATTTCTTGGTTTTCAACACCGCTCAAAGTTGACTGCGGTATGATAGACTGATTTACTTCTGTCTCAAAAGGGATTGTAAAACCTTGACCAATCCATGACAATATCACTTTGTTACTGGTAATATGGAGCCAACAGTTATAAAAAAATGATAATCTTCCAGCATGTACCTGTGTTAGTGATGTGCGTTGACACGATTCTTCTGCTGGTTGAAGTTCTTCGCCACAGCTTGCGTTGTTGTGGGATATGGACGTCGAAACACTTTCTGTGCTGGCCTCTGTTGACCTCCCCGCCCCCCCCTGTTTGAAGGGAACCGAGGAGGTCCTGCCCAGTTTCCCTGATGGGCAGGACGGCTAGTAGAGGGCTGTGGAGCTGGGTTCTGTTTACCTTGGCTTAAGTTCTTTCGAATTTGTCGACCTTGCTTCTCGATGGCTTTGCTAGCTTTAATCTTTTCGGCCAGGTCTTTGCCAAACAGTGTTTCGTCTCGTTCCGAGTCCTGAATCATGTGTAACACATTCTTCTCCAGGCTGGGTAAAATTAGCTTCACTCTGTCTTTGGTAAAACAATAGTGTAATTCAGTAAAAAGCCTACAACCGTCACTCAGGTATTTCAGAGCCTTGACTTTGTCGTCAGATCTTAACAATGTGTCCATTGCTCGGTTAAGAGCTGAGACACCTTGTCCTAGGGTTTGTTGAAAAGCTGAAAGTTTTTTGTCCCGTCCCCGAACAATTTCTGACACGGCCGCTGCTATTTCAGGATTAAGGGCTGGTGCTTGTAATTCCTGGCAATTAGCTGGTATCAAATTTTCTTTCAGTAATTTATTTTTGTCTTCTCGGGTTATACCTTTTTTTAATATAGGTGGCCATAGTACGGCTAGATTGCCGTGGATGGGGTCCCCAAAATTTGGTGTGTCAGAAGTGGCTGTACCCAAAGCTGACAGAAGCTCCGGGTCCAAGTCTGGCTCTTGTTGTGTACCGACGGTTGACGATACAGGCAGGTTAATTAAAGGTTCAGGAATAGAGTCAATTTCAATTGGAGTTTCACTCAACTCATCCGGATGTTGATTCTCTTTATCATTTGTCAATTCGTCAACTTCTAGGTCGTATGAGATTGGATTTTCAGTTTCTAGAAACAGAAAGAAACCATTTATTTACCTACTTGAAATATCTTCAGAAAATGGCGATTTACGACTTGTGTTAATTTAGTCTTGCAGACAAAATTATGACAGTTATCATGAATTTGTGGAATGCTGACAACTTTTCATAGTGAATTCGGAATAATCCTTGTCGTCGACTCGCAGTCGAAGACATTTTATTGAACAGAAAAATTATAGTGTACTAATGACTCGCAGTCGGCCATGTTTGTAATAAATTCGCAATCTATTACAAATACTTAATAAGGTACGTTCCTTATCGGTGGATAACTCGCAGTTAACCACAATCGCAATAGACTCGCAGTCTATCCCGATATACACGAATAATAATAACATCATAACAAAGTTTCCTTCATAACACACAATTGTTAGACATAGACACTTCACTTACCTTCGGCATTTTCGCCGTCCGAAGACGAATTCAATACACGTTGATGCTTTTTAAACTTTTGATTCCTTTTTAGTTTTCTTATTTTCCGTTCGTAACGTTCTAATTTCTCTTGGGCACTTCGTTTTGGCATTTTTGCAATAAAATACGATGCGCTCGTTGCCTCGCACGAAAAAAGAATGACAAGCCAACATGGCCGACCTAACTAGGGATGTTCATTATGAAGGGATGTTTCAATCGATCTTAAAATTGATCGATTATCGAATTACTCTAAAAACGTGCGAAGTTGCCTGTATGTTAAAGGGACTACCTGTTAATTATACTATATCTGAAGAATTAAGTGACGAAATATAATTGAACAAAACGGGCACATAACTTTACGCTCGTAGTCTGTTTTTGCATTGGTGTCACATCACTTTTGTGACAATTCGGCTTGTAGCCGTTCATTTTATTGGAATTTAAGAATTTGGAGGTAATATTATAAAAAAAGGAATTATAAGTCGTATTTCCATCATTTTGACACTGAAAAAACAATAACAGTTATAAATGAGAGATAAAAACCCACCAAAATAAACTTGTAAGAATAAGGATTACCTACTCATTTATGTGAACTGGTGACTGTGACTGGTGTGTACTGGTTTTGAGAACTTATGTAACTAGAACTTAATTTTTGAGTTGTGTGTTATAAAGACGCTGGTCGTGTACCAGAACTTGCCACTATTTCGCAAGCAGAATATGAAGTTGAAAAATATAAGTGGAAGACCCAGCTTCACCGCCAAAAGTCAAATAAGTACCATGGTTTGAGTACCCTCCCCGGGCGACGAGCTTGAAGATATACCCACGAAAGTCTAACTCTACTTCACACTTCTGTCTACTTATCTAATTCTCACCTACCTACATAGTTCTTAATTACCTTATGTTACTAACACGAAATGAGAAATCACTTGAAATGAATCAATGAATTGAATTGGAAGTAAAAAAGGCGATTAGGTCACGGTGCTTCACATGACATCTTACTTGCTAGACTAGTTCATTAAATAAGTGAGCAACAAACAAAAGTGTCATATCCAACACTACCCTTTTTCGCAGATCCTCGCACACTAATGCTGGTCAAATATAAAAGCAGTTAAAGGCAGACTTGGACCCCTTTAATTTGGTCTAGCTGATAAATCGCGCCCACCACTGTCTCCTATTAAAACTATAAATCTTGCGTCCTGCTCTATTGGCTTTGTAGGTAAATTAAGAGCTAGTTTCGGTAATGCGTTGGTCATTTGATGAGTTTGGGGGATTATTGGTGCCAATTTATCAGAGGTGGTGCCGCTCTGGTGATGAAGAGTTAGTTGTGGGTGTAGTTTCATAAAGATTTCAAACTTTCTTGTTGTATTTTTCACAAAATAAACAATCATTTTAAGGGTTTTCTGTAACACAATAACTTCAACGGTAAAAATGTATTGAATGTGTTGCAAAAACCATGATATATTTACTTAGGTTACCTATCATAAGACCGAATTTTCTTTTCCCGAATTTCATTTTCCCGAAAACTTTTCTTTTTTTTTCGTTCGGCATTTTTTCATTTTCCCGAAAAGACGTTTACCACTGTATCAGTTGACCAATTATCAACTGGATTTTTTTCGTTTGCCAGACGTTTCATTAGGCCACAAAACGTTTTACCGAAGTGATGATTTGCCGAAATAACAATTGTCCAAAGTATTGTTTTCCAGAACAATCATTAGACCACTGTTTTGATTGCCATATTTTTAGTTTACCAAACGATCATAAAAAGTTACGGGTTTAATGCAAGCAGCATAAAAGCAGTCAAGGAATTTTTGAATTTAAAATAAAAAAGGCAAACGGCATGCAAGTCAACATGCAAGTTTAAGGAAAACACAAGAATTCTGTCACGGCTCCGGCATTACGGGGCTCCGGCGGTTCCTCGCGTGCTAATCGTCGCAGATGGCTTTCGCTCAGCACCACAGCTTCGGCTTGTTGGCCGGCTTCGCCGGCCAGCCTCAGCCGCGGCACCTCGCTCATAGCCACCTGCTCCTCAGCACGCGGGCCGCCTCGCCCCTTCATGCCTACGCGCTTTTAAATAACACTCTTGGGGTAGGGCAAAACAAGTACCACGTGGTGTCGGGGTTGACTGAGTCGGATTCGCCCTGATGTTGAAATTACTGAAAATCAACATTAACAAGACGTTGAACGTTATCATACAGTAGTTGTGGCCTAGAAATATTCGGTAAAATGTGATTTAGGCAAAGTGATCATATGCCAAATAAATCATCTGGTAAATGAAAAAAGTTGGAAAAAGACTTCGGGCAATAGTTAAAAGTTTATTCTGAAATTCGGTTTAACGTAGTTCGGTATAACGACACTTATGTCAAAAGATACTTCGACGAGTTAAAAATATGTCAAACAATACATCTGGCAAATGAAATTTTGGTCAATAGTTTTCAGTCAAATGAAATTCGGAGTAGTAAATTTCGGACAAGTGACAGGTTCCCATTTACTTACAATTAAAAAAGAAAACAAACCAGTCCCGCTTGAAGAGTGGATTAAATAACTTGATAGAAATGTGCTCTAAATAGTGAAAAACCTCATTTCGAAACTGAATTATCGAAAAAAACAATCATGAAAGTATAACAATGATAAGTCTTAACACAGCAGCGAGCCACAATAAAGGCTAACAACTACTGCTATAATTCCAACAGCAAATCACATACTCTGCTAAAAATACCCTTCATGCCAGTCCAGCTTATCAATACGTTATGCTAGCACGACCACATCAACAACTTTAATCTCGCGTTATCAATAACAGTTTGGTACAGTCATAAAAACTTATTTTCCTAATATCTAAACTGCGCTTAACGACCACCGGCTCAAAAGCTGCGCGCCAAAGCTACTATCTAATATCATTACCATACAAATAGGGAGCTTTTTCAAAGTTCTACGGATAGCTTCATAGAACGGTTTATGGGGAAGCTCGGATCGGGGATTAACCCGTTGGTTTAGGGGTTAGCTGAAAAATGGTTTAGGGGATTATATGTAAATCATCGTTTCGGAATGGAAGCTAAATTTAACTTTGGGAATAATGACTTCACCAATCGGTGGGCTTAAAATATGATAATAGATTGTAATACAGGTGTAAATATAATTAAATCCTGTGCAAAAGAGCGGTTGGTTTATATTTTATTATTAACATATTGAAAGACATTGATAAAAGGACAGTACGTCCTTTCATCAATGTCTTCACATCAACTAACAATGAATAGTTTACTGTAGCTACTATTAGCTAGTTTCTGTTCTGTTTAGGGATCAATTGGGACTGGCCGAAAAAAGCCCAAAATTTACTTGCGTGGAGAAGGAAAAGAGGGACTTTTGCTCCAGCAGTGGGATCCTCATGGCTGATTTAGATTAGATTGGATTAAGGGATCAAATTGAGACACATCAAAAAACATTTCTAGTTAACAAAGCAGTGCACTAACTCTTAAGAACTTTAAGCTATTGGTTAACCGATAACGTTAACATCAGATTCATATAAAAGATTGCGTTTCCGTTGCCTTCTTCTAAAGATAAGAAAACAAGTAGGTAATTAGTTTGCCTTCAGCCGTGTCTTGCAAGTCCTTCGCGTAACTAGTGAAAAGTCTCGTTGAGACGGCGTATCGCTGTTAACAGCGAACCTGCTTGCCAAACTGGCTGATAAACAGGAAACCTTCCTGAAACTTGCAACAGCTGTAGGGCTGCCTTGTTTGTATTAGTTATTGGTGTAATATTGTAAGTAACAACCCACTTTGACCGATTTGATGCAATAGTTAAGAAGTTGACAATTATACTACCTGAAGGTTGCGACTCTGCCAACATTTCTGTCAGTTTCTGTGTATTTGTATATCATAAATGTATGTTGCATCTATACTAATAAAATAAAGCTGATCTCTGGAACTGCTGGATCGAATAGAAAACATATTTTTGAGTTGAATAGTTTATTACTTGAGGAAGGCTATAGGCTATTATATGACATCATGCTTGGCCGCTAGATTAAAAATAAGAGTATTTTAGCGTTGATGACAGGTGTGACAACTCCGTTACTAAGGGTTAGTTGCTAGGCTTTATCCGTGGATTGCAAAAACATCCTAAATGGATCCTACTCGAGGGACCAAAACTACAACAAACCTTAGCAACGGAGGTGTCATACCTGTGGCCAATAAGTTAGTTTATTCGCTGTCCAGTTTCACATGGTAAAAGCCTGGGGTGCTTGCTTGGGTGCCATGCTTGGTGTTAAAACGGCGCTTTATGATTCAATGAACGAAGACGGAAAATAAGTGTCATGCAAAGCCCTAAAACCATTAAACGTATATCACTCGAAATAGAAGTAGCATTAAGAGTGACAAATAGTCAAATGTGGCACTTGTGGCTCTCGTAAAAGACACTGAACTTATTTTTATTTCAACAGGACATAAGGGCATCAGGGTTTTTTCACATATTTCATTTACAAGTAGATACTATCCAGTTGCTTTAGGGCCCACGACCAGGCAGACCTACTGCTTAACGTGCTGAAGGCCGTTCCACCGCTGCCATAGGAGGATGTATTTCAAGATCGTAGTGGAAGCGAGATCATGTAGTCTCTGTTTACCCATTGAGGGAAGAAGCGTGATGTTATGTACATATTAAGCTTAAAAGCAGCAGTGTGTCACCCCTAATCCAGCTAGAGGTGGCTACACGCCCGTTTGAGCTCCTAACTCGGATTAAACGGACGCTTCAGTAACATTTACATACAAATGGTTCTCCGCGCAGACACATTTTTACTGACCTCCTTTCCTAGTGAGCATTTTTACTGCTTAACTGCTGGGGTTGTATGTTAGTAGTCTTCTTTGTTATGTCAGATGTTGTGGCTGTATGGGGCTATGTATGTTAATATTATTTAAGGGCACACATTGGAAAATCTCACCTTAAACATAAGCCGGTGATTTTATCTTTCCTCCTATATGCCAGTTAATATGGTGTCATTGTAGGTATGTCGTTGAAAAATAGAGAAAAATAGAGTGTTTGATGTACAGTTTTTCATACAGGCCAGATGTTTTGGATGTATGGCTTTTATTGTTATTTGTTGTTGAATAAAAGGAAGAAAATAAGGATTTTTAGATTTCGTGACATCGCAATCCAGAATTAGCAAATTAGTGTGTTTTTGAAATATCTTAACCGGTATCTAACACTCAAAAACAGGATCTGTTTAGATTGTAGTTAGATCATCTTTGGTTTTGGTTTACTTTTGGCTTTTTTAGTGTACAGTCAAAAATTGGTAATTAGACTGTCAAAATTTAGATAGACTAGATTTTTATAAATACTCATAATAATGGAAAACATACATACTACTTAAATTCGTAATTAAGTAAAAACCGTGACTATTTTTTCTACTTAGCAAGCTACGTGTCTCTGCGGCGACATTAGCCGTGGCGTAATTGCCAAGTGGCCTAATTCATCTTAATGCACGGATAACGCAAGTCTAGTTAGTCCACATAACTTTTAAGCGACTGTGCAGGAACAGGCAGCAAAGTAAACGATACAGTGTTATGATGTTGGCGACGGATGCTGGCTAGTGATTTCATACACCTAAGTACAATTATTATATTTTTTTATAATCTTATGTTTTATATGTCTTTTTGACAATTTATTATATGTGAGTTGAGAGTTAATACGTTAAAAGTGATACAGTGTTTTTCTAAGCAGTACCAAAGTCAAGTAAGCAGGCAGTGACGAGATCACCTAGGCTCATCCTCAACATCTGAGCTCTATTAATGGTAAACATCTTCCTCCCCATTTCCCACTCTCGGTGGCTCAAAAGTAGATGTGTCTTGCTTTATCGAATTGCTTATCGAATTGTTTGCTTTGTCTTGATTCATGCTTTATCGAAGGAGCAGCAGAAAAGATTGAGATCCAACGGATAGCGGGTGCAATTCCTGCCCTGGCGGAAAAATGTAATGAGTTAATTACGTTATATTTAACGTGCTAATTTTCAAATTGTTCTAAAATTAGTTTTTATTTTTGTTTTATTGTCTGTTTTGATTAATTTTGTAACAGCAAAAATTATAAAACTATGCGTCGGTAGGGCAGGTTCTTAATTTTGTTATTATACAACCCTACACGTGTGCAGCAACAACCGTTAACAACAAATGTTAATGATTAAGATTAAACATTTATAAGGTCCTCATCCTCAATAAAAAAATAGATTTTGTTACCACTAAATTAGTAATATCTTTTTTTGCCAATAATTCTTTTAAACTCTCACTTAATTGAAATATTAAAAATAAGTGCATTCTCCTCCAGTTTAGCCGACAAAGCGGCCATGTTTCACCGCGGCCACATTAGCGGCGGCGTAATTGCCGACTGGACGCCGTAAATAATACGCGCTAACCCGATGCCATAGTTACGCGGCCGACTGTACCGCATAGGGGCTTTTGCTATATTTCACTTGACTAAGCGCTTGTTTAGGACGTTTTGATAAATTTTTTGTTTGGGTTTGTTGTACGTTCGCGATGCCAGCTTTTTAGCACTGTATTGTTGCAAAAATATGACATTGAATCCCTATCATTTAATAAATTCATATCTAATTTTTAATTACGGATCTCAAAATTTTAAAACTAACGACTTCGGTAGCATTTTCGAAAGTGTTAGGTAAAGCATCTCTAACCTACAAAACATATCCGGCTCGAAGGACCAAAATAATATTAGTATTACTTCTAAAATCAGTGCCAAAAATTGTTTTTTTTATATTCTATGTTAAACACACTGTCAAGATTAAAGCATATTAAATAAATACTAGACTAAGTACACATAACGTACGTAAATACAACCTTACTCACACGTGTGCAGCAATAACCGTCAACAAATGTTAATGATTAAGATTAACATTTAAAAGGTCCTCATCCTCAATAAAAACTAAAATAAATTAGTAATATCTGTTTTTTAATCATAATTATTTTAAACTCTCACCTAGTTGAAATATAAAAATAAGTGCATTTCCCTCCAGTTTAGCCGACCAAGCGGCCATGTTTCACCGCGGCCACATTAGCGGCGGCGTAATTGCCGACTGGCCGCCGTAAATAATACGCGCTAACCCGATGCCATAGTTACGCGGCACTTGACTAAGCGCTTGTTGAGGACATTTTGATAGGTTTTTTGTTTGGATTTGTTGTACGTTCGCGATGCCAACTTTTTAGCACTGCATTGTGGCAAAAATATGATATTGAATCCCTATCATTTGATAAATTCATACCTCATTCTTAATTACGGATCTCAAAATTATGAAACTAACCACTTCGGTAGCATTCTCGAAAGTGTTAAGTAAAGCTCTCTAACCTACAAAGCATATCCGGCTCGAAGGACCAAAATAATATTAGTATTACATCTAAAATCAGTGCCACTAATTGTTTTTTTTTTATATTATATTTTAATATGTTAAACAAACTGTCAAGATTTGAGCATATTAAAAAAAAAACTAGATTAAGTACACATGACGTACGTAAATACAACCTTACTTACACGTGTGCAGCAATAACCGTCAACAAATGTTAATGATTAAGATTAACATTTAAAAAGTCCTCATCCTCAATAAAAACTCAAATAAATGAGTAATATATTTTTTTGATCATAATTATTTTAAACTCTCACCTAATTGAAATATAAAAATAAGTGCATTTTCGTCCAGTTTAGCCGACCAAGCGGCCATGTTTCACCGCGGCCACATTAGCGGCGGCGTAATTGCCGACTGGCCGCCGTAAATAATACGCGCTAACCCGATGCCATAGTTACGCGGCCGACTGTACCGCATAGGGGCTTTTGCTATATTTCACTTTACTAAGCGCTTGTTTAGGACATTTTGATAAGTTTTTCGTTTGGGTTTGTTGTATGTTCGCGTAGTTTTTAAGCACTGTATTGTTGCGAAAATATGACATTAAATACCTATCATTTAATAACTCATAGCTTATTTCTTATAATCGATGTAAACGTAATAAATATAGAAAATACAAAACTGAACGTTTTGGTTACTGAAATTAATTTGTTAGTAAAGCATCTTTAACTTACAAAGTATATCCGGCTTGAAGGACCAAAATAATGTAAGTATTGCTTCTAAAAGCAGTGCCACTGATTGTTTTTTAATATTTAGTTTTAAACAAATTACCCAGATTACAGCCTGTTTTTTAAAAAAATACTAGATTAAGTACACATAACGGACGTAAGTACAAATCCTCCCCGTTACTGTGCACTAACCACAACTGGCGTAAGTCACCCGAGTCATAATCCGCGCCGGTCGTAACTCACCGCGCTACCGGCTCGCCGATAATTCAACGGAGATTACCTTGTGTGGCTAAGAAATTAGAAAACTGAGCACCGTTTTATAAATAGCTTCATCGGTTTGTGATGCACACAAATGTTTCTGCTGTGCGGGGATTAATCCCGCGACCACTGTGTAATAGGCCATTTAACCATTACGCTAAATTCTAACTTATAGATACCTACAAAGTTATAGACTCAACGTTTGAATTTTCTTGTCAAAATGTACCTGTAGTAAGTGTACACATCAGTCTATACTAATACATAGACTACTAAACATAACAAACCCATCTTAGATAAATAAAGAATATTGACTTGAGATTCATTATTTGTGTGTTTCTAAGAGGTCGGAGAAATGAAATGGTTGAATAGGTAAGGAAAGAAAACAGCAGACATAATGTTCTATTGTAATAAATAACAAATTTACTTATCCATACATCAGTTAATCCATAGTACTCTTGTATGTAAATAAGTTCAAAATAAAACATAAGTAAAACAGGTACAGAGATAATAGTTATTTAAGGACTCTTCAAAATTTAGGTAAACCCGTACCAGCAAAGTTCAATGTAACTACTTAATGTGAGACTATTTCTATGTGCCCTTCAACTACAATAAGCTATTTTAACCGCTGTTTATGATCGTGAGTGTTTTCACTGAAATATCTTAATCAAGCACGAACCTAATAATTTGTTCTAGAACAGAATTTTAAACAATAAATCCAGACACTGTGAAAAATATAATCCATTCTAAAAACGATTCTACTCTACGATTCACAAGAATAAAGTAAAAACGAGTCGTAGGTACTAAACAGACAACAAAGGATTTAAGTCCCAAAAAAGTGCACTTAATTTCCTCAAAGCTTTCAGTCCAGGAACAAAGCAGAATAATTGATCAAAAACGATTTGATCGTGTCCAGTGCATAGGAACGCCCGTTTGAATACAACCAATTTTACCATTAGCACTAAGGTACGCTGTAAAGGCTGAAATAGATGTTGCCTGTACGGTAGTCAAATAATGTGCCACGTAAATTCTAAACAACCTAGTTAACGCTGACAGAGACTATGGATTGGGGTACAAGTTATAAGATTATAGCGATATTGAATTACCCCTTGACTTAAGGTGTTCATTTGTGACAGTGGGTCAGCAGCTGCTGTCGGGAATTGTAGCTATGACCACCTTGACCGATACATATTTATTTATTTGATGGGCATTTTTGTGTGTCGGAAAGCATGTTGAGCAGTAAGTCCCGATCGCTAAGACCCGTTTTTTGATTGCCTGCACCGTGATTTGGAAAGCACGACGAGTAATTGGCTCCGGCTGACATGACCAGACACTAGATAGAACTCAGCAGGAGGCCCTGTGGCGGCTTAATTCTCGAACTCAGACTCACTACCGATACTAGCTAAGTCAGCATGTTATAAGACGAGACTTGTGTCTAGGACATTGATTTAAGGGATTTACCATTTTACGGCGTATGATACTTAGCACGACTATCGCTCGATCAAATAGATCGCTTGTTTGCTGCCTGCACCATGCTTGAGAAGCCATGTTGATAGTTGGTCCGAGCTGACATTGCTAGACATCAGTAAGAGTTTAGGAGGCCTCAGGGTGGCTCAATAATACAGGCCTGGTAGGGACGGTTCGACTTCCTCGGCTGTCCTTACTGGCCCCTGCTCACGAGAGAGGGGTCGCATCCGCCCCTCCGTGTAAGGCGGGCTCCGTCCGGGGGAGTGCGTAGAAGGCATCGTGCCAGTCATCGCAGTTTCCCCCAATATGGACGATCACGGAGTTTTTAGTGGGTATGCTACTTGGTGTCTCCTTGCCAGTGGTGAGTCCCACATAACCCGTCCACACCCCGGTGAACGGGTATGCGTAAAGTCATTTCCTCCAAGTCAAAAAAAAAAGAAAGGTGGTTCAATAATGACATTTGACAGTAAACTTTAGCACGCTGTATTAAACGCCTCTGGAACAACTCTCATACTATAATGCTGAGCGGCATGTTTGATGATCATGATCATGTTTTGCACTGCCTCACAGTTGCAAATGAAGATGTTTGTGAATAATTCCCCATTCGTCATAAATCGCTTTATCTTCCAATTCACGCCACAGCCCAATGCCGTACGTCACGCGAAGCAGCGCCAGCGAGCGTAAGTAAGCGCTAACTAACGCTAGGAAGACGCCGACGCGATATATTTACGCCGTACGCCACTTAGCACGGCTATCGCTCGCCCGATCGCCAGGAACGCTTATTTGTTGCCCGTACCAAACAAGGAGGCACTTTGAGCAGTTGGTCCAGTTGACATCAATTAAATAGACGTCAATCGTAGCTTAGTTGGAGGCTCAGCGGTGGCTTAATAATTTTGACAGCAATCTTTATCCTCAGTTACCTCGCGCCTCTCCAAGAACTCTCTATGATACACACCGAGCCAGCTGGTTGTGGTTTTGCACTGGCTCATAGTTAGTAAAAGCATTGTAACTGGGATGGAGATGCCGACGTTAAGTTTATCCGATTCATCATGAATCGCTTTATCTCATAACTCACGCCACAGCTCAACGCCGTACGTCACGCGAAGCAGCGCGAGCGAGCGTAAGTAAGCGCTAACTAACGCTAGGAAGACGCCGACGCGATATATTTACGCCGTACGCCACTTAGCACGGCTATCGCTCGCTCGATCACATGAATGATTGTTTGCTGCCCGCACCATGCTTAAGAAGGCAACTTGAGTAGTTCTTAAGAGCTGACATTGCTTAACGTCAGTCAGAGCTTAGTTAGAGGCGTCAGGGTGGCTCAATAATAACATTTGACAGTAAAATTTATCGCAAGCTGTATTAAACGCCTCTCGAATAACTGTCTTACTATAATGCTGAGCGGCTTGTTTGACCACGTTTCACACTGTCTCATAGTTACAAATGACGATGTTTTTTAATAATGTCATAAATCGCTTTATCTTCCAACTCACGCCACAGTCCAATGCCGTACGTCACGCGAAGCAGCGCGAGCGAGCGTAAGTAAGCGCTAACTAACGCTAGGAAGACGCCGACGCGATATATTTACGCCGTACGCCACTTAGCACGGCTATCGCTCGCCCGATCGCCAGGAACGCTTATTTGTTGCCCGTGCCTTCTGTTAAGGCAATTGGATTTAGTAATCGCTTATAACTTCGTTAAATGCTGTAATAATGTACTTGGTTTTTTAATTTTATGCTGACGTGAATTGATTGAAAGTTCTGGCTTCTTTTTGTACATGAAAAGTATTGGTTAATAAATATAATAGTTTGCACATTAAGCTTCTAAAAAGGTTATTGTTTCCTTTACGAATCATTAATGTTTACTAAGAAATAAAAATCACTAAAATCATTTCATTTCATGACTACCTCCAAAATGTAGTGAATACGAGCGACAATTTGGGTGTTCCTGGTACCTTAAGCCATCACGTTGATTAGAATCAATTTACTTCAATAATGCCGCCTTAATTATTTCTTGCCTTAACTTTTTTTTTTCAGGAACCAAGATTTCGCACTGAAACAAGTTTCAATCTTTAAAAAATAAAATAATTAATAACGTGTGGCATATTCTTTAACGCTAAAAACATTACCGGCATTAAATAAACTTACTCAAATTAACAGTACCGTATCTTTAACAACTGGATCCGCAAAAACCAGTAAACATTGATTGACACGACTGTACATGACCAGCAAAACCTTTACTGCATTAATAATGCTTCACAAGTCCCCATTTACAATATTTTAACATAAAAAGTTGTTCCAGTCGCATTAAGAAGATAGAACAAAGATAACAGTGAATGTTTATCATGGACAAGCGCAAAGGAACAACTTAATAATAACGCCTTATTCTATCTAATACTCACCTTAGAACAACCTTATCTCTATCGATAAAAGGAAATTGTACCAACACTATCCCCATAAGCAATTTCAATCTACAAAAAGATCCAACTCCTGCAACTAATGCAATAGATATTGATCCTTTTGCTAGTATAACTAAAGAACTATCTACTGTAGCAGAAAACTGTGAGGAGAGGTTAGAAAGAAAGGGTTCCATCGAGCGCAGATGGGTTTGCAAATTGGTACTCTGACAAAGCAAACTCAACAGATTCTACTTCATATTCAGCCGGTGTTGGTATCAACATAGCCATTGCGAATCAGATATCGGATAGGCTCTCGCATCTAGATAAAATTGAAATCGTTAGAATTGAATAAACTACCGATAGCCTTCAAGATATTCCGTACAAGGATTTTTAAATTGCGCCGCTGCAAAGCGAATTTTTTGCTGCTCAAATCGGAAAAGCGTATCTAAACTAAAGTGATTCGATCAGCATTTTTATTAGCACTCATTTTTTAAGGTTAGTTTTCTTGAAGCTGTTTAATTAAAGTATCCGTCTAAACGTTACTTTAAACACCATTTACGGGTGATAATATTGATGCTGTACTTTTTGCCGCTCAGAATCTTAATTACCATTGCATTCCAAGATTTTTCCCATAAAGCAAGGTGTTTGGAACACTAATTACTCTCCTTATTTAAAGATTTTGTACTTATCGCCTTTTTTAACCTGTCAAATTGACTCATTTTATTGGTGACGCCGGTCTCGTTGACCGGATGGTTTTCAATCTAAGAATTTATCAGTTCATTACAGTTTTGCTACTATTGTTAGTTCCATTTGAATAATGCATGCTTAAATGTTTATGAAAGTTCCACATATGTATTTATTCAATCATAGCTCTTTTGTTAGTTCTTATATAATAATCATCACCATCAGCCCCTAAGAGTCCATTGCTGGTCATAGACTTCCCCTTTAGAGGACCACGTGCTTTGGGATACCAGCATCTAATGGCTTCTTACTGACTGCACCAGGTCATCGGTCCACCGAGTAGGCGTTATTCCTAATAAAATTGTGCTTAATTCTTAAAACTTTCAAAATAAATGTTATTCAGTTATACTTTCTTTTCGAATCTTTCCGAATTTGAATTCGGAATTTTTTAATCACCCGGTCTCCCAGACACGTTCGCAACCAATGACGGGTTAAGCAAATATTTTCTTAATTATGTTTGGGACCATGTCATCGTCACCTGCTAAGTGACAATAAAGCTTAAAATGGAGAGCGTGTTGTCGAGAAAATGCCTTTTATGCATTTTATAATTTAACAGAATTGAGCATAAGGAGTTAATTAATGTCTATAAAGGACAACGTGAGAAATGCCTACTTTGAAATTAATCCCAGGTGGTTTTAAGAAAAAATAAATTTTACTACAAGACGTTTAGCACGCTGAGCTTTTAAATGCAATTTATATTAATAGTATAGGTTTAAGTAAACAAGTGGTGGAAATTTTTCTCACAAAATATGTTTATTACACAGTAATAGCATTTTGCAATTTAAAGCTCTTGTTTTAAAATGCAAAATAAAATGAATGATTCTTTCTGAAAAGTTTAAAAGTGAAATACTCACAGTGTGTAATTGGTAAACATACCCATAGATTGTTGTTAATGTTTATCCTTAAAAGAAATATCATGGTTTCGCTGCCAAGATGGCCTGATCCTATACTAAGGATACTAAGGATAAGGTACTATATGGGTGGCAGATACTGATAAAAATACTCAAATATTTCTGATAACACACTTAAATAGACAGTTGCACCCAGATACATCAAACATAAATGATTATCTCATTAATGTTTGCCCTGAGTGAGTTTCGAACCCGCGAACTTTGTTATAGACAGGATCTCACCGAACCATTATCTCAAAATAGATTAAAGTGGCATATATTATTATTATTATTGTTTCATTAAAGATTTATCTTCCTCCAACCTTTTAGTAAGGCGGGTACATCTTCCTACAACGCGGACCTCAGTCAAGCGTCATAGGGTTTAGGGGTTCATTTATTATAATTTTTTATTTTTTAAAGCTTTATTAGGCGCGCATTTGACCACAATCTCACCTGATCGTAAGTGATAATGTGGCCTAAGGTGGTACATGCCGGCCCAACAAATGGCTGTTCACTCTCTTCTTGAAGAGGCCCAAGTTGTATTGCTGTGGAAACACTTCAGCGGGAAGCTCATTCCACTCCCTTGCTGTTCGCATTATAAATTAACATGGATCCAGGTTAAAAATCG
Source organism: Udea ferrugalis (assembly GCA_950022985.1). NCBI lineage: Eukaryota > Metazoa > Arthropoda > Insecta > Lepidoptera > Crambidae > Udea > Udea ferrugalis. Next base: position 17,637,845 of record OX465522.1, read on the forward strand.
AATCCGCGACCACTGACGCAGTAGCCAGAATCACAGACCATTACACCAGCCTTGGACTAGCTGTCCAGGGATAATAAATATTATTTCCCCCAGTAACCATTATCATTGAACGAATCCCGCCAAACACATCCAACCGTTAAAACGAAAATTATCGACACCGAAATAGCGATGAGTTACGACAAAACCGATGAAAAACATAGAAAATAACAGGCAAGTAACATAAAGAACGCTTTATTGTGACCATCAATAATATTTTATAGGAACATTCAATAACATTCACGGAGCGAGTTAGCCGAGCGAATAAACCAATAATTATGTTGAACGAAACGTAAATAAGATTTACACCAGAACAGTGGGCTGAGTCTCCCCGACTATAAAATTTGCTATACGTTTATCTTGAGCCCCTTTCTCAATAAACAAACCGGAGTAGAACGAATAAAGCCGAAAGACTAACATATATCTCGTGCAGCAATAAAATAAATCCGACTCTGCTCCATAATAACATTCAGAGAGCTGAATTATTTTCTAATCCGCCGTCGGGAAGCTAATAGTTCGCACGTGTCGGCCTTTACTCTGAATTATGAGGGAAAACATCCCAAGAAAAACACGGGTTTCCTCCGGAGCGTTCAACCGCCCTCTTAGTGCGGACACCTTAATAATTGTCAAATAAATTCGGGAGTAAAGCCGCGGCGAAAAAGCGCTGCAGCGTTACAGCGGGTAATGACGTCGTAAACATGGCGCGTCAGATCGACAGCGCGGGAGTTTTTATTTTCAGAGGAGGGTTAGTTAACGACTTAAGATCAAGATGGAGATTCGGCTTAGAATGGGAATTTACTGCGTTTAGTTCGGTGGATAGATATGTCTGTTTTATATAGACGTAGACAGCAGTGGAAGTTACATGTACAATACATGCAATTTCAATACACCCAACTAAACCCAGTAAGTAGACGGTTCAATACTTATGGATTGATCAATTAAGAATGTTCAACAACGGATTAGACATGATATTATATTGTTAATAAGAGATAGAAAAAATTGATACGGCGACTACAGCTAGCGTTGAGAAGTTTTTACCTCTAGAAGCGATAAAAAAGCTTAAGTCTGACCCAAAATGGAGTACTGTAGACGTCTTTAGGATAGCCCAGTCAAATATCAACTGGCCACACTGGACTCCATCCTACGCAGAGGGAATATTTTTTTTGATGGTAGTGGGCTGGTGGACTAAAAGCTATATAGCTTGGGACCCCGCTGTAAGGGTGCCTGTTTGTCGGTATAGGCTGTATTTTTGGAGTGTGTGGTATTTAGTTTTACTATGCCTTCCTTAAAATATTGCCTACATGTTGTCGACAACCTTGCTACTCGGACAAAGCACTTCTTTTCCAACTTCATACCCTGTACAAAGAAGGAGTGTATTAGGTTGCTTATAATCCAAAACAGACGAGAGTAAACAGTGTATTTTAAGGCCAGCTCGTTCTATCTTAGTACACGTCACCTCTTCTCTTGGGATAGATTGTGATCAAAACATTCACACAAGTAAAATATGTGCAATACTTTAAACCAGGTCTCTGAAGATTGCATTACAATTATAACAGGATTCCAAAAGTCTCCGAAATATTTAACATTCACAGTTAATTTTCTACTCTTTACTAAGTATCTGTCTGAATACAAGCGAAAAGTCCCTTTAGTCTTTACTCACAAGTTGAAGCAGCACTTTTAAATTTAAAAAGCGCTTGTTCGAGTAAACACAGACTTGTAAACTAAAGAAAAGTTGGTGCTATTTTTCTTTCAGCGTTGCTAACCGAGCGGCCATGTTTCACCGCGGCCACATTACAGGAACTTTAATTGTCGTGCGGTTTCGCCCGTAAATAATACTTTGTACTCGTTCTTTGCACAGTGAACTTTAAAATGCGTTGGAGGGTGATTTGTTTGATTCATGGTCCATTTGAAGTTAGTTTCTCCTTTTGTGGGTAGTAAATTCCGTTTTTCTTAACGTACTTTTGAGTAGCAAGTTCTTCAAATCAGATATTATTATCAGCAGATTGGCGGCAGTGCTGTTTTGGGGAAAGAGATGCGTCGGATAGTGCATCTGCTGTCGCTGGCGAGATCAGTACCGGAATGGAATACTACATTCCATTTACTGATGTCGACAGCGCCAGCAAAGCTGGTCCCTGGTACAATCGCGAGTGTTCCGCAGCTGTTAAACGTAAACAGGCGGCATACCGTGCTTGGGCCAGGGCCCAAGCTATCCATGACTCTGACGTGGCTTCCCTCAAAACAGCCTTCAATGAAGCCACCAAGGCCACCAAGAGGGCATACGTTAGAGCAGACGCCCAGCGTATTGCACGTGTTGGCCAAGAACTCATCTCACACCCAACGGGTAGCCGCTCCTACTGGCGACTGGCCAAACACGTGCAATCTAACTTCTGTTCGCCTTCGCTGCCACCGCTGAAATGCCCTGACGGATCGTTGGCTCATCAGCCGCAAGAGAAAGCCGACTTACTGGTTAACCTCTTTGCCGCCAACTCCTGCATCGATGACTGTGGTGCACAGCCGCCTATAGCCCCGAATTGCGGCACCACAATGCCTGATATTCGTATCAGGCAGTGTGCCGTACGTGCGGAGCTGCAGTCACTCGATGTAAGGAAAGCCAGTGGACCTGACGGTATTCCAGCCGTAGTATTAAAAAAGTGTGCAGCGGAGTTGTCTCCAGTGTTGACTCGCCTGTACCGCCTCTCCTACACATCAGGCCTCGTGCCGCAGGCTTGGAAAGAGGCGAACGTTCAACCTGTTCCCAAAAAGGGGGACCGGTCAGACCCAGCCAATTACCGTCCAATAGCTGTAACCTCAGTACTTGCTAAGGTGTTTGAGCGGATTATTAATGCACAGCTCACCCGCTACCTAGAAGACCACTCGTTGATTCACGACCGCCAGTACGGCTTTAGGCCGAAACGGTCCACGGGTGATCTCCTAGCGTACGAAACGCATTTATGGGGTGAGGCTATGGACAAGCACGGCGAATCTTTGTCTGTCAGTCTTGACATTGCCAAGGCTTTTGACCGTGTCTGGCACCGTTCGCTTCTTTGCAAGCTTCCGGCATATGGACTGTCTCCTCGCCTTTGTGACTGGATCGCTGGATTTCTGGAGGGACGTAGGATCCGTGTCCTCTGTGACGGAAGTGAGTCGCGTTTCCTCCAGATTAATGCCGGGGTGCCGCAGGGTTCCGTCTTATCGCCGACTTTGTTTTTTCTGCATATCAATGACATGTTATCACTCGGTTACATTCATTGCTATGCGGATGACAGCACAGTCCACTCGCGTTATTTCGAGCGCCCTGTGGCAAAGCGAACCGATATCGAGGAGAAGAGGCGCTGTCTTGTCGTTGAGCTTGACGGAGTGCTGGACCGCATTTCCGAATGGGGAGAACGCAATCTTGTCGAGTTCAACGCCAAGAAAACACAGGTGTGCGCATTCACTGCCAAAACGTCGCCATTCCTTTCCCATCTCACTCTTCAGAACACCCCACTGCCAGTGAAAGATAGCCTTAACATCCTTGGCATGGATATTCGCAGCAACCTCAACCAACGGGACTACATCGAGAGCGTTATCAAAACAGCATCCCGTAAACTTGGAATCCTGAACAGAGTGAGACGATTCTTCACGCCTGAGCAGCTCTGTCTTTTGTATAAGACACAAGTTCGCTCTTGTGTGGAATATTGTTCTCATCTCTGGGACGGTTCCGCCAAGTATTTGCTAGAAGCTCTCGACAGGTTGCAGCGACGCGCTATCCGCATCATTGGTAGCCCAGAGGCAACTATGGCTCTGGAGCCTCTCCAACTGCGTAGAGACATTGCCAGGTTGAGTGTCCTCTACCGCCTTTACAACGGCGAATGCTCTGAAGAGTTGTTCCAACTGATCCCGTCCTCACCCTTCCACTCCCGCACCACACGCGCTGGTCTACGTCAACATCCACACACGATCCAGCGACTGTCGGCCCGCACCAAAAGGTTCGGTGATTCGTTCCTGTGTCGTACTATCCAGACGTGGAACGCTCTTCCAGCGCATGTGTTTCCTTCTTCCTACAATCCCGGGTTTTTTAAGCGGGGCGTGAAAAGGCATTTATGCAGGCCTTCAAAATGAGATTGACCAGCAAAGTAGTTTTCAATTACTGTGCTAGTCAACCCCATATCTGGACCTCACGACTGCTTCCCATCAGGTGGAGTGAGGTCATCTTGAAGACCACTATAAAAAAAAAAAAAAAAAAAACAGATAGCATGTTGGTACTTTTGGTCGGCCTTCCAGTGGTACAAAAAGTTAACGTATTTCAGGTTATAGAGTCCTGACCCTCCCAAGTATGCTTCGTAGTATCCCTTAGAAACTTGTCTTCCGATAAACACACAACTTCTACTGATTTCTTCTTACGTGTGTTGATGTGCGCTTTCAGGGATAGTTTTCATCGAGGATTACAGCTCGATACACTCAAACTGAGGGCTTGATTTCATTTGCGCACTTCATTGGGGGTGATGTTGCCAATACTCGTCACGTTTGGCAGGTGGGTTCTGGAACTGTACTTTTACGTTACGTTACGTTACGGGACGTTATCGTTCTGATGGTTGTTCTCAATTGGTTGGCCACCAGCCTTATATGTTGAATAACAGAACGCATGAAGGTGTAGTGGCTTGGCTTAGAGCTCTTGAGATCTGGTTTGAGCTCCTTTACGTGTCTTTAAGGTCATTTTCAGGTATTCTCTATGCATTCCTTCATGTATCCCATTGCTGGGCACAGGCCTCACCTCAACTATTAGGTGGAACCAGCCATACTCCAACACGCGTGCTCAGTGCGGATTGTTGGAGGGGTATAAGGTTAGTGAGCAACCATAATGTCAGATGTTAGCAAGCCGCCCTAAGGCCTCTGACTAGGCTTAACGACTGACATCTCGCGACGTCAACCGAGACCAACTGCTTAACGTGCCTTCCGAAGCACGGAGATGCCCGAAATACACATCACTAAATTTCGGTCGGGGTGGTCCCATCCCCTTTTTCGACCCGGTATGTGTTGCTTTGCAACAGGGATCGTCGCCGATCACTGTCACAACTGCGCCACGGGCACCTCACCTCTATTTTCTTAACGTGACCATTATTCGCTCACGCCTGTATCTGTAAACTAAAGAACGTCTCAGAAACGTCGGCGTCTACAAAGTAGCCTAAGAAGCTAATGTAACACCTGTCTGCAGTAGAGACTACGCTTTTTGTCGGCCACCGCCACCAGACGGGCTTGATCTATGCTGTGGCAGGGACGTATTAGGGTTAATAGAGACGATTTTTCACTAGATTTCTTAAATTGTACTTTGGCCTTTACGTTCTACTGCTGGAAACCTTTTTGCCTTTAACTATGACCTATGATGGCTTCAGAGTCCTAATGTAGGGCAGGTGAGTATAAGGCCATGTCAACTCTCCTCCTTCTCCGCGTAATTCCTTTATTAAGTAATCTTACTCATATAATAAAACTCTCGTGCCACAGTGTTTGTTGCCAAACTCATCCAAAACGGTTTAACCGATTTTCATGAAGTTTCATATTTGTTTGTTGAGTTTGAGAATAAGTCATAAGCTATTTTTATACCTTTTTTAAAACAATAGTCCACGTGGACGAGGTCGCGGCTGCTAGTTATATTATAAGAAGCAGCACCCTATTATAGTTTTTACATCTTTCACATTAATCGGTCAGAGTCAGTACTGATTAATAGGAAGAGTAATAATGAGAGTTAAGAATTCTTAACTATCAAATCACAAAAATCAATTTTTATAATCCCGTATGATACTTTTTTAATATCATACAAAATAATTATGCATTTTTTTTGTGTAAAGATGATACCAGAGAGTGCAACTTCGTAGCAGCAGACGCAATATTTCTACAGTTCTGCCAATTAGAACACATTATGTTCATATACGAGTAGTTCCATTTGCAACTAGAGACGTGCAAAAATATCAAAACATCTGTCAACACCCTTAACTACAGCCCTGTGTCTCGCCCACATTTTTATCTTACAAAGTGCTCAAATAGACACGGGGAGAACTTTGCGGAAAATTCATCTCTCGAGAAAGGGCAAAACCGCGTAACTCCCTATCTAAAGACACAGCAGAATAACTTCGAAGATAACAGTATTACGGTTGATTTTCCTTTGGTTTTTGTTGACAAAAGGTGACGTTAGACGGAGCAGTGGCATGCTCAACACGGGCTGGTATAAATGTATGAAGGTACATTAATCTAAACAGACGTATGTTCCTTTGTGGAGGGCAGAGTTGAAATGGCGTGAAAATATGACTCGTTATTTATGTCCTACATCAGGTCGAGATGAAATTTCGGCTCCAGCTTTTGTTTTATAAATATTGCACGGTCCGTTTGTGAGGTAATTCGAGTGATTTATATCCAGTTATAGTTTATCTGATATATTGGCTGCGCGTATTGAATTATCGATATAAGAGGCTGGGGTAATGGAGCGTGAGCAACGTTATTATGTTTTATGATGGAGGTAAACGATGCTTTGTTGTTTAGGTGAAGTTAAAATGAGATTGAATTGTTTGATGTTCATATGAAATATTGAGTAATGTAGAGTAGATAGGAATCAATTGACGTAAATTCAAATTATGAAGCGATTGATCATAAAAACTGTTTTTTCGTTTGATGAATGTGAACTACCTATAAGTTAAGTGCCTTGAGAATCTTGGTCTAATTTCTACTCACTAAGTTTTAGTAACGCGCCTGTCTCTTATGGTTCCTAATGTTCATCATCATATCACCGGCCTTAGTCCAATTTTGTATGAGGTCTTCCTATTTTCTCTTTGTCTCTTACATCGAGATATTTCACTCTATCATAGATAACTTCTACATACATTTCACTATCAGTGATGAAACGTTCATCCATGACGTTTTAGCCCCTATCAACGTCATCGCCCAGATTCGTTTCCGGTTCCGTCAACTTGTATTTTTTTAATTATACCATAACATAACAAACGATCACGACAACAAACTGAACGAGGTATTTAAAAATTATTTACTTTAATATAAAAATGTCACTGCCATAGTGAACGAAACATACAAAAACCTACATTTTAATGAGTGAATCAAAACGTGCCGCTCATTTCACAATGAACACGAAGTATAAATATTAAATAAATAAATAAATAAAATTAATAAATAAATAAATATCCCTGGACATTATTCCACACAGCGCCATCTAGCCCCAAGTGAGCCAATTATAGTTCGTTATTATGGGATCTAGACAACGGATAAACATACTCAAATACTTTTTCTTTTGTAAATACATACTTAATATACATAGGAAACACCCAGACCAATACAAACAGACATGTTCATGCACACAAATGTTTGTATTGTGCGGGGATCGAACCCGCGACCTTTGGTGCAGTAGTCGACTTCTCAACAATTACACCAAGACGGTAGTCAATAAATATTTTTATGTATCATATTTATAATTATGTGATTGATAGGGAGCCAGCGGTAACGTTCAGCTGCAACCCCATGCATCAGCAGCCACGACCACTCTGCCAAGAGTGCCCGACTAAGAAGACCGTAAATCTTAATTACCTACTTGAATTTGATTTTATTTTTGTCACACCGCCAGCACTTTTGCTGCTTAGCCTGGTAGAGAATGTCTTTTTCGCATTAAATCCGACTTTCTTACCATTCAATGATGTAAATATACCGGCTACACGGGACCACACTCAGATTCAGGGTTACGAACTCCCGACTCCAAGTATTTTCACCACTAGGTCACGACGCTCCTTAAAGTTATCGTACTTGCATCCAGCGCAACCCTCTCACCATTTCCAAATATTTATTTAATTTAAAAACCAGATAAAAAACGTCATGTTTTATTAACCACGTCAATTCGCAACATCAGTGGTTGACGAGCGCTGAAGCGAGCCGCCATCAATAAGTGCTTAAAAGTGACAAGATTTATTTCTTATTCAATTTAAAATTCGCGTCAGAGCAGACAAAGCCAGGCTGACGGCATAAACAGCCTGTCTGTGCGGAGGTAGATGTGAATGATCATAAATCTATCTTTGAGGATGTCTTGGGAACAAAAGGCGGTTTTGCAGATAGATTACGACTGGCAGTTGTAGCCTTGGTCTACATATCATTGTAGGTTAAAGTTATAAGGTATAGACTTAAAGATAAGATATACTTTAATAGTATTTGTAACCTTCTTCTGATAATCACGGGTCGTCTTAAGTCTTAAGATAGGCGTGAAAAGGTACTTATAAAAGCCTGCAAGATGAGATTGAGCCGCCCCAAAGTAATTATCATCTGGACCTTATGGCTGCATCCCATCAGGTGGATTGAGGTTATCTTGAGGACTACAATTGAATACTTAAAAAAACAGACGTTATTACTTTGAATTTTTAAGTGAACATGTATTTTTGCTCGCCTTGTTGGCTGTCATGTTCAATGAAAATGCTTATTTCAATTTTAAGCCTTTCACCGCCGTCGGTCACTTTAACAATCGAGTTCCTATTGTTTGTGACCGGCGTGGCGCTCAACGTGTTAAGGTAACATACCTAATATTGCACTAGTAATCTTATGACCAAAAGTTGTGACGATCTTGCGAAAATCTTTGAAACTTTGCCTCTCTTTGGAACTCTATGCTTGCAACAATCTAGTTCAAATTATTTCTAAGAACTAAATTTTATTTTCCTCTCTTTTCACCAAAAGCCGTTTCACCTCGTCCCATCAGAGTATTTGATTGGTTGAATCGAATTACTTTGCGTCAGTCAGAAACGTATCTCGCACATTATCGATAGCCTATCCAATTACAAAGACCAATAATCGAACCAAAGAATGGAGCATTGATTTCTTCTACCTGCCACTCAGTTGGATTGTCTCGAATCTGATACCAAAGTCAATACTGCTGATCTTTATGATAAAATAGATGACATAGACCTTAATGGTGAAGAAATAGAAGTGTTTTTCGAGAAAAATAAATGATTTTAAACGGTAGATGGAAGGTTGTTGGTGAGCAATGACGGGTGCACAGATTGATTGACGGCTGATCGAGATAATTGAGCCTGATCGGCTACTGGATAGGGTTGAGATACAGTAAGCAAGGTAGTTTGATTATTTGGTTGTCTACCTTTGGAATGACGACTATAAAATAGCGGAATTAATTGCAAATGGAGGTGATAAGGATCTCTTATCAGAAAAGGGTTTACTTTTTGTGCTTTAAACTAAACATTAGCCTTCACATCTCACTGCTGGGCATAGGGCCCACTTAACTATGAAATCATAAGAACCAAACTCCAACAAGAGGGCAAGTAACATTTATTTACTAAAGACGTTTTCATGCAACCTGAAACTTCTGACTAGACTCAAAAAACGTGCTTTTAGAGTCATGTAAACTGGTTCACACTCCTTTAACAGGTTCACTGTCCACAAATACATAACAATTAAAAGTTAATTGTTCGCAGCCCACTTGTGGGCTGTGGACTTTGAACCTGTTAAAAGCACAGTGCTAACCTAAAATACAAGTTTGTTCGAGGTGATAACCTATGAAACATTCAAAAATATGTGGTCACTTATCAATCTCAATCCATGACTTAAAAAGTTTCTTAAATCCATTATAACTACAGGGTAATGTGTAAGTAGCACAATAATAAAATTAAAAATTCATCTCGGCGACGGCAGCGCGATAAAAAATATTTATTTATCGCGTTCATTACGACAGAATTATTATAATGACGGCCGATTCGTTTGCTTATCCGGTAGCCGATTGTGGAACGCAGTCATTTTGTAGCGTCAGAAGTGAAGTCAGCAAAAAAATCTACATGACATTCAAAAACAAACAAACAAAAGTAACTTCATTCGAATAGACCTGTTACAAAGTACTTTCAAATCGTCAAATCTAATCAACAAAATATACTTAATAATAGACATGAATACCATAATATGAATTGTATATATTATTATGCTGTTCTTAAATAAATGTGACGCTGCCACAGGATCGTAAAGTTGTACTGAAAAGAACTGGCAAGAAACTCAGCAGTTACTCTTTTCAACTGTTTCTCTTTTTTAAAATATCGAATCATTATGTGTGTATCTATAATATTTCAGGAAGTATTTCAATTCTTGTAAGATTCCTAATCTTTCTAAAGAAAGGATTATTTGAGAGTAATTTGAAATTATTAAACAAAAATTGGTTAAGGATCACAATAGAGTTCTGTCCAGATAAACATTAAGGAGATAAACTTAACCTAATCTTTCATAGGATTGAATGCTCGATAATACTATGTTATGGCAATGACGTTACCTTCGTAGCCGTTTAGGAAGAGACGATAATATTTTAGGAAAGAAGTATTGTATTAAATAAGTTGAGCTGCTACAACTTTAAATTAAAATAAATGAAATTCGTCTCTCACGTCTATGGTAAAATTTCTGCTTTGTTTGGAGTCAGGTGATACCTATTGCTACCCAGAATTTTTTTACATTTTTACTTCACTTATCTTGCTATCCATACTTACATATCAGAGATCACCGGCCGGTTGCAAGTCAGTAATTGATATACTTTTGACAGCGGCAGATATTTCAGTCGAGATAGAATAGTCGGCGCGGGCGCAGCAACAATACGAGATACCGTGATAGTGCGCTAGTGATGATTAGTGATGCGCAAATATCGATAGTTTGGTCATCGAAGGATCATGATAATAATTTATTCATCGTACCTATTCATTTTCTAACGAAGCAAAAAATAATAATATTCAATTAGGAAATTGTTGGATTAAAAATTATTATCTGAAGATGCTGTCGTATATTTAAGTATAATCTGACAATTAACATTATTAAACGAAATGTGAAAACACTTTAAGCTAGGGTAACTGCAGTACGCAGTGGCTTTCTTAGATTTTCATTTATAATGCCAACATTGATTTACATTTAGTCTAGCCTGAAACGTTTCTATCGTAGACTATAATTTTGGTGCTGTTTAAAATATTGTTTTATTGTAATCTACTGATGAAATTGCCAGGCTATATTTGCACACTGGAAAGCAAGTCAGATGAAAAATATATAAAAATTTTGTTTTTTTTGTTGAGTAGTAGATAATTTCTATAAGCCTTTTCCCAGCAGAACTTCAACCCGGTTATACGCAAATTGTAGTACAAAGTTTGGTGCTTTGACACTGCTTACAGTTACAGTTTCTAATTCAACATACAACATATTTTAGCTTATCACCAAAAAATATAAAACATCAACGAATGCAAAACAGAAAAATATTGAATACTTTGACCAACACGCAATTTTAGCATAGTAGTATTTGCATGACATTTGATAGTAGGCTCAGCGTGGGACACAACCACCATGAAGTAGATTGATGACCTAACTAAGGATACAAGATGTTGGTGGTGCATCCACCTATAACCAAGCCGACACAATTTAGTCGTTCGATGTGTTGCAAAAGTTTAGAAGAGGGCTATTACACAAGTGGTCGCGGGCTCGTTTCCCGCACAGTTCAGATATTTTTGTGCACGAACATGTCTGTTTGTACTATTTCAGGTGTTTTCTATGTATTTTATGTATGTATTTACAGAAAACAAATGAATTTAAGTATGTTTATTCGTTTTTTAGTGTTTCATAGCACAAGTATTTTAGTTTCTTTCTTAGTTTGTGTGTAATAATGTCCAGTCATATTTGTATTTTAAACATCTGTATTGGTTTAGTTTAACAGTAAGCTTTTCACAAAAGGAAAAAAAGTTTGTTAAAGGAGTCACGTTAAGGGACTATCGACAAACTAGTGGCATTTTTCACTTCTAGGCACATCACTAGCGCTAATGAAAGTAGCACTTATTTGGACGGTTTGAGATTTGTAGGATAACGTCGTCCAGATATGCAAGGGTGATTGAATTATGTAACTGATTCTATCCACCTATTTATCTTATCAGTTTTAGAGCTACTGTTAGACATGTGTCTATTATACATTACGCATGAGAAGTGAATTTGGTAGCGTAGAATTTGTGTGTAACCTGAAACACTTCAAAAAGAAGTTAAAATACTAACTTTGATTTAGGTACCACAGCTCTAAAATAAATGCAGTTTTTTTTTTACTTTTGCTCTAGGAATATTGGACTTTTAAAGTAAACAAAATACTATGATAACATGAGTCCATGGGGCAAGCTAGCAGTCTCACTATTGACCCACCAACCCGCACTGGACAACCGTGATGGGCTAACAGTCCAAAACTAAGAAGAAGAAGAAGATGGAGAAGTGGAAGAGAGGCTTTTGCTCAGCAGTGGGATCAAAACTGCTAATAATAATATAATAATAATAATGATCCTTTGTTTTTTTTTGTACTTTGAGAATTGAATACTGTGATGATATCTTTTTGTTTGAGTCTGAAATACCCATCTTCACTTGTAAATATATTTTAATTTTATAATATACCTTGCAAAAAACAAGCAACTAAGCATCTACTAATAAAAGAGGCCGGACAGACAGACATCGCCCAGAGCGATGGTAGCATATAATTTAAGGAAACTGCAGGGCACGGCTACCCATTATAATATAAGCCGTGATTATACTGACGTTATTATCAGAAAATAGCTTTGTCGGTTTGTTTGTAACTTTAAACTTGATTGCATATCAGTTCTCGTTAACACTGCATTTATTTCTTTTAAATAAAACAACTTTACGGATTCTACTCGCGGTGTTATATTTTCTTTCATTTTCTAACCCGACGTTTCGACTCCTTTACAGCAGTCGTGATCACGGGATGACAAAGATGTTCTATGTCAGAATCCGTAAAGTTGTTTTATTTAGATGTATAGTGTTCGCGTAAATATTAGAAAACATTATTTATTTCTTTTGTTTTTTGTGAAGAAGGTATGCAAAAATATGGCAATTTAAGAGCACATTCTGTTTTATTAGACTGTTGCCGCTTGGAAGCAAGACGGGTGTTGCACTATCTTGAAACAAAGACAGTGGCACAGTATAACCATACAGTAGGCTATCTAAGGCCGCCCGCCGAATTATTAGCCTAGCGTGCACACAGACACGCGGCACAGCCCGTCCGTATTGCCGCCTCCCTATGCCTCCCTATTTTATGCTAGCGTGTGCGTGAAATTGCGTGTGCGTGATATCGCGACACGGCGCGCGATGCGCACGCACACATTCAAACCCAGAGTGGCACGATTGTATGTAGATAGCTTAGTGTAAGATTATACTGTGACAGTGGCAAACAAGCATACGGACCGCCTGATGATAAGCATTTGCTACAGCTCATGGATGCTACCCACATGAGGGATATCATTATACAACCCTGCAAGCTCAACGTGAACTTCTCGGTAGTAGGTAACAGTTGTTTGTAAGTATGTTTTAAGTTGTACGTTTTTTTATGGTTGCTATTTTTATTTGTTATTTTCCAGAAATATTTTCTTTCTGGAAAATTTTCGCTCCATAATTTGGTTAATATATTTTTTTAATGTTTTCTAATATTTACGCGAACACTATAGATCGAAATAAAACAACTTTAGGGTTTTTTTTGCTTACTTCCTGACGGAAAAAAAAGTTGAATATGGTATTTGACCAAACTACAATTTTATACGTATACGGAAGTTTTATGTTGTCCATAATTATGATAAAGTACCTTCTAACGTTGTTTAAAATGGTAATTTGAGCCATACATATACCTGCTAATTACTTTGCAGTAATTATCGACCTCAGAGCCCTATCCCAGAGGTAATTCTTAATTGAGCTTACTATTGTTTAATTTACAAAATGGCTGGCTGACCTCATTTGCAAAATGCAGGGTGTAGTACTGAAATTACAACCATTTGTGTTGTGGACGCGGAACTAATAAGAGGGGAGCTTTTTAAACAATTTGAAATGGAGTAAGTTGATTATTATAGTTTATTTTTATAAATTCATAAGTTAAAACCATGGCATACTTACGGAGAATTCATTAATTGTTTTACTTAACTGTACCTCATAATTATTTCGATCCCGTGTTTTGTTCATTTAGTGATGTGTGTTAAATGATGGTTTGTTAGTCGATATTTAACTTGTGTTTTTTTATATTTTAAATATTTTTATCAATATGTGCATATTGTGTATTTATTAAATTTGTTATTGATTCTATTTACATTAAGTGAGGTGATGCACTATATCAAAATATAATTATGTTAATGTGTGCATAGTAATTTATATCTATCAATTTGTTTTTCACTTTATAAGTCTTACTTCACACCGTTCTGATCTGCACACCGTTTTATTAAACTTTGGTCTAGTGAGGAAAGCATCCGCATTGAATCTACTATCTGTAATTTACTTTGTGAGCAATAAATACAAATACCTTAGCTGTCCTAACCATCACCACCGCAACACCCAGTGGCAGGCAATGGTGATGATGTCAGTAGAGCGGCAACGATCGCGGTTGTAAAGCAATACACGCCGGGTCGGAGATGGGAATGGACCACTCTGACCGAAATTTAGTGATGTATTTTTTTGGCATCTCCGTGTTTCAAAAAGCATGTTATACAGTTGGTTCCATTTGTCGCCGCTAGAAGTCAGTCCTCAAGCCTAGTCGGAGGCCTTAGGGCCTCACCTTACACCTCTCCAACAACCAACAACCTTATACCTCAACCTCATATAGAGGTGAGGCCTGTGCCCAGCAATGAGACGCATTTAGGCACTTAATGATATTATTCCTAATCTTATATTATTTTTGTTTCAGAAACGAGGTAATTCAAAATTCACGTCCAATATACGGTGCAGTTTGCATGAGAAAACAGAGACGAAAGCGGCAAAAACGACTCCTGACCGAACTTTTTCTGGACTTCGCAAAGAACACCACTCTTCATGGGTTGAGATATATTACAGAAAGTGGAATGTATTTAGTTGAACAGTAAGTTTTCAATCACATCCAGGAAGCACCAACTAGTTCTACAAAGACCAATCTTTGTAGTCAACTACATGAGGTCAGCAAATAGATAAAAAGCAAATATTTATCGTTATTTATTAATTCATTTATTTATTATGAACAACAAAACTTAAAAACTGCAAAACAGTTTGAATGCAGGATCAGCGAGTTAACTTACATAAACCACAGATTATAAATATACTATCTTACATTAATTATCAAGACTAAGTATTTATTAGGTTATTCAAGTGGTAGTAGACACATGAAATGCCTTCTAATCGTATTTTTGAACGTAATTAATTTAGGTTCTAATAATGATAGTAATTTCTAATTTCTTATGATTCTTCATTTATCTTTGACAACCGATTTGGTGTAATGGTTAAGAAATTAGCTCTTCCATGCTTGAGCTACCTGTCTTAAGTCTTTACAAAGATATTAGATTAAAATTTAAGTTATAATGTTTTATAAAATATATTTTCTGCAGGATATTCTGGTTCTTGACATTCGTCTTGAGTGTTGGCCTGGCATGTTACTTCATTTACGACGGGTGGCAGAAGTGGCAGAGCAGTCCAGTTATTGTCAGCTTCAACGCAAAACATGTTTTTGCCGATGAGGTAAATACATATTAACCTATCAACAAAGCAAACTAGATATTTACAAAATTTACATACGCACAAACCATCACGCCCCCTTCCTCACGCACGGGGTAGGGAAATACCACTTCTTCCTATTTACTATGATATTGACATACAGTACATTAATACTTCGTACATGCTCTGCGGTTAAACGTACCTTGACCTGACCTTTACATTACTGAGAATTTCCTAAATTTGTCTAATTTACGGTCTTGTTGTGAAAGACCCCTGGAGTATCTGGAATTTATAATTTGAGTAAGAACCAGGCCATCTTTTGCCATAGATATTTCAGGATTCTACACATAACACAGAATCATGCTTCCATTTTTATAGTTTAAGGTGAAACCACATGAGATTTGATCTTGACCATGACATTTTAACATAAGATACAATGTTACTTAAATAAAAAGTTGATCGTTCATTTTAGTTTATTATTTACAGGTTCCATTCCCATCAGTGACAATATGCCCGCAAGTTAAATTCCTACAATCTACGTTTAATTATACTGAAGTTGTCGATGCTTATGCGGAAGACCCTATTGCATATAAAAATAATAAGTAAGTATGTATTTCTTGCTTTTCTTTAAATTTTTATGGTCACTTACTTAAAAATCGTTCAAATCAGAATATGTATGGTACATATTTACATACGTCGGCACTATTGAAAGCGCCATGATCCCGGAGCCGAGATATCAGAAAATCCATTTGAAATCCTTGTAGAAGGCAGCAATTGTTTCGTCTTGTTGAATCCCAGTGATGAACACCCACGAATTTGCAAACGTCTATCAACATTGAGCACGTCTTCAAACCCATGCCATCCCGTAATGCGTCTTTAGAACTGAAAGTGACAGGCTTATTTAATTATTGCTATTGAAATGTTCTTGAAAATCACTTTAATGAATAGAAAACTTAGAGCTATGAAAAATATTTTGGGTGCGTTTTTCAAAACCCTCATAAGTCCCACTTCCAGGCGAAGCCCTGTTTACTTGAGAGCTGCAGTTGTGAACATGCTAACAAATATAATATGTATTTATACCATTTTTTGTTATTTTAGGAGCAATTCAGATAAAATTCGAACAGCAAATGCAATAGGACTTATTTGTGACCTCAAGGGGATAGTTGAGTTGGACTCAGAAAAAACGGATCATACAGCCATAGAAACATTGCATAATGTAAGTATTCTCAATTGCTTTGAAAGATAATTATTTCTTAATTGATTTAAAAAAAAATGAGGTCACCGTGCACGCAGTTTTTGCATTCTCGTCAGTATCATCAACTTACTTATTTAATTGCTGTCGTTACTTCTATAAATCTATTGCTTATAATCAACATGAGAGTTGATGAGAGCCGTGGCAGAAGCCCAGTGCACAGTGGGGCGACGGCGATTTTCTGGGTATAACACTCTGGTTTAGAACCCATGGCCGTGGAGGTGCCTGTTGTAAAGCACCACACGCCGGGTCGGAAATGGGATGGGTGACTACCCCGACCGGAATTTAGTTATGTGTATTTCAGGCATC
The DNA here is from genome assembly GCA_950022985.1 of Udea ferrugalis. Lineage (NCBI taxonomy): Eukaryota > Metazoa > Arthropoda > Insecta > Lepidoptera > Crambidae > Udea > Udea ferrugalis. Next base: position 17,654,916 of record OX465522.1, read on the forward strand.
TCTCTGCACGTTAAGCAGTTGGTCCCGGTTGACGTCGCTAGATGTCAGTCGTTTAGCTTAGTTAGAGGCCCTAGGGTGACTTGATTACATCTGACATTGAGGTTGCTCACTAACCTTCAACCTCTCCAACAACCCACTCTTAGCCCGCGTGTTGGAGTATTGACTTGTTCCACCTCATAGTTGAGGTGAGGCCTGTGCCCAAGTGAGACGTATATAGGCCGTATGTGTAAAACCCATGTGATCCCGAGTTTAAGGTCCCGAAATGTAGGTTGGTAAATGAAGTTGTGCATTTTTCTTTTTTTCTAGGTGTCCGTTGACTACAACACAATTTTCACGACGTGTAAATGGCGAGGTCAGGATTGCGATGACGATTTTTTCAAGACAGTTCTAACTAAGAACGGCATTTGTTTCAATTTCAACGGGCTCATGGCTAAAGAGATTCTTAAGACTGAAATGTACGTATATTATGCTTATATTCTACTGTTATTTTACGTTGTACTAATCTTGGCAAGTTTAGGTATCAAATGCTTTAAATCTTGGTTTCAGCTTACAAAAAGAATACAATTATACTCTTGCATCAGAAGAAATAAGGAATTGGACCATGGACGAAGGTTATAGCCACAAAAAACATAAAGATGTATTTCCATATAGAGGAAGAGTAAGAACACTGCTTAGTTTGTAAATAAACATACATAGTAAAATTGCAGGCCATGCTATTTTAATTCAAGTTTCTGTCTTTACGTTCAGTTTTAATGTGTTTCATTCATTTCCAGGATAATGGCGGAGAACCGAATTTATTACTGGAATTAAATAATTTCGACAAAGACAAAGATGCAAAATGTAATGCCCTCTATAGCGGTTATAAGGTGAAACAATATTGCAAGTGTAGTTGTCATTTAAGACTCTGTAACTACAACGTTACACTTTACTTTAAATAAGTTCACATAAGGTTATGTTTACATTGAGGTCCAGTTTTCTACATATAATATGAAGGCGTTAATTTATCTTAATAAATGTTCAAGAATAGATCAATATCTTGGCTATTCTGTGTTTTTAGTTATATCTTCACCACCCTGCTGACTTTCCTCAAGCCGTTTTGTATCACTTTGCTGCTCTACCTAAGCAGCTGACATCAATGGCCGTAAAATTCACAATGGAAACTGCTCGCAGAGACGATATGAAGAAATATCCAGTAAAAATGTACGTTAAAAATGATGAACAATGAAACCGTACGTACTATGATTAGTTGAAGAAATACACTTCATAGTCGATTTTACTTTGTTGAAAACTCTGTCATCATCGTACAACTACGAACATAGTTGGATAATTATTTTCTTACCTCGTGTTTACTTTAAGACGAGTACCAGTTTTCAAATTATGATAATGAGCTGATGTTGATTCCAGCTATTTTGAGCAAAAATCAATCTTTCAGATTAGAGTAGTATCATTTATTGGTGAAGTGGAACTGATAAAGTCGATTCAAACTATTTTGTGTTTGATCGCGTTTTGATTCTATTGTGCTTTGTAAGTGACTTATTTATGTAAAACACCTTTTTCAGACGTCAATGCTATCTGCCTGAAGATAGGCCACTTAAATATTTTAAGATCTACACGTATAACAACTGTAAATTGGAGTGTCTGACACTTTTCACGTACAAACACTGTGGCTGTGTATCTTTTTATATGCCGTGTAAGTAATTTTCTATCTGAACAAAGTAAACCATATTACAACAAGTATTTTATACTCTCATAATTCTCTGATCATCGAAATGATAATAAGATATCCAACAGTGTGCACGAGAAAACCTGAAATCATCAAAAAAACATTTGAATTTTAATCCGTGCTTTTAAATAATATAATGTCAAGGTCTGTCTTTTTAGAAAATTTTGTTGAACATTTGGGTATTGTTACGATGAATCTGGTAACTTATGTATTTTTTTCATTGACAGTTACCAACAGCAGGGAAATTTGTTCAGCATCAAAGATGGATTGCGTCAGTCAAGCTGAAGGTATCTTTTAAATTATTTTGTCTGAATCTTCAAACATTGGTTGTTTTATTTACTTTGTTCAAATAGACCTAACATGGTACTTTCAATGATATTTTATTGTTTTTGTTTTACAGCAGATTTTACGGAGTTAGATGAAGAGGATGCGAAGAAGTGTGAATGTCTTCCTGCTTGCAATTCTATTCAGTATGACGCAGAAATACACAAAACTGACTACAATTTGGGAGTTCTTTACGAAGCTTTCATAGCAAAGATGTTTAAGGAACAATTTAACGAAACGTACGACCCAAAAAGGTACCACATTTTTCTGTACACCGAATATACTAAAAAGTATTTTTACGAATAAATAGGAAAGTGGAAGTATCTAAAAAAACTGAATGGAGCTGTCAAGCCCATACTCTGTCAAGCAATGCGCATAACGCTGGTATTAATTGGCCTGCTAAGCGTTCTTTTATGGACTTCTTTTGAAAATAAACAAGGAGAGCTTAAAATTATGAAAAGGAAGTATGTAAAAGCAATAAAATTTCCAATGAATGATACTAAAACCACGTGGCACCCTGATCTCTGTACTTTGGCGGAGAACCCTAACAATGTTTCACAACAACGCTTCACCGCGACTCGTTGAGACCTTTCCCCAGCAGTGGGATCTCAACTGCTTATTAAGATAAAAAAGCTAAAGTAGATCTGTTCTCAGTAGTCAACCATGTAATTTTACTTCTAGCAACACAGAATCGAAGGTGGAGATATTCTTCAAAGACCCAATGTTCATGTCGGTACACCGATCGGAATTGTTTGGTTCCACTGAATTCTTGGGCACCTGTGGTGGAATTCTTGGCCTTTTCTTCGGATTTTCTTTCTTGAGCCTCGTGGAGATCTTCTATTTTTTAACTTTCAGGTAAGAAAACTATCTATCACTGACAACCTAAATTGATTAACAGTGTTTAAGGATTTAAACTGACTTACACTCAAACATCAAAAACTAGGTAACAAAAAGTTTATCTCTCATCCATTCTCATTGTTGTCAACATTTCCAAATAAGTGACAAAAATCGTCAATCACTTAAAAATGATTTTAGAAGGTTTTGATACTTAAAGACTAAATTATTTTTTTGTGTCTTCATAGTCAACTGAAAACACAACCTCACGAAAATTATACTTCTTATTGGAAAACATAAGAATTTCTCTAACAAGCGACAGCACTTAACAGACTTCTAGCACACTGTTTAAATAAATGCATTTTGTTATTTTTCAGAGTCTACAAAACCATAAGATCAGATTTAAAAAAAGAGAAAGCAAAAGCATCGAAGGATGCGGAAAAAATTGATGAAAAACGTTTTTAGATACAATGATTTAATGATAAATTCAAAATGTTAGTGCGGTATGTTAGGTTAGTGTGTACCAATTTGGTGTAATTGTTAAGAAGTCGGCTACTAAACCAAAGGTCGCGGGTTCGATCCCCGCACAGTACAAACATTTGAGTGCATGTACATGTCTGTTTGTATTAGTCTGGGTGTTTTTTATGTGTATTTAGTATATATTTACAAAAGAAAAAGTATTTAAGTTTGTTAATCCGTTGTCTAGTATCCCATAAAATCGGACTTAATTGGCTTATCTTGGGGCTAGATGGCGCTGTGTGGAATAATGTCCAGGGATATTTATCTACCTTTGTATCATTGTGATCATCGTTAGCTTACAGTATATTTAGAGATAATTATCATTAATTAACGATGCATTGTGCACTGCGACGTCTGTTTCCAATTTCAAGACTTCAAGTTTTTTTTTCAATTTACTCGCGCTTTTGACCACCATCTCACCTGATCTTAAGTGATCATGTGGTCTAAGGTGGTACATGCCGGCCTAACAAATGGCTGTTCACTCTCTTCTTGAAGAGGCCCAAGTTGTATTCTTGTGGAAACACTTCAGCAGGAAGCTCATGATGATCTCACCGAGAACTTTAGGAGTATCACCCCCGCATTAGGAGACACTTAAAGGTTTTAAATATATTAACCCCCTAATTCACAAACGTCAATCAACGCTAAGCACGCGCTTCCGCTCATGCTATCAACTATATTTCTGAGGGATGCTCAACGTTGATTTTCGTTTGTGAATTCAGGGGTTTAAGTACCAAATATATGTATGGGTGTACCTGATTTCTGTGTTATATATTTGAATCCTAGGGATTAACCTAGGTACTAGCTAGCAAAGGTATTAATCTAGTCATTTGATGTGTACTACTTACTACTACTTAGTTTGTAAGATACTACAAATTGTCAGGAATATTAACAATATCAATAAAAAATGTTATAGCTACCTATTTCATTACTTGGTAAGTTGTAGAATTTACTTGTAGTCACTTATACGGTTGTTTCAGGCTTTAAATATAATTTATTTGATATTATGATGTTGGTGAGCTAAGGTATATTTTTAATGTTAAGTTGCTTAAGTTCCATTTTAATTGTGATTAGTCGATAGTACGTTTACTCGTTTAATTCGTTAATTATGAAAAAAATATTTAAAAAGCCTTTTATTTTAGGCAGATTTTACAAAAAGTAGTTCTGATTATATACATATATTTTTACATGATAATTATACTCCAGTGTTAGCTTGACTGTTTTGAAATAGGTATACTGCCAAGCTGGTCTAGAAGATGACGACCAAAATTTATTTAATAATCTATGTGTTTTAGAACACTGATCCATGTATATATCGCATCATTCGGTTTTACAGCTGAGTTTCTTGCCGGTTCTTCTCAGTACAGAAACAACTTTCCGATCCGGTGGTAGCATCACATTTATTTAAGTACAGTATATTTATCGTTTACACTTAATATTATGGTATTCATGTCTATTATTAAGTATGATTTGTTTGTTAATTCGATTTGACGATTTAAAAGTACTTTGTAACAGGACTATTTAAATAAAGCTATTTTTGATTTGATTTGATTCATGTCAGAAATTTGACATTGGCAGAATATCCTTAAGGAAAGAGAGTTCAGGCAACAAAATAAAAAAAATCGGTCAAGATGGTCACCCATCCAACATACCTACCTAACTGCGGCTTCCCATCGGCGATCTACAAAGTCACCACCGCGTCACAAGCACATATATTAAAACTAAGCTCAAACACACCATCTGGTTGAAGTCATTAAGTTGGCGTGTATAGTAAGTGAGGAGACGGTCCTAACCCGTCATTAAGGAGATGAGCGCCGATCAATCATTCGGAGTGATTGAGATAAATGAAGCTCATCACTAAAACGGGGCACCAGGCCTCACCTCAACTATGAAGTGGAACGAGCCATACTCCATCACGCGGGCTCAGTGCGGATTGCTGGAGGAGTGTAAGGTTCGTGAGCAACCTTAATGTCAGTTGTTATCAAGCCGCCCTAAAGCTTCTGACTCGGCTTAACGACTGACATCTAGCGACGTCAACCGGGACCAACAGTTTAACATGCCTTCCGAAGCACGGAAAAGCCCGAAATACACATCACTAAATTTCGGTCGGGGTGGTCACCCATCGAATTTCCAACCCAGCGTGTGTTGCTTTACAGCAGCAATCGTCGCCGATTACTGTCACCACTGCGCCACGGGCACAAGCACATCTTATAGTAATGTATGTAAGTAGGTATATTATAATTTATTTTTATTTACGAACTTCGGTGTGTAGTTGCTTTATTATTATGTATTTTGTGTATGTTTATGGTTATTTAAATTTAATATGTCAAAGACACCGCCAACAATTTTTCTGCCTCACCCGATGGTTGACTGGTAGAGAATGCCTATAGGCATTAAGCTCTTCAATTGTACTTGTTTTCATTGTGCAATACAGAATAAATAAAATCTTATACTAAAACTAAGCTCAAACACAGCATCTGGTTGAAGTCATTAAGTTAGCGTGTATAGTAAGTGAGGAGACGGTCCTAACCCGTCATTACGGAGATGAGCGCCGATCAATCATTCAGAGTGATTGAGATTAATGAAGCTCATCGCTAAAACGGGGCAGAAGTAAACAAAAAATGACGTAAATATTGTAAGGATATGATTACATCATTATTTCGTATAGAATAAACGAATCAAACTATTTACTCCTAAGTGATGGTTTATTCCAGTCAGGACAAACATTTGAATATTTTATGTTTGTCTAGGTGTTTCATCTGTTTATGTACCTATGTTTAAAGAACTATTAAAGCATGTTTTACAACCTATAATACGCAAAGTGCAAGCTGAACTTACTTTGGAGTCAGGTGAGGATGAGTACAGATATTTCTCAGATATTTATTTAAATAATAAAGTCCTCCCTCTTTATTTCGCTGGGCCAGACGTTTATACGTAGTTAGCTTTCATTTCAATAGAACCAGTTGTTATTTTGAAAAAAAATCTAATCAAATCGGTTCGAATCGGTATGTATAATCTTCTTAAACAATTTTCTTTAAAAACACGATATAGATGTATTCTTTATCCTCCTATTAAAAAAATTTTTTTAAGAGGATAATTTACCATATTCAAGTCTGCTCTAACTATTAATTTTTGTTCAAAAGGGTGTTTAATTAATTTGAATACAGGTGAGATAAAATAGCCGTAACCTTGTAGTGTAAACTCAACTTTATCAAACCCAAGAAACGTCGCCGAACAAAGAGCACCCCAGCCGTGCATCAGCGGTTTTTTGATTAACCATTAACTCAACAAAATAACTGCATAATGACCGCAGCCATTAAAATGTTGCCTTGCATTATCCGTAATACTAGGGAGAGAATGATCGACAATGATATGCCTTTTTGGTCGGATAATCGTTGATGTGACACAGACTAAACAAATAAGTACAACAAAATGAAACTTGACTACTGAAAAATCACAGTTTTCAAAGTTTGAAGTAATAACATGGTCATCTAAAACAAAAATATGCCTGTTTGCTATAACGCTTATGATCGTTACTGCTAAATATATTGTTTCGTAAAGGAACGTACGTGGCATACAATCACGACAAGCATCTGTTTATTAACCTTTACCTTTTTGACCAGTCTGTTAGCACACACCATTCAAAGTGATGACTCTGTAGTGTCTTGATGAGATTTTTTTTTATTTTTTATAGTGGTCTTCAAAATGACCTCACTCCACCTAATGGGAAGCAGCCATGAGGTCCGGATATGGGGTTGACAAGCACAGTAATTGAGAACTACTTTTCTGGTCAATCTCATTTTGAAGGCCTACATAAATGCCTTGTTACGCCCCGTTTAAAAAACCCGGGATTGTAGAAAGAAGGAAACACATGCGCTGGAAGAGCGTCCCACGTCTGGGAAGCACGACACAGGAACGAGTCACCGAACCTTTTGGTGCAGGCCGACAGTCGCTGGATCGTGTGTGCTGGATAGTGGTTAAAGCATTTTAGAGTCTATGTGTATTTTATTTATGCAGTTAACCGATATTTACAGTTTTATTATTCGGGCATCGTCGCTGTGGAATGAAGTAAATGGTCCCGTGTGGTTTCGTTATATTTCGTCAAAATAGCTGGGCTCACAGTGATACGTAGAGACTGTAATCTGTTGATTTGGTTTAAAAATTGATTAAATATTTCTCAGACTTACAACATTTTTTTCGCCTGTGACCAAGATATCAACATCAAAACATAGTAATTTGTATCCAAACCGCTTATTAGTGAGTGACCAAGTCTGAATCACAACCATTAGACGCGTCGTGAGCTGCAGCTAACCGCCGGCTGCTGTCATCCATTATTATTGACTTAGCTTGTTTTGACTTTAGCAACTTTGTCTTCCAACTCAAAAAAATAAGAAATTCAATATAAAGGAAGGAAATATTGAGAATTGGGCAGAAATAATAGTTGAACAGGGGACGCGTAGTTAGTAGGCTTCGTGGCAGTCACCGCTTTCCTCCCCAACCATGGAGGGAGAGCCGTAGGAGATTTAATTCAGGCCTTTGTGTCCCACTCCCAAAAGGAGAGTCCCACATAACCTCGTTAAAAAGATTGTATATTTTTCTTACTGGTATCTTGCTGGTAATGATTTAACTAACTGCCTTGTTCAATTCAAAACCTTTTTTACAACATTAATTTTTAAGCTAAACTTTATCGATACCTTTTTTGACACTGTAGCCTAGAAGTGGGACATAGCCGATCAAATTCCAGAAAAAGACATCATACTTAGACTGATAATGAGAAGGCTAATAGATATCAGATTGATAACAATAAGTAAATACTAGGTAAATTCTAATATCAATGCTTAAGATATCATTTAAGTTCGATACAATTGATTACCGTTATAGAGATCCATCACTGCGGTGTCAGTTCGAAAATTACCAGATGGTCTTAAAAATACAACAACTTAAGTTTTACTATGGGCTAGAGACTCTAACATCTGATGTTTTTAAGGGAGCTTTAATGTTTTTATTCAAACTGCCATCGATGTGCTCTTTTTTGAGTCTTGAAACGAAACATGGCATAATGTGGAACTCAGGCGTAACCAATGGGCGCCCAGATTCGTTGCTGAACTATTTGTCAACCTTCCAATAAATGCGTTGCTTTATTAAAATAAGTGTATGAATCAGTAAGTAGAATTCGGAAAGTTGCTTTTATCAAGAAAGTAGCCAAACACGACACTGCATCAACGAAAAACTTATACATTCTAACGTCAGTTAAACCTTTGAATTACATGACATTTCTATTAAGCCAGAGCAAACTTCAAATTAAAACATAACATCCGACGCTTCAACAGACGCCCTCGAGGTGTGTTTACACAGTGGCGAGTGCTCGCGCGAGTGCACTTGCCCGGTAGCGAGTAGCGCGGTGTTGTGACAGGCTGCTAAGCAAACACGGCTCGAAAGCGACGGCATAATTGTGAACCATTGTGAACGTGTGACAAGATAGTGATGGGTGCTCGCCCGGTGATTTGAGAAAATGATTTTATGCAATGGCGTGATTATATTGAGCTTTGCAGCGTGTATTTACGGTAGCAGAGTGCTATTCAGAGCGTCAAACTTCAATTTGCTGTTCGTTGTTTGATTTTCATGTGAGATATCAAAGTATCTAATACAATATCTTCTAAGCCTAACAAATAAATGAAAAATGTATCATGATAAAAATCACAAATATCATATGATAAACACTCACAACTATAGCCCAAGTGGAGGTTGCCGACAAACAAGCAAACCGTTTAGGATATCCGCACTTTAATTGAACAAAACAAGGCTAGATTATAATGTTTGCTTTTTAGCAATGCGATACTGAAGAATCTACTTAGTTTTTTTTTAATTGATCATATTTCAAAGAATTTTGAAAACTCGAGACTGACATTGCTTTGGTTATATTATTGTGATAGGCTGTCTGCTTTTGATGCTTCAGTCGAATTTGTATTTGAAACCGCAGTTTCAGTTTTGATGAAAACTGGGTTCGATGGAATTCATTTTTGAGGCTCCGTATAACAACCGACAAAACTCAACATTTCTAAGCTCTTCACTAGTCCATAACTAACATAAACACTCAAGACTAAGTACATTTTTGTGTGATCGATGATCGGAGCGCGCCCCACGTCGCACTAATCGTGTTTGCATAGACAACTCTCCAACTGACGTTTTTAATTCCGCGGGTGGGCTAGCTACTGTTTGCATTCTACCTATGATTTGAACGCTCCTTCAAACAACACTTTTGAATTTGGAACGTCACCTCTGCATCGCTATTGAAAATTAAACACTGTCACTTGAGCTTTAAACTCATTTTTAAAAGACGTTCTATTTTTAAAGATGAAATATTTTTGATTTTATATTTTTTCTGATTGACAAATCAAAATAGTTTCAACTATTGCCGCATAGGGTTCATATTAGTACGTTACATGATTGTTGTTATAGGTGCAATATTGTCAGAAGATATTGTTTCAACAAATACGTTTTAAGTTCCCTTTTATAAGCAATGATAAAGATGTATTTTGTTCAAGTGTTTAAATAAGTCGCTACTGGTTTTGCTAATAATTTTTGGTACGAACCTCTGTTTCCAAAGACCACCCAGAGTTTTGCTCTGGTTTATAAAAAAAATGGTACTATCTTATCATTAGATAATCATTATTTTTTTTGTATTATTTCAGCTTCAAGGTGTAAAAAAGTTAACAGGATCTGATGGAAATCAGCGGATTGACGGTTTTTATCAAGCAATTCATTGTAAACTTTATATTTTGTAACACAATGAGTTAAAATATGGCAAATTGATGCAACCGGGTAGAGAAAACATTCAAATATTTGATTGATAATCTTAATTGATTTCAAGTCACTTGAAAGTCACATTTTAAAGTGTCAGGTCAGTTAACCAAACGCACACTGAACCTCAAATAAATACTTATAAAATCCACTTAAGGGAATACTCGCACCGGCCTTGTCACATCGAATCCTTTCAAAACCGATTAAGAGGCATATCTCAATTTGGTCCATGTGTTTAAAATTAAAATATCTTATTTAAAGCTTTGAGATAACGCACAGGGGCTCTCAAGATAAAAGCGATTAAGTTCTCACAGTTAATGAATGAAGGAGGTTGATCAAAGGCGCCGCCTTATCTCTTATCAGGAGTTAGTTCGGGCGACACTTGAGCCAATTGTATCAGCTGACTTATAAATGAAGCGTTAAAATTTGGGCTCTAAATTGGTACCATTTGTTACAATTTATTTATAATGAAAAGACATTACAGTTTGTCGACAATTTTATGTTAGTACATTAAGCAGTATTTAATTTATTTTTTTGATAAGACTGTACGTTTTGGCTGTCTTTTTTATTTTTACATATATCATTCAATTAAAACAATCATGCTTGTTTAACTCACAGGTTTATACATTTTTATTTTTTTCTCCTATTTGATACCTACAAGTACATTTGTGTTTTTTTTAAATATTGTACTAAGTCTCGCAAGAAACATCTGCTCAGATACTTGATTCACTTAGCACCCACAAACAGACCCAACGTATAAACCAATAAAGCAATTTGTATGTCCATTAATAGTTAGGTTATATAAATCATTAAAATAGGTTCACTATTCAACACTCTTGCAAAACGTTGTGTCCTAAACCAATTAAAATCAAAAAAACTTAAACACTCTGTCCCAGGAATAAATGCTTTTTGGCTTTCAGGGATTTCACCAAGGATTTAAAACAACCTTCAATTGAAAAGCCACAAGTTCCAAAGTGTGGCCATCCCAATCACCGCTCGCCGCCACATCTATCTCGACAGCGTCAGCCATCAATACGGCATTAATACCAGCTCGGCATCCATCACGCAGCAAAAACGTCTTTTCATTGTGTGCAAACTACGTGGTAAACGTCCCCTTAATACTTACATAAATAACCCAAAAACCACCTTAGATAGCCATCAGATAAAATTCATTTTCGATTGACGGCAACTCGTATTTGCACACTGAATGTCGTTTAGCGCTGAATTAATTCTCACCCGAGAATGCTCTCTAAACTTAGCAATTCAAAATTCAAATTCAACTGTTAACATTTCGAGATTCTGTCCTGAAAGTTGGTTTAGCAAAATTATGGCTTGAGAGTGAATGAATAGAGTTAGTTTTCGTATGGATTGAAGGTCGTTTGTTAAGGCGAGTGCTCAATTCACATATTCACGCGTCGACAATGCCAGCGCGGTTCGTGAAAAAGTGATATCAATCATTTGAGACGATGATAGATTCGCTTGTAAAGGCAGGTTCAGACGGTCGGAACAAGGTCAGTGCGTGCTACTTTAGTGATGAGGGGATTATTTGTGAATGATCTTTACGATTGCTGAATAATATTGATCGTTGTATTATAGAATAGAATAGAATATAATAATCTTTATTGCTTCATGTCAAGTATACAAGTTGGTACAAAATAAGATGAAATAGCGTTCACGACATGAGCCCCACAAGGGCGCTGCAAAATACAATTATTGAATTGAATTAATTAATATTAGTAGGAAGTTAGATCAAAAGCATTACAAAACATTCAACTAAATCTAAATTATGATTACAGACCATCGTTACCAATTATGTCCATTCAGACAGGAAGCAAACATGTAAATTTCAGTTGTCTAAGAATTCATTTATACTATAATAGCACTTATTTAATAGCCACTGGCGAAGCTTTCCAGTCATAAGTTTTGACGGTCCACATTTAAATTGATTTGGGATTTTATTGTACACCCTAATGCACATGCAGTAACAGCTTTTCTGGCAGACAGTGGTCCTTGGTTGAGACTCTAAGACCAGCCTGCCACTATCTCTAGTATTTCTCGGATACACATCGCTAGCCCTTTTGAACAATTCTGGATCTTGTACGACAAACTTAAAGATTTCCAGTATGTACATTCCAGTGACAGTGAGGATACCCAGACTTATAAATAATGGTTTGCAAGTTTCCAGTGGTCCCTTGCTACATATTGCCCGTATGCATTTTTTTTGGGCAATGAATACTTTTTTTACGTCTGTGCTATTACCCCACAGAAGAAGGCCATAACTGATGTTTGAAGCAACATAACCGTAGTAAGCAGACAATGTTACACTGAGTGACGTTTTCCTAGCTAACCGTCTTAGGACGAAAACATACCTATTAACTTTATCGCAGATCTTTTGAACATGGTTGGTGAAGTTCAAGTTTTCGTTTAGGACTATACCCAGGAATGTTGCATTATCCGCCTTTTTAATGCTTACATTTTTATACATTATATTAAGCCTGTCCACTGTTCTTCCTTTTACCCTAAAATTCACAAAATTGGTTTTGCTTAAATTAATATTTAGATTATTTGCATTAAGAAATTTAATTATATTATAAACTGTGTCATTAACGTCATTTTCATAATCCTTAAGGTCGTCGCAATTATTAGATTTAATTATAACGGAAATGTCATCTGCAAACATTATGCATTTGTTTTTAGTCACCTTTGGCAAATCATTTACATATAGCAAAAACAATATAGGGCCCAAAACACTACCCTGTGGCACTCCGAATTTATTCATTTGGTAGTTAGAGTGATTTGAAACTGCTTCATTTTCCTTACTTATTTTATTTATTTCAACGCACTGATGTCGGTTACATATATAGGTTTTTAGCCATGATAAGCAAAGTCCTCGGATGCCGTACTTTTCCAATTTATCCAGTAGCACATCGTGCACTACGAAATCGAACGCCTTGGACATATCAAAAAAGAGCACCGTGACCTTCTGTTTGCTGTCGAGGCTTGACATGATGTTATACACCAAGTCGAAGCACGCGAGTGTAGTTGATTTCCCCTTCTGAAAGCCATATTGGTTTGGTGCTATAACATTGAATCTCTGGAAAAAGTCAAGCAACCTTTTTTGCATGGCTTTCTCGAAAACCTTTGATATCACCGGTATCAGTGCCACTGGGCGATAATTACCAACATGCGATGTATCATTTTTCTTATGAATTGGTTTCACTACTGCGTATTTAAGAGCATTAGGAAAACATCCTGTATCGAATGACAAAGTTATTAGAAAGGTTAAAACCTGAGCCAGTTCGCTTTTACAGAACTTTATCACCCGAGTCGAGATTTCGTCAAAGCCGCAGGAGTTTGAGTTATTTAGTGACTTAATGATATTTATGGTCTCTGCTACTGTGACGGGTTCAAGGAAAATCGAGTTAGGCACAGAAGTAACCGTAGACATTACTTCTTGTCTTCTTTCTCGATCATACCTGTATCCATCACCAGGTAAATTTATAAAGTAATCATTGAAGATTTCCGCTATCTCAGTTCCATCAGAGATCACATTGTTTTCATGGTTTAGTTCAGAGATGTATTTATGACAAATATCATTTTCAGTTTCCTCTTTGACAAGTTTCCATGAGGCTCTACAAATATTTCGACTGCGCTGAAGGTACCTGGCATTGCAATTTTTTTGAGCTACCGATATGTATATCGCTTCAGCATTTTCGAGTATTTCCTATAAGTTTCTTTGTTGACACTGGTCTTATTTTTGTAGTATTTTAAGCGCAATAATCTTTTAGTTTTCGTACATTTTTTTAACCCCTGCGAAATCCATTTACTGTTTGAATTTGTGTTGTGTATCTTAACTCTCAGTTTCGGAAAGCAGGACTTATAAAGCACGTAAAAGAGTTCGCAAAACATATCAAATGCCTCATTCACATCTGTAGCCTGGTAGACATCTGAGAATGACAATGATCCCAAATACTCGCGAAACTTTAGTAGATTCTCATCACAGTAATCTCTCCTGTGTACGAACCAGTGTTTCTTGGTTTCTTTGTCTACTACAGGAAAGGACAACATTTGAGCGGTATTGTGGTCTGATAGACAAAGAGGTAATGTTACACCAGAAGCCAATTTTACATTACTCATGATATGGTCAATGCAGTTTCCACCTCTGGTAGGTTCGTTTATATGAAGCGTAAGGTTGAAATATTTTGCCACGTCCCTTAGGTGTTGGGATGCCTTGTCATCCACCAGCGTGTTAATGTTGAAGTCGCCTGCTACTATTACTTTATGGTGTGTAAACTTCTGAAACAATACGTGAAACAATATATCAATTGTGTAATTCAAATAGAGAAGCTATTGTACGACCTAATGAAGAAGCGGTGGTTTTAAAGCTAAGAATGGGTCCGACTGTTCCGATTTACAATTGGTTATGCCGACTTTCTTATTTTAGGGTTTTTACATTACACACAAACGCAGTCGGGTTATGGTTTTTTTAATTACTTCTTTATTTTAGAACTTTAGACCTTTTTTGAATTAAAGTAAATTGTAATTACGAATCCAACGACTTTCTCCAGCTGAAATTCATCGAGCCGTTCAGACTTCAAAGCGTGTCAAACGCGGTTAAACGGTTCTTATTTCATTGGTTTTCAATGTTATTTTTTTCGAGTGTATATAATGTCATTATAAACACTCGAAAAAAATAACCCTTCTTCTAGCGCAGTCGGGTAAATATTCCCTCGCTGACAGTGGGAAGGAAGGTCATCAAAGAAAGAAAACCAATGAAATAACAACCGTTCGTCAAAGTGTGGCTTTGACTTCAACTTAACCCGAAACAGCCGACGTAAGTACGGCGGTTCCCTCTAACCACATGTCATTAAAAAACCCGCAAATAACCGCTCCATGATTGACACAAGTCGTGAACTAATTCGTGTACTTAATAGTGAGTGAGCTCCGAGTAATACTTACGTGGGCTATACTTAACTGCAATTTTGGACTTAAGTTATCATTAAGTCAGCTGAAGTCTTAAGTAAAAATACTTAAGTAGACCGTAGACGGACTCTAATCGTGTGGGTAATTCTTGTTATTATGGTGTATCTGATTGAATACTGGGCCGGACTTGAGGTGTATTTTTAAAGGTATTCGATAACGCAGGAACTTATACCTCAACCGCAGTTTCAACTTAAATTAATGTATCTTCAGAACATGGGTATATAACATTGAAGTCAGCTATTTTTAGGTGTCACTTAATCCAGATAAAATTCAAACCAGTTAGGTATTTCTAGATCTCAAGGAAACCCTTCGTAAAAATGTTAGGTACACATTATTTTCATTAGGTATTACAAGTAGAGGAATTATAAAGATTTATGCTTGTAACGTAAAATATTATAGTAGGTAATCGATGTGCACCAAAAAAAATATAATTATTTCTAACTAAAAAAACATACCTAATTACTTTTTAACGATCGCAACACTTAAAAATGCAAGTAACCAAGAATAACAAATAACATTTTCTAACGCAAAATTTAATTTGGAACCTCCTAGTTTCCTTAAATTTGTTATTTCGTCTGACTCCGCCCCTGTCTCGAAGACATGATTCGACATACCCTCAATAACGTAATGACAGTCCTACAACAAGGCGCCAACATTCGGCTTTTGGTTTCGGCTTCGGCCAAATGATGGGTAATTTGGACAAACCACAGACGGACAAAATCGGCGAACAGAAATTATAGATGCGATGAATTATAGATGTCGGAAATTGTTTGATTAGATACTGGCGTGACTTTGGGAACTGATGTAGGTGCATCGATTACGGGGACGAACCTCCTTTTAACTGCCCAGGGCATTTTAATGGCTATAAAACCAGCTTGAAAGTTTCTTTAACCTTCGCTATTCTTGTAACAAATAAAAACGATAGACTTTAAGCATATCAAATTATATTCTTAATTATAATGGAAAAAAAAAACACTATGGAAATTAAATAGATAGTGGGCAGAGACCTAGGCACAAGAGACGCTTGAACTTTTGAGCTTAAAGGGCAATTATCACATTATCACTAACACTCTTCAGCCTTCTTATTAGTTATTAAATTATTTATTCATTCTGGCTAACGCCAAATCTCATCTCCATCTCACTCAAAAAAAAAGCGCCAACTTAAATTTTTGGCTTCAACTTGAATTGGTATGCTCCCATCATTGGTATGGAAATAATTGTATAATGTTATTTGGCTTAGTTCTTCTCACTCGATCGATCACATTTGCCTATTATTATTTTTATTTTATTTAAATTTATTTTAAATGTTAGTGACCATGAAAGTTTAAAGAAATATATTTTATTTTAGTTTACAAAACGCCAAAATACAATCTCACTTCGAATTCACTGTCTATTCAACGTCGATGTGCACATGCAGATTGTTGCCCAGGTCAGCTGAAGTGTAAGAATGGAAGGAAACAAATGTTGTAACTGCAGTATGTTTCAGTTATTAGTAAAACTAGATATTTATCGCAATTTTTAAATTGAAGTAAAAATTTAAGTATGTTGGAATATACTATGGAAGCAGCAGTTCTTCCGGTTGGCTTGGCTTCACTGTAGTGACGCTTTGAACGAATTTACCAATTTAGTATTACAATTGCTTCTGTCGAATTTTCCATTATTTTTGATGTCGACCGTACGTTTTTAAAAGACGGTTATAATTCGCACTTACACAATATTACACAACTGTGCATCGTTTAGCATCTTCGAATCCAGACAATACAAAGAGGTCGCAAAAAATCACCATGTCCGGATCCCAAACCAAACTATTGGACCAACCTATTTATTAGACAAGATTTGGCCAAAACGTTTGGGCAATTTGTTGGCGCCAAATCTTTTGTCGGCGGCGCCGTAACTAAAACAGACTAATTATACCACCCTTTAGTGTTTGCGTTCAAAAAACTGCTTTATGAGTCGCCCCGGGTGGGCCAAAATTATGAATGAAAAGCTTTTAGGCATTTTTTTTTTGCGGTATTTTTTTGGATGCAATCATATTTTAGGACGATTGTAATTTTTATGAGTGCAATATTCATTACGTAAATATTATGTGGAATAAGTATTTTGAGTATTTTGTTAAAAGTAAATGACTAGTTGAACTTCATTCGTTGCACAGTGTTAATGGAAATGTCAGATAATAGTTGACAATTTTTAGATTTTATCTTTTATTAAGTAGTACGTAAAATTCACCATTCACTTATCGGTAGCAGCCAATTCATTTGTTCTGAATAGTTGAAAAATGTATAATATTCAATAAATTTTAATATACAATATAAATATCATTAATAGCATTTCTTGTGAAGATTGTGCTAATATTTCATAAGGATTATCATCAGCAGTAATGAGTACAAAAACCAATTTCCTATCATCCCCAAACAGCGAATACAAAAGTCGATCTCCAACTCGACTGGACTCGAATAATAAATTTAATTAAGACTCAATAGCAAGACAAGAGTCTCCGTCATACCGTCGCCTATTCAGCCTTCAAACGCACGCATTCAGGATTTCTATTCACAGGCGAAACTCCAATGCTACACGTCAACCAATTTGAATTTCAAACTACACTGACTGAGACTCAAAAGCGCCGCTGGGCAAGTAACCAATCAGTTTCAGCTTTTTACGGTGACAACTGTCCAATTATATGTGATTGAAATAATAATAGCCGAGAAGGCATCGCGCTCAGCATCCAAAATTAGGGCGAAAGTTTGAGCCATTCCAGTTTTTGTGCTCCCCACCCGTGAACCGCCCGAGTCGGACAATGCTGACATTTCTGGACGCGATCCGACGCCGAACGCCGAACGTTTCCGACGTGTTTTGCCCTATTATTTATTCGAGCGGCGATCCTTGGAGATCGATTCGGTGGAATTTAAAAATTAGTCAAGTGTGTTCCGTCATAGATGTCAGTAAAATTCCAGCGTTATTTATTATTCTTTAATCAGAAAGATAACATCGAATTCCTTTATTTTAGTACCATTTTTGTGCACTTGCTTACACAATGTCGTCGTGTCGTTTTTAAGCGATTAAGGCGCTAGATTTTACTTTATGTCACTAGCCCACCAATTGGTTTGAGCTTTTTATGGCGACAACTGTCCACGTATATGTTATTGAAATAATAATAGCCGAGAAGGCATCGCGCTCAGCATCCAAAATTAGGGCGAAAGTTTGAGGCATTCCAGTTTTTGTGCTCCCCACCCGTGAACCGCCCGAGTCGGACAATGCTGACATTTCTGGGCGCGATCCGACGCCGAACGCCGAACGTTTCCGACGTGTTTTGCCCTATTATTTATTCGAGCGGCGATCCTTGGAGATCGATTCGGTGGAATTTAAAAATTAGTCAAGTGTGTTCCGTCATGGAAGTCCAGCGTTACTTGTTCATAAATGGTTTTTAAATAACTAACAGTCTCATTTTTATCTCAAAGTCATCGTCCATGTGTGACTAGCAAAGCACAAAAAACCCACTAAAAATTATAAATTCCTTCTTTGTAAACTATTTAAGATGTTACAGTTCGCAATCAGGAATATCTATGTCGGACAAATCTGACTTTTCTGATGCGCTGCAAGGATTTTTTGAAGTTTAAGGATTCAAAATCAATTAGCGAGACAGACCACCACTGTACACTACAGTTCCGAATAGATCGCTAAAAGATAGGAAAGGCCTTTGCCCAGCAGTGGACACGAGGCTATGTAAAAAGAGAATTGAAAATTCTTACCGGTCCATTTTTTTCAAAACAGAATAAATATAACGCCTGTTTTACAGTCCAATTAGAATTCATAAGTAGTTCTGCGTAATGGACTGCTGCTGGCTGCCAAAGAAAATCCAAGTTATTAGGATGAAATTCATTGCAAAGGGGTATACAAGAAGACCAATCCCAAAAGGTCACCAGGAATTCAAATCAGATGCAGTTAAATTTCAGAAAATGGCAGATTTACCTAAGAAACCTGTAATTTTCATTCAAATTGCGTATTCACTCCTCAATTAAAAGTCCGGTGTAAATAAATAGGGTGTTTGTAACGCACTTAGTATTCTATGATTATTAAATTAGGCATGTCGAGTTTAGAAATAAGCTCTTAAAATAATAATTTTATTGCTGCAATGGGCCACCAACGCCAGATTCGAAAAAAAAATACCTCGCAATGATTTTCAGACCCTTCAAAATTACTTTTGGAATCTGAACTACTGAGTTGTTTATTTATAACATTAAAATCGCCCAAGAGATTTCCAAAGATAGGAAAACCAGAAAAAGACAAGCCTAAACATTGCCTAAACATTAGTGAAACAAACTTGGCTGCCAAGTAAAATATACCAGAAAAATTCGCCCGGTCTGTAAATGGTCTCGGTAGCACAGTGGTTAGTGCAGTCGCCCGGTTTGCGAAAGACGCGGGCTCGATCAAAGACCAAACGTCTTTTTCTGGTTTTCCTATCTCTAAGAAGATGATAATGCATTATCTCTAATGCTAAAATAAAAATAATCTAAGACATTTCCAGTCAGCCAACGGAACCCTAAAAGTGATCTGGCTGCAATTCGGAGCGGGAAATGCTTTGGCGTGCCGGTCTCTTTCGATGTTAATCATTCGTTGTCAAGAATGAGAGATTTACGTCTCGGCTGACGTTTCTGCAGATACGATCGATGCCACATCAAAAGACAATCGGCAGAGATGCGCGGGAGTGGATTTTTAACTTAAATGTCGATGAAATGGGATGTATAACATAACATACGCACAGGAATAAGTATTATTTCAAACTTCGGAGCCAGTAGTTGGAATTGCCATCATGTCAATGGAGTTTTCAGAAGCCCTTACTATGCCAAGCTAATTTGAACCCAACATGGTAAGGGTAAGGGGAGAGCTTATAAGAAAGCATTTATCGAGAATTTTCATCAGTGTTCTTCATCTACGAAGAATTAGCCGCAAATTGTACAATGATCATCAAAGGAAGCAGGTGGTGCGGCTAGTCTTCAACTCGGAACCACACTGGTTCCGAGCTAGATGTTTAACCACTGAACCACGATGCTCTCTTATTTTCACATTATCTGAATAAATATAACATAACTTATACGGTCTATACTTATAAGTCAAACTGCTGGGCACAGGCCTCACCTCAATAATGAGTGGAGCGAGCCATACACGCAGGCTCAGTGCGGATGTTGGAGGGGTGTAAGGTTAGTAAGCAAGCTAAATGTCAGATGTCTCAACGACTGACTAGATGTCAGTCGTTAAGCCTAGTCAGAGGCCACCAGGACCAACTGTTTAACGTGCCTTCCGAAGCAGGGTGAAAACTAGATCACTAAATTTCGGTCGGGGTGGTCACCCTTCCCATTTCCAACCCGGCGTGTCTTGCTTCATCTGAAAATTGAATGAGATTTTGGTTGAATTGACTACAAGCTGACTACGTTGAGTAACTATCTCGTTAGCTCGGTTGAGTCTTAACGCAGAACAAACAGGCATGTTTGCTCATGTCCGACTGAAATCCACCAATATTTACTGAACTCAGCGAGTACAGTGCTTCTTCCACGAGCGAGCAGTTCAACTAAATGCACAGTATCTCTACCTCATGGAACCACAGCTAAAAAAAAATTGCAAGCATGATAAAAAAGAATAAGATATGTAGTTCTTGCACTGTTGGCGTTCTGCAAATTTTAAAATAAAAACGTTTCAGTTGAAGTTCCAACAGCTGATTTAAGTGAGTTAGACTCCGATAGAAAATAAGCCTAAGTGTCCTTCTTTAAAAAAAATTCAAAACCATTTTTAATATAATAACTTATTTTTACGCCACCGTTATGTTGAATAATTCTTCAACACATTATCGCTGATGTGTACGTTAAAGCGTTATTTTCACATTTACTTAAATCACAAATCCAAGTATTTACTAAGACACTGTAGGCACCACTCGAACAATTAAGTACGTTGATTGTAAGGGAGGGAATGAAAATGCTTAACTGGATGTATTATCACCTAAAACCATCAAAGAATTGTAATCTGCAATGCACATCACCATAGAGAATTCATAAAGGAATCGATATGATCGAAGGATGTGGCGTGCGATTGCGTCGCACAGGATGCAAATGCAGCTATTTGCATGCATATTTCATAGAAACCGCTGCAGCTCCGATGTGCAACGGTTATTAGTTCAGACCACCCACAGAGCATGTTTGCAAGTGTTGTGAAAACAAGTCAACATCTAAGTACAATGAAGAATGAAGGGGGTAGTGGTCCACCCTAAGATCTGTTTTTGCTTGCTCAATGATGACATTGACAAGATCAAACCAAAGTATTGTAAAGGAACATACGTCTAATCGAATTTTATTTTTTTGTCAAACAATAAAGCATGCTTTTCAACATACTCTAGCCTGTTACACGAAGTAAGTAGATACATAAGTGTGTTTGACCTTTACACTCTAATGTATCTATCGCCATGACTTTCTACCCATTACCGGTCAGTCCTCCTTGCTCCTATTCTCCTCGACTCTCTGGAAAAGAGATTTCATTTGGCAAGAGTAAGATCAACATGGTCACTCACTTTGGGCCTCTTAAGAAGGCTCAAAGTCACCCAATGGGCTATGGAGAGGGCTATGCTATTATTAGTAATTTCAAATGAGTTAATGAAAGAAACGAGGAAATCTGTAGGAGAACTAAGGTCGCTGCGCTGACGTAGCCCAGCGTGTTAGCCTGTTGAAGTGGCAGTGAGCGGGACACATAGCACGAAGGACTGATGACCGTTGGGGCCGAAAAGCCCTCGAGTGGAGACCATTTGAGGCCAAACACAGTGTGAGACGCCCACCCGCAAGGTGGACGGGAGACCTCATAAAGATCGCAGGCCTATGTTTAGCAGTGGATATCATGTGGCTGCCGATGATGATAGAGAGAAAGATAAAGAGCGAAAATAGGTAGTCTGTCGTGATAAATATGACAAGTTAACTTAGGGTTTATCACGAGTGTTACGCAGATGCCTTGCTTCAGAGCTTACATGGCTGTTTGTTTGTACTTATGTTTTTTTAAGGAATCCTGTACCTTAATTTATGTGAGTAGTGAGTGAGTCAATTGTTTGTATGGAATTTTGGTAGTTGCTTTATTATGCGCCAGAGGCGCTTCAGAAATCCCATACTTATCTACTAATTAGTAATTTCAAATAATTTTATGTAGGTTTTTACCTACTTAGTCACTTGTGCGCTTGTTTGCGTGGGCGGAAACTCATAGTAGATTAAGAATACGATTTACTAATAAAAGCCTAAGCAGCGTTTAACGAGGATTAAGGCATTTTTGTTAATTTGACTTCAATTAGCTACATCACGCGTACTTTCTAACCCAAAATACCATCTTATTGTATTTTTTCTAATTCTCATAACTAACCTTACAAACAATAAAGTACAGTTCAAAATCAAAACAATGCCAATCAAAAATTCACAGTACTAAAATGCAACACGTTGCACTCTGCATCGCGGCCATGTTTGCTTCTGACGTCAGTGGGCGGGGCCTACCTCGGCCCGCCCCCGCGTCCGCCCCGCGCTTTTTACGATCGACAACTTTCGTCCGTTTGCTTGTCTAGATTATTTGTTAGATAGTTGCTGATTTAAATAACAAGACTTAATGGATTATAAATGTAGTAAAATTAATTTATATTTAGCTGATTTTAATATCTTCGTATTGGAAGCAGAAAAAGCTTGTGCAAAAAAAGCTTTCATTGTTTTAATTAATTATTAAAATTGATCTTAAAAGACAAAGGCTATGAAAAGTATGGTGGGACGATGAGTGTGGTTATGACTTTTTAAAAATGTTGAATGGTAAAGTATGATTCTTCCTCCAATTATCAAAAAAGGGTATTTTAATACAAATGTGATTTCGTGTTTGCTATGAAATAACATATATTTGGCAAAAAATAAAGATAAAAATAAAAATATAGATGTTTGAATAGGTACATTAAGTCAATTGTTGTGTACAAGTACATTAGTTCATATATATTTTTTTATAAATCCCCTGCTTACAACAGGTACCTATTCGGATTCAAAAATAAAGATATTAATTTTGATTTTCATCTTCAGGCGTGGGACTAAGCCGATTTTAAATTAGATTATTAACGGTCAGTGATTAAGGGTAGAAAAGATCTATGGGTTATAACATCCAGTGCCGTCTGTAGTAATAATCTGCTTGGGATTGACCTCGTTAGTCCCATTATTTTTTATCCAAGACACTGTATGAAATCTTGTACAAATATTGTATACTAAACGTTTACTGATTAGTTACAAAAATAACTTCAAAAAATTACTGAACAGCTCAACTGCCTTGCTGGAAACTCATGGCAAATTCTTTGAACTTGAATAACTAAGTTTCACTTGACAGGTTTTCCGTTTTACCCTTATCAACATAGACAAGCTCTACGCAATTCAAAAACGTCATCATCAATCCATAACAAAATCTTTTTTTCATACATTTTATTAGCTTTTTTTTTGAGTGGCGCCTGCGCACCTCAGCTTTGATCTTGCCGCCTTTTGCCGCGTCATCGGCTGCCGAATTACGTGGCGGCACGTTTGGGGTCGTGAGAGTGATTTAGGAATTTGAGGATGTAATTTTGTATTTTTTTAACTGGAAGCATAAAATTGGTATGGGGAAAAATAATTTGTAACTGTTTAGGCAACAGCCAGAGATACGTGTCAGGCATATTCACACATCTGGGGCCTTATTGTGATCATTTGGCAGCTGAGGTTCAGCTCAGTTTACGTCTTTTGATGAATTGAAATTTGACTACATACATACATGCATACATACCATCACGCCTCTTTCCCAACTGGGTAGGCAGAGACCACTTATTTTTGATTAAAACATGCAAATTAAGTTACTACATCAATAAGGAAAAAATAAGGGGGTTTTTTGGACACTATTAACCACACAAAACATTACCTGCGACAGTAAATATGCAGCTCAAGATAAAATACGTGAAATACGTGAAGGTCTAAGCAGTGAGTTATAATGATGAGTCTTGAGTTGAAAAAAATATGCACATAGGTACTGCTGCTGTCGGGTAGATTTCAATGATCCATTATAACAATTTTATTTCTTTCTAATGAGCTCCAATTTGAAGTCAGTGCGCAAATGCATTCTCCGCGTCAAAAAAAAAGGTATCACAAGTCCAATCTAACTAAGTACCAGAACAAAAGCTGCAAACGTGGCTTTTACCGTCAAATCTGAAGAAACCGTAAGACTGTATGTATAAAAACCATCTCACACAGCTTATAAACTAGTCACCCATGTACGACTATGGGACCATCTCGTTTTCGGTCAAAGTAGTGTAATTCGGCAGTCGGCAAAAGCTGTCGGCAAGATGAAAGAGCGGCGCGCGCGCACCAAATGACTTGTTTCTCTGTTAGCTCAGGGTAAACATAGCGGGGTTCAAAGAAGCCGGCGGATTTGATGAACAGGGGTGTCTAACGCTTTCGGTGGTGACTTTTGCTGGATTTATTTTTAGGAGATAAACTTAGGACAAACAGTCGTGAGATGGTAAATACTCTAATAGTGTTGGTTCTGTTTCCATCATTGGACTTTCTGTGTGTTGATAATATCTGCTATTCTAACAATTTTGTTGGATATTATGAGCCCCCTTTTCAGAACCACATTTTAATCAGTTGCCTAATGTCCTCTATGTCTTGAAAAAAAAATGTATGAGTCAATAAAGCCAAATGACTAGTAGTTGAAAACTTTGTGTAGCTTGATTTATAATTTATTACATTTTTAGTGATCATATTCATTAGATCTTTTTATTTATAAATAACCTGAATGACACTAGTGAAAATTATTATTTTCCTTAAAAAATATGAAAATAATGTACTCAAAATTTTGTTGGTTGTCCTAGGAGGGAACCAAACCTACTGTCTACAACTTAGCAAACAGCAATATCAAATGAGCCAGTCAGCCGGAGTATTTTAAACTGTTTTAATTTATTCAAATGTGATCTTCACCGAAACAAATTATCATAAATATTCAGGGAATTGTTCGTTTATGCAATACTCATCATCAATGCATTAATATCACGCTCTTACCTGCAACAGAATAAAAACTAAATTATTATCCATCCTTAATTATATCGTTTCAACCCTAAAATTACAGAGCCAAAAAAGTCTTAAAAAATTTGCCACATCACCCAACCGGCGCCTTCGCCCCTATTTACGTCTCCGTCGGCAACAACAAACGTTTTTTACGGCCTCTTCCGTTAATTTGTCAGTAATACAATATTTATACAAAGCCGGGGGGCCGTAATAGTTTTAATGAGAGCTGAAACTATCAATTAAACGGCGCCTAGACGACGGACGGATCTTTTAATGTGATGATGGATTGGGCTGTTTGATGTGGTCCGGTGGACCGCCGCTGGCGATTTAGGGTTAGGGTGACCAAATTAACGGATACAAAATCACGACCAATTTTAGTAATTACAATATGACTAGTTAAATTCATTTCTTTTTTTATTTTCAATGCCCTTGTTGTTAGGAATTTCATCCCTAAAAAACTCAAGTAATTTGAACTCTTACTTTAAAATTAAACGAACTCATTTTTATAAAATATTATTAGCCAGAGCACTGTTGAATAACGAATTAAGTTTTACTTAATCTTTATTTCGCTGAACGAGCAGTATAACCACCAGTATTGAACCTAAAAAATATATCTTTATTGTAAAAAAAAAACTAACATAGCAGATTTTGCGGTCCTGTCTAATGTCCTTTTCATTCCAAACGTGTGGCCATACGACGCACCAGATTATTCTCAGACCAAACACAGTTTATAATTTGAAAATAATTTTCAGCGTTTTAAGTGGTCAAAAACCATCGTTTCCGGCCGTTTCCTTTACGAGCAATTTGCGTCCAAAATTATTACTCTCCTTGATCGATTGATGTGATAAAATTTGATGTTTCTCCTTTGATTTGTACCTTTTACCTGCCGTTTGGTAATTTGCTTTCATAAATCAAATATTATAATTTAGATCATTTTCGCGTTACAAAATCGCGGTTACATCAATCGGATTTGGAAATTGTAGGAAATTACGGTCGTTAGATTTAAGTTGAGTTATAATTTCCGTAATCTTTTTCATTTTGACAGGTCCAATAATTATGAGACTGATTTTAGGAATAAGATCGTTATTTTTATTCTTTAATGCAAACATACCTCAATATCCTAGTATTTTTTTTAATTTGTTTTTAAGTTACACGGATTAATCAAAATTGAAACTACTTACTTACCTATCTTAAGATTTAAAACGTGACCTATAGAAAGAAGCTTTATCACCGGAACAAATAACATGGTGAAGATTGGCAGAACAAGGCTTATTTTAAAACAAATGCATAGGTAATAAAAAAATCTGCCTTTATTTTTGTATCCGATGACTCCTCCTACAATTTCACTTGGACTTCAAGTGAAATTGGCGGCAACTCAGAGTTTTGTTTCAAAATTTTGATAATGATTTAGTGGGCCTTTGAATGTTCCATTCGCCAAGACGGCAACAAATAGTGTGCCCCTGACTAACCAATTAGGGATATGGTCTGTTATGGGAGGGTATGTTATGTTATGTATCTTTTAATAGATGACTTATCCTCGAATTCACCAATTTCAATTATAGTTTAGTTTAGTTGTCGTTACAACTGAAAGTGACAGCTATACTCATTAGAGCATTAGTTATATTTGAATCTTCGCTTAATTACCATTTCCTACCGCCATAAATAATGTTGTATTCAGAATCCCCGGTGTGCCAAAGTCAGTTCACCTGTCATACTTGGCGTGCACAGTCGGTATTAAGAGTATGTGTTCGTGCCGATCAACCCTTCCGTGCGTCCGTCACGGTAACGTTGATTAACGACGTCACGGACAACGTTAACGGTTATTAACACGTTTTCGTTAATGATAATTTAATGAGCAAAAGTAAAACATTACAGTGTCAAATTTAAACAGATGTATTTAAGTGCATAATTCTTGCACCTGCTGAGTAATGAGGTTGTGATGGCCAATGAGTAAATAATAATAATGCTAAAAAAACGACTTATTGCGGGAATCATATTCAAATATTTTTCTATCCCGGCTTTTTCGTTCCTTGAACAAGGTAAAAAGTGTTAGTGTTTTTAGTTTATTTTGACTAATTAGTTTAGCTATTTCACATCTTATTTTGTCTATCAGGCTCTGACCTCCCATACTATACTTGTCAGCATTAAAAAGATGTGTGTGACGGTTTGCGTTTAAAAATTTGAAAACTACAATGACAGTCGAATGTCTTTTCAAGCATCACTAAAATCTAAGCTAAGAGAATTCTGTAGTAATTAAGGTTCGCAGACATCATTTTGATATTCACTGAATATGCTCGTTGTAGCCTTCAATCCGTTCGTGATATTAAAATAGCTTCAAAACTAATCATTTAACTAATTTATAGTTCTATTGTTACAACAACCACTAAATGAATACGTATGATTTTTTGTTTATTTTACTATTGATAATATTATGTGAATTTGGTGATAAAGGTAGTGAATGAAGAAAATTATAAAGTTTTGTATTGATAACATTTGAAAAAAATTGCCGCTCAAACGAAAAATATAATTATTAAATTAGAAAAAAAGCGTTTACACCATTTGTGTCGTCTCAGCCGTTCAAACGCGCGTTCACTCGTGACATGCCATTACAGATGCCTGCCGACCGTCAGCGCTCAGCCTTCGAATAAACAAAAACACCAAAAAAAAAACTTTTCATTGAACAAAAAATCTTAACCGAACACATTTTGGGTATAAAATCAAAATTACGCTTTTCGACTTATGACAAAACAGAGTTGCGTCAAAAGACGCACTCAAGGGATCAAAGCTGGTACAATTAGGCCGCGACACACGATACTACTTCAAAGACGAGCGACTGATAATTCTTTTCCGCGCGTCAGATTTGTTTAGTGGGCCGATATGTTTGCGCCACCCGCATTTTAGGGTTGACACTGTTTAGAATTGGGCGCTTATGGGAACCAGCTGTTGTTTGAAGAATTACGACTGACGACTGCCTTCAATGATGGTGAGAGAAATATGGCACTTGGCGTTTATAAATACGTAGTTTTTATTTATTTACTAGTCCTGTATATTGCCTGAATAACAAATATTAATAGAGCTGTGCATACATTGAACTGTATAGTTCCATGAAACCATGGAACGTTTAACGTTTTTTACATCAATAAATAACTTATTTATTGATTTTAAATGGGTGAAATTCCTTATTTATTTGTACATATTTTCTACTTTGTTCTTATCGTTCGAATCAAAATGTCTCAATAAAAGGTATAAGGATAGTTAGCCCAATGTGTTTAGTTGCAATGTGTTTTTTTTTATTATTTTGTAAGTTGTGATACCGTTGATATTTTACAACGTATTTAGTGCTATGTAGTCCAAGTAAAAAATAATGGCTGTCATTCTTTATGTAAGGGAGTTGAAACCCGTTGTGAGTTTTTTTACAGATAAACTTGACCACAGTTATGTGGCCATAAATTCTTAGAAGCTCAACCCTAATAACTAATACTGTATACATAATACGTACTTTTTTAAATATGATTGGACATTAAATATACCTAATTGAGTATTAATCTATACAGCGCCATCTAGCCCCAAACTGAGCAAGAAAGGAACTAGACAAAAGATAAAATAAACATACTTAGAAATATAAAACTCAAAGACCAGACAAACATTATATTAATACACATTAATTTTTGTGCTGTGCTGTTACCCAACTTCTTATGCATTACTACAAATCGTCAAATACTTTAAATAGCATTATTGCATAATCTTTTCGTCAAGAACACTCACAGCCATAAAAAGTGATCTGCTTATCAAATACCTGTAATATTTAGTCTCAAAAATGTGTCCTCAAGAATGTTGCGAAGAATTCGCAAAATGATTATGCTGACATTTGGCCGAAGTTGGCAAAAAACTCAACCCTAAATCGCCGGTGAAAAATGCGCGAAACTTATCTTGTCGCGTCGCGACGACGTGCCGCGTCGCCGAGAATGTTAATTACAAACGCATGTGCTTTTTGTCGCACGTTGGCTTAGTCGGGCGGTGGCTGGATTTGGAATTGGTCGACAGTTCTTACAAGTTTTCTGAATTGTATTAACGAAATCTTATTAGAAACTTTTGATATGCAAGTTTAATAACATCGAATTTGAAGCCGCGGAGAATACTGCAGGTATTTTAGTATGCATCCCCTTTGCCAAAAATGTTGGAATCAATATGAAATTACTTACTTAATCAAATAAAATCTTACAATGTATTGTTATTTTGGTATAGCTACAAAAAATCAGGCATACTTTTCATGTAAAACATCTAGTTTTTCGGTCTCAAACAAAAATCGTATTATGCATGAAAAGTAAATTGAATTGCCTTTACATAGTATTTCGAAAGTTTTTCGTCTGACATTGCAAAGTCTGCATAACAAATAAGCGAGATTATTCTACCCAACATGTTTACAACATAAGTTTCTTTATAAGATTTATGACGGCATATTTTTTCCACCATCTGATAAACAAGATACAAGAAAAGGTTATTCTAAAGACTGTATCGATTGATATCAAAATAGGATACTCATAGACAACATGTCTTACGACACCCTTACCTGTCGCCTAGTACCCGCTGCATCCATTAGTTGCCGATTATGTTGTCGTGCGACAAAAAATATCGAACAACATGGCGTTTTATGTTCCGGGCGACAAGAGAGCAACCAGCTGAGTAATAGTAGGGTTGGTTCAACTTAATTTAATTTATTTTATAATATAATAAATAAATAAAATAAATAACAGATCATTCTGGTTCCATGGTTCTGGTCTGGTACCCATGATTTGTCATATTATCAAGGAGGTATAAAGTTTGAAGTTTGTGTGCATTTTTATAAAACAAAAGTAAACTCAAATAATTGGTTCTTTTATTTATCAGCATTTTCCGTCACTGGAGATTAGTCTGTAGTTTTCTGTAACCACTAATTTCAGGTCAAATCGGCACCACGAAGGATACCAACTAGAATGCTTACAACGCCAGGGCCACAACGTTATTACATGAATGAACTTGCTGAACTCCTAAACTAGAACTTTATCTATGATATACCATTTTTTTAAAAACCCGTTGTGTTGTGACTTAACGCAAATATCTTCTTCAAAACAATCGCACTATCGCTACAGCGATAATCATCCAAGCAGTGCGACAAGGTGGCGATCAGGGCCCTTTATCAAGGTTATTCCTACAGACGTAGCCCGCCCAGTTCCACTTCAAATTGGCAGTTGTATCAAATAACAAAAATAAAAAAACCGTTTAAATACCGGCAAAAAACCACCTGCCAACCCTAAGTATCGGAAAAGTTTATCGATTCGACATTTACAATGTTATGATATTGAATGCATCGCTACTTTTTGCGAAGGCAGTAATTATCATTACGATTATGAGTCCATGTCCAATCGTGTAGGTTCCATTAATGTAAGTGTTATTACAGATAAGAATGAAGGTGATTAAATTGTGGTAATTTTAAACAAGAGTGCAATAATAGGATACTGTTAATAATATGCTACTTGAGCAACTATGATGCATGTCAACACCAAAATGAGTGTCATTCGTGAAAATTACTTTTGGTTACTTACTCTACTTTAGTTTTCTCTAGAAACGCAGTAAGAGAAAATAATACTACCGAAAAAGGAACTCACTCCTTTTTTAAAGTTGGTTAAATACAGTTTCATTATTTATAAATGAGGTCTCTCTAATGCCAATACGTCACTTCTGAAATGTCACTCGGATTTTATCAAACTTACCTCTATTCCAGTCTAGACTTATGACTATCCAGCAATGTAATGCTGTTAAGTCCAGCTGCAGACCATCGCTGGACATGAGTCACTCGCACTAGAACTACATATTTTGAACCTTTTATATTCAGGCCAATTTACAATTTTTCCGAGGTTTTTTTTACAAGGTTTCCACTTAAGGTCTCGTCTTTTTCTAAACGGTTTCTGTCCTTTGACAAACGTGACTCCATTTTAGCTTGATAATTTACTTATTTTTATTTGGAAATTAGCCTTTTCACAAAATGTTAACTCAAAAACAAGTAACTTAGTAAATATAAAAGCAATTTGTACAAACCATAACAGTTAACGGACTTAATTAAAGAGGAGCAAATTCCCATTCGTCTCAGGTTCGACATCATAAAAATTACCAAAACGTTCGGTATGGTGACGGTCCTCACGTAGGGTTAAGATATGTGAAAACATTCTCGCCCTGTGGTCTGGGGCGTAAGAATACAGCCAAGGTCACCCCCGCCTGTCGTAAGAGGCGACTAAAGGGGGGCCCCGGGGTCGCTAGGAGAGTACACAGCGGGGGCTGTGTGCCTTCATTGCACAAGCGACCCCGAGGAGGACGACAGTGTGGGGTGGCCTCGCACTGTCGAACACCGGCGGGTGTGTAAGAGGGGAGGTACTACTCCCCTCGAGATGAGCCGGAACCGGCACAGCGCGCCAGGGTTTTACCGGTAGAGTGCCTCCCTGGGAGCGTCCTCGGTAAATCCTGGTCACGCGCAGAAGAAGGCCGCCCCGGTGTTTTAGTGGGTATTCTCACCCCCTTGCAGGGGTGGGCGAGTCCCACACCCCCCCGCTGCCCCCCAAGCAGCGGGAAGTGCGTAAAGGCATTTCACCGGGTAAAAAAAAAAATAAAAAAAAAAAAATGTGAAAACATTCGCCGAGGACATTTTTGATGTAAGTGACCAACTAAAAGCAGTTAAGGGTTAGTTGTAAAAACTTATTGCTTTTATATTATTATATATTTTTTTATAGGATAGGGGGCGAGCAGATCGATCACCTGATGAAAAGTGAATACTGACGCCCATGGACATTTGAAACACCAGAGGAGCTACAAAATGCGTTGCCGGCCTTTTGAATGAGAGTACGATCTTTTCTATTGATGCTGTCACTATTATCGTCATGGTATGAACCATTACAGAACTCTTCAATTAAAGACCTAAGATATTTTATTTGTAACTAGCCATAAAAACCACCAACAGCTCTGCTATTCCGAATAGCGTCAAAACCCACTTCGGTCGTGCTGAGTTATCTTTAAAATTCAGTTTCTTTGCGGCTGTGGTTGTTTGAGAGAAAAGAACTGAGCCAAATATATTTTTAGCCGGAATGCCACCCCAGATCTGTACTGCGATCACATGGCTTTGAGCCTGAATGCTTAACCACTAGGCCACGGCGACCAAACCGGTTTAGCTTAAGACATATATTAAACGGTCAGCGTTCAATAAGGGGGCTAGATAATGATAATTTAGTACGTATTTTTTTAAATAAAATAATTAACATGGTAACTAGGTTGACAAAATGGTCAGTGTCTTCAAGTTAGTTTTTTGACTATTTGGCATAATTATACAAAACAAGAGATGGAGACTATGAAAAAATTACAGAAGCCTAATCAAGTGCAATTTAATTGATTTTTTGAGTAACCTTCTCCTTAACTTGACTTCTTCGAACAACTTAAGAGACATAATTATAAACTATCTCAACAATTTTAAACTTGTCAATTGCTAAGTGCTGAGATAAAAATTGCAACAAAACTGTTTCTCCAAAGTTTATTGGAATACTGAAGTCTGTCATTACATTTTTTAAGTTGTTAAATTAAAAGTGAAGAATTTTATTAACCTCTTCAAAATTACCAGCAGTTTAAAAAAGTAGGAGACCAACAAGATGTATTTGAAAGTTAAATAGTTCGATGTGTTCTATTAAAGGTATTTATTTACATTGAAACGTATAATATTTAAAGTAATTTATCACTGCGTACAACCAACGTGAGGTGAGGTGCCCGTGGCGCAGTTGTGACAGTGATCGGCGACGATGGCTGTTTGTAAAGCAACACACTCCGGGTCGGAAATGGGATGGGTGACCAACCCGACCTAGCCTAACCCGAAGCAATTATTGGTCCCGGTTGACGTCGCTAGATGTCAGTCGTTAAGCATAGTCGGCGGCATCAGAGCGGCTTGTTAACATCTGACATTAAGGTTTCTCACTGACCTTACACCCCTACAATCCGCACTGAGCCAACCTGTTGGATTATGGCTCGTTCCACCTAATAGTTGAGGTCAGGCCCGGGCCCAGCAGTGGGACGTAAATGGCCAATTTCAATATTTATTTTCAAAGTATTAACTGAGAAGTGTGTGATAAAGACAAAAGTGCATAAGTGACTTTTCTGCAATTCCTTATTTTACACCATTGGCATGCGAGCCATGTCAGCCCTGGCAAGAAATTAATTGCTCAGAATGCCGAGCCATAACTCCATGTATTCTCCTTTTAATTATAAATTTATATGGCAGCCATTTGCAATTGAAAGATGCGCTTTTTTAAATTTCGCTGTCATTACTTTGAGCGTGAACTTTGAATTATTAAGTCTTTATTTGGTTGGAGTATGTGATAATGTTGGTCATTATGTTGATTGCAATAATTTTGCCATCATTTTCATCAGATATGTAATGACTACCGCGTTTGTCGATGACCATTTACGACCTTCTGAATATGTTTTTTGTTAATTGCAATTTTATTTAATGGTATCTGTGCAATTTGATAATGTTATTGTGTTAAGTATAGGTAATTTTCCACTTAACATTGGTATGTTTCTTTTAAAATGTTAACCATGTATTTATTAGCGTTGAGTAATTTTAAGAGAAAGTAAGTAATTACAGTTAGGAGATAGAGCTTTAGTAATAATAACCTCAAAATAATTGTTTTACAGTTTAGCTATGTCCAGCTGTCTGTCCACGGCTTAGGTCACAGAATTGAAGTGCTAGAAACAATGATATCATAATAAAAAGACGTAGATAGGTTACTTGTGCTAAAAAAGTGGCAACACGACACTGTATCTGTAACATGTATCTGTCTCGTTTACGCTCTAGTAAATAATCATATCTGTCATAAACTACTACTAGCAAAAAAAAAATAGAAGTACACCTGATATAAATAAACGATTTGGTGAAATGATTCATAGTAATTGCGGGTTCAATCCCTAAATACACCAAAAATCTGTGTGCCTAAAAATTATCTGTTTGTACTGGTCTATGTGTTTCTTGACTATATTATGTAAGATGTAACTTTACAAAAAATAATGTATTTTAATATGTTTATCCGTTGTCTAGTACACCTTAGCAAAAGCACTCAGTTGCTTAGTTTGGTGCTAGATGGCGCTGTGGGGGATAATGTCCAGTGATATTTTTGTCTGTATCTAACACATATTTAACTTTTCATCTCTCGCATCTTACAATACCATGCCAACATTTTGTTTATATATTGTTTTCTTACGATTCTTCACCTGAAGATTGTATGGAAGTTTTTTTCCGCGATAAGTCTGCAATCTACAATGTACATTGGCTCCTGTAATTCAAAATCGCTGTGATGTTATTTTTAAATTTTTAAGAATAATCTCTGAAACTGCTTTTTTGCCACAGTAAAACAAAGAAACAAGGCTTAAGTATACATATATTTTTAAACTGCAACGATGGCAACTAATAGTATGTGTTTAGTATGTACAGTTGACAGAATGATAAGCAGTTCATTTAAAACATGAGAAGTTAATTATTCTAGTTAACATAATGACAGATGCGCACATTCGTCACGCGAAGACAAATGACAAAATGACGCTCATTTATATTGAATGATGAATAATTGAATGACGATGATAGTTTACGTTTTTTATTAGTTAGTCACACAGATCATAATTAATGTGCCTATTGTATTAAGTTGATGAATATGTAAAATATACGTTTTTAATAGGGAGAATTAACTTACTCTAACATATTGACTTGTTAGCAGCTGCAGAAGTTTTATCTATAGCGGCGGTTGTCGTGAGTTGTTCCTTCCCCCACTATGGACGATTAGAGGGAGTAGTAGGGGTTTTAGTCGGTACTGGGATACCACCTTTCCAGTGGAGAGTCCGACATAACCCGTCCGTAAGGCATTTCCTCAACTATAAAATAAGGGTTGTCGTCGAAACATACCACTGTATGTATCTATTCTACTGTATTTATAAATACATATATATAGTCGTGAACGTATACATACATTTGCCCACGACTATATACCAGACGGGGTAATAAGACGTACAATGATGGACTCCTTCAAGTGAACAGACCATTCGGGAGCCCACACTTCACTGAAGGAATTTGCACATAATGTAATAAGGGGGAAGTCTATCACAGTGTTTTCGTCACAGGAGAGTAAACCCCGAATTCACAAACGTCAATCAACGCTAAGCACGCGCTCACGCACATCCTGTCCCGTAGAACGTCAATAGAACTGAAAGGGACAGCTCCACTACTGAGGGATGATCAACGTTGATTTGCGTTTGTGAATTCGGGGTTTAGTCTCAAATTATACAAAGTGCATGTTCCGGCCAGACTTGTCCTCATGACCTCACGAGTTCCAACCCAGAGTGTTCCACCACTGGACCACGACAGGCTCAAAGAAAATAGAATAAATTAACTCCCCGCATACAACAACACTTAGCAATGTGACGGTAACTGCAATCAGTTACATCAAACTCGATAATGACAGATAATCATTTCATCCTCATAAAAACCTGATGACTACAAGTTAACTGGAGTATAATTGAGACAGCGAAATTGCTCTAACACTACACCACAGACTGTTAATTATTACTTAACAACACCTAATTATCTTACTGGAATGGCATGGTTAGGAGCTCCATGCGTTAACGTTTTGACGGAGACAATTTTGCTTGGTTATGAAAATTTTATAATTAAATTGGTGATTGGAAAATGAATAATATTGCCGTGGAAAAGCATAGACATCTTTTAAAAACAGTTTTTTTTAAATTAAAACTGGCACACACGCTTATTTTCTTATTCTTTGTAAGTTAAGTATTAATCTTTGAGGGAACTCACAAACAACATACATTTGTATGCAATTTATTTATGTTGCAAACTACATCATCGGAAAATTTATGAAACTGGTAGGACCTCGTGTGGGCGTTTAATTTCAGTGTTTAGATTATATTTGTTAAAACGAGTGCTTCAACTAATTAGTTAAGACACTTTCTGAAAAGTACCTATTAAGTTTGAAAACGCCTGGAGGAGCTACTGGTCTATGAAACACATTATGAAAAGCGATATTCCTATATCCTTTAAACGCAAAATCATGGACGTGTGCATTCTTCCCATCCTTACATACGGCGCTCAAACTTGGTCTTTGACAAAGCATCAGAGGTCCGCCCTCGAAGTATGCCAGAGAGCGATGGAGCGTAGTATTCTCGGTGTCAAATTGACAGACCGAATACGCAACACCGTGATACGCTCTCAAACTGGCAGAACTGACATCTCCCAAAAGGCCGCTCGGTTGAAGTGGAACTGGGCCGGCCACGTCTGCCGCATGCGAGGCGAGCAATGGGCAAAAATATCCACCGATTGGGTGCCCCAAAACAAGAAGAGGTCTCGCGGCAGACCTAGAAGGCGATGGCGGGATGAACTAGACGCTCACCTAGAGGACTGGTCTACCATAGCTCTGGACCGTACAAAGTGGGGAAGTGGTGGGGAGGCCTTTGCCCAGCAGTGGGACACTTTAGGCTAATAATAATAATAATAAGTTTGAAACAAGAATTTTGCAGCTGATCTGTTAAGATTCATAACATTCGTTCATAGAAACCCAAGAGTTTAACTAAGTTAAGATACTGGCTGGGTAACATTTAGAAAGGGATTCAGGCAAGTGAATAATAAGAATTGCTGAAATAAATTACAGGAAAATAATAAAATTAGCTCGTTAGAAAGTTAGTTATAGAAGTTATTCATTTTTGAATTCTTAACGTTTCATGAAGCATGGTCGCCGTACAAACTAGTGCAATTAAAATTGTATTATAAGGTAAAGTCGCCAGTCTCGCGCTTCGTATGGCAAGACTGCAGCTCTTATGTAAAACGCCTTTCTATTTTAATTAGATCGACAAACTATTTGCAATGCAAACGATGACATCCGACTAGATAAGCTTAAGTAGTGTTTTTTGAGGTTTAGAATAGTTGATTGCAAATTAGCTTGTAAGTAGGAACCTTCTTGGAAAGTAGTTCTCATCTAGTATTTATGTTCTTAGTGCTTTGAAAGGTGGATATTATTAGCACTAATTGTAGGATGTTTTTATCATGTTGCACAGTTGGAAAGCTGTGGTGCAAAACGACAATGTAGAACAAGTATTTTTGTTATATTTATGATAAGAATGATTAAACAATTTATTATATTTTAATCTGGCTTCCGGCAGGTTGGAACAACGACTTATGAAAAACCCATAGCCGAAAGTGAGTCTAGCCAAGCGTGATTTAGGGTCTATACATCCACTTGACTGTTGTACTGAAGTGTTTGAGGTGAGAGAGAAGACAAAAGTCGGGCACTCTTGTCATAGCAGCGTCAAGCACATGAAAACATTTCGTCCCTCCAATTGAGTAGCGCTGTTCTGGCGATGAGATCACTTTTACTGGGTAAATGGGTCAAGACACCACTGGACCATTAGAGGGCTTCGTTACTTTGGAGTTAGATCTGTCCAATGAGCATTAAGCTCTCTTGCTGCTTGCTTTTGTCTTCCCTGAAATCACACGTAGAAGATAATTATTATTACGATCTACCGGCAGCTTCACACCAGTTAAGAAACTGAGGTTTACCTTCCAACAGTCCTAATTACATCAAAACATTTTTCTCTATCAATTAAAAAATAACAAGCGGCCATCTTGGAAAATGCGCAGAGACAGGAAACAAGACGTCTCGAATATTCCCCCCGGTATGTGTGAATGGACCATTAGCAGGCTCAGAATACCGATGCAGGTGGCATTTCCTTAGTAACTTGGGAAGCACTAATGAATTTATTCACATTGTACTGTTTTTGCGGAGCGTGATGACGCGTTTTCTGTGTGTTGACGTTTTACCATTTATGTGGGCGGAAAAAACTGTAAAAATAAATAAGAATCATTGGAAATTGTTCCATACGGCGCCATCTAGCGTCAAACTAAGCGAGGTTTGTACTATGGACCAGCCAGTCATCACGTTGGACTCAATTCGCTAGGCGAAGTGCCAGCGTGTCTATGACTTTCACGTTAAAGATATCTCATAGGGCGAAGCTCGATAAGGCAAACAGTAAGCCGCTGAGTGAGTGACCCTATCGGTCGCTAACTCGGCAAAGTGAACAAACTACACCGCTAACCGCCTGCATCAGTCGCTCCCAGAATGAGTCGTCAAGTGGAAAGTCACAAACTGCGTACAAGTCATGAATAGGTGTTTATTGTAAAAATAGTCAACAAAACAAATTAGTTCTTATTTTAAGTTTAGTGCGTAGTCAATATCTTGATAAGTGCTTGCATGAACAGTCATTGTATAAAATCATAGATATTATCCCCTTCAATCTTTAGTTTTAAACGGCATGCATCCCTCGTCGTGACAACACAAGTCATGACGTCACGCCTATTACGCAACTTTGTCAGATTAGCTTACAATGTGTTTGTTCCGCCTGCTATAAATCTGCGACTTCACACCGTAAATATCGCAATAATCGTGCAAAAACTCGTGTTGTCTCGGAGATACACACGGACATAGAGGAAGCGAAGGACATTTAGAAATAAAATATGCGAAATCGGTTGTTTCCAGTAAAACCAAACAATTAAGGACCATTTATTTTGTGTAGTGCCCGAACAAAAAAAATATTGAAATATTGTAAAAATATTATAACCAAAAAGATAACCATGAGTTATGCTGAGTAAAGAGTTCTCTAATTAAACTTGGCTTGGTGGATTCTTTTCTAAATCCCATGTACAAAAACTAAGAATGTGGATGGTGATCCACTCAGACTGAACTCACAAACTGAATTCACAAACGCAAACTGAAGTTGAGCAGCTCTTACAAGTATGGCTGTCTCTTTCAGTTCTATAGACTTACGGCACGGCATCAGCTTGAAGGCGTGCTCAACCTTGTCTGTAAACATTTAGGTGACCAACCCGTAACCAACCCATCACTAAATATTTTCTTCTAGGTTAAAACAGTGCTAACGACCCGTGTGGTCACCGGCCTGACCTAAACGATGTACCTTTACCTTTTTAACCTTTATGAAGCTGTATGTCATCCTTACGCTCCGTATAACCCAATCAAGCAAAATCACCACACAGCTTAAGACTCAACTTTCGACACTCGATCGCGTAATTTATCGCGCGCGATAATATTATAATCGTTATTTATCGCGCGATCAGCGGTTGCATTATTCATGCGATCGCAACGAGCGATTTACAGCGCATTGTGAGGTTTCAACGGACGTCTTCGTGTGCAAGCTGCAAATTGGGTGATGCAACTTTTTTGCTTTTTTTTACTAATTTGGGACTCATTTTAGAGTATCTATCAGAAGTTGGAGTATCAATATTTCTATTGAAATAATTTGATTGTTGAAACTTTAATATCACTGAACGTAATTCCACAGAACGCTTTCTAGACTTGTCTTAATCTAAGCAAACCTGAATCATTTTTTTATAATCAAAAATTTTAAATTCTTTTTTTGGAATATACTACTTACATACCTTAGTGGCCTAATGCTTGTGCTATGGCAGTGTGTTTTTTTTGTTCCTTTCTGTGAATTTGGGTGCATTTGACTACTATTTGTTTATTGATTAAAATTTTAATTTTTTGCTATTTTGCAATCCACCTTCATAATTTTCGGGCTCCGAGATGTGAAGCAAAATTCATTGAAAAATGGAAAGAAACAAAAATGGCCATAAAAGAAGTACTTAAATCACCAAAAGCTTATTTATCAAGGAATTCAACACAACAACCACTCAATCATAATCAAGAAATAATGATTCTTGACATATTCGGCACAAAACAGTGCCATATTAGTACTGATTGCATGTCACTGCTCAAAATTATGCCGTAGCCATATTTCTTAAAGGCCATCCATTCCTACAAGAGAAACACTGTTAGCTATTAATTTCGTAACCTCACCTTTAACTCTTGAATGCATCTTGAATATTTGGTTACTTCATAATTTAAATATAACCAGAAAAATAATAATAAAAAATATTGATATTATTAGTAAATAAGTGGAAAAATGTACAAATATCTAAAAGTAGCCCGGATGGGCAGCGTTCGGGAAGCTCCGGCATATATTCGCGTCCGAAATTCCTCAGTGTCTCAAGACGAAAGTCTTTGACCAGTGTGTGTTGCCAGTAATGACATATGGGAGTGAGACGTGGTCGTTCACTATGGGTCTCATAAGAAGGCTCAAAGTCACCCAGCGAGCAATGGAGAGAGCGATGCTTGGTGTTTCCCTGATTGATCGAATCAGAAATGATGAGATCCGCAGGAGAACTAAGGCAACCGACATCGCTCGAAGGATTGCATCGTTGAAGTGGCAGTGGGCGGGACACATAGCGCGGAGAACCGATGGCCGTTGGGGCGGAAAGGTTCTCGAATGGCGACGACGTTCCGTGGGCAGGCCCTCCACAAGGTGGACCGACGATCTTGTCAAGGTCGCGGGAAGCCGCTGGATGCGGACAGCGCAGGACCGATCGTTGTGGAGATCTTTGGGGGAGGCCTATGCCCAGCAGTGGGCGTCGTTCGGCTGACATGATGATGATGATGATGATCTAAAAGTAAGTACCTAAGTGTTTTTTTTATCAATCTGGTATTTTTTTTTAATGAACATAGGTCAGTGGATAGTAGGACTTTTGGCATTTCAAAAAAAAGTTGGGCATTCAATCACCAATGATTTTAGCGCTAATCGTTACTGAACACTTTGAAAATTAAAAACAAAGAGATTTTACAAACATTGTTTCTGAATTATTTGTGGCTAACAGGTTCTCTTCCACGGTTCTTAATAATATTGTTCAACAGAAGATTAGTATGTTATTTTAGTACAATGTAAATAATAAAAAAATCTGTGATAAATATGAAACACTATGCATTTACGGGTTAACTCTCTACAAGTCAATTACGGTTGCCCAAATATGTTTGGACTCGAAGCAATTTTCGCGTCATTGCGAAACCCATTTCTTGACATGGCTGTTCATTTGTCACGGCGGGGACGGCTGAGCCATCCATCACTTTCCACGCTGACACTTGACTTGTCAAACTTACCCTTTTACCGAGTGATTTCGTGGCGGTAATATTATTTGAGGTTAATCATTGCGCGTTATTAAGGCTAGATTTCAACACGATTGTAGGTATTCTTTTATCTTTACAAAAATGAATAAATAATACTTTTTTACGATAATCACATATGCAAAATTCAACTGCTAGAGAGGTTACTAAATACTGTTTTATTTAAAAAAAACTTGTGTGAACATGTAAGAGTTGCTTGGGTTTTTCATCACCGCTGAGTTAGCTGCCATTATACAATGACTACAAAGTGTGTATTTCGGGCATCTCCGTGCTTCGGAAGGCACGTTAAGCAGTTGGTCCCGGTTGACGTCGCCAGATGTCAGTCGTTAAGCCTAGTGAGAGGCCTTAGGGCGGCTTGATAACATCTGACATTAAGGTTGCTCACTAACCTAACATCCCTCCAACAATCCGCACTGAGTACGCGTGTTGGAGTATGGCTTGTTAGACCTCATAGTTGAGGTGAAGTCTGTGCCCAGCCATGGGACGTTAATAGGCCGTTTAAGTAACCAGCATTGGATATAATACAATTGCAAATACTCACTCCACGTCCGCCTTAACGACCGAGGGCGTGTCGTCATTTCTTTTGGCCCTAATTTTTTACACTTCGCCAGCTGTTTGATGGATGGCCGAAAGGTGTCCGTTAATTAGTTCGACAATTAGCGAGAAGAGAGACAAAAGATGTCACTCCCTTTCTGGTTTCTCGCCGAAATTAGTCGGTGGTTTTTTGCTAAGGTTATAAATGGACAGTTTTTGTAGCTCTATCATTGTCATATTTTATTTCAATAACTTAGCTCTCACGGGCAACAAAATACTGTCACCAGTCATGTTTTTATAGTTTGTACCGTGGGCGTGTGGTGAACACTGGCTCCAGCGTTCACGGCGAGTCCAAATATATTTTTTGAAAATTTCAGGAAATATCCCGGTCCTATTGAAGAAAGAGGAAGATAGGTTATGTCAGTCGATACTGGTGCGAAGTCGAAATTTGTCCCTGGCGTACGAACCTATATAATTTGACCGTGTGAATAAGATAGTATGATTTTTTACAAGAGTGTAAACAAGA
This sequence comes from Udea ferrugalis, assembly GCA_950022985.1. Taxonomy (NCBI): domain Eukaryota; kingdom Metazoa; phylum Arthropoda; class Insecta; order Lepidoptera; family Crambidae; genus Udea; species Udea ferrugalis. Next base: position 17,697,324 of record OX465522.1, read on the forward strand.
CAGATACATGTTACGCAGTGTCATCTCAAAGTGTCAACACTGTCAATGCTTTGCTCAGGTGCACGATCGTTATGATTTTGAATGCCACTTTTTTAGCACAGGTAACCTATCTACCTCTTTTATATTAAAATATCATTGATTGGCGGTGTTTTAGACTAATGGTTATTTGACGTAATCGTTATCAAATGAGTCCCATTTTTAGGCAAATATCAAAAGACTTATACTTATTTGTACTGTTAGTCATGTCAAACTGTCACGATAATGTAACACATTCTTAGAATGACTAATGACACAGACAGTTTAAGCTTTACTTAGGTTAAAAGTAAATAGGCAGTAATGTGTGTTATTTATTTAGGTTTTTCTGTATTTTTTCCTTATTAGTTTAGTTTTGGCAGACATTACGTGACCATCATCAAAAAAAATTAAATGACAAAATAAAATAAAAAAGGTAAATGTGTACCAGCCTATTTCATAACATACTCTTACGACTATAATCCCTAACGGGCTAATCAAAAGCACGCTGACAGTTGCCGTCATGGTGAACATTCAGAAGCCCACAATTTGCAAAGTGAATCTGAACCTAACGTGTCACATTGCCGAAGACTTACTTGAATAAACAAGTAAATACAACAGTTGGGCCCAATTTCATTTAGTTAAACAAAGGACAACAAAACGACTTTTCGTGCTAGAAGACATTTTGTAAAAAGGTAAAGATTGAAGTTTTGACCAACAAAGGAATGGGCCTAATCGCTAAAACTTAAATCGAAAATAAATTTATTTTCATGAACAGAATTAATTCTTATGTTTTAAGTATTAAAATACTTATGTTGAACTGCTATAAAATATTGAAGTGCTGAAGTTCGAAGCAACGATTAAGCTGTTTGAGTGAAAAAACTTAATAGAGACAACTTCATGGTTAACACAGCAAATTCAGAGGTGGGCTTGTTGGCAATAAAGAGGATGTGGAAATACTAATTATTTACCAGGCCACCTACAAACTACCTACCAAAGTGATTACTTGAACTCATGGTCAATATATAGCAATATCACAAGTATCTTCCGCTATGTGCTTATCTTTCAAGAAAGATTGCCCTATTTCTTCTTGTTCCAATGTTTAGTCGCTATTATGTTCAGGCCTTAAGTCGGTAACGTTGCGAACAAGTGAAGACATCGTCAATGTTCCGATAGGGAACACGAAGGTGTGCAAGCTCCTTATTTACATTCCCAGCGATAAGAGTTAACGATCGCTTGTTTTACACGTGACGAGACGACTGGGAATTATACATCCAAAAAACAGAAAAAGACATTCGGTCCACTTGGCATTAGGCGGGAATCGAATGTCTTTTTCTGGTTTTTGGATCTTTGGTAAAGATAATGCATGGAAAATTCTAGAAATAATAATAACGTGGGAATTAGAATGAGAAAGTTCTTGTTTTATGACGAAGCTACTTTAGATGGTGGTCAATGAAAAAAAAATGAATTAAACGAAATAAACTCATTCCAAATTACCAAAAACACTTCGTCGAATGGCTGATCGAAAATTTATTTGAAAAGCTAAATTAAGAAACTTTAAAAACTCACAACATTTTTACAGAATAGCAAGATACCATTTTGACTTTTGACTATTGAAACCGACAGAAAAACGTGTCATTATTAAGTATGACACGTTTTTAGTGTTAACAGAGTCAAATATTCAGGTTTATTTGATCCACGTGTAAGTTTCACGCAGGCAAAATACGTGTCCGTTAGAAGAGTTTTATTTTTAACAATCTATCTGATGAATGAACCATGGTAAGTATTGTATGCCATTATTCAACACACCTTTCATACTATCATGGTGAATGAAAGATTCAAAAGCTTACACTTCGCCGAGCGACTATGAATTGGACGTGATAAGGGGCTTACTTACCACCAGTATCCGGGTAACGGTGAGTTTTTAATAAGTGTTTACAATCACAAATTTGTTAATGGCCACCATTAACGTGATCCAGTGGGGGCCTCACTTTGGACTACCTGGACCCCGTAGCAGAGTGCTTAGCCACTGGACCAAGACGCTCTAATTACTGACACCAAATCAAATAAAATTGTTTATTTGCATTCATGACTGTTTACATACGATGGCAACAATCAAGTTCCAGTACAACATTTTCTCATTTAAGATGCTGTACCTGGTGAATGTATCTATCGACAAAGAATTCATTTAATGTACTTAAAGAAACATTTGTTAAATAAAATATGTTTCAAGGTTTTTTAAAAATATTTTTGTATCCATTTTTAAATGTATGATATTAAAATATGTAGTTGATTAAAGACTCTTATCGCAGTGCAATGTAACTAATAACAAAGTGATCAAACTGAATTTATAACAAATTACCAGTCCAGAAATGAAAAAAAATATTCATGTGAAGCACAAAACTCGATTCCCTGATGTCAAAAGTAGTCCTGTTCATCGTCATGTGCAAACGGCCGCTCCGTCGGTCTGTGTATCCGTCAAATGTGACATCTTAATTGCCGCCTCTGTAATGTATGCCCACGTCTGCAATGTGTTAGCTGTACGTTGAGCACTTTATTTTAACAAGACTCATTCTGCAACGGTTTTCTGCCTTAGCAAGAATATATCGAGTTGTAGAACAAACGTTTGGTTCGTGAAATGTCTTTGGAGACCTAAATAGACATAAATTACATTATGTCTACAAGTTGTGGTATAATTTGTATTTTTCTTCAAGAAATAGCTTTTTAAAAAAACTATATACTTTGGGAGACTTTGGCCAGCATCTGAAAGCCGTTTGTAAGAATAATGATTTGATAAAGATAATACAGAAAACAAAATTCAAAACCCTTCTCTCTATGTCCGCAGAAAATGATTTCTTGGATCAAGACACTAATAAGGCATGGTTTCTGCTTCGAACGATGGTTGACTGGTAGAGAATGCCTTTAGGCATAAAGTCAATTGTACTTTGTCTTTGTGCAATAGAGAATGAATAAATAAATAAAATAAATAATAATAGTATGAGCGTCAGCTAATTTATACTTAAAACTTTCTGTCTGTAGATGTTATCTAAAAAGTGATTTAATGTCTACGCTAAAATACCTCTTGCCCGTAATTTACCTACTAAAATTAATATATGCCGTTTCCTGCATTATGCAACTGTGACCCAGACTAGTAAATAATATTCAAAATACGTTATACCAAAGTTGCAGTTGACCGAATCAATCTTTTTATTACCTTTTTTGTTGATGTTTATGCTGATTTTATTCTGAAGTGAAGTATTTATAATGTCTAGTAGTTTTTCCAGACATTGTGTCTATAGGTAAAGATTTTCTTAAGCAGAATAAGGTATTCTGTTGTAATCATATTTTGTAGTTTAGATCGAATTAAAGTGATGGGATTGTTCAGTACGCAAACACATTGCGTTATTCCATTCGATCATTCAAATGACATTTATGTCCAAAAATCTGGACACAAGATCCTTTTACCTATATCAATATCAAACTAACCAATTTTATTTAAGCGAATCTTTCGATTAAAAGTGAATGAAGCAGTATAATGATCTTTCATAATAGAAATCGAAATAACATAAAAATATAAATGACGAACTCCTTCAACAATTTTTATACCTTTCACACGCTTCATACGCCATAAGACATCAACATAACATATTCCATTAGCAACACTGCTTTTGCGTTTGAGACTCTGGCAAGGTCATAAAAATTTATTCCATGTAGAGTACATTATTATGCAGCAATGACCTGGACGCTCAAATGTCCAAATTATACGTGACTACGGCTGCAAACAACTGCATATGATAGAAACCTGAGACTATTTATCAAGCCTCTGTCACCGGGACATCGATTTTGGTGTCGTTTATGAATGATTCATCAGCTCTTTAGTTAGGTGCTTCAGGGTTCGCTCCCGGTATAATATTATCATCAATAAGACCAAGGTCCACATCGGCCCATTGTATAAGTACTTGCACCATTTGAATTTATTCTGCCATATTTGTATTCTGTCAGTTTTTTCGGTGTGAGCAGTATTGTAAGACGCAATTTTGAGTTTTTTTAAGGTTATCCTCAATAGATTGAATGTCTGATTAGTATCAGATGGCGCTGAGTGTATGACGGTTTTGACACTCATCTAATTTTGGATAAAAATTTTTTTTTTTGGTCCTACAAGTGTTTTGTTAGTTACACCACATACTGATGAAGTATCCTTAAAATTTTAAGTTTCAAACTAACGGATTTGTAATACTTACCATATCTCACTTGATATTTCCTCATGGTAGCCGTTTCGCGGAAAAATTGATGCAAGTTCTATCATGTTAGATACTTGTTCGGATAATATTTTATGGGCTAACTAAAAACCTAGATCTGATTCCACTCTATCATTAAATATTTATCGAGTAGTTGCTATGACCAAAATAACTTCAGACCAGTCTCCATGAGTTGCATTGTATTCAACTGCTGCATCTTTCATGAGGAGCTGTTCCCATAAATCTGATATCGTTGCCACTTTTTCGTCTACATTTTTTGAACTTGTAATAAAATCAACATAGTTATCGGCATTATTGAGTTGCAGATTTTGTAAGTAAGTGCGTCTGCGATCGAAGTCTACATTATGCTTGACAATGACACTAAAAGGTGCAACGTCTGGATCATTTGTCAGCGATCACATTAATGTTTCATGTCGGTCTGGTTTTAGAGTATTGTCGGGAGCATAAATAAATTCATAATCTCTGCTATGTTAAACTGGTATCTATCGGTAGAAATTGTATTTATCACTTATTCTTGGACAGTTTTGATAAACTTTTTTAGTTCTAAAAAACTGGTGACGTAACTTTGCTTTGACTAGCTTTAACTAAATAAAAAATAAGATGTACTAATTTATGTCGACTCATTAAAATTATAATTTGGCATAATGGTTTGTGAAGCTCTATAAAGAAGAAGGTAACTTTATGTCGAGTATGCTATTCTGAAATACTGAATTGTGAAAGAGGAATATTGTATAGTTCAGACTGATGTAAACCTTTATCAGAATTTCTTTATTATGATATTAACCTACGGTACTTATAATTCAGTTAAGTTCAACCAGTGCTTTAGATTCAAGGGGTATTTGTATGAAAAACATCCTTAAGAACATGAAACTGTTTACGAAAGAAAATTTAAATTTGAACTCTACAGCAATTCGTGAATTCAGATTCTCAGTAAAAATGTTAACGGTGCAATAAAATTACTCAAAGTATGTCACGCAAAACACGACCAATGAGGTTGCTTCACGTGCGGTTATTAAAATGTCGTAAAATGGAAACCAAATTGCATTAAAATCTTACATTTATTATTACAGTACTTCCTTGAATGTGACAGGTAACAATTATTTAAATGTTGCGAAAAATTTTGTTTTGAAATAAAAGAATTACCTACATATGTGTGGGATCCATTATTAAAAAACTGATAATCCTAAAGAAACGTGATTTCTAGGATTAAAAGTATTTTCTGAATATTCAGTTGTTTTGAAAATAGAGTTTAATGCGTACTATACATTGGATACATTTTGACATTTCAGTACGTATACTGACTAGTCTGTGTCCCTTGTATACAAACTGAAGAGCGGTCAAAAGACCAAATAAGTCCCCTGTCTTATTGAGATCTTTATAACTTCATATTTATAACTAAAAATTGCAAAATAAGTGGCTACAGCGTTTAGAAACGATGGAAGTTTATTTTGACACTAGGTATTAACCATACAAAACAAGTCATATTGAAAAAGTAAATGTGATGCCCAAAAGATAGGGTTGAAAATTCCCTCGAATGCCAAACTAGACCAGAATGTGAACAAAAACTTATTTAAAAATGCCAAGCTTCGATAGCCCTCTGAACAGGAATATTCCCAATTAATTAGCAGTATAATTTCAATTACGCCTGCACAAGCCTTCTTTCTTCATGTTAGTAAAACATGCTTTCCATAAGTTTTTGGCTAATGATCTTTATAAATTCCACACACATCAAAACGCAAACGTGCAGACTTAAAAACAGTATGGCTAATAACATAAAAGTGAAATAAACGTCAGTGTAAAAATGTCTGGGGACTCTTTGTGACTCCATTACGCTTGTAAGGGGCACGTTGACATTCTCTTTTATCTTAATCGGCGATTTTGCCTTAAGTTGCAGTTGCGAAGTCGATTCCTGATGATAATCCTTATTAACATAATACGTGTGAGCTCAGAAAGCGTCTGTACGTTTGTCTAGAGTTATGTAAGAATGGCATCAAGAGTTAAACGGCGAAGATAGCAAGAAAATGCTATTATTGTGATACGCAAAGCATACTTTAATACGGCATCAAAAATAAGTTTGGAGAGTGGCTAAAAATGTGTTGACGGTTTGAATAGGCAATTGTAATCCTAAAACGACAGAGTTATACGTGATGTAAATTTTACTTGAGTCTAAAACAAGTGAGACAGTTTTTTTGGTGGTGGTATAGCGATCTATTATTGTTAACTATGTATATTTTACAATTTAAATTCTTATTTAGTTTATATCGATACTTATTGGTACTTTTAAAATTGGACCTATACTTAACCAATGACCAAAGATATTAAATCTTTCGTTATTGGTTTCGGACCGACAAGGGCGGCCATATTGTTTTTCCGGCTGTCAAGTGAAAAAGGGTTTCTGGTGGTAAAATGTTAAGAGTTTTCAAGATGTTGTTTATATTGATTGTTATTGATTATATCTCTGAATACAACGAACCGTGTTTGACTTCTGTTCTCAATAGTTCAGAAGCGGAAGAACCTGCTAAAGCCTTATTTCGGTCACGTGAGTAAATGGCAGAAAGTTGGTAAGTGTTCAATTGTCGTCTTATCGTTATTAGGCTGAAAATTCGAACCACAGTGTAAACAGTGTAGATCCAGGTATATTATTCTGTAGAACAAGTAATTACAATCTATGTTGAAAGAAACAAACAGCAGTCTGAAGAAATGGTTATTCAGACCACTTCAAACAAACGAAAACGACTTTATTCAAATAGCCCTGTTTCAAAGTAGGTACTTTCGATCAAATTGACAAGTCTAATCAACGTAACATACAAAAAAATAGACATGAATACAATATTACGAATTGTATACATTAAAAACTGTTCTTGTATCGGAAAGGTGCATCTGTGTGAGAGTTGCTCTAGTAAACATGGTTCTCTGTTTTGTTTATACTATCCATACTTGAAAGGTAATAATTACTAAGCCTCTATTGTCCAATGTTCTTATAATAATGATATTCTTTACTTTAAACTCATACAATTTTACAAAAACCATTGAAGCGGCATTTCACATTATTTCTTATAACCTAAGAACTATATACCATTGGCATGCAATAAATAACTAAATGTCAAGCCTTTACTGTCTGTCTGGCTGCCTGTCTGTTGCCAGGCCATTCAGAATCAGAATCAGAAATATCTTTATTCAAATGGACCTGTTACAAGTGCTTTCAAATCGTCCAAACCTTAATCAAACAAACAAAAATACACTTATTAATAGACTTAAAACACTATGATAGAAATAATAAATAAATACACAGTATACAAAGAATGTGACTCAACCACCGGTGTCAGAAAGTTGTTTCTGTACTGCGAAGAACCGACAAGAAACTCAGCAGTTACTCTTTTTAATATGTTCTGTACAATAATCTGTTAGTAAATTACAATTTTAATAAGTACATATACAGTTATACAATTCAAAGAAAATAGTTAGTGCCCAAAATTATGTTAAATTATTAAATGCAATTAACAATATTGTTTAGAAAAGTCTACTGGTTAACAACATTTAAAAAAAAAAAGGAGTTTGGAGGTTCCCATGACATAAGTTTTGCTTATTATTAATGATGGCAACAGAATTTATTATTAATTTATTTATAATTTATTTATTAAAAATTTAAGTGTCTACTTAAATTTTCACAGAATATGTAGTTTTATATTACCTCTTAAACTAAAAAAAATAAAAAAATAAAAATGAAGTAAATATGAAATAGGGGCTCCCATACAACAAACATAATTTTTAAGCAAGTTCTCTATGAAGGTTTGGAACACTATGTTCCAGTTATGTGCGAGTCCGACTCACACTTACTCAGTTTTTACAATATACATAAATCAGTATGTGTATCAGTGTATGAACTTGAAACATAATAGCTATAGCATGCCAACAGTTATAAAAAGAATAACAAATATAAGTATACCAACAGGAAGTTATATTTAAGAAAATATATTAGTGTCTTCACATATAAGTATACCTAGTTGTTGATATTACAATAGTAAATCAGACACTGTAGGGAGCAGAGAGGTTATGCTTAAGCATTTCCATCCATGATTCAATGTTTGGTGGTGTGCCATGTGGTACTTACCTAGTCAATGCAATTGTAAATGTATTGCAGGGCTACAATTGGAATTTACTAATTTCCTTATTAGGTTCCCAAGGGAGGCCCGCGCGCGGGGCCTATAAACTTATCTAGTGGCTCACTCCTGAAGAGCGAAAGTTACTTGTGTGTCTGCTGCCTAACCCCAAAGCACTATGCCATATGACATGGTACTTACTGTGGAGGCGGCTGTAATAGGCCATGGCATTATTTTTCTAATGGCAAAGTGGCTGAGCTGGGACTGGCCAGAGAGTGTTGTCAAATTAGGAGTCCATTGCACTTTTGAACCTTTCCAGTTGTTCCGGAAAAGACTGGAGCTCACGAGCTCCACTTCATCATCACTGTTTTTTTAAATCTATGTAGTACCTATATGCAATTTCAAATAAACACATTTGATTTTCTTCGCATTTAGCTGCAGATTGTTAACTGTAGACCAACGTAATGCAATACTTAATATCTTGTTGCATTTCATAATAAATAAATGTTGTAAAAGATAGTATTAGCTAGTTCAGATTATGGACCCTGTTGGGCACGGCATGTTTCGGTAGAAGAAAGGAAGAGCATAATAATTATAAAAGTATTGGAGTTTCTATTCATCATTATTATCTATAGATAGAATTATTTACATTACTTCTATTGTTAATTGTTAAATTATTAAAATTCTGCAGTAACTTTTTGCAAAAGGAAAAACTTGAGTTGGCAGTGGAGTTGTTAAATTTAATTTCATTCTTAATGGAATTTGGTAGTTTATTAAATATGTTTATGGACATCAAAAAGGGCTGGAGGAGTGTTTCTGAACAAATTTGCATAATTCTAGAATGAAGCAGTGTTTAGCAGAAATTTCTATGAAGGATAGAGTTGGTATTTTAGTTCTTGGAAATGCGGTTCACAAAGTGTGTGTGTGTCTGTTCCCTCTATGGTTACTAAGATTCCAGTTTCTTTTGTTGGGTAAAAATTGATAGTCAGTGCTGTCTTCCCATGGGATAATGCCATAAGTATGCCACGATTGAGCATAGGCGTAATAAGTGACGAGTGTTACTGATAGACCTGTAGACTTATTCTCTTCTCATAGGGCATATGAAATGCTTGATAATTTGTCCCTAACCTTTTAACGTGTGGTTTGGACATGCGTTCGTAGGCATCTCATTGACATCGACAAAAACGTTTCAGTCCCGTCAACGGTAAGACTAAGGATATAGGGTTCAGTTTGCTGCCTGATCTGAAAAGTGGTATTATTTTAGTATATCTCATCAACACTCATTGAAGATAGCTGCTTAGTGGGCAGCAATTGCATCCATATTATGACTGATGACTTTTACCGAAATATACCAAAGATCGGTGGTATTTTTTTGAGTTGATTGAATTGGAGGATTTTGATAGGTCAGACAGGTCTGCGTATTTAAATTTTGAAATAATGTCACATGCTGCAATGCTGCTGCTTTAAATTAATGATTTGGTCAAAGTGACAAGCCAAATCTGGTTCACACCTTAGTGTCATCTAACAAATCTGCATTTAAGTCGCCACAGACAACTTTAGGCTTGGATTGAGAAACTTTAGCAGTCAGATTTTGGTCCGCTGACGCCGTACAGGATAACTCAACGATTCTTCCTTACAAGGGCGCTGGATAATTTGAAGTTGTTATTGACACCAGTGATACGTTTAACTTGTTAAGCCGGTGCTCAGTAAGACGAAAGGTACTGTCCAGGGATGATGCTGTGTGGAATAATGTCCAGTATCTTTAAAAAAAAATACAAATTTATAAATGCAAATAAAAAAAAAGGGAATCCTTTATTAACAAAAGTCTTTGTTACAGTACATAGCCGAGTTTTCCCCTTTACGTAGTCTGGGACACTAGTATACAGTTCCTTACGGTTGACTTAACCCCCACGTCCGTGTAACAGTTTTTCACCCCCATCACGCCGGGTTAATGTTGATTCAAGGATGAAAATAAATTACATCTTGGCTAACAGCTAACAAAAATGATAATAAATAAAATGTCAAAATAGGCAATCTTATGCCAATGTGCCTCATGTTATGTGCATTATTTTATGGGTTCAATGTGTGTTCGCGTATGTGTGTGTGTTCGCGTATGTGTGCGTGTGAATGTCAGAGTTTGTGTGTATGGGCGTGTGTGTGAGAGAATTTGTGTGCATGCGTTTGTGTCTGGGAGTGTATGCATAGGTGTGTGGTGCCTGTATGCCCTACGGATCGGGTTCCTTGGGATCGGTATAAATAGTCCGCATACAGGTACTTATTTTAATTAATTCTTGTGTAAGAAGAGGAGGAAGTTGAAACTCTTACAGGTGTAAGATAGCATGAGAAATATTTCAAGTATTCTATTAATTTTATTGTATATAAAGGCAGTCTGAACCTTATCTAGGAAACCGAACGCAATACGTGCAGCAGTGACAGGAGTAACCTCATCTTTCGTTATTTTGTGGCTCAGGTTTATATAAAGCAGAGTTCTGTGGCAGGCTAAGATGAGACCAAGGATATAAAGTTTTCTGAATGTGAGGAGGTTCCACTCATTCTATAAAGCATGTCATTTGGAAATCGGTATGGTTTGGAATAGATGACTTTGATATCCAGATGAGTTTCCTAGTGCGGTTTGTTAAGAGTTCCAAGTTTGAATGCCAGTTAAGACATTGATCGAGCATTATATCTAGGTATTTAGTTTTGCTGACTTTACAAATTGAATAATAGAGCAGTTGCAGTTTTGGTTTCCGGGGTTAGAGCATGTGTAAATTTTAATGGTATAGTTCTGGTCAGGCTGGGATTTATTGGAAAGAGTGAAGCGCGAATGAAGACGTAGGTAGTTTTCTGGGTGTTCAGGGTAAAAAGTTTATGTCTGGGCCAACTAGATACGGAGATTAATCCCCTCTCAGTACCCTCATCAAATAGATAGAGAAATGAAATTGTTGGGTTTTGTTATTATGTGCATCTATTCTATAATATGTTGTTAACAAGTCACATCTAGATCATTTCGTTAGATGCACGTAAGCTGTAGGTATATGACTTGCCTTGAATGTTTTGTGCCGTAAACAACATGATGGGAAATTCCATCAATTATAGTTCAGATAAAATTAAGATTCTTTAGCTTTTCCTCTATTGTACCACCTCCAGACATTAATTCGTTAAGCGTCAGTTTTCGTTTCATGTGTGTATGGGGGTTGGATTTGAATATTGTGAATTGAATTATAACATCATCTACATTGTGATATTACGAAATCTTTAGTAGAAGTGATCATATTTTTGATGTGTGTACATAATCAAACTTCAGCTCTTATTTCCCTAACCCTTTCTGCGTTGAGGGTTATTCCAAGTAAAAGTACACCCATGACTACCCTGTTGATAAAAAAAAAAACCTTGGGTGAGATTCGCTGAGTTGGAGTCTGCAAGTTATTATGAGATTAGCGAACAAGCTAGTTTCCTGAAAATAACCTTAATTCCTAGATCGTGACAATCACTAATGCCTTGTTTTCCTATCCTCTGATAGACTGTGATTGGTGACAACGTGTGGACATGACATTCAGCGCTGACCAGTGGCGCCAGAGGCTGCGTTGCAGCTTGCAGCGAGTCAAGACCATCGCCATGCTCTGAGGTCGTAGCTTCTGGTGCGGGCAAGCGATGGCACTCTGCGGCGAGTCAAGATCATCACAATGCTCTGATGTCGTAGCTCTTGGTAGAGGGCAAGCGATGGCATTCTGCGGCGAGTCAAGAACATCACAATGCTCTGAGTTCGTAGCCCTTGGTAGAGGGCAAGCGTTGGCATTCATAAAATGATCATTTCGGTGTACCGGTCTGCGGTCGTAGCTCCTAGTGTGGGCAAGCGATGCTGGTCACTACTGACTTACTGATGACTTACTGACTTACTGATATCCGTTGCTGCTCCTGATGTGGACAACAGAAGGCGTCGCCTTCCTGCCTGCCTGCCGAGGGCGAGTGGTGCCCGCCGCCTTCCTGCCTGCCTGCTAAGGGCAAGTGGTGCCCTTTGCCTTCCTGTAGAGGGCAAGGGGTACCTGTCGCCTTTCTGCCTGCCGGCCGAGGGCAAGCGGTGTTTGTCGCCTGCTTGCCTTCCTGCCGAAGGCAATTGTTGCTCGTGGCAAGCAACCTAAACGCATCTTTAAATAGTGAATGTGAGTGAAAAGTGAAGTGAAAATCTTATCAGTGGATTTATACGTGTGATAATAAATCAAGTGATCTTCATAGATATCTGTAGACGCAATTATTAGTGATTTATGTTTAAGTTAACTTGCTATTGTTAATATTTTTTTTAAACCTGTTTTCACTAATTAAAATAATTCTTGGTCCGAATGTGGTCATTCGGTTAAGTAGAATGGCCGAAACATAAAATAAAAATTGTTCTTACAATTGAAATGTTTATGAATTTTTAAAGAAAACAAAGTTAAATTCAACAAGCCATCATTTAATTTTGTGAATGGTCCCTCTTTTTGTTTTATTATGCAAATGTTGTATGAAAGAAACAGGTTTAGAAAAAAATGTAAGCGTGAATGCTAAGACATTATCTAATGACCTCTTTAGTTACCTTACCGTGGCTTGTAGTTGTGTTCAAGTTAATAACTGATTAATCTTAATTGTGTAGCTGATATCTCTTGGTGAACATTTAAATTTGTAATTATGTATGTGTTTCACCAAACGTAGGACACGAGTGCATGACCGTTGAGTCTGTTCTACATATAAAACAACTGCATTTCGTGGCAGTTTCAGATATGCCGCTACAAAGTGTTGGAACAACATTCCACCACCGATTAGAAATTTGTCATCCGTAAATAGTTTCAAACGTAAACTCAAACTGCATATTCTATGTGTTCAAAAATCTGATGGCGGTATTTGAAACATAACTTTTCTAACGTAGGTTGCTGACAATACCTTGCCTGATTTCGTTGTTTATAACTACTTGATTGTCATTTGTTGTCCTTTTCGCAGGGCAATCGCTTTGTATGTTCTTTATTGTTTTTTATTTTTTATTATCTAATTTTGTACCAAGGTACCGCAGAATATCAGTGTTGTGGTGTGGGTTTGTAATCTATACTGCAACACTATGCTGTAAAAAAATGTAACTATAAAACTGTGAAATGTATGTACCAATAAACGTTATTCTATTCTTTATGTAACATCAAGCATATGTACATCACTGGCTTTCCTTGTTTAACTATTTAGTATTAACCTTATTACTTATTTACCTATATTTTCTTCATACTAAATGACTGATTCGATTTTTAGGAGATTTTAATTAGGGTTACTGACTATGTAGATAAAAATATCTATAAATAGGAATATTATAATTGTTGCAATTTTGATTAGAATAAAATAATTTATTGCAAAACCATAATGTTATATAAAGGTGTTAAATTGTTGATTAGTTAGGTGATTGGTGTTAAAATAAATGTATTTTAAGTTTAGGAGCCCTGAGTCAGTGTCTGGGTCAGACACTAATTCAGGATGGCCGACTGTTAACTATGTATATTTTACAATTTAAATTCTTATTTAGTTTATATCGATACTTATTGGTACTTTTAAAATTGGACCTATACTTAACCAATGACCAAAGATATTAAATCTTTCGTTATTGGTTTCGGACCGACAAGGGCGGCCATATTGTTTTTCCGGCTGTCAAGTGAAAAAGGGTTTCTGGTGGTAAAATGTTAAGAGTTTTCAAGATGTTGTTTATATTGATTGTTATTGATTATATCTCTGAATACAACGAACCGTGTTTGACTTCTGTTCTCAATATTATGGTTATGGTAGCGATCTATTAAATCTAAAATCTTCCAGCCCAGACGGTTATCAGTTTTTCTTGACAATATGTACAACGTCTACTGTCACTTGTACCATACTCTAGGCCACAATGACGACCTTAGTTTGTATAAATTTTTAATTATTTCTGATTTGATCTTGAAACGAAATTTCCAGCATTATACCTCTCCATACCTACTGGAAAGACAGTGAGTTTTTTCTTATGAGACCAAAAGCTGTAACTAGTCACACAAAGTGATCACTAATACTTGTCTGAAATAAATACTTAAAAATAAACACAAACCGAGAACCTGCGGCTAGCTGGTTCTTACCAATGAAGCTATTGATCATTTCCTGCCTGCAGTTATTTAAGATGGGTTGTCACAACCTGCTTCTTCTACTTATTTGTTCAAAAGTCTATAACTCAAAACAATCTTCACATACAAGCATCGCCGCTGGCTAGCTCTTAACTTTATCTGTACTCGGAAGTTTTATGATAATTCTCCTTTAGTAGCTACGAGTAGGTAATATGATCGTTCGCGTTCCCTCACTTAACGATTCCTTCGCTCGTAACTTCATAATATACTGTTACTGCGCAACTCTAAAGATTATTGGGACTTAATTTTTGCGTTTTATTGTCGTTTTTGCGTGTTTTTCGCTTTTAAAATGCTAGCTTTGACGTTACGGTTGCCTTGGCGTGATGATGTGTAATTTTAGGGATGTGGAGGATGATAAGTAGTTCTGGTATCACTACATAGTATAAAACAAAGTCGCTTTTTCTGTCACTATATCCCCATGTATGCTTAAATCTTCAAAACTACGCAACGGATTTTGATGCGGTCTCTTTTTATAGATAGAGTGATTGAAGAGGAAGGTTTGTATGTATAATAACATCTCATTGCACTCGTGAAAAGCCGGGGCGGGTCGCTAGTAATGTATAATAAGGAACTCAAGAAATGGGTACCTACTATGATGAGACACTGGCAAGAATTGGGTGAGAGACTTATCCCACTTGCATGTACTCTAGGCCTTCACGCAGATGAAAAGAGTCTGCTATGCACTTTCTGCCGCCATCTTTGATAGAAAGGGTGTATCATTTCACAGTTTTGCTGCACAACCACATACTGGTTAGCTTCCTCGCATAAATCTAGTGCAAACACAGTTTGATGACATTCAAGCATCGTGTTGTGCCATGTGAAGTAACGAATTCATTACCTTTTCCTTAATATTTTTGATAGAAAGTGGCTTCGTCGAGTTTATCTTTTATTATTAGCGGCAAAGACAAACATAGCTATGTATAAGCTTGGGAGTCAATTTAGAGTTTGGAGATCTTACTCGCATGAGGACATAGTGATATGATTTGAACTGATTTTTTTCCCGAAAGAGTTCTACACCGCCTAAATGTTTTCGATATAAAATAATAGTGTTGCGGCTCGTCTGACATTAAATTTATCGACTGTTTATCAAATATGTAAATGCTATAATAGTGTTTTAATGGGCCAACCGGTTGCAGGCTTAAATATTGAAATTAATAATATTCCAGCTATCGTTGGGAGGTGTCGGGTAGGCTAATAATGGAGTGGAGGCGTTGTTCTGACATTTTAATAAATAAATTATTTTTGGGCCATTTTTCCATATCGTTAGACTGGTGAAGTAGTGACGTGTACTTTTAAAATAGGTCAGAGGGCAAAAAGGTTCGGTAGGTAGATGGAAATATTTTAAGAAACATAAACGAGGGTAAGCCACTTTTTTGATTCTACCAATTAAACGATGATTAAACTATCACCAAGGTTGTCACCTATGTTACATGCGTAAATGCTAAATTAAGCAGTTAGACACGCCAACTGGGACTGGTGTCGTCATGCTAAAAGCAATATACTGAAAAAGGCATCTAATAATATTAATTTAATCAACGAAGAATTTTAGCCGATTTTGGTAACGCTTGGTGTCGTGCCTACCTCCGGTATACGGGTTCTTTATCAATGTTTTTCATTAATGGATTGTTAGCCACAAATTGTGCAATAAACAATAAGCGAATGAGTTGCCACAACAGATAATCCAAAATTTGTAAAGTCTAACATCTCATTCAAGTCAAAATAAAAGTTGTGACAAACCATCTCCATATCATTCCGTGTTATTAATAATGTCGTACACGACTCTTGCGAGTAATTCGGTGGTCGGACCAGGTTTCACAACTGCAATTTAAAACGGCAGACAGTTTATCCGTTTATTAGGAATGTTAATATTTATGTCTCGTATTATTTATCGCTTTTTGACATAGAGTAACGGAAGAGCGGTGATGTTGTTTACTTGTGTCTAGTCTGTCTACAACTAGAATACGGAAAGGTAGGCAATTACTGAAAATATTGTTTACTCAGAAAACAGGGAAATATTCACACCAACACTTTATTATGAAATCTTTTTCATAGTTTTTGACAGAGCTGTTTTTGTAGTTTTGTTGCGTATCAGACAGTATTGCCGTCCTTCGACTTAGGCCTCCTACAGAGACTTTCAGATACATCCCGTTTTTGTTCTCCTGCCAAAATTATCTGACTCCAATTATAGCAGAGATTATGATTGTCAAATACATAACAAACTCTCACGATTATAATGTTATTGAAAAATATTACAAACCTGGTTTTATGGATGAAAACACAGCACAATAATAAACATTCGTTTCATGGTACTCCTGAAGGGGATCGAATCCACGACCTTCAATGCCATGCATCACCTTCACTCATTTTGACAGAGCAATCAATTATGCCTCTGTAGTTTATTACTCTGTGATATTTCCAAGACACTTTATTTACAGTTTTCATTAAAATAAATTATTTTCGAACGTTTCTTTCGCGAATTATAACGACATACAATTCTGATTTTATCTACAGATTTTATTTAAACTTTCATCTTAATGCTTTCACAGCAGTTGCTAATGTGCTTTTGAGTTTTATCAAACCCATTCAAGTGCTAATTTATGATAACTAATTAATGGTAATAAACTGAATATTATTGAGAGAATTTATAGCATTTTTAAATACTAGTTCCAGTGTTTTGGTAATTAAAAAGTTATAAATAGAAAATTTATGGGCGATATTAAGGTAATTACTTATAAATTATATTGTTAAGCTTTGAAATTAAATAAAACGTCAGTGTTTAGTTGCTAAGATATTTTCATAACACAGATATTATTTTAATATACGATCGGTGAAAGGCAGGTTAATTACTCAATATGACTATTCATTACATGGTTAAGCATTAGCCTATATTTTAAGATTCCATTGTTAACAATGGAATCAAACATCTGTTATGTATTTGAATAAATTAAATATTGATTTTATGTTGATCAGTAATTAAGTAGCACTCTAGAATTTGGGCCAAAACAAAATTTATTTTGGGTCTAACAACTTTTGATTTACCAACTCAATTGAAAATGACTGGCAACTGATGAGGAAAATACCGTTAGTGTCATGGAAACGCGTAAAGCAGAATA
The DNA here is from genome assembly GCA_950022985.1 of Udea ferrugalis. Lineage (NCBI taxonomy): Eukaryota > Metazoa > Arthropoda > Insecta > Lepidoptera > Crambidae > Udea > Udea ferrugalis. The sequence continues at coordinate 17,714,966 of OX465522.1, forward strand.
CTAATTAATGGGTTACGATTGTCGATTATCGTAGTGTCATTATCACAGATGCGGCGTCTATTTGCATTTTACGATCGATAAACTTTAACGATCGTGTCGTGCGAAGGTGGAATCGGTTCTCAAATTGATATTTTATCGATATCTGTCGATGGGCTGCACTAAACGGGCCGACGACTTTAACAGTGTGATGTGTAAAGTACAGAAGGTGCTGTTATACTCTTGCCGACTCACATATGAAACACATACCATACATGCCAAAGCTGTAGGACAAATACATTATTACGTTGTTGGCATAAGGTGATAGTAACTGGTGAAGTATATACACTTGAGCTGTTGCTGTTTTAACAAAACAAATGCTATCACCGACATATTTTTAGACCTGCCAAGTTATCCTTAGCTTAGTAATAAAACTTCATTATTAAGTAATCGAATTTTAGGATCTCATGAAATGCTTATACGATTCATTAAACTCATAATATTTGAAACACATTGTCAGTGTCTAGAGTCAATAGAGAAGGCCCTGACTACCTACCAGCATGTGCTACCTACTACTGACGATTTCCGAGTACGAGTGTTCTCGTTAAAACGCACTGAGGAAGTTGACGTAGATTTAGATGTCAGCGAGGTCGTGGCTTCTGGTGGCAGGTCGACGTAACCGTTCTATGTTAATCCTCCTAAGGTTCCTCGGTGCCTTTGGCTGACGAAACTTACACTAGGCACTTGTGCAAGACTCTTGAGAGGCCGGTATTCTGGCTAGACTATTGTTTTGTTGTTGAGGTTGTGGTTACAAAGTAGTGGCTCATCTGTTATTCTATGCCAAGTCGACTTTTACGGCGGTTGCGAGCCTTATTTAGAAACCTCGCTGCTAATTTTATATTTTCTTTATTATTATGGTGAAAGGAGTAATGTGAGCTCTGTATTTACTTGAAAATTATATTGGAAAATATATTATTCGTTGTTAGATAGTAATAATGATGAGGTTAGGATAAAAAATAATATGTGACAATGTTTTTATGAGACAACAATTATTTGTATGCCAACTCAGTCCAAAAAGCCAGATTCCAATGCCAGTGGCCTTACCCAGCAGTGAGAATAAATAACAAACACGTAACAAGTATTTTTAGGGCCTCATCGGATCAACCGAAAACAATTTACTAAACTTAGACATGAAAACGGCAATATTCATAAATGTGACTATACATTGCTTTAATTAAGTTTCGTGCTTATTTGCACTAAGCACTTACACTAATTCAAGTATTTTTGTCCATTCTGAGCGCCATTAGCGATGTGTTGCGTCAGCAAATCCGGGCGCATCTGTCTCGCGCGGTACGGGCGGTAACGGATCGCCGCCGCGGGAGCGAGTGACGTCATAGTTTGTCACGCGATAACGCGACAAGTATTTTGCGCGGCTATATATTAATAATCACTCATAATAATATGATTGTATGTTTTACGCCGTCTGTATTACTTAATTATTTGTCAACTTTCCCCTACCTATGAGTTGTTAGCGGGTTTTTTTCTTCATTTTACTAGTAAAACTGATTAAAGAAGCAATAAATACTAAACATCCTTCAATTCTTAATGTTGGGTTTAACCCTCACCTCCGCTATGGAGTCCAAAGGCCGGATTACATTATCAGTGGCATTTACCGGACAGTAAGAATAAACGGAAAACCATTTACTAAACTTAGACATGAAAACGGCAATATTACAAATGCAAGTACTTTCATGTGACTCTTCATTGCTTTAATTAAGTTTTGTGCCCTTCCACTAAGCACTTACACTAATTCAAGTATTTTTGTCCATTCTGAGGGCGCCATTAGCGACGTGTGACGTCAACAAATCCGCGCGCATCTGTCTCGCGCGGTACGGGCGGTAACGGATCGCCGCCGCGGGAGCGAGTGACGTCAGAGTTTGTCACGCGACAACGCGACAAGTATTTTACGCAGCTACATATTATTAATTAGGTACTTAGAATTGAGGCAACACTACAAAGAGTAGCTAATACGCTTGATGAGGTCAACAACCGCAGCTACTGTGAGCGGCTATTAACGTGCGTATTTTGTTTTAATGTTATAACGGTTTAAAAATCCGCCGGGTATTAGATACCCGGCAACAATGACGCCGGGTTAGGAAAAGTCAGTGGAAAAATAAAATGATGTAAGAAAGACTCAATGTTACTCTACCACCGGTTCGGAGGTTTCTATCGAGAACCATTCGGCAAGAAATGTTGGTTACTACTCTATTACTTCAATAATTGTTGAATAATTGTTGTCTTGCACTAAGCACTTACAATAATTCAAGTATTTTTGTCCATTCTGTACGCCATTAGCGACGTGTCTGTTGAAATTTTGCTTGAGTTCAGTGCAGTCGGTTGTACCGAGTTTCTTATTTTGGAGTTTCTGCACTAAATTACAATGGACAATATTTTGGACAGTAAAAGTACAGGTGAGCTTATCTATAAAAAGAGATTTCGTCCAGCAGACCAAGGTGACAGGATATGTTATAAGCCTAAAGAAACTATCGCCTGCACAAGTACGTCGTTATTTATAAGCAGTTATTCCTGAGCCCGCCCGTTGGCGGCGCGTCACAATGACAAATCCGCACGCATCCGTCTAGCGCGCGGTGACGGATCGCCACCGCGGGAGCGAGTGACGTCAGCATTTATCACGCAACGTGACGCGGAATTTGCGTGATAAGTCGCTTTCTCATACGGTTCTGTATATCAAAACTTGTGAATTTTGTACCGGGAGTTTGGTAACTTGAGAATTAAAGGTATGTTTTAAAACGCTTGATATTTCAATGAAATAAATGAATCATAAAAAGCTTGAAAATGCTCAAGATGTGTCTCAGGACTGTAGCAAGTCGAAAGAAGTGGTCTCTGCCTACCCCGTTAGGAAAGAGGCGTGATGGTATGTATGTATGTTAAAAATGCTTTTGTTCTTCTAAATGATTACCGCTGTTTAGCCGTTGATGGCTTTTGTCGAATTGTAAGGTGAGCGCAGAGGGATTTCAGCCCTAAACCTGTTAAATGACTTTGCGTAGATAAGGAATACCCGAAAAAAACTTAGCCGACAATCAATAACAATTTCATAGACCACAACACGGGGATGTTGGGAGCATAACCAGCTCGAGCTCCAACTGTCAACCTTACCTGCAAGCGGTCATCCTGCTGACCAACGGACAAGGCTCTGGCGACCGGTGGACAGCGGTATAGCGCCACCCATCGGACACAGCTAAATCCTGACCGGGTCGCTGACGGGCAGCAGCGTCAGCGACTGAAGCAGCTGTGTTCCTGCGATCTCCAACCCGCCTGCCCAGCGTGGAGATTATGGGCATTTCCCCCCCAATAGCAGACGCAACAAAGAAACGGCCCCCAGTTCCCGGTCGCTCTGCTATTCCTGGTTACGGTAGCGGCCACGGTAACGGCAGGGCAGGGGGTGCAAAGAATCCCCGGGCTACAATAGGCTACCTACAAAACCTGACCCTGGCTACGTACAATGGACGGACTCTGAGGCTGGACGAACATCTGGCTCAGTTGGAAGTGGAGCTGGAAAACATTAGGTGGCATATCCTAGGGTTATGTGAAGTCCGAAAAGAGGGCGAGGACACTGTAACCCTGAACTCCGGCCACCTTCTGTACTTCCGCGAGGGCGACCAACAGTCCCAGGGTGGCGTAGGATTTCTCGTCCATAAGTCCCTCTCCAACAATGTTGAAGAAATCTCCAGTGTGTCGACCAGGGTGGCGTACCTGATACTTCGGTTATCCAAGCGATATACCTTGAAAGTTATACAGGTTTACGCACCGACTTCGGCACATCAGGATGAAGAAGTGGAAGGTATGTACGAGGACATATCTCGTGCCTTAAACACTTCAACCAAGGCCCACTTCAACGTTGTTATGGGGGACTTTAACGGCAAAGTAGGCATCCAGAACTGCGGCGAGTCCAAACTGGGCCCTCATGGTTTTGGGGTGAGGAATCACAGGGGGCAAATGCTAGTCAACTTCCTTGAGCAAGAGGGGCTCTTCTTAATGAATTCATTCTTTAAGAAAAAGCCCCAGAGGAAGTGGACATGGCGAAGCCCCGACGCTGTGACAAAAAACGAGATTGACTTCATCATGACTGACAAAAAACACATATTCAGGGATGTTTCCGTGATCAATAGGTTTAACACCGGTTCTGATCACAGACTCGTACGAGGCTCCCTGAATATCAATCTCAAGCTTGAGAGGAGTCGTCTGATGAAGTCCACGCTCCGACCAAATCCCCTTCAAATCATGGCGGGCTCAGAGACGTTTCAAGACCTTCTTGGAACCAGATTCGCTGCTTTGGAACCTACCGATGACGTAGACGAGACCCTACAGAACGTGGTTGACGCGCTGAAAGATGAGGGCATGAAGTTCTGTCGAACACAGCGTACAGGCAGGAAGTCCAATCTCTCAGATGAGACTCTACGGCTTTTGGCGATACGGCGGGAAAACGTTGCAGCTTCACCGTCAGAGCGGTCGACTCTAAACAAGCGTATTGCGAGGATGGTACGATATGACCTTCGGAGCTCCAACACACGCCGTATAGAGCAGGCAATAGAGCAAAACCGAGGGTCCAAGGTATTCATTCAGCAGCTTGGGAGGAGCCACCTGACGAAGCTGACAACGCACAATGGCAGTACCGCACTGTCAAAGCCGGAGATTTTCGCTGAAATTGAGGACTTCTACGGCCGACTGTACGCTCAACATGCACCTCGTATTCAGCGCGACGGCCACGACTCTAGAGCCACCCTAACACGCCACTATACCGATGACTTGCCAGAAATCAGCCAAGACGAGATCGTGCTGGCTCTGAGGCAGCTCAAAAATGGAAAGGCCCCGGGTGAAGACGGAGTTACTTCAGAACTTCTGAAGGCGGGGGGTGTTCCTGTACTGAAGGAACTACAGCGCCTCTTTAACTCTGTCATTCACTCCGGGAGGACTCCAAAGGCGTGGAACAAGAGCATTGTAGTTCTATTTTTCAAAAAAGGAGATAAGTCTCTTCTTAAGAACTACCGACCCATATCACTCTTGAGCCACGTCTACAAGCTGTTTTCCAGAGTCATCACGAACCGCCTCGCTAGGAGACTCGACGAATTCCAGCCTCCAGAGCAGGCCGGGTTTCGAGGAGGATTCGGCACCATAGACCACATCCACACAGTGAGGCAGATTATACAGAAGTCCGAGGAGTATAATCGTCCTCTGTGTCTAGCCTTTGTGGACTATGAAAAGGCCTTTGACTCCATCGAGACCTGGGCGGTCCTGGAATCCCTGCAGCGATGCCAAGTGGACTATCGATACATCGAAGTGCTGAGATGTCTCTATGAAGCTGCTACTTTGAGTGTCCAAGTACAGGACCAGCAGTCTGAACCCATCCAGTTGCTTAGAGGAGTGAGACAGGGGGATGTCATATCCCCGAAACTGTTCACTAATGCACTGGAGGATATGTTCAAGACGCTGGACTGGAAAAGTATGGGCATAAACATAAACGGCCAGTACATCTCACACTTACGATTCGCAGATGACATAGTCCTGATGGCGGAGTCGCTCCAGGATCTGCAGCTGATGCTGAACAGCCTAGACTCCTCTTCGCGGCGAATCGGTCTCGGGATGAATTTGGATAAAACCAAAGTCATGATCAATGACCACATTGATCCGGGACCGGTCACTGTCTTCGGTCACCAGCTCGAGGTTGTACAGGAATATACCTACCTTGGGCAGATATTGCAGTTGGGTAGAAACAACTTCGAGAGGGAAGCCAAGAGGAGGATTCAGCTGGGTTGGGCAGCGTTCGGAAAACTTCGTCGAGTCTTTTCGTCGCCTATACCACAATGCCTGAAAACTAAGGTTTTCAACCAGTGCGTCCTACCCGTCATGACATACGGAGCCGAAACGTGGACACTCACAGTGCGGTTGATGCACCAGTTCAAGGTCGCTCAGCGAGCTATGGAGAGAGCTATGCTCGGAGTTTCTCTGAAGGATAAAATCCGAAATGAGGATATCCGACAGAGAACCAGGGTCATCGACATAGCTCTCAGAATAAGTAAGCTAAAGTGGCAGTGGGCTGGTCACATTTGCCGTAGGACGGATAACCGTTGGGGTAAGCGCGTTCTAGAGTGGAGACCACGTCTCGGCAAGCGTAGTGTGGGACGCCCTCCGGCTAGGTGGAGCGACGATTTGCGAAAGGCTGCTGGCAGGAGATGGATGCGTCTAGCCGAAGACAGGGCGCGATGGCGCGCATTAGGGGAGGCTTACGTCCAGCAGTGGACCAGCATAGGCTGATGATGATGATGAGACCACAACACGAATCAGAAACCAAAATTGAAATGGAATAATAATATAATTTAAACACTGTAATAACACACACATATTTGCAATTCTGCCGTAGATGGCTGGATCAAAACCATGAACAATATGATATTAGAAGTCGTCAGATTGGCAACAAGTCGAAATGAAATAGAATGTCATTCCACTACATTTTTTGGCGCTTTTTTACATGTTGATGGTAGCGTGTTACTCTCGGCTAGCCCCAGGTAACAGAAGTTAGCTTAAAGCTTAATCCCATGCCCAAAATTAACAAATTCAAATAACCACAGCACATTACAAAATCCTCTCAAAAACAATCCCACTTGCCCTCTAACAAAGCTTTTCACCCTCGAAGCCTCATCAAAGACAGCGACAAAGTGCAAACCTCAAAAAACAACCCCGAAACGATTTAATACGTCCCTTTATTGTGGGGGAAAAACGAATAGCAAAGTTCATTTGCAGGCTTTCTTCCAACGGGTAGGGGCACCATGTGTGCGCGATTTAATAGATTTTTTTCTCATATTTTTAAAAATCAAAAAAACGAAATAATTGCATTTGTCTTCATGGATTGACACTGTAGATCATAATATTATGAAGAACTTTCTACCTCTCGTCAATGTCAAATATTCGTTTCCTATGTATTGAATCACCGACAAAACTTACAGATAATGATTCAGGATTCCAAATTGCAACAAAACCGATTTTAGCAAATGATAAATAGCACATTATGATCTGGCATTGAATACACTTTCCCAATAATGTTAAGGTGATTAAAATTGTTATGATTTCTTCATAAAAAATTTATTCACCGATGGTACACGCAGTCATACCTACACGTCATTCTTTTTAAACATTTTTGCTCTAGGGGTGAGTATAGATTACAATATTTACTAGTAACAGAACCTCAAGCATTCACTGTTTATTTAAAACACTTCGCATTCGAAACTTAAAAATGGCGAATACTCGATGTTCTAATACGAGTAAATGCTCTTGTCTATACTAACTTTAAGCCACACTAAAATAGTATTCATAGTATTTCAACTACCTTAAGACAAATTAATGTGAGTTTTAGCGATTAAACTTCAGTTAGAGAGTAATTTGAGTCCCAAGCACAGATTCTAAACCACAAAACAATAGTTCCAACTCATCACAATATTAACTGTCTACAATATCCGGCGTTCACTCAAAAGGATGGTGGCCATACAGCCCTGAGGGCGACAGCGCCGTTTCCGCTCGCGGCCGGCAGAGGGCGCAAACACGAGCTCCATTTCCGGCGCGGAAAAGCGTCATGGCGGCGCATCCGGCGGCGGACTGATTGGGCCTTTATTAAAAACTGACACCTGAGGCGGTGCGATCTAGTGCTTTGTTTATACTGCTGGCACTGTGGCTGTTTCTGCATAGGAACAATATATGGAAATTGTTTCATACGTTGAAAAATTAAATGTATTAAAAGTTTTTTAATATAATACTTTGATAAAAAAGTGAAAAATTTAACCTAAAAAATAAGAAGTTCAATTAATGCTTACTTCAATGAATATCAGGACTTTGAGACCTCAACTTTTAAAAGCTATTTTTGACTTACTCGTATTAAAATCAACTTTGTCAAGGTAAAGTAAAATAATTAAACACGAGCCCTTAGGCTCGTGTGCTGTCTTAACAGCCCTTAAATAAATACATTGGAACTCACCTAACTAAGACGTATGTGAGCCTTACTCTGAGATGCGAGAGGTGTGATGTAGGTTAGTGATAAAGCACCATCATGTTATTAAATCACTCTATGCGAATTCATAACATCTTTATTAAAATAGTATACGCAGATGCAGTGGAGGGGCGTGTCGTTTCAGCTTAGACCTCTCTACCTCAGTTGTCAAATGTGTCCACAGACCACAGGAATTGCTAGTTATCAAGCATTCCACATGCTCAACTGCCACGTCGTAATGCGTGGAAGAAAACAGCATGACATACCAACATAACCCCAACGGGTCAGTCAGAGGCACACTGATTGTTGCCGTCGCGGTGAACGGATCGTTCAGAGGCCCATATTGGGCCAAGGGAATATGAACCCAAAACGTGGTAAGGGGCCTATTGCCGATATACGGGTTACTTGGGTTTTTAATCGGCGTTTCACATCACCGTAGAGTTAGCCGCAAATTGTACAACCAACACAAAGTAGATGTGATTCCGATGGGCCACGAATCTCAAAAATAAATAAAAACCTAATACCTTATTATTTCAATAACAAAAGTTTAAATTACCATCAACAAAAATAAAATGGATTGTGCTCAGTAAGTAATAAGCAAACTTCCTTCACTGCAGAGTCATTCCTTCCAAAACATAACTTGTATCGCCATTTACAAACGAGCAATAAATCCTATCGACAGATTCTTTCACGAAAACGATCACGGAAGAAGAATTATCCAAAGAACAATGTCATTTCGAGGGTCAAAACGTAATCGCCGGGCTATATCGCCGGTCACTCTGTGGCTCCCTTGTGGCTTGTATCGTCCCCGTCCACATTGTAACACTGAAAGGAACAAATGTCTTTTTCTGGTTTTCAGATCTTTAGTAAAGATATTGCATGGAAAATGCTAAAACAATAATAAAAAATAGTAATAGCTTATTCATCTTAATCGGAAGTTAAATATTTGAAATAATATTTCTTCCGAGTGTTAGAGGTGGATGCCTATAACATTGATGAAATCACCCTGGCTCATAGGGTAAAATATACCAGAAAGATTTGGCCGGTCTGTTAATGGTCTCGGTAGCATAATTGTGGTCGCCCGGCTTGCGAAAGATGCGGGTTCGAGTCCTGCCTGATGCCAACATGACCAAATGTCTTTTTCTGGTTTTCAGATCTTTAGTAAAACTAAAAAAGTATTAAAAATAATATAAATACGTCCCACTGCTGGGCACAGGCCTCACCTCAACCATGAGGTAGAACGAGCCATACTCCAAACGCGGGCTCAGTGCCACCTCAGTTTATCCAAAAATGTTCTCATAATAACTTCTGAAGAAAACAACGTGGCTGATGCTAGCTAGATACAATATAACGTTAAAAAACTTTAGTAGCTCAAAATTACCTATAGAGCTATTTGATATGATGGCCACGGCTACTTTCTACCATCGCACCGCCCGCCATCTTCAGGGTGTTCATCCACATACTCTAGAGCCTCCATGGTCTCGTACAGCTCAGTTCCTGAGATGCTTCCTTCCCAGGACACTTAAATTGTGGAACGAACTCTCTGCCGAGGTTATCCCGATGAGCTATAGCATGGAGTTCTTCAAGAGGGGTTTGAAAAGGTTCTTGCAGGGTCGGCAACGCACGAGTAATGCCCTTGGTGTTGCACGTGTCCATATAGGCTGCGGTAGCTGCTCACCATCAGGCAGCCCGCATGCTTGTTTGCCACCGTCGTAGTATGAAAAAAAACTTGAGTTCAAGTTTCTTCAGAAAACCGTCACTCTACGTTACAGCCAGTGTGACAGTCTTCCACGTTTGGCACATATTCATGAGCGTTTTCTATGTTGTGGCATCAAAAATGAAGTGTCCGAATTGACACAACCACAAAACTACCAAAGCTTCATAGATACTTTATGATGTGACCGGAGGCAATATGGGAAAGTGGGCAACTTTAATCGTTTCTGGAGGCAGTTACAACCTACTTTTTGGGACCCTTACGCCTCGTTTTGTACTTAGTAACATAAATTGAGTTTTTTATTGGTAGTTTTAATGATAAAAGTTGTGGTAGCTGATTTTTTATGGCCTGAGATGTTATCTTTGTAACGTTGTGTGAACTTTATTTTACGGTTTTTCACACAATATTCTACAGTCAATGTTTGTGTTATCCAATGGAGAAGAACGATTAAGAATTTATGAACCAAATTTTAATAAATATCACTGGAAATTATCCCACACAGCGCCATCTAGCCCCAAACTAAGCAACTAACTAGGAGATGTTAAGATCAAAAAAGGAGAAGCTCATCAAATTAAGACCAACCTAAGACTATCTTGATATTGGCTTCCTTCTCGAAGTTGTTCCTACCTAGCTGAGTAACTTGTCCAAAGTAAGTGTTAGGTAGGTAAAAAGGTAGGAAAATGTTCCTACCTTTTTACCTACCTAACACTTACTTTCCTTTGTTTCGACTGTTTTATTCCAAATTTCGGAACAAAACAGTCCATTTTTCAATTGTATCTTTTTCCTAAGGTACAATTAAAAAATGGACTGTTTTGTTCCGAAAGCTGGAATGCTAAAAATTAGGCTGGTCATAATCATTTCAGTACTTCCAAGAAAGGTTCATGACAACATGAAAAGGCAATACAAATATTCCACTGTCTAAATAAACACAGATAATAATGTTAGATGTTCCGATATAAGTGAAAGTGATGATACCTTAAATATACCTCATGACATACATACCAAAATAGCTATAAACACACCTACAATTCCAACTTTGTATTCCTTGAAACCTCAGTACTGCGCTAAAGAACCACGCAAACATAGTGTTTAGGCATATTAATAAATTATCGACTCTTCGTGGTTTGTTCACGAATTTTAGCATGTCCATGCTAAACATAGAAGAAACTCGACTTTAAGTCGTTGGCAAATATGGAGAAGGTACGTCGGTTCGACTGATTTGTTTGGCCTACAAATGCTTGGTGTTACTTGGAATGAGTTATTTTTGTCAATTCACGTAATTAAAATTATGTCTTGGTGAAGACATCTCAGGTAATTAATTTGGACTCAAAACATAGCATATGGTAAGTGAATAGTTATTTGCTCAAAGTATACGAGTATTATTCACTGACCATCTTACATCACCGCATTCGATCGCTTTTAGCGATAAGACCACCTAAGTTGTGTGTCCTATGTCTTTTTAACCATTATTGCGTAACAGTTTTCTTAGTGCAATAACCATAGTAAACATAGTATTCTTCAACCTATATCCCACTGCTGAAGAAAGGTGATTGACAATTTCATTCATGCGTCTCGATCTTGGGCAAGGGCCTGCCAATGCTCCTCACAATAGCCTGCCCCTGCAAAGAAATTATCTCTATCTATAACAGTAAATGACTTTTAATAGTCACTCGAGCCGCTTTACAAACTCTACTCAATTCATGATTATCATCCACAAAGGAACAATTAATTTTATCTCCAAAATATTGTTCAGACTAGTAATCGCACACAATAAGTCCCAATTTGCCTCTTCTACGAAAATAAAGCATGATTCCTATTGTCAACATCATTTCATAGAATTTGCTCAACAAAGTGATAAAAAAGCAAAACATCATTTGTGTAATCAAAAACATTTTTGACCGTCAAAGTCGCAATGTTATACCAACACAACTAAATCCAATATTTGCGTTGCTCAACAGGGAATTTCTACACTTCGACAAAAATGGTAGCCGACGATTTTCTATAGAATTACAAATGTGATTAGAGCGTTCGGAAATAAATATTGAGCTTTCCTTTGGAGCAGGCCGACTTCTCGTGGACTCGTTAAAACGTCCTTGTCACACGTTCCCAGAAGGGACTCTGTCAACACGCGGGAGGACAGGCTGCGGTTGACGAGACAGCGGGTAATTATTATTGAAATACTAGCGGCCGCTCGCGACTTCGTCAGCGTGGACTAAAGTAAAAAATAAATGTCGTCTTTTTTATTAATTATAGCCTATGTGCTATTCAGGTGTATTCAGGTGTAAAAACTACTGAATGGATTTTATTGTAAAGTTTCATTAAAATACATTCAGTAATTTTCACGTGAAAGAGCAACACGGCACATCCACACATACAAACTCTCGTATTTATAATTAGTAGGACTTACAATTTATTGCTTTCCGTGGGATATCATAGTCGGTTTTGAGAATGAGCAAATGTTAGCGCATATAATTTCCAAAGGCTCTTAGTCAACATACTTTTTGTTCTAAATATGAAATATTAGAAATATCAAAATGGCGTACATATAGCAATAGTATGAATAAGTGAAAAGTGCTACTAACTACTTAAGCCTGTTTAGTACGCCAGTTTCCATAACTAAATCGAACTTTAAATTGCTTCAAAATTTGGAATTGTATGACAGAATATTTATTTATACAAAAACTGTGGCCAATGCTATGGTATCATAGCATTGACTACCTAATGGAAAGGAGTGGGTACACCGCAGCCTGATAAAGAACCCAACACTTAGATAAATTTTCACTTTATAATTGAATTACAGTTTTTTTTTATTCGAAGTGCAAATCCAACACTTTTAAAAAGCGTTGTTTCAATTCTTTCTTAAGCTGAGCGATTTGCCCGCTGCATGCGACCGCGGCCTAATTTTAACAAAATGCTGCTGTCAAATTTGTTGAGCACACCAATCGGTATCGACCCGTCACGACTAAGAGGCACGTTATCCTCGAACCCGTTTTGTGTTGGTTCGCTAATTACCTGTGACACACCGACTAAGGGGGGTCTGGAGGACCTGGCTCAATTTTTCTAGAAACTTTCGCCAGACAAAGTCTGTAAAATAACCCAGAGATGAAGTAGCCTCTACTATTTCATCTCTGGGTTTGGTTGGTTCTCTCCCAATAATAAGTCGTTAAAGCTGAACAGTTCTAGAAGTGAGAGGTGTATTACAAAGAAGTTTTCTTATGCCAAATTAATTCAACCTGTTGTAAGTCTAACCCCGGAATACACAATCGCAAGTCAGAAATGAGCATCTCTTAAAAGTACAGCTGTCCCTTTCAGCTCTTTTGACATTTTACGGGACAGCATGAGCGTGAGCGCGTGCGTACGTTTGTGAATTCGGGGATTAGTGTTTGATAGCTAAAATTCGACCGTATCTGGCCATTTCAGAAATCTATGGGTTCTAAATAATACCGCAATGTAGGTAAACATTGCTTGGCCAATCTTATTTTAAATATTTGTGAAGTAAAAACAAATAACTGATTTAACACTCAATAGCTATGGTGAGATAAAAAATTAAGAGGTTTATTGAAATAAAACTTAATACACTAAGTTAGGTACACCAACCTTTACAAAACCATTGCAAAATAGGTCTTAATATGCTTTGTAAGAGTTGATATAAACGCATTTGCACATTATTTTTAACATTTCCTGAATACACAAGCTAGCAGTCAAACAAACCTAAAACATTATTTAGCGCATTTCTCAAACTTTTGGACCCGAAACGCGTGATCACAGGATCAAAATTATTATGCAGAGTTGTATGCAGAGTTACAGATGCAAAGAAATGACATGTTTCAAACCCTAGTCTTCGCATGAATACGTTATTTGTACGTTTTACCTAAAAAACTTATTGAAACCACAAAACTAATGACAAACATGAAAAACTGCCATAATGAAAAACAGATACACCAAGCAGCTTGTAACAATAAGACCAGCTAGCCATTTCCACTTAAAAACAAACACCCCATTCTGTTACTACCTAAGTTTGCACATAGACTTACTGACAATCAGAGGCGGCGTAACGCTCCAACGTAACGATCCGGATAATCCGGACGACCGGAGGGCGATCCAATTTGCCGGCGATCGGAACAAGATCGGTTTACGGCACGGTGAAGCCTCGTCGTCCAGTACATCTGAGATAGAATGAGGATATTTTTATTTCTTCGCCTATCTTCTTTAATGAACGAAATTGGCATTCTTTTGGAATGTAGGATAGTAGTGTAGTAGTGACGTCCGCCGTTTGTACGTTTCGTTGAGTATGCCAAAAAAACACAATACTGCCTAACGTGCTTTCCGGAGTACAAAGATGAGAAGAAATTTGATCTGTCAGGCGTTCTCACCCTCACCTTTTCAATCGCTGACGACCGATTTGGTGCAATGGTTCAAAAGTGGGCTATTTCATTAGAGGTCGCGGGTTCAATCACGCACAGTACATTATGCGTGTGCATGAACATGTAGGTTTGTTCTGGTCTGGGTGTTTGATAAGTATATTAAATATGAACTAACAAAAAAAATATATTTAAGTAAACATGTTTAACCGTTGTCTAGTTTCCCATAGCACAAACTATTCATTGTTTATTTTGGCGCTAGATGGCGCTGTGCGGAAAATGTCCAGCGATATATTTCCCGTCATTATAAATCAAGACGCCCAATCGAGCTTAACTTAACTAAAGTGAACATACATACCATCACGCCTCTTTCCCAACGGGGTAGGCAGAGATCACTTCTTTCCACTTACTACGAACCTGGCACACACCTTGCGCCTCCTCTACTTTCATAAGTCCTTTCATACATGCTCTTCGGTTAAAGGTACTCCTGACCTGACCCTTTCTGAGAACATCTTGAACTTGTCCAAGAAACGTTCGTCTAAAGTGAAACATACAATAATATCCAACCTTCTCTTCTTTTGTAGTGGATAGCAGACTTTACTGTCCGGAATTATTTTGAGGGGCTTTGAACGGTTGGGGTGTAACTGACGAGCTATTTGGCTAGTGGTCGAGGTGTTACAAGACCTTTCTCGGATTTTCTTAGATTGGGATATAGAAAGCTTGCTGAAAAAACCTTATGTAAGTTAATTTTGCTGTTATACAAACTACAGCACGTTTGTGCACGCGTGTTTGAACACACTTTGTTATTTTACATTAGCGCATTGAGTGACATTTTGATATTTTATGTATAATTTTGGTATGAATACATGATGATCATTAGACTGCGATATTCGACAAATATACGAACTCAATTTAGATTATTGTAGAGTAATTGTTTAGGCTTGTAATTAACTTACCACCAAGATGTTTTCAAGGATGGTCTACAGTACTATTCTACTACCCAATCTGACGCGTGTAAATTAACATCTCTGGATCCCTGGACATTATTCCACACAGCCCCGTGATGAGTTAATTAAAACCCATTTTTATGGGATACTAGACAACAAATAAACATAATTTGAATACTTTTTCTTTTGTAAACACATACTTAATATACATTTAGAAAACCCACAGATTAATACAAATAGCCATGTTCATGCACACAATTTTTTGTACCGTGCGGGGATCGAACCCGCGACCTTTGCTGTAGTAGCAGATTTCTCAACAATTAAACCATATAAGTAGGTCGTCACATCACTAATCGTTGCCAAAGCGCTCTGTCACAACTGAACCTCGAATAAAGACGAATATTAGAAAAGTTCTATCTCTTTTACTTTTCCGATTACTCCGGTCGTTAGATTCATTTTTATCGTTCTACCCGGAGCAGCGTAGTCCGCCCACAGAGTTACGAGTACGAAGACTGGACTCGGGCTCAATTGTAACGACTACGGCTGTAACGTTGAGAGCCGGGTCGTTTTATTGATATGACCACCTATCGTTTGCTAGATTTTTTCTGAACTGCCGTACTTGTAAAGTCTGGGAAAATCTGGATTTCTTAAAATGTAGGGAAGTGTTTTCACTAAAATAGGTACTAACTAGATTGTTTAAAGTTTTGCTAATGAAAGAGAATGAAATTATTACAGAGTAGGAAATCTAAGTTAGAAAGGGAACTAACGAGTAGGGTAGGGCAGGGCATGAATTATAATAACTTCTTCTTGATTTTATTTAGCAATTGAGTAATATTCGCTTCAATTATGTACTTGAATATCCTGTCCTAAGCGTTTTGCCACTTAAGAGTGGCTGCTAAGGCATCTATATATATAAAAGAAAATCGTGTTAGTTACTCCACTTATAACTCAAAAACGGCTGAACCGATTTCGCTGAAAATTGGCATGGAGGTAGTTTAGAGCCAGGAGAAGGACATAGGACACTTTTATTTATTTTATTTTTTTTTCTCTTTTTTTTACGTTTTTTTTATTTATTGCCCTTAAAGCGGAACAAAGTTCGCCGGGTGAGCTAGTTATAAATAAAATAAAATAAAAAACCCTAACCAATAAGTGGACAAACATAAATGATTTCTAAGAAAACACAAGTACATGCCTTCCCGTTAAGACCTACTTCGACGCAGAAGTGCTAACAGACAGACAAACGTCCATCAAACGCGCTAACCGATGCGCACACGCAGCGTGACGCGCTAATTAGACGACTTAGGCCCAGACTCCACCAGAGCTGAGCGGAGATGTGCGGCGTCGAGCTGTGTTTTCCGGTTTAGGTTTAAAGATATTTATTCTCACCTAAGACATAATAAGTCACTTACATGAGAACACGGCATAAAAAAGTAATGGATAAATGTTCGTCGCCACAAAAACACATAATCAAAACTAACAAATATCACCAGCGAAATTTAAATTAACTAGATTTTTTCAACAACCAATAGAATCACATCTCCATGCGTGAATAACGCAATTCTATTGGTTGTTGAAAACACAGCTCGACGCCGCACATCTCCGCTCAGCTCTGGTGGAGTCTGGGCCTGATGCTCCTGGGCGGTTTTATTGACCAGTTCAATACCGAATTACTTACTTATTTGATGCTTTAGGACAGCATAATGATCGTTGCGACAGTGATCGGCGACGATCATTGTTGTGAAGCCGGGTCGAACATGGGATGGGTGACCACCCCGACCGAAATTTAGTGATGTGTATTTCGGGCATCTCCGTGCTTCGGAAGGCACGTTAAGCAGTTGGTCCCGGTTGACGTCGCTAGATGTCAGTCGGTAAGCCTAGTCAGAGGCCTTAGGGCGACTTGATAACATCTGACATTAAGGTTGCTCACTAACCTTACACCCCTCCAACAATCCGCACTGAGCCCGCGTGTTGGAGCATGGCTCAATCCACCTCATAGTTGAGGTGATCAACAGCAGTGGGTCCCAGCAGTGAGTCCCAGCAGTGGGACGTATATAGGCCGTTTATGTTATATGTTATAATAATGTACCTACATCAACAGCAAAGTACATAAATAGAGACAATTTGACGAACGATCATAATCACAATATCTTCTCCTCTCATTTTCAAACAATGTCGCTTTAAAATCTGCAAATATTGTATCGAATAGAAAGTTTGCAATCAACATTTTGAAATAGTCTGGAAAATGCTAACTAATCACAAATAACAGAGCAAAATTCTATAATATCGTCTCAAAATCAAACCCAACACAAACGCTAAGGTCAAGTTGGGTAACTTTGAATTTCAGTGTAACATTGAATCTAATATTCAAAAACAGTAAAAGTGCCTACATACTGTTGTTTATGGTTTGTTTTTGAGCCAATCTCTCATAAACTCAACAACATCTTTTAGTTGGAGTACTTGTCAAAAGTAACTGATCTGAAAGAGTAGATTCAATGTTACACTGAAATTCAAAGTTACCCAACTTGATTGTAATTCGATCCCATTACGACTCACTAACCAATTACCTACCTCAGTGCTCATGCTGCAATGTTTGAGGTGCTCATACCACCGGGTATTTCAATTTATCCCTATTAGCGAGCACGAGCTGATGTTTGAGTAGCGTTTTGAAATTTGAATCTGTGCAAACACATTTGGATGTGTGGAAATGTATGATAAGTTGCTAATAGAAAGGTGATGTTTGGTTGGACAAATACACTGTCTGCTAGGGAGATTTTTGTTGGTAATAATCAACATATTCACTTATAGTTTATATTGCTGCAGCACTTTAGTTTAGCTATTGAAGTGTCCATCCATACTTCTGTGTTTTAGGGTTGTTCGTTTTTTATAAACGAGGGAGGTTTTTAGCTTCAGGTTTGCCAAAGGGCTATGGAGAGTAGTATCTTAGCAGTAAAACTGATTGACCACGTAACTAACGCAGATCTACGCTCCAGAACCAAAATAGCTGATGTGGGAGAAGCCGCTGCCAAGCTAAAATGGGATTGGGCTGGACACGGATGTCGGATGATTTGTGGGCAAAAGCAGCTACAGAGTGGGCCCCTCCCAAGCAGTACCGTTGACCTGGCAGACCAAGGCGCAGATGGCGTGACGAGCTGGAGGCCTTTGCAGGGGGCTGGCCGAAAAAGGCCCAAAATAGAGGAAAAGAGAGAGGGGAGGGGAAGAGAGGCCTTTGTCCAGCAGTGGAATCCTCATGGATGATTTAAATCAGATTAGAAGGGGTTTGTTTTTAAAGTTTTAATCTATAGATGTACAACCAAATTGTTTGCGACCCTACCGCCCATGAAATACATTAGCTAAGCTTTAGGCTAAGCTTTACCTTAAGTAGCTAAGTTGTAAGTACTTTCCTGATATTATACACCATAATGTAACATTTGGTATGCAATAAAGAATTGAATTGAAATAATATCATTTATCCACTCAAATGTCACCGGTAACTTGAGCTACCAATGCCAATGTCGTCTCAACTGTCACTGGTAGCTTTAGCTACCAGTTTTTGAGGCACTTGTGAGGTGACTCATTTTCCGTTCAGAATCGATTTTGTTGTTACTATTTCAATTGAATATTTTTCTACTATTTGTCTATGATATTTGTATCGACCTGGCAACAACGGACCGTCCCTACGAGACGTCAAAGTAAGAAAAATAAAAAGTCAAAAGTTCATGTTGAGGTTATGTTATGATAGTGCATGCTATAAGTTTAAAATAAACTTGTAAATAGATTATTACATATTACACACTGTAATATATTTCAAAATAATTAATAATTTGTGTATTATACAGATGCATTGAAAAAAGGTTACAGATTTGATTTTTAAATACTAAAAAAATTTGTTAAGTGAAAGTCGAAAAAAGTGTTTTTTTTTCGCCATTTTTTAAATTCAACTAATTAATATTAATTTGCTTAAAATAAAAACACGTTAGTCTGTATTTAGTATAAATGCTTATTTATTGAGCTTTTCGTCTGTGTGTTTATCACCTTGCGATCCTATTCGGAAAATTAGCAAATAATTCTCGGAAAATTCGCATAAATTCGCAACAGAAAAAATCAATATGGCGTAAACGATGTGACAGGTGAGAAGACATTAGGTATTTAGCAGTGACGATAGAGTGGTTAACTAAAGATTCATTCATCTCGTGTAGCGTTTTATAGAAGTAGTAAGAATTCTGCACCGTTAAACGAGAGCTAAAAAGGTTTCACTTTTATTTTAGTTAGGCTATATTTAATATTAAACTTTTGGTTCCTTAGTACATCAAATGCGAAACATTTTGAATTTTTATTTAATTCGTCCCTGTTTGTGATAAACTGTACATTGGATTATTAAATCCTTATTTTCACTCATATGATAAGTAAGTGATACGAGTTTTTTTTTAAATAAGGGAGTCATTTAATGGAGTTATATACAAGTGTCACTAACTAGTTTCCAAAATTCAGCAATACATAACTGATATTGAAGTAATTTTCAACCGTTTAAATCAAAATAATAAACTCCACAGATCCGTAGCTCCTGGGAAGATTTACTCGGATTTAAACTCGACACTTGCTCTGCTCAAGCTCAGAGGGCGGGCGGGCGCGACCTGAGAGTGATCGGGAGACCTCCGTGAGATTTATGGAGAGGACTTTGAGCTTACACCTTTGACAATTGGGTCGATTTTAAATGAATATGTAGACCATAAGGCATGAACTATGCTATTGTATGAAGTCATACCATGGCCTATGATTAATTGTGCTGTTGTTGATAAGTGAGCCGCCATGGTCTCGTACAGTTCCTAAGATGTTTCTTTCCTAAATAGGACAGTCGAATTGTAGAACAAACTACCTTCCCGATGAGCGCATGGACCTTCTCTTGATAGCAATCCTCTCTTATAAGTAATAACCTTAACTTTATAACAACCTTTAAATTAGTTCGTTCCTGTTTGTGATAAATTATTAAATCCTTATTTCACTCCTATGATAAGTAAGTGACACCAGATTTTTTAAAATAAAGAAGCCACCTTGCGGCTTCATGGACCTTTAATTTTCAACCGTTTAAATCAAAATAATCAACTCCACAGATCCGTTGCTCCTGGTAAGATTTACTCGGATTTAAACTCGACACTTGCTCAGATCAAGCTCAGAGGGCGGGCGGGCGCGACCTGAGAGTGATCGGGAGACCTCCGTGAGATTTATGGAGAGGACTTTGAGCTCACACCTTTGACAATTGGGTCGATTTTAGAATGAATATGTAGACCATGAGCATGAACTACGCTATTGTATGAAGTCATACTATGGCCTATGATTAATTGTGCTGTTGATAAGTGATCTGCTCGCCATCGTAAGGCTTCATCAACATGCGCTGAAGCCGCTATGGTCTCGTACAGTTCCTGGGGTGTTTCCTTTCTAAATAGAACGAACTCCCTGCTAAGGATTTCCCAATGAGCGCATGGAGCTTCTCCTGAGGGCAATCCTCTCTTAGTAATAACCTTTTAAATTCTCTTGCAAAGGTGATTAAATAAAGATTCTTGGAAGGTAGCAACGTTTGAGGGATGCTTCTGTTTGTTACACGTATCCATAGGCTGCAGCAACCGAGTATCATCAGGTCGTTCAATCACTCGATCTGATTGCCATTAACGTAATTTTCTGTTAGGAAAGAACAATTTAACATTACAGATAATAGTAAAAGTTAATTTATGATTCGATTTGAGTTGAGATTCAGTCTTTATGGTTGACACAAAACAGCTACTGTAACTCCAACTAACGGACATAACATTTACAGTAAGACAAAGTTGTGTGATACCTGACGTAGGTAGAAAACTTTCAAGAATCTAGCCGGAGGAATTCAAAGCATTCAAAAGACAGCTTCATTGTGATCAATTCGGAGACTATCAGCACATTATCTGACAGCGACCATTAATATCATCTGTGCACGCGTCGCTTCACACGAACTTAGAACTTAAAAAACAAAGCGATCGATCAATTAAAGTAAAACAACTTATCATTCTACCAAAAAACTCACGAATCCATTAAACAAGGCATTAACAAACAAATGTTCACACTTAACCTTTTCTTTCGAGCTTGCGATATACATCTTTCTACCTCGCCTCATTATTACCCTCTGACTAACTTACACTTACGCCTTTTTACTCTCTAAACCGCCGTCTCTAAGTTGAGAATCGCGTAACGCGTAATTCAGCTTATCAACTTGTGGTTTTTAACACAGGGGGGTATCTTAGGTGTCGTGGAAAACTTAATTTATGTTAAACTCGTCCGTACGGTGATTATTTAACTGGCGGCCGGCGATGGGTCGGATAAGGAAGATTAATTGAGTACGGCCCTGGCTAAAAAATGCGAGGACAAGTGACTCGTGTGGTTCTGTCCACCGAATAATGTAACAAAGGGCCGCGTTAGGAAGCAACCTTTTTGTTATTGGAAAAAATATTGCGGCTTCGTTAAAACTTTTAAATGCAAAATATCTTACGAAAAGATTGTTGGAATGGTAATAGTTTAGAATGTCCTTTTACATGCAGTGTAGAGGCGCACAGGTGTCGAAAAAAAAGTCTAGCTTCTAAGTCAGTTGCTGCTAATACAATTGCAACCACTGAGGAACTACTAAAAGCTGTATTTTTAATTTGATTAGTCTTTTAACTATTTTAATTCCTAGACAACGCAGCAGCTTTGCACCGGTAAAAAAACAAGGTCTTAGTTTCACTATTGAAGCAAACGTGGCCAATACTTTCATAGGCGTTGCCTTTTATACACACCAAACATTTTGCCAACATTACTCTTTATTTTGCACAATCCAACGGAAATTCATCATCAAAGTTTTTCTATAACGGTGGTAGACGCAATAGCGTGACAGACAAGGACGAGACTGATGGTGATGAATTAGCTCATCATAATTCAGTGAACAAAAAAAGTAAATTGCAGTAATTAGCTAATTGCTTATTGTTTACTTTTCTCGAAATCCATTTGCCGTTACACTTAGTTACTTAGCCTGCGCCACAGTATAAACCATACAGTAGAACATCTAAATACAAACGTGCCACTCTCGGTTTGAATGTGTGCGTGAGCGTCGCGCGCCGTGTCGAGATACCGCGCACACGCGATTTCACGCATACGCTAGCATAAAATAGGGAGGCATAGGGAGGCGGCAGTACGGACGGGTTGTGCCGCGTGTCTGTGTGCACGCTAGGCTAATAACTTGGCGGGCGGCTTTAGATAGCCTACTGTATGGTTTATACTGTGCCTGCGCAGACGCACATTATGTGCGCATGGCGTGTCTGTGGCCCATAAAAATTGTACAAAGCATCAGCTTATCTCAGACTAGTATTTACCTTCGGTTTTACCAACACTTTGGTTTTTACGGCGTATTTTCTTTGCTTGTATCATTGTGTGCTGTTTTTAAAGCTGATTTTAATTGTAGTTCTTGAATTAGCTGTTCTGTTTTTCAAGTGACACATTGGATAATCTATCAACAAGTTTAATTAGCTTTTTGAGCTTGAAGGTGTATTTGTCAAAAAACAGCTTGTTTAACACCTAAAATGTCTGGTCATGACTATTCTGACAAAAAAGACTTAGTCTTTCAGTCGAATTGTTTAATCGTTTAAAAGAGTTTATGAAGACCTTAACAATTACCCAGTGTTTAAATTGTAAATAATAGTTTCACAATCATATTTTAATTTGGCAAAGTCCTTGATAGATGTCGTATCGACTTCATTGACACAAGCAAACTTCTAGTTTCAGATAGCATAGGAAGCATGTGATAGGCTCTAGTTCCATCTATTTACACAGAGATGTCCCTATCCTCCTTTAAATCGCGGTAGCATTGTGTTACAAAATTTTGTATATACTTCTTCAGGACTTTAATAAATTTGTCTTCGCCTTGGAATCGGTGTTTTTATTCATGGTGCTTCGAACCGGATATTTTTGTGGAGAACGTGTGGACAAGCGGTAACAAGGAAGCGGCACCAAGCGGAGATCAGGTTTTGATATAGAGAGCTAAATGTATGGGCTGGAAAACTGTAAGTAAAGTGAACTAATTGTATGACCAGTAGCCAAGCAAAAGTGAATCTTAGTACAAAGGAAGAATTTACTTAGAAAAGTCGGAGTAGTTTTAGACTTGTAAAATTTTAAGCTGATTTTGGTTGAGACGGGGAATCCATGCCCAATTTTCTCCAAAAGTACCAACAAA
The DNA here is from genome assembly GCA_950022985.1 of Udea ferrugalis. NCBI lineage: Eukaryota > Metazoa > Arthropoda > Insecta > Lepidoptera > Crambidae > Udea > Udea ferrugalis. The sequence goes on from OX465522.1 coordinate 17,738,244, forward strand.
AAACACTCTGAAAATTTACGCCCAATACAGGACTTAGAATATTTGGCTCTCAGCAACTGTCAAAGACTTTGAAAAATTTTGGACAAACTTCAAACAAACATAATTATTTTAAACAAAGTTAGATTCTGAACATGATTGAAATGGATTCATTGATTAGAGTACAGGGTGATATAAACAACAAAATTTCGAAAGCATTTACCAACTACAAAAAATCCCCAAAAGATAGAATAACCAGTAGCTACATTGAAACTAGACTGGAAACTTTGGAAGATTTGTGGGCGAGTTTCGGAAAAACACATCAGAGGTTAATTCTCGAATATAACCAAGCAGATTTCGAACAGTCACAATACCACCTGAACGATGTTTTTAGTGATACGGAGGAGCTATACACGGAATATAAGAGCGTTTTAAAGGAATCTTATGGGAATATACGTAACAAAGATCCAGTCCTGGCGAGTTCAGCAAAGGTCGATGTACAATTACCTAAAATTTCGATACCAGGATTTTCGGGAAAGTACTCTGAGTGGACGACATTCCGTGATCTTTTTCTGTCGCTCATTCACAGCAACCAATCACTTCAAACCGTGCAGAAGCTTCATTATCTGAAAAGTTACCTATCTGGCGAAGCAGAACAACTTCTTCGTCATCTTCCAATTACAAGTGATAATTATTTTGTGTGTTGGGATCTTTTGGAAAACCGTTTTAACAATAAAAAATATCTCACGAACTGTATTCTTAAGAAGTTCTTTAGTCTGAAAAATGTTACGCAAGAGACTTCAAGTGCCCTGAAGGAACTTTTTGACGGTACAAATGAGTGTCTTAACGCCTTGAAAAATGTAGGGATAAACACCCAAAACTGGGACATTATGATAATTCACGTAGTAGCATTAAAATTAGATGGCGAATCGCGCAAGCTGTGGGAAGCTAAATCTTGTAATGTCACCACAGATTTGCCAACATTAAAAGATTTTTTTGAGTTTTTAGAACATAGATTCAGGTCACTTGAATTCTTGACCCCTAAGGTCACAAGAAACACTCAGTCTCATCATGTCGCCACTGATGCTAATGCCAGTAACAAAATTTCTTCATGTTCTTTCTGTTTTGATAATAACCACAAGTTAGGAAATTGCAAGAAGTTCTCAAATGAATCCATGTTAACACGTCGTGACTTTGTCCAAACCTCTCGCTTATGTTATAACTGCCTAGGACCTAACCATTCAGTAACATCGTGTCGTTTGCCCACCAGATGCAGAATCTGTAACAAAAAACACCATTCTCTTTTGCATAGTAACTTTACCAACGGATCTACGGGCGTTTCCGAGGGAAACGTACGATCCAATGATAACAATGTTGTTGCGATAACAGCGACAGCATCAGGCGAAACCAAGGATACAAACATAACCACTTGCTTCTCTAACAACAAGAGTCAAGTTCTTTTACCGACCGCTCTAGTAAAAGTTCAGAACAACACTGGATTTTTTATGACACTTCGATCTTTAGTAGATCAGGGATCACAGGCCTCTTTCATAACGGAGTCTGCGGTTCAATTACTTGGGCTAAAGAAAGAAGAAAGCAGAAGTGTCATATCGGGGGTGGGGAGCGATTCTAATGCATCGCTAAGTTCCAAGTATGTAGTTCACATCAAATTGCAGTCTATCCAAGACCCAACATTTATCATCAAAGTTAAAGCTCATGTACTTACCAAGCTGACTTCTTTCCTTCCTGAAAGAACCTTTAACGTTCATCTGTGGCACAACATGCCTAGAATGAAACTAGCGGATCCAAAGTTCAATCTATCTAGTAAGATTGACTTATTGTTGGGTGCAGAGGTCTACTGTCAAATATTATCTGAGGGGCTAGTAAGAGGTCCAATAGGAACACCAATCGCCCAGAATACCAAACTGGGCTGGATTTTATCTGGAGAAGTTAGCGATATTTCTAAAACTAAACCATTTAGCTGCAACAATATAGTCACTTTGCATGCTAAAGTTGATGAAACATTTGATCTGAAAAGATTTTGGGAAATTGAATCTGATGAATTTTCAGCTAACAAAAGGCGACTTACACTAGAAGAGGAAAGGTGCGAGGAATTCTACAGCAAAATAACTACACGAGATCTAACTTCGCGTTATGTTACCAGATTGCCATTCAGAGATGAAGAACCACGCTGTGAATACGGAAATTCACAGCAAATCGCTGTAAAGAAGTGGCTCATGCTGGAGAAGAGACTACTGAAATCACCGCAACTGAAGATTCAGTATTCAGATGTCATTGCCGAGTATTTAAAACTTGGGCATATGCAAATGATACCGCCTGAAGAGAAACCTGGAAGTGTATATTTACCTCACCACGCTGTAGTAAAAAGTGAAACAACTACCACAAAAGTCAGAGTGGTTTTCGATGCTTCTTGTCAAAACAAAAACGGCATATCTCTGAACAGCGAATTGATGATAGGTCCATCTCTGCAGTCGGATTTAAGGCGAATTATGATGAGATCGAGACTACACCCTATTTGTATCGTAGCAGATATCGTCAAAATGTATCGCCAAATAAGGGTGACTGACAATGATGCAAATCACCAACGTATTGTTTGGCGTAATACTCCAGAAGAACCGATTGCACATTTTCGTCTGCTGACCGTTACCTTCAGCACTGCTTCGGCTCCATATGTGGCTGTCAGACCGGTTTTCACCGATGATGTAATTAAAATACTGGGACTTACCTGGAACCGACGAGATGATGTCTTCCAATATTCTGTGCAGTTGCCACCAGTTACTGAACCTGTAACAAAAAGGAAGGTAATATCTGATATATCTAAATTATTTGACCCTATTGAACTTACCGCACTATCTTCTTTCCTAGAAGAAGTAAGTGTCTTGAGGGTGGGTGGTCGTCTTGAGAGAGCTGATTTATGCAACGATCAAAAACATCAAATCATCTTGCCGTCAAAATCGCACTTCACAGAACTTGTCATTGCGGATGCGCATGAAAAAACACTGCATGGAGGTACTCAGCTGATGCTCAACTATTTGCGTTTAAATTATTGGATATTAAATGCTAAAAATCGCACAAAACTCTTTGTGCGCAAGTGTATTACTTGTATACGTTATGCAGCTAAATCAAGAGATCAACTTATGGGTCAGTTGCCGTCAGCCCGAGTCACACCGACTCGTCCTTTCTACCAAAGTGGAGTAGATTACGCTGGACCCATCCAAATAAGAACTACCAAAGGAAGAGGTCATCGCGCTTATAAAGGCTACATATGTTTATTCGTTTGTATGGCCACAAGAGCCATCCATCTGGAAGCTGTGAGTGACCTCACATCGCAAGGATTTCTGGCAGCATTTAGGTGCTTCGTGTCTAGACGTGGTCATTGCGCTGATCTCTATAGCGACAATGGCACGAACTTTGTAGGTGCTGCACGTGAACTAAACACGCTATTTGCTCAAGAAAGTTCAGCCCTAACAAAAGAAATTGCCGAAAGCTTGGCATCAAATGGTACCAATTGGCACTTTATTCCCCCACGTGCCCCACATTTCGGCGGACTGTGGGAATCTGGAATAAAATCCACAAAGCACCACCTGAAACGCGTAATTGGAACAACAACATTAACCTACGAAGAAATGTCTACCCTGCTGCACCAAATAGAAGCGTGTCTTAATTCAAGACCACTATCTCAGATCAGTACCAATACCCAGGATCCAATACCACTAACACCAGGTCACTTTCTTGTTGGTGAACCTTTGATACTCGTGCCTGATAATAATTACGAAACTGCTACAATATCTTGTCTCACACGTTGGAAGTTGATTCAAAAAATGTTACATGATTTCTGGGTCAGGTGGTCAAACGAAAACTTGGTTCAGTTTTTTTAAACAGGTATAAATGGGCATATATCACACCGGAACCCAAAATTGGTGACATAGTCAAGGAAGATGATCTTCCTCCAGCAAGATGGCTCCTAGGGATTATTACTGAAAAACACAAGCGCTTGGACAATATCACGAGAGTGGTTAGTCTTAGGTGCAAGGACATATATTAAAACGTCCAGTTACGAAATTGTGTATTTTACCGGTGGCAGATTAATTTTATTTTTAGGATACGGCATGTTCCAGTTGTAAGCAACAACGAGAAGTTAATTTGTTTGTGTTTTAGTTGTTTTTATGAGAGGATATGTTTTATTATTTTGAATCTTAGTTTTGTTTTATAACATAGGTTTTATAACATAGGTTTTATAACATAGGTTTTATAACATAGGTTTTCTAACATAGGTTTGAGAGTTTGTTATCGATTAGTTTTATGAACATCTTATGTATCTAGTCACTATGGGTCAACAATATCTTTGATTTTCATCTTTATATCAATATACAGTCCACTTTCGTTTGCATGTTGATTCATAGGGGGCAGAATGTATGTTTGTTATGTACATCCGTCCATGGTGGGCGGTATGTTTAAATTGTAAATAATAGTTTCACAATCATATTTTAATTTGGCAAAGTCCTTGATAGATGTCGTATCAACTTCATTGACACAAGCAAACTTCTAGTTTCAGATAGCATAGGAAGCATGTGATAGGCTCTAGTTCCATCTATTTACACAGAGATGTCCCTATCCTCCTTTAAATCGCGGTAGCATTGTGTTACAAAATTTTGTATATACTTCTTCAGGACTTTAATAAATTTGTCTTCGCCTTGGAATCGGTGTTTTTATTCACCCAGTTTAGTCCATCTGAGAAATTCTTGACCATAATATGCTAAACAAAGCTTGTAGCATGACTTGCAAAGATTGACATTTACATTTCTGTGTTTTAAAACAACAGTTAATTAAGAATCGAAGATGAGGTTCAAGTCTGTGCTCTGTTTTTTTATAGAGTTGCAGAATACGAACTCAAGATGATTTCAAACAAATACGACACAAAATGAATTCTCTAACATAGTCCATTTTGGAAATGTTTGTCTTGTGTAGAGATTGAACTCGCGACCTAACGCTTGTCCACTACAAAAACTACCAACTGAGTCATCAACTAGATATATAAAACAATGATATATCGCGATGAGCTATGGAACAAAAGCACTGTGTGTAAATCACGGATAGCAAAGTGATTTGGGCACCGATAAGGGACGCGTCCGAGCTTCGACAATAAACGGAGCTTCGACAATAAACGGAGCTTCGACAATAAACGGACGGTGTTATTGTAAATACCGATATGGGCATAAATTTTTCTTTTACGGCGAAAATATTGCGGTGCTTTTACAGATATGACTGACATTTTTCACTATGGAAAAACAGATATATTTACAACGACAGAATCTGCCATAACGACTTCAGCAGTTACAGATACCTATACCTTACTAAGGCATCTTTTCTTGAATCTAAAGAAGAAATAGTGCAAGTGATTTGTAACTAAATCAAACACAAAACATACTAAATAAAAATATGAAATTAGTAATTCATAATCGGAGATTATCACCGTTTTCAGCGTTAATACTGAACTAGTCTTGAAGGCATACTTAAATGCATTTTCTATGCATCACTAAAAAAACTTAGGACTGTATTGTAGACAATAAATCAGGAAACAATATCGTAATTGAACTTAGGTAAGATACGATATCAAAATTTGTATAACTGTTATCTTATTCAAACACACCTCTACACTGCTTAACAGTATTTCTATTCTTGTCAACCTCATAACTGAACCTAGCTTCTTTCAGTGCAGCCTTGCACTAGGGCACAAGATAAGATAAGATATACTTTATTGCACAAAGAAAACAAATTCACGTGTTTTTATGTTCATCATTTTTATTTTTAAAAATCTAAAATTTAAATTGTTACAACTAATACTACTAACTTTAATCTACATTACGGTAAATATTAAATCTTTTCTTAAGTTACTAAATTACTAACCCTCTTCATTTCAATGAACTAAAAGCATGCTGTGCCAACATGCTAAGAGTTATAGTCTAGCTCTCAAAATGTTGTTTTTTTGTGTTGTACCTTAATGACTGTAACTTGTTTTGTGAGCCTTTAAGAAATAGAAAACAAATTATACAATAATGCTTAAAGATATTTGGAATGTACAATACAGGCGGTCTTATCGCTAAGAGCGATCTGAAAGGTCTGACCATCATGGTCGCGTAGACTCCTACTACGTACGCGCACCGCAAAATCACGTATGAACAAATGAAAAATGGCCGAACTGCCAATTACACTAAAAAATGTCCGTAGGCACCAATTAAAATGATTTACATATCAATAAATCGCTGCGATACAGCGCTGGGCTTTTAAATCCGTTTTATCGTCTGACGATATCGTATTACAGTGTGGGTTGTATTTTATTGAATATTCAATTGAATTATTAAAACGGGCAGCCTTATTTACTGTTCAAAAAGGCGTATCTGTTATGTGATGGCTCAGGTTTGGGATGTGTTACCTTCATAATGGATTGGGGTTATGGTCGAACGATGATGGCGGGTGTAATAAAATAGCAATAAGTTTTTATTTTGTTTTTCATGTTTTTTTGACAGCGCGACATATAGTTTTTATTATTAAAGCTGCTTTTGTAACTCTTTAACTAACTTTGTCTTGAGATTCTAGGTTATCTGTGCTCGAAAAAAAAATGCATTGATCGAAGCGATTTATGTATTCATTCTTTACTGCACACAAATATATGGCAGACTTTATGCCAAAAAGCATTCTCTACCATTTCTGATTTGAAATAACGATTTGTTTGCAATATACTAACTATTGCCACACAATGTACGGACTGGTTTAGTTATAAACACAATATTTTAATGCATTTGATTATCACACTAGTGTCAAAAGAAGACAATGTCTCTGTATATCATCACTCTACACAAATAGCGAGTCAAATTTGAACTAATTAGACCGTAGTTATAGCATTGCATGTCAAAGTGCAATAAAGGTTGAAAGCTAAATTATAACTCTTGTAAATTCCTATCCCAACGCCTCATTCAGAGCTCTATCTCCCTACACTTACGTGTTAATATCGTACAGATAATTGCCCTGTCATAAGTGCAATAGCAGGACAAAGTCATATAATTAGTGGCAATACAGATATATTATCATGATGCGACGCAGACGTAATAAAAGCTATTATCGCCATCATTTTGATGACAAATGACAGTTGAAAAAATGTCAAGCGTGAGTCTAAATTGTCCGTGTGGTTCTGTTGTATTGATAAGTACAAAACTGACAGAAACTTGTTAATAACAATTAAATGTAATCTCCGTGCTCCGGAAGGCACGTTAAGTTGTTGGTCCCGGTTGGTCAGTCGTTAAGCCTAGTCAGAGGCCTTAGGGCGGCTTGATATTATCTGCATTAAGGTTGCTCACTAACCTTACACCTCTCCATCAATCCGCACTGAGCCCGTGTGTTGGAGTATGGCTCAATCCACCTCATAGTTGAGGTGAGGCCTGTGGCCCGCAGTGGGACGTTTGTAGGCCGTTTATGTTATGTAAGTATGTATCCAATAATATAGCTTATACATTTGGATTCGCGGGCGGCCACTAGTTTAATATAATGATATGAGCGTATTCGGAGGTTATTTGGAGAGGCATGGATTGACTGCAGTTGTGGCTGAGTGATCTATCTGATTTTGACGACCCGTTTAGTGCAGTTGCACGATTGAGACTCAAAAGGGTCGCGGGTTCAATTCCTGCACCAAAGTCTGTTGATAAAACGGATATTTGTACGGGGTCTGGATGTTGGTAGGTCCTTCGTTGTGTCTACTTGCCACTACATATGGGGTAAACCCTGCTTTGGAATAAGAGTAATAAATGTCATGTTTTTTCATGTTTACCTCAGCAGTGTGTAAACACGGACGTAAAAGAAAGACGGACGCCACTTCGTCGAATCATGAGTGAAGGAAGCAGTCAATGGTGTGTGCGTAATTTGAGGGATGCCATATAAATCATAAATTTCCCTAAAGTTTACCTTTTATTTTAACCGGGTTTATTAACTTAAGTCCGATTATGATTGTAATTATTTTATACATCTGACAGAAGGTTTATTACTAACCTTACACCCCTCTAACTATGCACTGTGCACTATGTGCACTGCACACGGTACTGACAGATGAGGGGTTCCAAAAATTTTCTCCTCTGCAGTTTCAAATAATTGAAACCCAGTCATCCCGTCGATTTTTACTACTAGGAAACCTATTAAAAATAACGCAAGGGTTATTTCATATTAATTGTATCGCGCGCTCGCTCGGCTCGCGCGGTTTTGGTCACAGTTCTAACCTAACCTAACCTAGGGACACCTTTAGTCTGAAGATTATTTATATACAATATCATTATTTCTTATTTTCGATCACGCTCCGGCCTTTAGCCTTCCAACCTGACCTAACCCTAACCAGTCGGTTGTGCCCCGATTCTAGCTAAGCAGTGAAAAAATAAAAAGACGCGAGTAGGTAGGCTTTTATTTTTTCGTCATTGAAGCCCTTAAGGGCTACTTACCTTTTTTTTTCATTAAAAACATATTTTAAAGAGAATAGCAATAATAATATGGTTTTCTAAATTTAATTTCAGAAATAAACCTTGGTCTGATGCAACAAATCGTTAAAATGGCGTAAAAAAACCTAACTTTTCCCGATGTTATCTTAAACTTTAGGATTTTTTTTCTCGAACAGTATTCACTTCCGCAAAATGAAACTTCACAGGATTACATGTTTTATTAACAACTATTACCAAAATCAAAATTAAGCTCTTAGCTACCCGTTATGATACTAAAGTCGAGCCAATACGACAAATACAGATTTCCCCTCATTTAGGGAAATTTTACCGTCAAAAAAGTGGCAACACTGTTGTGTTTTGACTTTTAAATTGTCATCACAATTTATAAATGTAATTGGGAGAAAATGCAACGAATAATCATAATTTACCTGTGATAGGTGATTCCTTGTGACTTTTTAAGTTTACTCATGTAGTTTTTAAATGATTTCACCACACAAGACGGCATTTTTAAATAAATATTGTCATAGCAACACGCGTGTTATTCGCGCTGTCACACGGGGTAAAATGACGATAGATTGTAGCACCTAGTAAGTTTGTGTGAGCGTAGGTCGTGTGCAACTCACGAAGTTGTATGACCTTGCTAGCTTCACATTTTTTTAGTGTGATGTTCCGTCCGTCTTTCTTTTACGTCCGTGTGTGTAAATATGAATAACAATAACTTACTTTCAGTCCAAATACCGTCTATTTTGACGTCAGGTTCAGTTGATATGTTCGTTCAAAGAACTCTATCAACTAAGCATCCATGTCATTACAATTTTTTATCTTATATGAAAATAAACGAATGCTAAGCCAATTAGACATGTAATTGTAACTCATCAAGTGTTGAGACCTGAGTGGTGTAATGACAGACCACTCATACAAAGTAATTTAATGCTGTCTGCTATTTCTATTCAAATGCCTTCAATCGAGGCAGTTGGGATATTAGAATGATAAATAGACGGATGTTTTAATAGCCCATTTAATGGAGAAAGGCCATTAATTTGAAACATCTGGAGAATGATAATTGACAGAACTGCTTTTGTTTTGTAAAAATGTGAATTCTATCAGTTTTTTTTAAACGCAGCCTGACTAGGAGTCTACCCCGCGAATTTATAAAAGTAAATCAACGCTAAGCACGCGCTCACGCTCATGCTGTCCCGTAAAATGTCAATAGAACTGGAAGGGACTGTGGGCCTAATACGACTTTGTGGTTATAAGTCAACTTGTAGCAAATTTCTTTGTGATGGACAACCCAAGCTATTCGTTCAACGGAGATAGGCTCTTCCTTGCAGAGGCCCACATTTCGCTGAACAAAAAAAAAGCCTACGTAGCAAGGGGACCGCCGCAGCTTTCCGTATTGGTTAAGCTTTTTTGATTAAATACTATAAGTAGTATACAAACCTGGCCTAATCTAGAATACCTAATGTCTAGCCTCGAATCAATTGAGTTTGCATTTGAAAACATTATGTTTTAAGAGACACTAACAAAATATTATTGCCTTAAGATAAGATTAAGCAAATCGCAAAAGCTGTTAAAAACGACATTAGCAAACTATAGCTATTAAAAAATATGCTAAATACATTTTAATGCCCAAATAAATTTCTTACACGATCACAAAACCATAAATCCCAATCGGCGAAGAAAATTAATGAATTACATTATACAAACTGTATTTTTCACAAATTTATTCTATTCAAAAGTATCGTCGTCTATCGGTAAGGCTATTAAATAATTCATTCTGGAATAAATTTTACATAAATTATTTGCGAAATCGATAGACAACTAATTATAATCAAACACATTTATAACGACGCTATCAATAAAATTATGAAATTAATTTATAGATGTCTGAGTATTCGTGTTGCTTTTTAAATATTTATGAATTTAAAATTTATTGGCAGTTTTGTTGTCCGCGAGTGTAACAGTTGTGAGATTCGATGTTTTGGTTAATTTAACATTTTTCTAAAGAATGTGAAATTTCACAATTTGTAACGTTAATAGAAGGTTTCGTTTGTTTTGGAGGGTGGGTCTTCTTCAACTTTTACATTACACTAAGCAGTAAGTTGGACCCGGCTGGATGTCGCTAGATGACAGTCTTACAAACCTGGTCGGCAGCCTTTGAGCTGCATAAGAACATCCGACAGTTGGGTTAACCACTACCGTACATAGGTACACCTCTACAAAAAGAACGAAAAATCTACACCAAGTCCGGGTTTCAGCAAATAGCTTGACCCACCACATGGTTGAGGTCGAAATTTTGTCCTGCCACCACCAACCAAACTTCTAACTGTAACATAACAATAGATGATCATGACTTCATCACAAACGGTCTAGTCACGAGACACGCTGATTGTTGCCGTCATGGTGAACGTAACATTCTAAAGCCCATAGAGCGTTTTCGGAACCCAGCAGGTTAAGGGGCAAGCGCACTACCTTTATCCAGGTTGCTTGGCTTCATCTCCGTTTTCCTACACCTGAGAGTTAGCTCGTAATTGTATAATTAGCAAAAAGTAGTATTTCGGCCAGACCTGAACTTGGGACCACACGAGTTCCAAGCCAGAGTGTTTAGCCGCTAAGACACGACGTCTCCACGCGCTTTAAATAACACTCACCATAATCCGAATGAATTGTTACTTTTCCAAAAAATAGGCTTACCAGTAGTTCTATCCTATACCAAGTACCTTCAGCTCTAACACCAAACATAATAACATCAGCAGATTAACAATCTGTTTGTTACAACAAGTCTTGATACCTCATTTGTTACCAGATGTAATCGCGCTTCCTGCGGCCGCGTCATTACAAAACGACCATAGACCACATATTGTATGCAAATGGACAAGATATCAATCTTCTTGATACCATCAGCTGATAAACGCGACGTCAACTTTATTTATTACTGTTTTTTTATTGCGACGCAATGGTAATATAACTTACTCTCGCTTTTATTAAAAAATCTCATCAGACTTGTTCCGCTCCGGTTGTTTGTGCTGTTTTTCATAAGTGAAAAAATAAGTTACCTTTATTTTGCTTATAGCATAACGAATAAAAATAAAATGTTTTCACTCCTATTCAATTCTTCTTTAAGGTTTATGAACTCACATTGTTTTTTTTTTAAGTTATACATGTCTTACCAACTGAAACATTTGGTTCGCTTTCGTTTGGCGTAAAGGAAAATAGTTGCTTATATTCACTCTTCTTTATACCATATCGAGTGATACACTAGTAATATCCATTTATTGTTAAAACTAATCCAGTATGTTTGATAGAGGACAAGTTGTAGGTATCTGTTTTTGTCAACATAGATCTTCAAAAACTTACAATGTCTGACCTTAATTAAGGCTTGTACGGAAATTCTCTGTGTAGTAGACTAAACATGATATTTGTATGGGTATTATGAAACAACTTGAACCAATTTTATGAAGAAAAACACTTAAAACTGAACTGGTTTCTGTAGATTTAGGCTAGAGAGACCAAGTCAAACAAAAAAATGTGTATAGACTAGAAACCAGACATTAGCACCAATAATGATTTAAAAAAACATGTCAGTAGTGAATAATCATTTATGTAAAGTGACTATAATTTATAAAAGCATTCGCAATCTCAAGTCGAATAATTAATTTGTTTGCTACATAATCATTAAAGATTGCCAACCAATATTTAATGAAGTACTTAGTATGTATCATTAGTGACAATTTGAATAATGTATTGGATTTTAAAACAGTTATGGGTTCTTTATTTATTAGCAAAGTTAAAATTAGCTTGACTTAGCAATCCAAATACACACATCAAAAGTGTCTAGGGATATCTCAAGCATTTTCATACAAAGTATAGCTATTTGGGAGGCTGGAAAAATTAAAATAATGCTACCAACGTAGAAATTTTTAGAAAAGGAGAAATTCTTTTAAAAGGTGTCAAAATTTTAGCAAAATCAAACGTTTTTTTTTGTAATATTCTTAAGGGTCTATACTAAGGTCGGCCGGAGAGAAAATCTGTCAAATTTGAAAGCGATCGTGACAGCTATGGTCACACAGTGGTTGGGCCGTGCAATCCGTGCATAAATGCAATGCATAAATCCGGACGACCGTCTTGGTGTAATTATTTAGAAGTCGGCTACTACACCAAAGGTCGCGGGTTCGATCCCCGCACAGTACAAACATTTGTGTGCATGAACATGTCTGTTTGTATTGGTCTGGGTGTTTCCTATGTATAATAAGTATGTATTTACAAAAGAACAAGTATTTAAGTATGTTTATCCGTTGTCTAGTATCCCATAAAAACGGAGTATAATTAGCTCACTTGGGGCTAGATGGCGCTGTGTGGAATAATGTCCAGGGATATTTATTTATTTATTATTATTATAAATCGCGGCATGATAATCATTTGATGCGTTCACCAAAGATATTTTTATTTCGCCACCCAAAATATTTCAGGATATAGGGCAAACAAAAGAAACTAACCAAAAATTTTATTTTATTAAACATACTAACAAGCGGTTTTGCCAATTATTTTTTTACACTATTATTTGCAATCTATTCTCGTGACCACGTTATTTGCACAATGTTATATCTGGTACTTGACGATTCCATCGAGATTTAGTTGTAACTTGGTTTATCCGTTCGATCATCATCAACACAAAATATGTCTTACATCCGATGCAATACACGGAGCCATTTCTAGTAACATGCAGAAGAACCCACTAATAAATTGGTCTTACTTGTAATGAAAAGCTGCAAGAAGCATTAAAGGGAGCTATCTTGTTACTAACTAAAACGAGGAATGTAACAGTTGTCAACAGTTGAGACACTTTTAGTGGATAATTTATTTTAGATAATAACACTTGAGTATAATACCTTTAGTCTCCTGTAGAGGCCATCGTATTTCAGGCTTTTTACGCTGAATTTAATACAGAATCCACCGTGATCTTCATCTTACTGGAATTGATCTACGAGTAGAGCATAGTATGAAAGGAAGTCACCCTCCGCGTTTTTCTGTCTGTTTTTACATAAGCTTTCACTATCTAAATGATAGTTGATGCTAATTATATGTTCTAGAACGTTTGTCTGTATAGTTCATTCAAATTACTGCAGGGAAAAGCTGTGTGCAAATAGCCAGTTAGAGATAAAAATGCTTGCACTGCCATTTTTCCATGGCTGACGTAAATATGATAATTCATATTTATATCAAAGTTCTATCTGATCCATTTTTTTTAAATTTAAAATGGGTTTACGTTTGACCTCAGTCTCACCAGCCACGCTTACCCAAAAAATGCTTATTCACTCTTGCCTTGAAGACACCAAGGTTGTATGTATCCGGAAACACAGACGCAGGGCGGGCGATCCACTCCTTAGCGGTGCGGACCAGAAAGGAAGCACCAAACCGCTTAGTTCGGACCGCTGGAAAGTCGACCACATGGAGGTGAAAGCCCTCACGGCGACTTGTGGTTCGGTAGTAGAAAGTAGAGGGTGGTATCAGGTCATGAAGTTCTTGCGCACACTCTCCGAAATACACCTTATGAAAAACCGATAGACAGGCAACTCTACGCCGATGCTCCAAACTCGAGTTTGGTTCCAACGAGCGTCTCGTCACCTATCAGTCTCCTGGCTCTTCGGTCTACTGAGTCCAGTGCATCCAGCTGATACTTGGCAGAGCCATCCCAGTGGTGGCAGAAGTACTCCATACACAACCGAATTTGTGCTTGGTACAATTGTAAAAGCTGTTCCGGTGTGAAGTGTGTTTCCCTTTCGAATAACTTGTCATTATGTTCTATTGCAATAACTATTTCTGTTTCGTATAAGCAAACGCAAACTTTCATTTTTTTTTGCTCGAGGTCTCCATGCTAATTACTATGGAACGAGTGAAGTTTCTTTGACAGCCGTCTGCGCAGTCCCGCAACTCAGTCTTCCACATGACGCCGGGTGAGTGCACGTCACTGCGTGAAGAATACAAACAAGCATAAAAATACGGCGTGTGTAAGTACACGAACTCGATGCATAGTTTTCTCTTCGCATTTTTTCAAAGACTTAACTTAATGTAAGTATTAACTTTGATTTCTGCTCTATAACTTTGTATCCTTATGTTTCGTCAAATTTCTTTGTCGAACAATTTCAGTTATAATAGAGGCCTCCAAAATTAATTTAGTAAAAAATATTGTTCAAAAAAGAACTTTTAATCTATTCAGACACCTTAATCAAGCTTTCATGATCAGATAACATAGTAGCTTAGACCACACAAATAACATAGTTTTAATCAATTCGATTTGAAAGCAATCAAAGCTATTTGCGTTCTTACTTCGTTCCCTTGTTTTGCTTGAATATTTTAGGCAGATCCCGTATTGGCATTAACCAATGATGCTGCAGATTGACACCATGCTAAAAGTAAATACATAGATTGTTTTTCAAATACCAATAGGTAAAAACTTTCAGTATAAGTTACAAAATAGTAAAAATTTACAAGAAGAAATAGGAAAATGAAATGGCAACTAGTACCAAATTGTCACACCCAAGAGAGCTTTTAATCAAGTGTACTTATAAAAATAAACCTGCCATATTACTCTCATGGTGAATCATGATAAAATCATACGTTTGATAAATTATGCATAATGCATATGAACAAACAGTACGGAGGAAAAAAAACAAAGTTGTACTATTTTCAACAAAAGACCCTATGTGCGCCTATTTCGTGTAAATTTTCCGCGTAATTATAAATGTCATTTTCGTCAAAAGCGACGTGCGTTCACCTTGGGGACATGGGGGGGAGTGAGCTGCGACGGTGCGCGGACAGCTATCAAAGAAACTTCACTCACTCCATAGTAATTTGTATGGAGATTTCAAGCGAAAAATTCGGAATGTTTGGGAATTTTTTGCACAAAACTGAAATAAAGCAATGAAAAACAACTGATTGGCAATGCTTCTTTGATATCTGATCTTTACACGTTATTTAAAACACGTAAGTTGTTAGTTTATATGATGCCTAAACTTTTGAAATACGGGAGTGCGTTTTGCACGTTTTTAGCGATATTCTGATTTTTTTTCACATTAATCTAGTAAGTTGATCCATACACTGGAAGTTTGAGCTGATTGTGCAACTCTTTGACTACTATGACGATTTTTTTCGTGCCTCACACTTCATATTTTCTATATAAAACTTTAGTTTTCCCGAGAGCCGTTTTCCTGGTATCGAACCTTAACCTTTATCTTATGCCACTGTCCTCGCGTTATTCTGAGATAATGCTCAACTTGTAAACCAACTTAACTTTATGAAATATTTGAAAAATGATATCCCTATGATATCCCTAGACACTTTTGATGTGTGTATATACCTAAAACCTAATTCAAACGAATTTCGTCATGTCAACAATCGAATCAGCAATGTGCCATTATTTTTATTATTACTTTAAAAAACCCTATAAATCTTTACATCCTCTTTTACAGGAGAAATATTTTTTAAATTAATGAACGTGTCCAATCAACTTTTGCGCTTTCTAAAAGCTAAATGCCAGTTCATTTATTAATTCTTTATTGCACAAGAGTAAAGTACAAAAACAAATCTCTACCAGTCAACCACACATTAAGACAGACAGAGAAATTAAGACGGTGCACTGGACCAAAAGTAAGTTTAAGTCTATAAACTAAATAAATAAATTATAATCTAACCGTACATACGATACAAAATACACATAGATAATATCTATCTTTTTGTTTCATCAGCCAGTTCTATCTGTCCCAAGTCTGTGGCGCGGCCAGGGCCGCATTAAGCTGTCAAAACATGCGCCGGCGCAGGCTGGATTACCGCTGACACCGTGACGAAGCGCGCTGATGACTAATACTGGCTTTAAGCTCAGTCTTTATGCCACGCTAAAACTGGGGACTTGGAAAAATAAATAAAGTTTGAAGAGGTAATACTTTGGGTATTAGCGCATTTTTAACTTTGAAAAGAAGATGTTAATACGTTTTTTGTTTTAGCTCTATCAGAGGCGGGTTCGACACCTACACCAGTGCTTATATTTTTTTGATATTAATAAGAAAGAAACATCTTTGGACATTAATCCACCTAGCATCTTCTAGCAGAGTCTTAGAGCAAAGCTTGTCACTAAGCTCACTAAATGACTAATATGCAAACTAGACAACGGATAACCAAACATAAATTATATATTCTGTGAAAATGAGTACATTCTTGAACAATAATAAAAAAACATGTACATTCTTAGAATACATAGGACACCCGGACCGCACAAACAGACGAATGTTAGTACTGTGCGGGGATCGAAGACACGACCTCTGGGTTGTGCTAAGTATTAAACCATAACATCAAATCTATTGTCAAAACCATTTTGTGTGATGGAACAGTTATTTCTTCATTTCTAGTTCTTGCATCTTTGTTTCAAAAACTCTAAGTTATAATTTTAAATCTCGTCAATCTGAGCTTTAAAATAAAAAAAGGAAAATCAAAGTATGAAGATGATATCAGAAGTTTGTGAGTTTCCAATACCTGAAAGGATTTATTTTGTTTTTTAATGCCACTCATTTTTCCATTAATGTCATATTCAACAAAACGTACCTAGTTAGTTACTAATTTATAAATAGCAGTTTCATAACGACTAATACTGCAAATCAGACGTAGACTTCATTTAATTTTTCACATAGGATATATATATTTCAGTAGTATTTCATTTTATGTTGCTTTATTGTTATTTCTTTGAAAAAAATGATCAATTACAGTTTGAAATCATGTGAATTAATACTCCAAATAAATTCATAGCTCCAAAAGAATGATGACATTAGTTACTTTAAATAATAATAATTAATTAGAAATATAGTTTTGCCATATTCAACATACCGTCACCTAATTAACACATCAATTCCATAGTCTTCACATATTCGATGCTAATTCGTTACGTAAAACGCCGATCTCTGACTGGCCCGCCATTATGACAGCGGTCGTTAGCGGAATGTTAGTTTGTGATAATTAGCCATCCGCCGCGTGACGGGCCATTAATTACGTTTAGCGGGTAGTGCTGAAATTTTGTTTGCTGGTACAGTCTGACGCATTTTTATATGATTTTAGTGAATTTGAAAACAACAAATAATTTCTCATTTTTTAGTTTTGAGGGAGACCTTTGACCAGCAGTGGGAGACATCAGGTTAAATTAAAAAAAAAAACACAAATGAAATATTATTATGAAACCTGTCCACGGATGTTACCTACTTCAAATAAATTTTAGTAGTAACTTTATTATAAAAAAGATGGGAAAACCAGAAAAAGACATTTGGTCTTGGCATCAGGCGAATGTCTTATTCTGGTTTTTCTATCTTTAGTAAGATGATAATGCATTATCCCTAATACTAAAAAATAAAATAACTTTATTATGGGTCTAAAACGAAGATTCAATGCTAATTCGTTACGTAAAACGCCGATCTCTGACTAGTCCGCCATTATGACAGTCTAAGGCTAAGGTTAATGTAATGCAATTAAATTAAATAAATAATGAAACCTAAAGCTTCTGTATCTAAAGTCTGTAATACCTCAAACGTAACAAAACAAATTGAATAATAACATTCATTACATAAACAAAAGGCGGTACCTACTTACCGTCAATGTTTAATTTTACTTTTTATGTTGGTTGAGAGGAAACAATTTTTTGTTGTTTTCAAAACAAATGGTTTGAGAAGTAAACAAGGTTAAAATGTAGGTAAACCAACTCAGCCCACAAAGTTATGTTTTCTGTGCAAAAAGTTGAATGAATCATGTTTCAGTACTTTTGTGTCTGAATGTACCGAATGGCAAATTGTCCGGACGCGGTAATTAGAATTACTAATTAACAACTTCATACGGTTAAACATCCGCAATTTGTTATCTTGCAATTTATTTAGGAAATTCTTGAAAAACAAGTCACCTTTAGAAATAAAACCATACTTCCTTGTCTTTAACATTTTACCCACTTGAGCTTAGTAGTTTACCATTTTTTTTACAAAATTAGGATGAGTACACGATGACCGATCTGCCTCTATGGCTCAGAAGCAAACTCTTAAGTTCATAGCACACTATGCCAGCACGTCAATAGCACGGCCCTAGCAATTATCTTTCCATTCGAACCTTAAGTTGTAGTGTATATTAGAACACATCATTTTGATGCTGACTGTATTAGAAAACAAAATTCTATGTTTGATTAAGGGCGTAATACCTAAGGAGTTAGCGTAATACCTAAGGTGGTCAATTGATAGAACACATCAACGTTTCAAAACCTTAACAGATGATGTACTGTTTTAATCTGGTAATGGGTATTGGATATAGAGAGCGTCGTGGTCCTGTGGTTATACAGTCTGGCTCGGAGCTCGATGATTCCGAGATTAGTGTTCATTGTACAATTTGCGGCTAACTCCCCGGTTATGAAAAACACCGATATAAAACCCATGCCAGCCGGATAATGACGGTAGGCTCGCCCCTCACCACGCTGGGTACCAATTCCCTGGTAAATGTGGGCTTCTGAACGTTCCGTTAACCATGACGGCAACAATCAGTGTGCCTCTAACTAACCCATTAGGAATATGGTCGTAAGGGTATTTTATGTTAATTTGGATTTCAAAGTTTTAATAGTATCATTTCAGCAATAAGTCGAGTTGTATCAGAATGTACCAAAATGCCAAATTGGCACATTGGCCGGGAGCGTAATTAACAACTTCATTCGCTTCACCGTGCGCTCGTATTTTGCGCTCAGCGGCGTTTAATTGCAAATGAATTATGAATATTTACGCTCTTGTCATTTTGACGTCAAAAGTGGTTTAGGGCTCAGAGATGAAGAGGACGCGGGTAATGTTATTTTTTAACTGAAAGATTTCATTGACATAAAGATTTCATTATTCAAAAGTTTTTGCTCGCAGTAACTCACATGATTTCTTTTTTCAACAATATTGAGGATGCAATCCCTAGCCAGGACAAAACGTTAATGTGATGAAAAAGTATTGTTAATTTTGGGTATTACTATAACACCCCTTTTTAGATTAAGGTCCAACAGCTGGGTGAATTTTACCTAATTTATTATTAATTTGTTAGTTTTTCTACAGGTGCCCGGTTCATCAGTAATGGAAGGAATGAAAACAGTACAAGTGAGCTTCTCACTATTAAAAGATATGTAGCAGCAAACCAAAGTGATAGGAGACATTTTAAGTAATAAAAGAGACAGACATACTGCAGCTGCATTTAGTAAAATCAATCAAAACAACGTTTTAGCCGAATTTTGGGTAAAAACGTTGTTATTATAACAAATATCATAAATATACAGAGAGCACACATCAACCTTTACAAAACCAATGCAAAAAGGGTCTTACGTCAACAGCATAAGGTGCCCCTATGTTGATGTGAGCGCTTCTGTTTATAACCATCTCATAATCACCCTGTCATAGTCCACTGCTGGTCATAGGCTGCTGGTCATAGGTCATAGGCTTGGGAGAGCCCAAAGTGCGCTACAACTCCCGGTTCTGAGCCTTCCGCATCCAGTCCGATCATACAACCATCTGTGACTTTAAAAACCCATCTTAAATACTCAAAACTTAATCGCTCTCATGCTATAACATGGACGCCTGTTCGCTCACCTCGATCTGTCATGTTGAATGCCCCGTGTCCAATATTTATCGACTCCACATTTAATAGTATTGCTAATATTTATTCCAACTTTAAAGTTAGAAGGGTCTTGTGCAATAAATATCAATTAGATATGGTTATGCTTTTAATTTCAGTTACGGGGAGCAGAATTGTTTTAAAACGAAGTGTAATACTTATTATCATCAGTTAAGATGAGTTAATTCTGTACGTTCATGATAAAAAGTCTGGAAGAACAGCTATATTTTCATAAGCTTCGACCCTTTTTCTTCTTATGGTACCATCTCCTACCAGAGCGGCGGTCAGCTTTCGTTAAAGCTATTCTAATTTTGGAGACCACTGCTCTGAACAACGATCTGGTGCTCATGTTGAACCAGGTACGCAGATTTTTAAGCCATAGGTTACGTCTTCCTCCGGGTTTTCTTCGTCCTTAGATCTTGCTTGCATTATAAGTTGAAAAGTTAAAGAACTTCGAATTCAGATAAGCTTCAAATACCATAGTTTGTAGAATTATTTACCAACCAAGCAACGTAGTCCATATAACTGTTCTTATCGGCGCTCATGGTTACAATTTTTTCTTTCAAAATAACTTTATTCTAATAGACCTTTTACAAAGTACTTTCAAATCGTCAAATCTTATCAACAAACAAACAAAATAGACATCATGTCTATCATTAAGTATATTTAGTTTATGCTATCACAACGTTAAATGTTTCATCTGAGTTTCAAAAACTTCGTGCTTTAAACGCTATGTTGAACCGCAAGTTAAGAATAAACTCTATTCACTTATTGCTTGGGTCGTATACCTATTACTCTCAGTTTACCTCGAGCTGTCATTTTAGGCTGCTTTACATCAGCAACTGTCAATTCCGTATTGTAAATAAATGTTTAATAAATTCATTCAATACCATTCATAATTAATAAACAATTCCCCATGGCTTCAAACGATCTTAAGGCCAACAGGGCAATAATAAAGTAATTATCTACACAGGATGTGCCTAAAACAAGGGATGATGGTTATAGGTATAATTAATACAAGGAATCTTTCAGAAACCACCAAATAAAATTATGAAAAAAACAGCGCAATTGTTTAGAAAACCTAATAAGACTCGTGACCATCTGCCAAATGATTAAAAATGTCACACAAAAGCTTCACCTGATAAATGGATTTCAAGAAAAAAAAACGAGAATTGCCTATTTAAATTGCAAGGAGTTTGCTGGCTGAAGTTTGTGTGTTGAATGAGACTGTCACATGAGATTTGATGCACAATTTTGGAAGTTTTCCTTGGGCCATCCTGTTTATAAGCACTTTCTTATAATTTAAAGGTGTTGTTTTAATCGCTTGTACAGTAAAGTTATATGTTTTGGTTATGTCAACATTACCTATTATAAATTGTATAATGTTCAGTTATAGTATTAGAGACACTTCTTAACTTTTTGTGAAACTCTAAACTTTTATATTGAGCGTTTTTTAAATCGCGGTTATCATATCACTTGCGCTGCCTTGTCCAACTCACCTCGATCTGTCACGTCGTAACGCGCCGTGTCCAATATTTATTGATTCCGCGTTCAATCGGATTGTAAATGTCAATTAGCGCACTCGATGTATGCATTTATTTATTTATTGTGTCCAACGATTTACGACGGCGAACAGCTGTTAAAGTTGGACTTGTGGATGTAAATTATCTGTTAGATCTAATGTAATTTTCAGCATGTTTGAAAAGCGAGACATTAGAACAGTTTTTTGTTTGTAATAGTTAAATGATTGTAAACTCTTGAGTTACCTACGTCTGTTTGCTAAAACAAAGTAACGCCCCAAACCCAGGCTCGCCCAACTCCTTGGCATCCTTAGGCACGTTACTTAAATATCAGCCAAAAAGCCTACAAAAAGCCTACAGCTCTCATTCTCCAGTAAATCTGTAAGAGCGTACCTAGTTGGTAGCGCAAGTGTGACTTATCGAGTGTGGGTAATAAAACAAAACTCCAAATCATTCAACTAAACTTATAATAAAGGTTTAAACTGCACGTATTTCGACGGAAACCACATCAAAAGTGCATGCATGTACATTCAAATACTGTGGTCTTCAAAACTGCTTCTTAATTTAATTTTCAGTGGGTTTTTTTTCCGTTTTATTTCTATTCAAGAATGAGAGCTATTCGTTAGATGCGCTAACGCCCGAATTCACAAACGTCAATCAACGCGCTCACGCTCATGCTGTCCCTTTCAGATCTATTGACATTTAACGGGACAGCAAGAGGGTGAGCGTGTGCTTAGCGTTGATTGACGTTTGTGAATTCGAGGGTAAAACTCGAGAATGGCTACACAAATTTGAATAATTTTGATTTTGAGATAATTGTAAAATTACGGATCAATATCGTAAATGATCGACAACTTTTTTTGAATATCTCACTCATTATTTATTTTTAAAACTTCATTATGTGAAGGCACAGTCAAAAACTTCACAGTTTCAATACCACGAATCCATAACATTGTCATAAAATTCCAACAAAACAGTTTCACATCATATTAATTATAGTGACGTGTTTATTGTAACCATAAAAGAGAAAATGAAGCTTGCTAATAAAGGAACATAAATAAATGCAAATTAGAAATCATAGTCGTAAAATATAGTTGAGTCTAAATTAGCAGACAAAAGCTTGAAAGGCTAAATTTGGTCAAGTCTACCATTGCTAACCAATTACTCATAAATTAATAAAAAACTATTGGAAAATAGGTACAATAATGTGTTTTCTTGTTCAGCTATTGCTTTTGGCATAATATAATTATACCAAAAGCAATAATATTAAAAAATTTGCTGACCGAAAATATACGTTTTATTACCTATGCATATACGAGTAAGTGAAGTATATACAAGTTTAGTTGTTATTTAATTCTATTTAAAACCTACTTTAAACGTTTTGCGACGATAATACATTTGAATAATATTTTTCTTTTATTTTATAGCAAATAAAGTTATGCGTTTCTCTCTGCAACCATTTATACCATTCCAAGTTGTTGTGAAACCCTAACTGTTACTACAACTTGGCCACGATCAAGTTACTCGATCAAAAATGGCGTCGCCAATAAAATTCAAATAAAAATCCCTTATTTGACAACGCAACCGCTTCTACGGCTAATCGGAGATCATAATGTTGTAATAAAAACTCTTCACTACCACAGAAGTAAATGAAGTGTATGTGCAACATCATTGCATGATCACGCATGTCGGTTAGAATGTCGTAAATACCAACAAAATTAAACTAACAATGTTTACGTAGCGGGTTTTCTTTATTACGGTTGCGTTGTTATAAAACTAAAAAGCGTAACGGTGTGTCAAATAAATAATTATGCAAAAGTTCATTCTATTTATTTATTACAAAGCATAATTGTTAATTTGATTTATTTTTATTTACATCTAGACACATTATACGCTGTCTGCGTAGAAAAAACATATTAAAATTGTTCTTAAACTTTGCTTTTATTTTTAGCAATCGGCATTACGGTTTGGGCAGTGATTGTCAACTCTAGGCATTAGTGTAAATATGGCAGGATTTGCCCGAAACCAATTATTTTACGGTTACTTGAACTGTACGTCTACAATAGTTTAATTACAGGATGACTTTGCAAGTAGTAGCCATTTTTTTATAAGCTCTATAGAACACTATTATGAAACTACTAATCGTAATTTTTTGACGTTGTAGTTTCTTTCTAAAATGTTTCAAATTGACCTAAAAAGTCAGTCAGTGAAGGATTGTGCTTATTATAACCACAAAAATGACTTATATGCTTGTAGTTCAACTCGTTCAATAACATCGTGACGTGCACTAGCGTATTTTTGCATGAATGAATTAAATAAAAAAATAAAAAACATGATTAAAAGCAAAAAAAAAAATTTTCACGGAGGTCTAATGCAGTTCCTGATTCCAAGTCGCTTCTAAAGATTACTTAAAAAATCAACCTGTATATTAATAAACATCACACAAACATTTTTCAACACCGGTATAAACTTAAATTGTTTCAATTATTTTTAAATTCATTACGTCTTAAAATGCAAAATTACACAGCAATCATACTTAAAGAAATATTTAAACTCAAAGAATACGATTTCAGCCAATCTTCGGCCTCTCGATTCTATTACGATGTCGTAAAACGTCGGCTGTATCGATAAAAAGTCCGTTTATCGATATAAAAAGTCGGTTTTATCGATGTAGAATGCGAGTGCCAATTTTATATCTACGCCAAGGATACACGGTTTACGATTATCGGTTGAAACGTTAAACTTTGTCGGAACATGATAATAGGTGTAAAGTATTTTTGAGAGGCAATTACTATAATCACTGTGTATGTGTAACATCATTAAAATATTATTCACAAAAGAATCCGCAGTAAATATCTTCTTAATACAAAAAAAAAACTCGTGTACCAGCTTTTGTTACCAAATTCTCTGAAACGGCTTGACCGATTCAGATGAAAAATCCACGGGTATGAAGTCGCGGGCGGGAGCTAGTGTTACTAAAAAAAGGTTCAGTATTTCAAAAGGAACATGAATTCTTCAAGTTTAAATAAATAAAAGATTTTACTAAATATTATTTTCAGTTAACCAATAAAAATCAAAATAAACATTAAGTTTTGGAACCCATATGGTCCCAAGTTCGACTCTGACCGGAACACCTAATTTGTGTTCATTGTAAAGAGGCGCACACATCAACCTTTACATAGGGCACCTTATGCGGCTGACATAAGCCCCATTGTGCAATATTTTTGTAAAGGTTGATGTATGCGCCTCTGTACAATTTCACCTTGACATGACGTCAACCGTCGGTGTGCTTCTTACTTCCCCATTTGGGAAATCTATTCTTATAATATAAATCTGAAAATTCGTTTTTTTGTTTGAACGCGCTTACCTCAAGAACTACTGGTTCGATTTGCAAAAATATTTTTGTGTTCAATTAATTGTTCATTTATTTTGGAAGGCTTTATAACATCACGAGTCCATGCGGACGAAGTCGCGGGCAGCCGCTAGTAGTAAATATGTGTGTATGAAGTACTTAAATGTTTATTTTTAAAGGATTGAAGATTAGAAAGACACCTGATGTTCAGGAAAAAATACCGCAACGCATCATACACTTTAAAACCGGTCTTAAAGTCTAGCCAATAAAAAATCCACACATAAACCTATTCGTAGAAAAAACCTCATCCTCGATGTAAACAAAGTAATTGATTTCCATTCTAAGATCAGTATCAGCTTTTTATGTTCCCTCTGAACGATAAATAACATGTTTATCGCTTTATTTGCTACTCATTAAGGCTTTATATTAGTATTATGCGTTATTAATTTTAGAAAACGCCAACTAATTTATGATACGCGTCGGGTGTCGGCTATTTCACGAGTTTTGGGCAGCAGGCGAGGGGTTTGATTGATTTTGATAAGATTGGGTTCTGTATAGTTAAGTTTATTTTCGTTTTCACGTTGTGATTCTAATCTGACGTTATTAATATTCCAGCAAATAGCTAAGGTTCTGATGTATTTATGTCAATAATGTATTTTCTTAAATACACAACTGTGTTCCTTTGGTGGTTACTAGCCAAAGTGCCTCTGACCAACCGGCTTTGGATTTATAGTCATGAGCAATAATGGAGCTCAACATGGAGTCAGTGGAAAAGTAAGTTAGGATTGGAATATTATGTCAAGATGGAATAGAATGTATGCTAGAATCAAGACGTTTGAAAATGGTTACGCCTACTATGTTACAGCTCAAACATGACTATACTGACATAAGCGGAGCTTCCGTAGTCGTCATCAGGCTGTCGTAGTCCACTCGTTTTCAGCCTATTCAGGGCGCGGTCCGTTTTGAGTCAAAAGTCATAATAGCGCGCTCACACGCGTCCCGAATTGATAAATTATATGAGCGTGAGCGATGTGAGCGCGCTATTATCACTTTTGACTCAAAACGGACCGCGCTATCTGACGATCGAAATACATAGTTCACCTAGAAGGAGTGTGCTTCAAAAATGGGTTCGACTGTACAAAATAAGGTTACAGCTCAAACATGGTAAAACATGGTTAAGGTTGGTATTTACTCAAATTATTATTGTTGTATCTCTCTGTTAAATTACTTGAAAGTTATTTAATTTTTGTCGCACCACCTACTGTACTTTCCTGCTTAGCCTTATGGTTGACTGGAAGAGAATGCCTCATTGGCATTAAGTCCGCCTTTTGTACCATTCATTGTTGTGTAATAAAGTGAAGTAAATAAATAAATTAAATAAGTATACCTTTGCCTCGCATGATAGAAAGAGAAAGTGTTAATTAACCGATCAATTAAAAAGCAATTCAATTGCTGGCTACTTTATCTGAGCGTGCAAAGTGGCCAGTGTCAAAATTACCAAAACGTATTTCTTAAAGACCCGAAAAGAGGTTTTTTATCCAAAAACTACCGATTGCCAACATACTGGCCATAAAAACTGCGCGTGGGCTGGCCGTCGACACACGACATTATTTATACTGACAGCTAATGGTGGAATTAAAAATGTTATCGTGTGCTATTGAGGTTAAATATATTGGCGATAACTGGACGTAATGTATTCTGCCACCTACTTACACCGATTTATAGTAGGGACTTTTTAGTATTTTAGTGTTGTGAGATTAGGAAATATGTCTTTTTTTATAAATTCGTCATTTTAGAGACTTTCAGGCTGTTGGCTGTTGATGCTTTCAAATATCAGTTGAGGTCAACATCACACCTTCCAACAGTGAATCAGTGGTAACAGTCAGCTACGATCGCCTCTGTTAAGCGACTGAGGCCGTGTCGTGAATGAGAAGGGTGACCACTCCGAAGGAAATAGTATTGTATTCTTCGGGTTTCTTCATTTTTCGGAACGCAGTTGGTCCTAGTTGTTCTCGCTAGGCGTCAGTCGTTGAGTCACGTCGAAGGCCATAGTGCGGGTTGGTAACATCTGACATCAAGGTTGATTGCTAACTTTTTACTTCTCTGAACACACGCAATTTTCCAATCTGTCCACGCCACTTAATATTTTTATGTACGAGTAGGTATACATATTTTGTTTGTAAAGGCTATTGTATGTTTGTGTCTCAGTTACTGATCAACAATATCACACACGATCGACGCCATAATTGATTTATTTAGATTTTATTTTATTTGAATTATAGACATTTTTAATCCTAAAGTGAAAATTTATTGTATTGAACATTTAGTACTATATTTAGATTCCCAGATAATTATTCCTTTCAGCTTATGCTAATGTCTCAATAACACTAAACTTTATCTATTACTCGAAGGCAAATATAATATTTATTACATTATTATAATCACAAAGCCAGGGGCCACGCCTAGACCCTTATTAAACAATATTAAACACCAAGTTATTACAGTTATATGCTAAATAAACAAACAGACGCGCCCTTCAACGTTCCCGCTTTGGATCTACATAAATGATTTAGTATCGATTATTTTCTCGATACGACTCGATCTTTATTCATAAATCGAGTTATTATCGTTTCGATGAATAACATCGAGTGACGCTAGCGTGAAATGAACCATTATAAAAACTGGTAAAGTGCGAAATGAGAAAGATGTGCGGTTCCGTATGGTATTTGAATAGATAACAAATAATAATAGGTTCACACAGTAACTTGGTTAGATATACGGTCAGCGGCAAAAAAAAAGGCTACTCATTTTCAAACATTCTTCCTTGCTCTATTGCAAATGCTTGCCATTAGGCAACAAGCTCTTGCTCCTAAAAACAGAAATGGGTAGCCTGATGAACATGCTTGCATTGTGTGCAGTCCTTCTTTGAAAGGAAAGTAGAATTTTATGAAGAACAGTAGTTATTAACTTCACACCAGGTAAATCACCTTTAGCTGTCAAAGTCCTAAGGCTTGTTTCATTTTCTTCCTCATATAACTACCAGCAGAAGCAAACAAGTTTGCAAAAATTACATTAAGATAGTTATCTCGGATAATTGCAAATTTTCAAACTCAAAAAAAATTGCTTATTTGACCAAGTCAGTTTGAAATTAAAAATATTACTCAAACTCTACATTTGTTTTAGTATTTGTCATATTATGTTTTAAAATGTGGTACGGTTAGCAATC
The DNA here is from genome assembly GCA_950022985.1 of Udea ferrugalis. Classification (NCBI taxonomy): domain Eukaryota; kingdom Metazoa; phylum Arthropoda; class Insecta; order Lepidoptera; family Crambidae; genus Udea; species Udea ferrugalis. Next base: position 17,766,468 of record OX465522.1, read on the forward strand.
ATAATTTAGAGAGACCATTTTCTACTTCCGCACGGATCCCTAAATATGTTGAGATTTTAATTTACCGATTTGTTTTGCATTTTTGATTGATCGCTGTTAATTGCTGATTAGAATATTTAGAATGGCCGAGCACGCACTAAATAAGCTGGTTAGATGTAATAAATCCTGTAAGTAGTCATAGCAAAAACACATCCGTTTTTGTTTCGCTGGAGGAAAAATTTAATGCAGCTTAGAAGGTAAAATGATAATTCTCTTCTTGTTGTACTTGAGTATAAAACTGTGAAACTGTATGACTTTGTTGGTTAAATTATTTTTACTGCTTTTAAAAAATAAAGTAACTTATGAGTTTTGTGCTTGGACTTTTAGTAAAAACAACAACCCCGCCACCAGTCAAGTGGTAGAGGCATATTAATGTACATGTATTTTAGATTTAGTTTGTGTCGTATTAATATTTAATAATTATGTTCACTAAGTTTTTTCAAAAAAGTTTTGTAGGCGATTTAAGAACTGTACCTACTGTGTTTTGTCTACTGTGTACAAATAATCAAATTTTGAATTTTATGTGGTACATCTTTTAGTAAAAGCGCTTGGCTCAAATTCCACACCTTGGTTTGAATCACAGATTGGGTAGAGCATTGTATTTTTAAAAACAGCACAGGTTTTTGTTCAAGATAATCAGCGCGGTGATCTACTATATAAAAATAAGTCGCGTTTTCCTTCCTGACGCTGTAACTCCAGAACGCACCAACGGATTTCCACGGTTTTGCATTCGTTGGAAAGGTCTCGGGCTCCGTGAGGTTTGTAGCAAAGAAAGTTCAGGAAAATTTCAACAGAAAAACGGGAAAATCTTTTTTCACATACAGCTAAGTCCACGCGGACGAAGTCGCGGGCGGCTGCTAGTTAATTTATAAAATCATCATCGGTACTGAATACTGGGAACGATATTATTCAACATTGAAGATTCTTGTAATAATTTTACTTTGATATTACATCACATGTAATAGATTTTTACATTCAGACCGAAAATTGGATCCGTTCTGATTGTACTAAGATACTATACAACTAAGCCTTTAAAACGTTTATTATCTTGTTCACTCATTAGATACAAAAGAATCCATGACCGAGTCAAACTCTCAGCAACAACGCTCAATTACCCTTTTAACTCTAGAGATTATTTTAACCTTATCAAGTAATAAACAGATCTATCCATAAATCATTTTGAGATCAACAATTACGATATAACCAATATAATGGTTAACAACCACGTCAGCGGTTCCCAACCTTGCCATAAACATTTGTTCGTGTTTCATTCGCCTGTTATAAAGCGGTGGTGGAATAGTGCTTAATAGCTATAATACAGCCTTGTTATCGGATATAAGTAGTTTGAATGGACATTAATGGTTTATTCCACTCAGTTCTAGCGAGTATTTTATATTTTAGATGAATTTATAGAGGAACACATTAGGACAGCAGATTTTTTTTAAATGGTCAGAACTTCTAAACATTATGTCGTAAGATTGTCCCATCAAGCAAACATTGGAGGAGAAACGTTGTAGTTAATAAATTTTGGGGCAAAGTCAACTTCGCCGCCGAAGTACTGAGGTTGAGTAGGTTTTAGTCGTTCAATTATTCACCTTATAATTAATACTCAAGTTACCAAAATCAAACCGTCTTTTTTAAACAACAAGCTCTTCAAGGCACATAATTGGTTATACATTACTTATTTTTAGAGTGTCGTACCTATTTGTTTGAAATATGGTCAATATTGGAACAGTTAGTTATTTAAAATAAACCCACAATGTCTGAAATGTTCTTACAGGGCTGTGATTCTACTCGACTTAAGTTTGTAATGACTATTGAAATAAATAAAAAAGTGTAATATTATAAAATGAATAAATTAACAAGGAAATAATAATATTGTCTAACTAACGTAGCACGTAATTAATTTTGATCACTGTTCTAGTGTTTAATTTTCATACTCAATTTATAATGAGTGTGAATGAAGTCATTAGTGATATTTAAACATTTTAATAACATTCCTGTAAACAGAAAAATCCAAACATAAAGTATTTTTGAAATATTCTCGAAGAAATCCTTATTGCGTAAAAAGAACTTATTGATGTAGAGTTTATTAAACTAACAAACAAAAAAAAGGTTAACTTACATAAGCAGCCATTTCAAAACTTATGATAGTTAGTAAAAAAAGAGATTTTAAGATAATACCTACAATACATAACAAGACATTTGTATATTTAGCATCGCTCAATTACTACAAAAAATATTTACATGTTTTTGTCCTGTATAGGATTAAAAAGTACGTCAACCTGAAGTCACTAGCAACAAATGAAACATGAAGTAAGGTTTTTTTGATAAGAAACACAATTAAAAGAAGGTATCATGGCAAGTTTAGAAAAGAATATTCACGTAAGTGAGTAATTCACAATTCATTTTCGCTCGTCAGTATATTAACTTAATTTACGCGCTCGTTAATCTTTGTCTAAGAAACTAAAAAAGGCCACAAAATTACCCGTTCTTTTTAGTAAGTATTAAAATTTGCATGATAACAATCTCTAAAATAATTCCCTTTCCAAAGCAAGAGCGATATATTTACCAACGCCATTTTACACAACAGGGAGCAACATACAATCGCAAAGCGGAACCAACCATCTGAATTTGTTATTTATGTTCCACTGTTATACGAATGATGAATGACTCGTATACTGCCTAGTTGTCGTAACAAACATACTTTATTTTACCTCAAACGATTATCACTTCTAAATCTTCGCAAACGAAGGTGAATATTGCGATGAAATGAGTTTGTACATCATTTTGAAGATGATTGCCAGTTTTTTCACCATCCGCCAGCGTGTAATGGCAATTAATATCGTATGAAGAAATAGTGGTGTTAATTAAAATCATGTTTTGTATGATGTGTGTAATTGACGGGCCGTCAAAGTTAATTGAAATTAGAATGCTTGACGGAACCTGTTGTGGCTTGGGGTTCAGTTGTCACACCTGTGTGATTAAATATATTAATATGCAAGTAAAATGGGGAAGCTGTTGACAGTGGGTGGGCTGTGAGCAGGATGCGATGACAAGTGCTTGTGATATGTCACACAATGGCTGCCAGGTGTTGCAGAACGGTATTTAAATGTTAACTAGCGAAATTGAATTTTGAAAAAACATTAAGTATGACGCAACGAGTTAGAGTAATTGTGACCACTATATTACGAACAGGGTAACCATAGGCGCACTGATTGTTCGTCATCGGGAACACAATATCCAGAAGCTCACATATTCTTACCGATTGAATTTTAACCAAACGTAAGAGGCGAGGCTACCACCACTATCCGCGTAGCTTGCGTTTTTTTTTTGGTGTTTTCCAATGCCGGGTTGTTAGCCGGTTAATTAGGAGCTGTGATATATGAACACAAAGTGTTACTGTTTGTTTTGTACTCAGGACCACGTGGGTTCCAAAACAGAATACTTAACCACTAGGTCAAGATGTTCTGAACATATATGAAGCAATGCATTTGTTTTTTTCCAAATACTTCATATGAGGGACCTACCAACTTAAATTACTCTTAACTTCGAATGTATTTGTTTGGTACCTATAAGTGCTTTGACTTTGACTTGATAACATTGATCTGTCAATATTAGTTAAATGTGTTTAACGTCAAACAAACTTGATTGATAACTACGTTCTTATACATCATAATAACATAACAGAATATTGCATTAGAACTTCCATTTACATATTTATGTTAATGAATTATCGCAGGCAAATATTATATTATATTATGGTAATTTGAACGTGGCTATGCTTATTTTTCTGCCTAGTATTTTTTTTTATTAATCCTTTTTGACGTTCATTTAAGCTTAATATAATAATTAAAATGTGTGGCGATTTCGTGACATCAGTTTTCTTTACCTCCAAGAAAAAGAAAACCTGTTTGAGATTCAGTTTTGAGAAACTGTGCGTCATATTAGGGGCAAAACAGTTATCTAATACTGTGTAGCGCACGCATAGTGTACTTACTCTTGTTTTTTTTTTAAATACGAACGCAAAACAATCAAAATGAATTACGCTTTCATTTGATTTTCAGATACCTACAAGATTTTATAATGGTTGTTATAAGCTCGCCAATAGGGGGGATAACTTAGCACCCAAGGATAAGTTGAGATACTTTAAGATAGTTAACTACGATATCTGCAATATTAATATCAGTAAAAATATGATGCCGTTTTTTGTTTTTAATCGTCAGTAATTGATCTAAATACTTATACCATCTTTCTTAAATTGCAGACGGCACTTGTGTTCAAAGTAAAACTACCATTAATAGTATTTTATATCTCTAGTTTTATTGCACTTCTATTCATTCCAATTAAAACAAGCTATAAATCGGACACGATTAGTAGAGGCACCCGTTTTAATTGTCATAAATAATTAAGTTTTAAAACCGAACAGCTATAGAACGAGGCTGTTAATTATTAATCCATGACAAGAAAGCGGCCCTACTTTATTATAGATTATAATACTTGATACAGAGGGCTTATCGAGCTATTTAAACCAACTTAACATTCTGACGCTTCCCTTATCTTAGTTATAACATTATCCCTTCTCTTAGGTTTGATTGCGGCTTTGTACGACCACCGGCTTGCAGTTAAAACACATTATATGAGAATACATCAGCTGCTCATTGGTAGCTTAGTGGTTAAATTCATGATTATGTATTCTTTATATAATTATGTGTATTCACCATATTGATTTTGAAAGCAATTGACAGAAAAAGTGTGAAGTTCTATTAATTTACAATAATTGTCAAATAACAACCGTTTAAAATGAACGACGATCATCGTTAAATACCGAGGAGAAAAGCGTGGCCAATTTTTAATTCTTGACAAATATCGTTAAACGATTACTAGGTATCTGTTAAACTTTAGAACCTTATAAAATAATCTAAAAAAAATTATAACTTTATTTATTAAGTCCGCAAATGGTGTTTTTTGTAATATTTTTGTATTACAATTGTAATACATGAATGGATGATAAAAAAAACCACCATAAATTTAGCTTGACAAATGGCTTGCGTCTACGACCCTAATCGACACTAATATTTTTGTGCACAAAAATATTAGTGTCGATTAGGGTCGTCCGTCACAATCACAGATAATGCAAATGCAACAGTCGCTATTTCAGAAACGTTATCACAATAGGTATTTATCAACTCCAGACATCCTATTACATCGCTGTACATTGTCTGGCGGTTTTATTTATGCCCATAGGTATAGTCATATTTTATCGGCAAACCGGCTACTGTTACCTGTCTGCGTTATAAATGTTTTAATCTGTGCCGCAATATTTCAACGGGTTCGGTGTGCAACACCTGCAAGCGGCATCACGGCTGATTTATTGGACCGTTTGTCTGCCCCTGTCACCCTCCCCCCACAGCCTCTCCCCCCCCCTCCCGTTTCCTCTTCACTCTTGACGGTTTGCTTTCGAATGATTTGTGCAGCTTCAAAGGCATGGCCTTTGATTTGTACGGAAACTGGCGGAACCACAGTCTTTACCCTTTTGAAGTGGAGCAGTAACTACGATCGTAAAAGGCCTGAGGTTTTAATTATAGGCATTAAACTGTACAGTATAATTAAAATGTTGAGGTTGGTATTAAGTCTAATGTTATAGACTTACGCTTGGGAAGTGAATTCAAATAAAATTATCGTTTTTTTACTGACTGGACTAGGTATCATTATTTAAAAAAAAACGAATTAATCTTTCTGCATAAAATAACGGGCAAAATAAACCTGTACACTATACTTTGTTTCTTGTCATTTTCTTTTTTTAGTTAACATTATAGAAAAGTTACCTCTGAATTATTATTTTTAACACGTTTTTTACAAAAAAAATGCATGTCCCAATGTTGCAAGCTAATACAGGAAAGTCTGAATAATGTTTCAGCGTTTGATTACCATACTGCCGGTTTTTCTGAATAAATAAATTAATAAGGACCTTTCCGGATTTCCATGTATTATTCCAGAAGCGAGGTTTCTCTATAGCATAAAACATAACATGCGCTCACAATTGTTTCTCATTTTGGATATGGTATTTTTTGGGTTTTTGCCAGTTTTTATATTAATGCTGAATCATGAATCTTTTACACCCTGTTCCTATAAAAGTAAGTCAAATTAAGATTGAAACTGGAAATTTTGTTATTTTGAACTGCTAAAGGCAACACTAATTGTCAAAGTGCTGACTATGGCCTTCTGTACAACCCACTTATAGATATTTATACTCTCTCTACAAACCTCAGAACTCTACTGATTTATTACTTTGATTCGGATATGGCCTTAAACACGGCCATCTCGCATTTTAATTTGAATACAAATTGCGTCCCTAAAAATAATAATCGTTATTCAAAACGTCTACCTATTTGAGTATCGTAAAATGTTTAGCACCGCTGACAAATTCGCTTGACGTTTGCCAAAGTAAAATCTGCTTTAAATAGTTCATAACAAGGTCTATTTTTGTTGGTCATATTTCGTACACATCTCCTGGGCGCCATACGTTTAGGTCGCGTGCGCCGACGGCGTATTATTTTTAAATTATTAACACTGTAATGGAATAATTCCGATATGCTAATCTGGCGATTAACGAGTTTTTAACACGAAAGGATCATAGTGTAGCGAAACATCAGAACTGTTGGATAGTAAACATATATAGTGGATAGTTGTTTCTGGCTCCAAACTTGCAATAAGGGACGTTGGAGGCAATGTGTATGAGTGATGATGATTTAAATAACAGTATTCCAAAAGTCGATGATGATGATGATTCGTAAAGTATCTTCTTTCACTAAATAAATATCATCATACAACTTGAAGTGCAGCCACCCGGTTTGCGAAAGACGCGGGTTTGATTCCCGCTTGACGCCTAAAGACCGAATGTCTTTTTCTGGTTTTCCTATCATTATCATACTTCTTGGGTCCATAATTATGGTTTAGTCTTGTGTTTAAATAAACACAATAACCAGAAAATATTTGTACTTTTTATGTCACGTAAACGTCGTCAGACAAAGGAGGTACCACAACCACTTAGAAACTACTCAAATTAGATGTTTTAACAACGAGCATATAAAACCAGCTTAATAATCGATGTTCTTGGATACCGCAGTAAACATCCGTCTAACAAGGAAGCAAAACTACAACTATCCTTTAATATATATTCAGAAAAAAAAGGTTTAACAAAACATGACCTACTGACATAAGTTACACTGGGGCTTTCCAGTTAAAGAAGTGCATACGTTAATTGCAAGCACTAGCAATTTGTTCACTAGTCACTGTGTGTCGTTGGAGTGACTTATGTAATGTTCACTTCACTTGCCTTTGTACAGTCTACCACAGATCGTTACACGACCAGCTTAAGCTGAGCTTCTATTCCCTTAAACTCGAATACCATCCACAGTACTGAGTTCACAGTATTTTGATTTGTACAGTGATTTAGTTATAGTCTACTGTTTGTGAGTATTTTTGTCTTGAAGGCATTTAAAAGTTGAGTTCTAGTATTCATTAAGTAATTAATTCAGAACCAAGTGCACAAAATAAATGTAGTTCATAAGTAGATGTCACTGTACGACGCATTGTCTATTAGATAATCAAGGAGTTTGTATAGAAATTATTTTGTTTGGGTGAAATACTAAAATTGTAATTCAATTCAAAACATTTTCTTATTTCGTTTTTCTGAAAACAAACCCAACTTTACTGTGCTCTAGTGAAATTTATTCTGTTGGATGTCTGAAGAAAACATACTCCCATGTGAAAGACCTATATCTATGACGTGGCATAGAAGGCACATCTCTACTTACTGAGCCTGCATGACAGTTAAATGAGGCAATGTGTGATTTCATATCGATTTTAACAGTTTTTCAGGCAGCATGAGACAGCAGGCAGCAGTTAAACACTCCGACTCGGAACCCGATGGTCCCGAGATCGAATCCGGCCGGAACACACCTACTTTGTGTTCATTGTAAAATTTGCGGCTAACTCTACGGTGATGGAAAACACCGATATAAAACCCAAAAGCAACCCGGATAACGGCGGTAGGCTCGCCCCTTGCCACGTTGGGTTCAAATTTCCTCGGCGAAATGTGGGCTCCTGAATGTTCCGTTCACCATGACGGCAACAGTCAGTGCGCCTCTAACTAACCCATTAGGGATATGGTCGTGAGGGTATGTTCAGGCAGCATCTCAATTTCAAAAGATTTTAATCAGTTTAAGAATACTTAGTTATATATTGAGCCCAGTAGTTGAATATTCTAGCTCGGAACCCGGTGGTCACGAGATCAAATCTGGCGGGACACACCTACTTTGTGTTCATCATACAATTTGCGACTTACCCCTCCAGTGATGGAAAACACCGATATAAAACCCAAGCAACCTGGATAACGGCAGGAGGCTCGGCCCTTACCGCGTTGGGTTCAAATTGGCTGAGCGAAATGTGGGCTTCTGAATGTTTCGTTGACCATGACGGCAACAATCAGTGTTCCTCTGACTAAACCATTAGGGATATGGATATACGTGAGGGTATGTTATATAACCCTCTATTTTGCCTGCTTCGATTGCCAGATCTGCTGAAAGTGACCCTATTATTACCTTTACCATAGGTTATGCGCTTATTCTCAGTTCAACAACTCCGATGAAAATTATGTTAAATTATAATGATAGAATTATATCAAACTGAAATGGGAGTGGGCAGATCATGTTTGCAGGATGCACCCGTATCCCCCCTGAATATGTCTACACCTTGTCGTGGTAGGGGGGCTCAGTACCCGGGGCACGCTGCTCCGGGGAAGCGAAGAGAGACAACCCGCGCGGTGGTGAGTCCAGTGTGACTGGCTCCTGCCGGGCGGGGCCGTAACCACCACTGAGGCGGCCGGTTGGTCACTGTCACTGAGACGGTGACTGCGTGGAGTAAACCACTCTAAAAATCCCCAAATCCTACGGTGTGTTGCGCGCCCAAGGGATGTATAACTGGGAGGGTCAGACCAGTCGCGAGCGGACAGCCGGCCGACTTTCGGTCAAACAATGATATGGATTTAAGCAGTTTTAAAGTAACTACCCAGGAAGGTCCCATTGCCTCAGGCAGTGGGGAATCCCTCCCCGCTTCGGCGGGCAGCCCTCAGCGTATTCTGGGAGGGGGCAAAAAATTGTTTGAGTGCGTATCTACTGTGGTTGTGATGGAGGATGTATCAAGGAGAGGAGAAGATGAGAAAGAGGAGAAAGGTGGCAAATTAGCCAAATGGCTTAAGGCCAACGAGAAGCAGACAGAAAATAGCCAACTGTCCAAACGCGAGGAGAGAGCTCGTAGGAGGAGCGCTAGGCAGGAAAGCTTGGAATTGGACGTGACAAAACCGCCGCTAGACACGCTGGCAGAAGTTGAAGAGACACTGGAGGTTAACACCTCAGACTCTGACCACTCTGACCACTCTTTTGTGTCAGTCACTGAAATAGAGTCGGATGACGGTAGGAGAATGTGCAGCCCAGACAACGGGCGCAAGAGGTCTGGTGATAATTCTGACGTTAGTATTCGATCCCCAACACCCGGTCAATACATTGGATGTTCTCAGTCAAAGGAACGGAAAAGGGCCGCTGAACGAATGGAGTCGGAACTGCAAGCCGAGCGAGCGATCGAAAAGACGGCGGCACTGGAGGCCGAAAATGCGTGGCTCAAGGCAGAGCTTAAAAAGGCCAAAGGAGAAGCCAGTACAGCGCAAAATACAGCCCCTGCTTCGAGGATGGACGATAAAGACATGCAGTTGCCTCGAGACGAGCCCATCAGTCAGTCTCTGCTCGAAACTGCTTCTAACGATGCGGAGAAGCAACTCATCTCTGAAGAGTTCCTGAAAGGCCTCATTAGCGTGGTGGTGGAGAAAGTGTCCACCGTTGTAATCCAGCAGGTCATGACATTGCTGGACCTCAAACTGGAAGAGAGGCTGGATGGCTATGAAAAGAAAGCGATTGAGACACAATTGAGGCCACCACTAGCCCATGAGTTGAGAAAAGAGGCTGCGGCTGCCGCGCCTATACCAACAGCACCCTCAATAAAAGGCAAAAAGGGGAAGAAGGTAAGGTCCCAGGACAAGGATAAGCCTAAGACTGCCCCGGTCCGAGCGGAGCAGAAAGAACAGAAGGAGCCGCGTATGCTACGGCCGCCCCCGGCCCTAAACGAGGGATGGAATGTTGTGGCTGCCAGAGGCAGCAAAAAAGCAAAAGCTGCAGATGTAGCCAAACCGAAAAAGACAGTACCCTTAGAGACGGCCCCTAAAAAGGCTAGAAAGGTAAATACAACCAAAATACGTCCCCCTCGCTCGGCTGCTGTAACCATAACATTACAGCCGGGTGCAGAAGAAAAAGGGCTCACGTACGAGAAGGTGCTCAGAGAAGCCAAAAACAGGATTGACCTAGTTGGACTCGGGATTCCGCCACTTCGAGTTAAGTGTGCGGCAACCGGCGGCCGTATTTTAGAGGTAACTGGAGAGTCTAATGGGGAAAAAGCGGACACTCTTGCCGCCAAGCTAAGAGAGGTTTTAAATGGCGGAGAAGTTAAAGTCTCCAGACCCGTAAGGACCGTAGACGTGCGGGTGGCGGGTCTGGATGACTCAGTAACTACTGAGGAGGTGGTAGCTGCAGTGGCTCACGCTGGCCAGTGCCACGCCGAAAATATCAAGGCGGGCGAAATAAGACGCAGTCCTTCAAACAGACTGGGAGTCGTGTGGCTGCGATGCCCGGTTGCGGCTGCAAAAATGGTGGCTGAAAGCGGCCGATTATTGCTGGGATGGATGGTCGCGCAAGTCAGGGTTTCTGAGCCCAGACCTCTGCGCTGCTACCGCTGCTTGGAGGTAGGCCACGTCAGCGCGCGGTGCCCATCAGAAACAGACCGCAGCGGGCTGTGTTACAGATGTAGCCAGCCCGGACACAAATGTGTGTCGGTATTCGAAAAGAACGGACGTTTATTCTCTGCTCGCAGGAAATAAATTGCTAACATTAGTTTAAAGTACTTTTTGTCCCGTACTGAGTATTAAATCTGTAAATTTAATATGCAAGTGATCTAATAGTGACATTTGGAAGTCGTAGCATCAAGCCGTTATAAAGTTTTTCTCCGAACAAATCTGATTCCGGCGGTGTTTTCATACAAGCGGACGCGCACTGTGTCGACTGTGTCTCTAGTTGGAAGGCATCGGGATCTGTGCCGTACTGTGTCACCGCGCTAGCAGCGAGCGGCCGATCGTCGCGTGACTTACGTGTGTACTGTATACCTACCTACCTTATCGCAGTCGAATAAATCGGAGTTTGGAGCATTCCTGTAATGGCAAGTAAAGTACTGATTTGCGGGGGATGCCGCGGTACTATAATGACCGTAGACTATTTAACTTGTTCATTATGCGCACAAATATATGATCTTCAGTGTGCAAATGTTTCCGAAGCACGCTTTGCACTACTTAATGAGAAGGAAAATGCTTGGACATGCTTTGGGTGCTTATGTAGACAACCCAAATTAAATAATACCCATACACCAGTGGGCCCTGCTTGTGGCTCTGAGGCCCGAGCAAAAGTAATCCCGTGTGAGTTGAGTCCTGTGTCGTGTGGCAGTGGCAGCGAAACAGACAATGTGAATGTTCGACGGGGCACTCGGGTCCCAAATACGGAGAAATTTCAAGATCGCTCTTTGATGGATGACAGCTACTACCTGGATAATATGCGATCCGTTATACGTGATGAGTTCGAGCGTATTATGGAAGACAAGATGTCACTCTTGATTGCGAAAGTCGTTGCTGAACAAACCGCACAAGCTACCTTGCCGCTGCGCAAAACAATAGCTGAACTTAGTGACAGAGTATCTGCACTCGAGACCCGACTGAAGCCTTCACGAAACCCAGGCCCTCAAATAAGCGCCGGTGAGGCAGGGGATCAGACGATTATTAAATCCCTTTCACCATCCAGCCTTGTTCAGCCGGGTGGCACAGATTCCAGTATGGATCCAAAACAAAGCTGTGTACAGCCACCAATTCCGAGCAAGCCATTAACGAGCAAGCCATCAGCGGGCAAGCCTACTACTATTTCGCGCGCAAGTGGAGACGAGAGCCTTCAGTGGACCACAGTGAACAGGAAGAGCCGCTTTAGTGCCCCCCTTGGAATAACGAGAGGCGCTGCCGCCCCTGGAACCACCCAGTTGGAAGCTGCTGATCGTCGTCAGTATTTGCATCTTTACTTTGTTAAGGTTGGCACCACCGAGGATCAAGTTCGCGATCATCTTAACTCCATAACTGAGGATACTACTTACAAGGTGGAAACTCTCAAAGCTAGAGGCAACTACGCGTCTTTCAAGTTGGACGTCCCGTCCAGGTTGGCGGATATTATTTTGTCACCTACCAATTGGGCCGAGAATATTTGCGTCAAGCCATGGAGGCAGTCCTTTCGGTCGAAAAGCAAGGACGGACAAAAGCAGAGTGAGGAGCGTACACCTGTACTACCAGAACGTCAGGGGCCTAAGGAGTAAAACTGCAACCTTCTACAATAATATCGCGTCGAACCACTGTGACATTCTGGCTCTCACTGAGACTTTTTTGAATAGCTCAGTGTCCAGTGGGGAACTGTTCCCCCCAGGGTATCTGGTACTGCGCCGGGACCGTACGGGCGATGCTGGCTGGGGCGGGGTCCTTTTGGCTGTGCGAGATCATTATACGCCTAAATTGATCACTGATGTGGATGGATTAACAGACGATAAAGAAATACTTTTTGTTAAGATATCGGGTAAATATCTAAAAATTTTAGTGGTTGTTGTATACTTACCCCCTAATTATAGTGATAAACAATACTTGGATGTTCTAATTTGTATTGAAAGTGCTGTATGTAAATACTCAACCCTTGTTGATATATTAATTATTGGAGACTTTAACTTGCACTCATGTAGTTCCAATGTGAAATTTCAATTTGATTTGTTTACAGAGTTTTGTAAGTTGCGACAGATAAATGTTTATATCAACTCACATGGCAGTATGTTGGATCTTGTGTTGTGCAACTTAAAATCGGTTAATGTCAGCATTTCTGATGATGTGGAGCCGCTAGTGCCGGTTGATGCGTACCACCCACCTCTCGAGGTAACATTGTCCGTGCAGCGGGGCAATCCCACCGTGTGTCCACCTGAAGTGCCTCTAGAAGCTAATGCCAGAACGTATGCTCCTGATTGGAATTTTCGTGGGGCAGATTTCTTATCTTTGTACTCTGCTTTGTCTGTTCTGAATTGGAGTGAGATGTTTGATGGGCAGAATGTGGACTCAGCAGTGGATATCTTCTACAATAAAATTAATGAAGCTGTGTGCAGTCATGTGCCAGTTAGGAAAAAGAATAGTATCCAACAGCGTAGGCAGTATCCAGTATGGTACACCCCAGAAATTATTCGTAAGTTAAAAGTTAAATACTTTCACCTCTGTAAATATAAGGAGTTGGGCCTTCAGTTCAATCATGAAGTCTTCAAGTACTATAGAACCCATATCAAAGAGCTCATAAGTGATGCGTATACCCAATATATTGAATCTGTCGGTTCCAACATCAGGCGTGATCCTGCATTGTTTTGGAAACATGTTAGAGAGAAACGCAATCATAGGAACTTGACAAATGAGTATACATTTGATGGAAAGACAGTGGGTGGTCAGGAGGCAGCTTCAGCGTTTGCTGAATACTTCAGTTCTGTGTTCCTCAGCAACGTTCCTTTGTTGGATGTGGATGCGGCCATGTGGGATTCTTCTTTGGCAAGGGCTGGAGACTCTTGGCTCGTTGGGTTGGACATGATTACAGTAGCGGATGTGCGCCGTGCTATTCGTCGCCTAAAAGCATCATCTGCGGCCGGTCCAGACGCTATACCTACTTTTTTGGTAAAGGACTGTTCATCTGCTTTGGAGGAACCGCTTCTTTATATTTTTAATCTCTCCCTGACTACGTCTTCCTATCCTTCTAGGTGGAAACTATCCAGGGTTGTCCCCGTACCCAAAATTTCGTCATCTTCCGATGTAACGTCACATAGGCCGATAGCTGTTCTATGTGTTTTCGCGAAAATATTCGAGTCGATTATAAATTACTACATCACTCGCCAGATAGAATCCAGATATCATGATTCGCAACATGGTTTCCGCGTCGCTCGCTCGACAAATACGAACCTTGTCACATTCGTTGACTCAGTCGCCGCAGGCATGGAATCGGGAGGACAGGTTGACGCTGTGTTCCTTGATTTCAGGCGTGCGTTTGATTTGGTTGACAATGATGTTCTGTTAGTTAAGCTATCAACTCTTGGGATTACACCAAAACTATTAAGGCTTTTCGCACATTACCTAAGCGACAGGCGGCAGTATGTGCAGCTAAAAATGCATAGGTCTGAAGAATATTACACAAGATCCGGTGTGAGTCAGGGTAGTACACTGGGCCCCACCCTGTTCTTGATTATGATCAATGACCTTCCGGAAGTACTCAGTGCGGCTAAGTGTTTGATGTTCGCAGATGACCTAAAAATCTATCACCCAGTGAAGGTCCTCGCTGACTGTATGGATCTGCAACATGATACCGATTCGGTTGCGGAATGGAGTCGGTCTAATAGACTTTCCCTTAATGTTGCAAAGTGCAAAGTAGTATCCTTCTCAAGGTCACGAAAGCCTTTGACGCATCAATATTCTTTGGACAAATCTCCTTTGGCCAGGGTAAATTCTATTCGGGATCTCGGACTCACTCTTGATGCCAAGCTTGATTTTCGCGAACACATGCTTTCGGTTTGCAAAGAAGCTAATAAACTACTAGGTTTTATAATGAGAACTGCTTCACAATTTCCAGACGTACGGATTGCAATTATGTTATACAACGCTTTTGTCCGTAGTAAGCTTGAATTTGGTGCTATAGTATGGGATCCGAGTGTAGCAAATCACACCTTGATGATTGAGAGACTTCAGCGTAAATTCGCTAGACATGTATACAAACGTATGTATGGGTACTACCCATACCTTTTCCCTTCACTATTTGTAACAGGAATGATCGGGGTGGACACACTGCAGCTCAGACGTAAATTATTGTTGGTCATTTACTATTACCAAATACTTCACAATAAGATCAATAATCCAAAAGCTTTGGCGGCCCTGGGCCTGTTTGTTCCAAACAATTACATTCGCACTGGGAATCGTCGCCGACATCATCTGTTCTCAGGTTCGGTCCAGCGAACTGTCCACGCCGCTAATTCGCCTACGAGCAGAGCCGTATCACTTCTAAATCGGTTCACATACGAGTTCCAACATATTGACATTTTTCACGATAGCATAAGTACTGTTGTATCTAGTCTAAGGGTATTCTTGACCAATTATTTAAGATAGTTAGCATTTTAATAGGTTATTTAATTTTTTAGCATTAGGGATAATGCATTATCCCTTTCTCTGGTTTTCCTATCTTTAGTTAGCGTTTTGGTTGTAAACTGTGAGCCAACTATTGTTATTGATTAAATAAATAAATAAATAAATAAATAAATAAAGCTGCGCAATGTACTCAAACACTGCAGTGCATTCTGTGTCTAGCAGCAAAGAAACCAGCAGGTCACCGGTTGGGTAGCAAATCGTGCTTAGCTCCCAAACCTGGTAAAGGAAAAAAGAATACCTGGACGAGAACAACGGAAAGTGATGGCCCCAGGGCCCCCTCACAGAGTATCAGCCCACCGGAGAGGGCTTCGGAGGTGACAATGTCGGTCGAATAAATGGCGCTAAACATTCTACAGGTGAATCTCAACCACTGCGCAAGAGCTCAGGACCTTCTGACTCAGAGCATGGCGGAGTGGTTGATCCAAATAGCGATCATCTCCGAGCCCTATTCGGTTCCATCGAGGGATAACTGGGTGGGAGACCTACAGGGAGACGTTGCAATAGTCATTCAGACATCGACCGGCTTCTCGTCCTTTGAGAAGGTGGAGAAGGGGCAGGGATGCGTGGCGGTGACAATAAAGGGCGTGAGCGTAGTCGGCGTTTACTTCTCGCCAAACCGCCCACTAGCGGAATTCGAGCAGTTTCTTCTGCGCCTCACCGCCCTCATTAGTGGGAGTCAGGGCCCTGTGATCGTGGCTGGTGATTTTAATGCCAAATCCGTGTCATGGGGCTCTCCAGCAACAGACCCGCGTGGAAAAGTTTTGGAGGATTTGGTTATCACGACTGGGCTGATGATACTCAATCGGGGGGCGGTTCAGACGTGCGTGCGGCAACAGGGGGGATCAATCGTGGATTTGACATTCGCACATCCCGCCCTGGCGCGCCGTGTGCAAGGCTGGGAGGTCCTGGAGGATGTGGAGACGCTATCGGATCACAGATACATCCGGTATAAGGTTTCCGCCCCTTCAGATGCTCAGACCAGTTTAAGCCGTCCCCCCGAAGAAGAGCGCCCCAAGTGGTCACTCAAGCGGATGGACAGGGAGTTATTCGTTGAGGCGGCTGTCGTACAAACCTGGTTACCAGTACCAGACGGTCTCATCAACGTTGACGAGGAGGTTATATGGTTGAACAACGCCATGTCCGCGACATGCGATGCAGCCATGCCCCGGGTCCGGCCGTTTCCACCAAAGCGCCAGGTATACTGGTGGTCGGTAACTCTGACACAGATGCGCTCCGCCTGCGTAGCTGCCCGTCGCCAGTACACCAGATCACGCAGAAGGCGCCGCCGGGACGAGGCCAGGGAGGCTGAATTATACGCGGCATATAGAGCCTGCGCCGGAACTCTTCAAGTGGCAATAGCCAAAGCGAAGGCGGAAGCTTGGGAGGAGCTTCTCGAGACCCTTGATAGAGATCCTTGGGGCAGGCCCTATAAAATGGTGAGGCAAAAGCTTCGTCCGTGGGCCCCACCGCTGACAACAACTCTCGAGCCACAGCTCTTGCAGCGGGTGGTGGAAACCCTGTTCCCAACCACAGGGGACCACGTACCTCCGTCGATGACTCCGCCAACTGGTCTTTACGCGGAGCCTAATGACGGTGTGCCTGAAATAACGGAAGAGGAAATGGGAGCGGCCGTATTGAGGCTACAGGCCAAAAATACCGCTCCGGGCCCGGACAACATCCCCGGAAAAGCCTGGGTATTGGCGCTGAAACACGGAGGCTGGGAGCCGCGGGTCCGGCATCTTTTCGCAGCCTGCTTAGAACAGGGCCGGTATCCACACCAGTGGAAAACCGGCAAACTTGTCCTGCTGCGAAAAGATAGCCGTCCACCAGACTCGCCGTCGGCATACCGACCCATCGTCCTGCTTGACGAGGCCAACAAACTGTTCGAGCGCCTAATAGCTGCTCGCCTAGTAAGGCACTTGGAGGACGGTGGACCGGGTCTCAGCGCAAACCAATTCGGTTTTAGGCGAGGACGTTCTACCATAGACGCCATACAGAAGGTGAAGGTTGCGGCACAAGAGGCGGTATCCCAGGGTGATGTGGTGTTGGCTGTATCTTTAGATATCGCCAATGCGTTCAACACCCTCCCCTGGGAATGCATTAAGGAGGCCCTAAATTACCATCGGGTCCCACCTTATTTAAAAAGGATTGTAGCAGCCTATCTCACGGACAGAGCGGTTATTTACCCCACGTCAGAGACCTGGAAAAGGCAAGACATGTCATGCGGTGTTCCACAGGGTTCAGTTCTCGGACCTCTCCTGTGGAACATCGGGTATGACTGGGTGCTGCGCGGCGCAAATCTCCGGGGGGTCGACGTTACATGCTACGCCGACGACACCCTCGTGACCGCTCGTGGCAACTCATACCGACAAGCGAGCATACTGGCCACAGCTGGAGTGGCTAACGTGGTCCAGAGGATTCGGACATTAGGGTTAAAGGTGGCCCTTCACAAATCGGAGGCGCTCTGCTTTCACGGCCCCCGCAACTCGCCACCGGATGGGGCTCACATTACAATCGGAGGGGTGACCATCGTCATCAAGTCGACGATGCGGTACCTTGGCATCGTCCTTGATAGCCGATGGTCCTTCAAGGAGCATTTCCGCCAGTTGGCTCCAAAGCTTATAAGGGCGGCTGGTGGCCTTTCACGGCTGCTCCCAAATATCGGCGGACCGGACGTAGCCTGCCGCCGCCTGTACACCGGGGTGGTTAGGTCGATGGCCCTCTATGGCGCACCAATTTGGGTAAACGCGCTAGGTTCCCAAAACCAGGCCCTCTTGAGAAGACCGCAAAGGGTGCTGGCCATTCGCGCCATACGAGGGTACCGCACCATAGCTTGGGAGGCGGCGTGCTTGTTGGCAGCAATTCCACCATGGGATTTAGATGCTGCGGTCCTTGCGGATATTTACCGTAAATGTGCGGAAAGAAGGGCTCGCGGCGAAAATCCAGCCGCAGAGGAAATTTTAAAATGGAGACAAGATTCCCAAGCAGATCTTCTAGAATCATGGCGGGAAAGATTGGCGAGCCCCAACTATGGGCACCGAGCCATAGAGGCCATACGTCCCCACATGGACGATTGGATCGGACGTAAGCACGGGGCGTTGTCCTTCCGAATCACCCAAGTCCTCACGGGCCACGGGTGTTTTGGTAGGTACTTGTGCCGCGTTGCCAAGAGGGAACAGTCCACCATCTGCCACCAGTGTGGGGATGCCGACGATACGGCGGAGCACAGTGTGGTCCACTGTCCCTATTGGCAAACGCAAAGGTTGGAACTGGAGAGAGTAATAGGCCCTGATCTCTCACTGTCCTCTATTGTCCGAGCAATGGTGGATAGTGAAGAATGCTGGGAAGCCTTTGCAGTCTTTTGCGAGGCTGTAATAAGCGAGAAGGAGTCGGCGGAGCGAGCACGAGAGGCGGACCCCATGTCCCATCCGCTCCGCCGCCGGAGAACTGGGCGCAGACGGCGTAACCATAATCGCTTGATGCTGCCGTAAAACCGGCTCAATTTCTACGGGTGACAACAGCGGGGGCTGCTTGTCGCTCTGTAAGGGGCCAAGAAGATGGAGGGTGTGCCGAGTGCTCCTCGCACACCCTGGCTGAAAGGTGGTGAAGTGGTGTCATATCACCACACAAGATGGGTCCAGACGTGGACAGCCGTTGCCGGGTTCATGGAAGCGCGACAAAGCGATACCCACGATCCCAACAACACGATGGCAACGTTGGAGCACCGGGGGGTTTAGTCAGTATTCCCACACCCATCTGGGGTGGGCGAGCCTGACACACCCCCGCCCTTCCCCCGGAGGGCGGGATGTCCGTAAACTGGATTCCCCTCGAAAAAAAAAAAAAAAAAAAGGATGCACCCGGATGACGCCGAAGAGGCGATGGTGTGATGACCTTGTAAACCACTTTAGAGATAGGCAGGATTTGGCTGTGGATAGGGACCGCTGGCAGAGCTTGGAGGAAACCTTTGCCCAGCAGTGGGATCTAGATGAATAAAAAAAAAGAATTGAATTAATATCTGATGCCAATCTAGCAAAAGTTCTGCTTAATTCGAATCAGAAACGGCCATGAGTCAATTGTTGCGTTTTAATAATTTCGCATTTTGCAAACTTAACTATCAAAGTTAATTAATCAAAAGACCTTAAAATACCTAAAGCGTAATAAAGCAATAAAACCACAGAATAATTCCATCGGCTACATTCTCGACATTTTCAAAAACAGCACGTTTATAATTTTATGGGCGTGAAAGGAAAAATAAATATGTATACACAATTTGCATTTATTAAATCCGGCAATAACAATTAAATACCAGTTTTTAATGTGATTAATTCCTCCTTATATAATTACTTTGGTGCGCGTGCGAGCATTAGAAGCTGTAAAATGTTAATTAGGTACATTGCGTACATAGATAATTGGGTTGCAAATTTTTATGTCCATTTTTGTCTAGGAGCCAGTAACAACGGCAAAATTGAGGCGGCAACTAACATATTCATTTGCCACCTAACAATTTTAATATAGGTCATCATTATAATCGTCATCAGACAGTCGTAGTCCGATGCTGGACATAGGCCTCTCCCAAAGTGCGCTCAACTCCCGGTTCTGAGCCTTCTGGGTCGAGTCCGATCCTGTCACCGTCATCCGCCTTCCGGCTTACAAAATTTACCTGAAATAATTTTAAAGTTAAACAGGTATAGGTAGTCCTTATTCTTATCTATGATTTGCTTTGCCCGCACAGTCAGTCAGTGGACAAGCTTGGATATTTATACATCATCTTTCAAAAACACAGGTACACATAGAGGTGTACATATCAGTCCGTTTATATGTAGTTAATTATGGTATAGTTTTAATATGTACACTGTTGGTATGTCTTTTAAATAAATAAATAAAAATATTTTCACGATATTTCCTCTTAATATTTTCACGATATTTCCTCTTAACATTCATAATTTGCTTTAATACTCACATGAAAAATATCTGCCTGTGCAAATATATTGTTCAAAATTATAAATCCTAATAATCCAAACCAAAAATGCTTATCCATAAAATTGAGAATACTAGTTCTAGTTCGTAATGGCAAAAATATTTTTTAATTGCAGGAAACTATAATCAGCAGCATTGTAAATCATTGCTATCTGCAATCTTATGAGGTTATAGCAGAATTAGTGGCTTTTGAGGTAATAACCGTTGTAATAAACTTGAAAAAACGTTTATTTTATTACAAGTATGGTGATAAATGTTTCTAAGAATTTTAAGATTTAAAATATTACTGAGGCAATTTTATAGCGTAACTGGGTAATATTTTATTTTAGTCACAACTTCCTGTATGGTACGTCAAAGTTTTTAGAGTATTCACTATTTATTCATAATTTTTTCATCTTTTTTCTAGCAGAAATGATAGTATATTAGAACAAGTAAGAAAGTATTCTGGTGAAAACCAATGTCAAGAAAAACTGAATG
This sequence comes from Udea ferrugalis, assembly GCA_950022985.1. Classification (NCBI taxonomy): domain Eukaryota; kingdom Metazoa; phylum Arthropoda; class Insecta; order Lepidoptera; family Crambidae; genus Udea; species Udea ferrugalis. The sequence goes on from OX465522.1 coordinate 17,787,361, forward strand.
CTGAAAAGTGATATTTTATCAATTAAAACTATCTTGCATCAAAATACTCGTAATTCAGGAAACTATTTAGTGTATTAAACAAAAAGTCTTTGAAACTTGATCTTCAAGTATTGATTATTTGGATTTATGACAATAAAACATCCAAGTGAGTTTGTATCAACGCATAAGGTACAGTCGACGGCGCATCACGCTACCCATTTCCGGTCAGTCCTTCTTGCTCTATTGCAAAGAAAGGACATTTGGCAAGAGCGAGAGAAAAAACGAAAATGGTGTATCCTGATGTGCTGTTGACTTTACACCGAAGAAAAGACAGTTAACATAATATCATTCTACTTTTTTAGGCTTGGTTGACTTTAACATAACATACCCACACGACCATATCCCTAATAAGTTAGTCAGAGGCACACTGATTTTTGCCGTCATGGTGAATGGAACATTCCGAAGCCCACATTAGGCCGAGGAATTTTAACCCAACGTGGCAAAGAACGAGCCTACCGCCGTTATCCGGGTTGCTTGGGTTTTTTATCGGTTTTTTCCATGACCGGAGAGTTAGGTTAGCCGCAAATTGCACAATAAATGCAAAGTAGATGTGTTCCGGCCAGATTTGATCTCGGGACTATCAGGTTACTAGCCAGAGTGTTCACTACTGGGCCACGACGCTCTCGTCGACGCTTCCTTGGTTGACTTTACAAAAGATAAAACGTAAAAAATACTAGGCAGGTATATCAAAACTAAAACTGCCTTCAACACTCGAATAAGATATACTTTATTGCACAAAGAAAACAATTACATGAAAATGCTCACAGAGATATAACAGTACAATGTAGGCGGCCTTATCGCTAAAAGAGATCTCTTCCAGACAACCTTCCGGCAGAGAAAAAGGAAACAAAATAGATGTAAAAATAGTTGTAGTTAGTATCAATTTCGTGCACAAAATGGGAAGTCTTTGGGTATGAAAGTTTTGGATGGCATAGGCATAGGCAATAGGTCAATAGGCAATAGGTTCCCGGTCTTTATTTAAACCATTCAGAAATGATTTAGAGTTATATCATTCCTCAATTAATTATTGAAAAGTTATATTATTACTGTTCCATGTGTAACGCCTGTATACAATTTGTTCAGTAATTTTTACATTAATATATAAACAGAAGGCCGAATTCCATTAATTCCTTAATTCCTTATTGTATGCAATGTTATAGTCAGTAATTAATGAAATATCTTAATTTTACCTACTGTACTCATTATTGCATCACACGTACCTATTCAAGTTGCTGTAATTGTTTTAATTAAACTAGCTTTAACTTTTATTAACATCCGGAAACATTATCCTTTTTCCTATCTGATAATTCACCGAATCAACAATTAACCCTTTTCTCGAAATTATTCAAAAATACTCTTCAACAACTTGGGGATGGAATCCCAAGAAATTCTTAAATAATCATTAATAAAAGCTGGAATACACTGTTCAAGTCTATAACCAATCAAACTATCATCATTTAGATATTTAAAAAAACACACTAATGAAAGTTGATTGGCACATGTCGGATCCTCAAATGTTTCTATCCATGGATAGCTAAGTAATCTTCTATAAGCTTTAGCAAAGATCTTCAAAAGGGATTTCTGAATCGGTAAGGTACAGGGTCGACAACGCGCATGTTATGCAACAAGTGTCCTTAAGCTGCTTACCATAAAGCGGTGCCCATACCTGTTTTCATAAAAGACTTTCAATGAGCATGAAATTAATAAAGTATGGGAGCCGTGGGTGGTAAGGACAATTACCTACCAATATTGAAACTTTGCTAAGCCATTGCTTTATCACCATACTTGCCAAAGTCTCACCGATGCACCGATGCGCGACCTGAAAACAATCAACACTTTTAGAGAAACTCTGAAAAGAGACTATATTTCAACTCAGAAGTCCGACTCACAATATAGCCTGCTACTTGCCTGCAGTCTATCCGCGACGCGTGGAGATCCTCCGAGGGGTTCAGGGCACTAAACTTCCTTTTTTTTTTTTTTTTTTTAAACTTTCCTTGTTTACACTATGTAATTCTTCATTACATTATATTCCAGAAACCAATAAAATAATTGTCATGAAATCTTTAGTTTTACGTGGCATTTATTTAGGTAGGTACGTGGCAACATGTGTGTCTGTCTGTCCTGTCAATGTGACGGCCAGCCATCCGTCCAAAAGTCCACAGACAAATTGTAGATTTTCTTTTTTTTTATTGGTTAGTATTCAGCTCACTTCACACTCGCGCTTAGTTTTACACCACTATTTGTTTATTTCCTCTAACTTCACAAGCATACAAATTAATATCATTATGTTGCTCCAAATTTGATAATGATACTACACATACATACACACACACACATACTCGTACACTTTTTGCATAATTATTTTTGTATTTTAGCTAAGTTTCTTTTTGTCCTAAGCATTGTTGTACTGGTAATTTAAATTGCGGACGAACACACCTCAACAGGCCCTGCCAGAAAACCAGCGCCTCTGCAGTTTAAACTGCAGTGGCACATGCTGAGGTAGGGTCCTGATTGTCCCAATTATTATTGAAAATATTTATTGAAAGTATTTCTTTTTTTTTTAAATTTTTGTTAACCTTTTCTGTATTTTATTTGTTTTGTCTTTGTTCTGTTGGGACAATAAAATATTTTTCTTTCTTTTCTTTCTTTCTTTCTTTCTTTCTTTCTTTCTAATCTTTCTAAATAATAAAACACATTTTAACCACGTTGGCCCCAAAACCAGATATTTAACAAGAGCGAACCAACTCCAAATAAAATATAATAAACCGTTGTTCTAAAACAGTAATATCTCAAATAGAGTCTGGCTAACGAAAGCGTGACCTGAGAAAACGCGGCAAATTCAAAAAATCTTCATCTGGTATTACTGACTAAAGTAGGAGAAAAAAAATTGATACTTGAGTAAATTTAATTTTCTTGTATATTTACGACTCTCAATTTTGTTTACGGAACTTTATTCTTTAAGGGCTCCTTTTGATGTGTCGGAGCCTTGACTGACATGGATGTAAGTAAAAAACGAGTGTGTATATAGATTTGTTTATTAGAATATACTTAAATGTGTTATTTATTTAATTAAATTCTTGTAGTCCACGGGCTGATGCTGGTGTTTAATTTTGTTTAATCATCATACTCAAAATCTGAGTCTAAAAATTCAACCTCTAAGGATTCTTCGGTATCAGTAGAGTCATCATCACCTACACTTATAATGAATTTTTCCAAGACTTCTTCTGTTATGTGATCTCTTTGTTTGTATTTATTTTCCACATTTATTACATGGTCTGTCATTTTTTTCCAATCTTCTGTAGTTATTCGGCCAAATGAGGTTTTAATTAGATTTTCTGTTTCTTTTGCAGACAGATTAATGTTTTTTTTTGCCACCATACGCTTAACTGAGCTCCATATCAGCTCTATCGGGTTGAGATCGCAGTGGTAAGGTGGCAGTCTCACTACCTCATGGCCGTATTGTTTCAACAGTTCGTCAGCAACGTACAGGGGATCAGGTTTATGTTTGTTAACTAAACATAACAATTCGGGTTTTGTATGGTAATTTTCGTAATTTATACCGTTGGAATCAAGCCACTTTTGTATTTCAGCTTTTGTCGTTTGTGTCGTAGGTACTTTATTCTGTCGTACAGTGTGGTAGCTAGCATTATCCATCACGATGACACTGGGTTCATTCAAATTAGGTATTAATTTTTCTTTTAACCATTTTTCAAAGTTTGCGGCATTCATATCATGGTGATAGTCCGCCAACCTTGATTTCGTACTAAAAACTAATAGTCCATTAGGTACAAACCCTGATTCAGAGCCAGCATGTACTATAATAAATCTTTTCCCTGAAGAGATATGTTCCAGTGGGCTTGGTTGCGGGGCACCACTCGATGATGGTCCTTGCCATGACATTTTAGGCTTGTAATTTTTGTGAACATATGTTTCATCTAAATAGATGATTGGTTTTCCTTCCGCTCGTTTAGCAGCAATTTCTCGTAGATACCTATGTCTCCAAGCAGCAATATCAAAACGCTCGACAAGAACCATGCGTTCTTCTTTATTTTTCTTGAACTCATACCCATTGGCAATTAATATTTTACGCAGAGTTTCTCTGCATCCACTAAAGCCAATGCTAGAACGTAATTCTTCTAGCAATGTGCGCAATGTTGGGACCTCCTTTCTCGCAACATAAAATTCGTTAATTTTATTTCTTATTGCATCAATGTCAAAACTGTCTAAATTCGACACTGAGCTTTTGTGGGGGCGTTTTTTTCCTGGAGTGTTCCACATCCCTTCATTTACAGATCCTTCCTTTTTAATTTTTTTTAGTGTTGTGACACCAACATCTGCAAAGCAAAGTGTAAAATGAATATTTAATATTAAATTTATCCAAATAGTTTGATGACATCAAATAACACATTTTTGTGAAATGTAACAAACGAATAAGAGTAGACATTAAAAGGCGGGTTCCCGGTGCAGAGATACCAATATGGGTAAGTACCAATCCGTACAGGTAAACTATCCCAATGTTATACAGTCAAAATCTGTTATTACGACATTGAAGGGACTAATCATATTAGACATAACAAATGGTAATGCTTTTAAAGTAGAAATTCATCTATACATAAGTCCATAGATATAATTAAGAATAATAGGGTAGAGGAACCAAAAGATGAACAACCCCCAATAGATGAACGATCGATATAAATAATGCGATAAAAAATAATTGCACCTTTCTTTTGTGAAATATTTATATATATGTAATAAAGTGCCCCTTTTTCTTCTTAACACCTTCAAAATATTGACACAAATGTCACGGACGCGCTTACAATCGGCTGTTTCGCAAGCTGTTCCTGGCAAAAAACAGTTAACGACAATTATTTTAGTATGAAACCGTTCATTGTTCAACTTTTGAATTGATACCCCAAAACTTGAACCACATGAATGAGGTTTGAATTTCAGACAAAAAACAGTTAACGACAATTATTTCAGTATGAAACCGTTTATTGTTCAACTTTTGAATTGATACCCCAAAACTTGAACCACATGAAGTTATTCAGACGTATAACTTTCCTAAATTCGATCGTTGTTTATTGATATCTAAGAAACCAACACACAATTAGAGTGGGAAGGCCTAAAAATAATTATTTTTATAATGATATACGTGATTTTTAAATAAAGAGGTAAATAAATTCTTTAAAGTACTCCAGTAACACCAAATAAACTTGATTTAGAAGTGCAAAATTTTCGCGTCAATGTGTTTACATGATGATATACAGGGTGTCCCGAAACGTGACGTCAAGCGGGCACGGGATGATAGGCTAGGTCATACCGGCTCTGGGAAAAATAAGGAAAAAAATCTATGTCACTTGGTTTAGTAATAATAATAATAATTTTGATTTTTTTGGAAATCGCCACCCTTGACTAAGTTTTCATGTACTGTACTCAGAAATGACCAAATTTCGCAGCGTTTTATTTTTTTATTTTATCCTAGAAAACTATGCTTTCGATTAAAGCCACTTTCATGATGATCAATTTTGGACATTTAGTAAAAAAAAATAAAGTTCGACTAAGTCATGGTTAAGAATTTTTATGTCAGCTAACTTCACCCCTCATTTTCTTTAAAAAACATTACTATAGCATCCTTGGCAAGTTGTCCAGAAAAATAGCACATTTAATCAAGATTTCAAAAAGGTACAATACTAAGCATTTCCTCGGCTTATGTTTCCATGAAAAATATTATGAACCATAATGGATCGTTCAAAACTTGAACTAGGTGAAGTCTACAGTATGCCTTGCTTGGATGGTAAAAGAAAAAATGACCGTAGGTTAGTGGCAGCGGCAAAAATGAATCGTTTACTGTTGCTAAGCATTCCATGGTTGGTCGGTTATTGTGATGGGTAGTAGGGGGATGGGTGACCACTCCAAAAAAAAAAAAAAACTTTTATAGCTTCTCCGTCCTTCGAAAGCACGTTAAGCGGTGGGTCCCGGAAGACGTTGCGTGTGCCCAGTGTTGAGCATAAGTGTCACCAGTTGAGGTCAGAATTATGCTCAACGGTCACGCTTGCTCAACGAAACTATCCTGTATTGCTACAATGTCATACTCTAACACGTCTGCACAGTGAGCTAAGTGTGGATTGTGGTACAGTCACCGGCATCTCAGCCTATTTCCGTTTTTTATCTCGCTCTTGCTGAATGACATTTCTTTGCAATAGAGCAAGGAAGACTAGTAGTGTATTTTTCCAACATCTCCGTGCTTCGGAAGGCACGTTAAGCAGTTCGTCCCGGTTGGCATCGTTAGATGTTAGTCATAATGCTTAGTCGAGGGCCTTAGGGCGGCTTGATGACATCTGAGTTTTTTTTTATATCACTGAATTTACACTCCTGCAACAATCCGCACTGAGCCGGCGTGTTAGAGTATGGCTAGCGCCCACCCTTATAGTTGAGGTGGGGCCTGTGCCCAGCTGTGGGACGGATACTTATAGGCCGTTTATGTATGTATGTAAGGAGGACTGAACGAAAATGGTAAGGGTGATGTGGCATTTACCGTAAAAGTAAGATACCAGAGCTACTATTGAGCCATGTAGTTAGAAGATATTAAGGCGCCCTAAGCCCTCTGAATAAGTTTCGCGGCTGACTTCTGCTAGCACCTTCAGCTGGGGACAACAACTGCTTAATGTCATGTGTACGGAGATACTATGAAAAAAAAAACGGACTGGTCCCCATCACATTAACCGACCAATCATGGAATGCTTAGCAACAGTAAACGATTCATTTTTGCCGCTGCCACTAACCTACGGCCATTTTTTCTTTTACCATCCAAGTAAGGCATACTAATAGACTTCACCTAGTTCAAGTTTTGAACGACCCATTTTGGTTCATAATATTTTTCATGGAAACATTAGACAAGGAAATGGTAAGTATTTTACCTTTTTGAAATCTTGATTAAATGTGCTATTTTTCTGGACAACTTGCCAAGGATGCTATAGTAATGTTTTTTAAAGAAAATGAGGGATGAAGTTAGCTGACATAAAAATTCTTAACCATGACTTAGTCGAACTTTTTTTTTTTACTAAATGTCCAAAATTGATCATCATAAAAGTGGCTATATTCGAAAGCATAGTTTTCTAGGATGAAATAAAAAAATCAAACGCTGCGAAATTTGGTCATTTCTGAGTACAGTACATGAAAACTTAGTCAAGGGTGTCGATTTCCAAAAAAATCAAAAATATTATTATTATTACTAAACCAAGTGACATAGATTTTTTTCCTTATTTTTCCCAGAGCCAGTATGACCTAGCCTATCATCCCGTGCCCGCTTGACGTCACGTTTCGGGACACCCTGTATAATATATAAAAAACTACTTATTCATAAGATCTTCTTTAGTTTATTGCTTATTAAAGAATCCAATAACATTTACCCCCATAGTTATAACCGTTAAAATGGTAGTTCATCTATTGGGTTCAAAACGTTCATAATTAGGGCACAGTGTTCATCTTTAGGGCAAAAAGCAAAAGTTTTATAGAAAACATTTTTTCATGAATAACTGGTAGATTTTAGGCATTATTTTCTTAAACTAATAGAATATTGAGTATATACCGAAAACATAAAAAATAACAGCAAGTGCAAACGGCTAGAAAAGGGTGAGAAAAAAATACTCAAAATTACAAAGAACGCTTAATCGTTCATTTAATGGTTCCTCTACCCTACTTGAGTTTTGTGTACTGATAAATAACAAACTAAATGGAGAGATATAAGACAAAGCGAGCTTTGATTTGACTACACATTTTTTTTTTCTAAGAATTACAATAGACCCTACACTCGACACTTTTTCTTACATTTACGATCATAATAGACTTTGACCATTATACTGTGCCAGATGTGGCTGTGTTACCTACCTACTAAAATTGCTCAAAACATAGTTGGTTGTTTTGATGGATATGATATTACAAAATATATGTAAAAACCGACCCACAACGACAATAATAGGGACCTACAAATCCACTGTATGTCTTCACACTTATCGAAGCAATAAAACGATGCAGGTACATACCAGTTAGTGAAGATATTTCTTCTAAGAACTTAGTCTGCGTTTCTATTAAAGATTTCTTTTCCAATTCTCTGAATCTTTCCACAGTGTTTTTAATTTCACAGAGGCCTTCAATATCTTCTAAATTCTCTATAAACATAAGAAAAACTAGTATAATATCGTAATTATATATAATAATCAGCCAACAAAGACCAAGATTACAAAGTCGTACTAACCTAAAAAATCCGAGATTGCATCTAAACATTGTTGTTTTTCTTGAAAAACAGCTTTCTTTTCTTCTTGTTTTTGTTTAAACTTGCTGATCATAGTATGTAGCAGCTTTCGCACGTTACTTTTTATTGTTTTACCCATATTAAAGCAATTATAAATGAGAAAATATACGTCTTTTACGAAATACTGACAATTGCTATGACAGACTTTGACGTGCCTTTGACAGCTTCATAATGTTGCCATAAAAAAACTTTTAAGAAAAGTGTAGGTCACGCTTTCATTAGCCAGACTCTACAGCGCTTTCATTCGGATCAGTGGGAGTAGCGTGGAAGATTTATTATTCAATTAGCTCGTAAAAATAGTAAAACAAAATGTACGAGAATAAACTGAAGATGGATTAGGGGCAAAGAAGAAAATGTAGACGAGGCAACTGTTTTATATGACGTCATAGAAATTAAAAAATAACAATGTGTAAAGTCAACTAGAGCGAATCGCTGTCAGCGTTGGCTAAGCTGTTGTTATACAGAAGACCACGGATCAATTAGTTATTTAATTTTCAACAGTTTGTAACATCTTTAGCCAATGGACTAAAGATCATCATCAGCCTATACTGGGCCTATGCTGGACGTAGGCCGTCCCAATGCATGCCATCATGCCCTATTCTCAGCTAGACGCATCCACGTCTTGCCAGCAGTCTTTTACAAATCGTCGCTCCACCTAGCTGGAGGGCGTCTCACACTACGCTTGCCAATATGAAGGTCTCAAGGAAGCGCTTACTCTAACATTTATCCGTTCCACGGCAATGGTGGCCAGCCATCTGCCACTTCCCCTTACTTACTCCGAGAGCTATGTTGATGACCTTGGTTCTTTGTCGGATAACCTCATTTTGGATTTAAGATCAGGGTGTTTTAATTGGTGTGTTATGTTTGACGACACTGTAGCTTACGTACTTCGAGCTGATGGAATGTGTCAAATACTCGCTCGTTATGTGTAGCCGTTGTAGTAGCCCCATTTGTAGATTTCGTCTCGATTGCAATAAACGGTTCTTGCTTGAACAGTAGTCAGTCAAATAAAGTGGTCGAGAAATTTAGGCAGTCACTGGAGTTTTTGAATTTCTAATATTGAAAAAAATATTTTCCCACTAATTTAATTGTAAACCGTCTGCACTTTACTCTGTGCTCAAGTTTTACTGCTCTGAATTCTTCCATTAAAATGCAAGTGGCGGTCATTTAATAAAGTGCAATTATGAATCGTAAAGTCGTTCTCGCCGCTACGTTTATGAGCGGTGCTTGTTATCGCCTCCATCTTGATTTATGTGACGTGCGCTGGAGTTGCGAGTTGTGGATGCGGCATTTGTATCTGCTTAGTGGTTGGTTATGACTTTGTTGTCTGATTGTGTATGTAGAGTTTGCTTTTGGTAATATTTACATGTAACTTCATTTGTTTGGTATGCAATAATGTTTTTCTCAATTTATTTTGATTGTACGTGTTAAATGCATGATTTGATGATACAAAGCTATCGATGAAAGTGGCGAGTACGTTGCATTTACTTAACGTTCGCAAATCGACCAGTATAGATAATGATGGAAATTTATTTCTTATTTTTCTCTCATGTCCGTTGATTGCTGAGTGCTGCTCCCAACCGTAGAATAAACGGGAAACCTTACAAATGATGATATAATATAACAAAATTCAGCAACGTGAAAAATATGTGTAATGTTAGACAGCGGATAAAGATACTTAATATTTTAACAGCCAGGCCAATATTACCAAACACATTCATGCTCACGAATATTTGTATTAAACGAGGAACGAACCAGTGACCTCACGTGTAGTAGCCAGTTTCTTAGCCATTACATACTCAACTACAACAACACTAATACTCAACTACAACTACACTACTACAATTTGGTCTTGAAGCAACAACAAAATGCCGTATCCAAGTGTTCTCTCCTCTCGTGTCAAGTCGCGCAGCGGCCGACAGTTGCGTCGCGATTGCGCGATAAACCGCTACCGTGCGTTTTTTGCCGCTACTGGATGCTTGTTCATCACTGCAAGAGTTGATATTACATTATTTATATTACGAATACTTACCTACAGGGGCTACAGCGGATCGGCAACGATCGTTGCTTAGAACCAATATTGAGCTGTGTATTTTTCAGGCATCTTCGTGCGTGGAAAGACGTGCGCGGTTAATCCTGGCTAACGCGCTAGTGTCGAGTGACACCTCTTAGGCCTCCAACTAGGCTGATAAGCATAGCCATCTGATAGCAAGGTTTTTCTACTAGCCTGAGGCCCCTTCATCAGTCCACACTGAACCCACGTATTGGAGTATGGCTCGTTCCACCTCACAGTTGAGGTGCGGCCTGTGTCCAACAGTACGACGTATAGAGGCTGTTTGTTCAGCCCTTTAAAAGTAAAATATTTACTACCATAATAAATGAACCGTTGTAGAATATAATGCAATTCTAAAACAATGACAAATACCTACAGAGTGCTTATGCCCATGAAAGGGTTAAGAGTCATATTCAAGGTTATAAATTTTTAAGGTCAAATTAATACAATATTAGAAAGGCGTTTTTCTATGATAGAAAATAGTTAGTTTTAATAGCTTTTATAATTCAAAACGATATTAAAATCCTCAGTAGAATCTTCTCGGTAAAATCAACACGTCTGAACCGGGTGGTAGAATCACATTATTACTTTTTAATTTTTTTATGTTGTGACTTGTCATAAGTGCTTTTTTACATGAATAAAGATTATTTTCTCTTTACTTTACTTTACTCGAATTAGTTCAAAAATCGACGCTAGTACTTCCTATTTCAAATAAAAAATATAAACATTGAATTATAGCTTCCATTGCTCCCAAGTTTAATTTTAATACTGAGACGAAAAATAAATAAATAAAATATTTAAGTAGCAGCCGCCGATGTGGTAATATTTGGGCTGACATCAGTAGTGATGGGTGAACATCGATAAAATTATGACATGACCGGTTCTTTATTGAGAACCTGTCATTACTTTTAGTTCGTTTTATTTGAAGTTGTAATGAGCTCCAATTTATTATAAGATAAAATCTAATAGGACTCAAACGTGTTTATAAGATAGTTTTATCAGAATTAAAAATTGGAAAATAAAGTTTGACTAGGCTTAGCAATCTTCCTGAGGCAAATTTATGATGTGTTGCTTTGCTAATATCTAGTTAACGAATAGTAAGTTAGTAGATCCTTGTAAATTAATATCGATTATTCGTCTTCAGAGCCAACAATTATGTATATTTATATTTTTTTATAAAGTGTAACATTTGCATGTAAGTGACTGGTAAAGCTTGTTATTTTTATCATACAATCTCCTTTTACCACATTTTTCAAAGCAGCTTTCATTTTATCGTCACCAAAATATTATTTATTCAATTTTAATTTCCCATCAAGATAACACACTCTATTAGTTCAAGGCACACATAGAAAACAATAATCTAAAGCTAATATCAATGAAACTCTTATAAATGTCAACAAAAACCAGTTATTTTCATCATTGAATCACTTTGCTTGACTTAAAATGTATCACCAGCACGCAATATGCATCAGATTGATGGAGCTTCAACAGTTGGTATTGTGGAATGGCGGAAATCGACGCGGTACGAATCGGCTGCATACCGCGGCATATAAATTGATTCATTTACAATGATTCAGTGCCTCCGCTCGGTTCATATACCACGATTTGAATGTACAGAGGCGCTCACATCAACCTTTACATAGAGGAACCTTATGCTGTTGACGTAAGACCCATTTTGCAATGGTTTTGTAAAGGTTGATGTGTGCGCCTCTGTACATTATGTCCACGAGATCAGAACATCGATAAACGGCAAGCACTACGCTTTATTATCTTGTCGATAGTTTGAGATTATTTATTGCATGTTTTATAATGCTTGATTTGTGTTTTGGGTGGAATGTTAATTTTCTGATCTTTCGATCGGAAAATTGAAATAAAATTTCGAGATTTAACAGTTATTTATTTTATGACTTATCGTTAACTATTGTTTACTTTTGTGAACACTAATAATAGTGACGAAAATTAAAAGTTTGGACGCGAATTGTTAAAAGAAACGAATATTGCATAACGTTTCGTTTATACTCGTAGACAAGGTTTTTTTTTCAACGTTTGTGCCTTGTAAAACTAGAATCGAATATGAACTTTCTTACATTTATTTCATTATTATACAATTACCTATACTTTTTATATTTTTTTTTCACTTTAGAAACATTGCAGGTTTAGTTAATGTAGACATTTCCTAAACAAGCTACTTAGAATCTCTTGAACATTAAAATTAGGACATGATTGTACTGGTTTATGTTTTGCTTGGTGATCTTACCAACCTTCCAAGTCCTTCTATGAAGTTCACTCCAATAGAGTTTCTGAAGAAAGGCATCGGCGAGATATGGATATAATATTATTCTCAGTAACCATTACTGATTGGCTGCTTTTTAATTTTATGTCTCGATTTAAGTATTGAGAACATGCATTATGTAAATTTTACTTAATTAATACTCTAAATTACTTGTCCGTTGTCAAAATGTTTTGGTATATCTTAGGTAAAATTACTTACAATACAACTAGCTCATCTCCCGCGTCCCTCTCATCTGATTCATCGTTAATGTTAACTTCATTTTCCAGACATAATTCAACATCATTGCACAAATCACACTTAACGCCTGCAGGCATTCTCAGATAGTTAACGTACGCTATCAATTTGCGTGTGTAAACGAGGGCCAAGTTACCGGCTTTGCGACATAGATTTTTTAATTGATCACTACTATAATAACTAAGCTGAGTGAGAACGTTGAGTTGACAAGATAATCACTAATGCCTTCCGCTGGACGTAAGACATGCTGTAATTACAGAGGGCGATAGAGATCGATTTATGCGTCTGCGGTTACCGCAAACTTGACAGATGTTATGGCGGTAAACGTGTTATGTGTTCAGGCGAGTTAAGCAAAGAAAATTTATTTAGGAACATAAATTATCTTTATGCAGATGCCGGACAGCCGTTACGAAGCAATAATAGTTATTATTTAAAAATATTAGCTGGGTATTTTTTTAATTTTTAATTGGAAAAGGTAGGATAAAAGCTATAAGGTTTGAAGGCAAGGCAACATTAATTCAGATGTTGCTTTGCCTTCAAACCGAGACGGAGTACCTTTATATGAATTTTTCTAAAAAAAAACAAAGATTTTATAAAAAACTTTAATTCAGAAAAAAATGAATTTTGGCACTACTACGTGGCGTGTTTAAAAAAAAATAGTACTCTCCAGTCTTTTTATGGGTTGTTTATGGAATTTTATAGAAGAATATCTGATTACCTATTATAGACTCATAAGTTTGATTTTATACAGTTGATCAATTTAAGTGTAAATCAAATGTATTCACTCGCTCCACTGCGCACGCAGCCTAACGTTACGCAAAGATATAAATCAATCGATGTGACAAGCGGATCGCGTCTATGTAGGACGCGTTGTTGCCGCTAGAGGCCGCTCTGGACAGAAATGTCATTAGTATGGTAAAGGAAATGAAGGGCAGTTTTCTCGAGAGTGACAATAAATCAATGTTAAGAATGATTTACACCAGTGTCGTGTGTCGTAAAGCAATATACAAGAATTTCCATCAATTTAATTATATCAATCAATGAGTAGCATGCAAACAAACACCTTTCCAGCCTTTTTCATTGAAATATTCCTTATCAAAATAACCCAATACTCAGATTCTGTTGAGTTAAAAGATGAGTGGGATAGCAATGGCTAATTTGGATGAAGACTTATTGTTGGTATCTACGCGTGTATACGAGTATCTTAGATACACACATCAACGAAGCAGGTGCCACCTTCGGTTATGGTCTGCTCAAGTTTACTTAATTAATTTTCTGTTCTAATCTATTTCATGTTAAAACTGTCTGACTTCGTTAGTTTATTTATGTTGTACTGTGAAAGCACTGAACATCCTATTTTGAAAAAGGGTGACTGTTAGCTTCTAGCTGGGTCTTCACACTGAAAACAACCTTCCGATTCGAGAGGTAGAGTCATGTACTACATTTTCATGACTCTACCTCCCTTCCATTCATATGCTCTTTTTAAAATTTGAAAGTACCGTGTGAAGTTGGCTGAAGAAATATATAATTTCAGCAGAATCGTAATTGAATTCTCAATTAAAATTTTCAGCAGTAGACATCTTATGATATGTCTGTAAATTATGAAAGTCGTTACTCACGCTGACGAAGTGGGCGAGGAAAAACGGCGAAGTAACAGCAGTACATTATAGGCTATCGCCTACATCATTAAACCTCTAACTGCGCTGTCTAACTAATAACCAGTCTCTATCCACTAATTAGCAACTAACTCGACGGACAGACAGCCAGGCGTATTTCACACCACGTTCGCATTCAAAGCCGAAGCAATCTTTATAACTCAACCTACACATTAAGATTAGCTGTCAGGTTACCGACAGACCATACACGCCACTTATCGCCCAGAGTCTAATTACAAATGAAAACCGCTTCCCGCCACCGGCAAAGATAACTTTACTTAGCTAATCTAAGGTTCCTGATAACTTAATTGGCTTCTGAGGAATAAAATTTTAATTGAACCCTGTACTCTTATCCGCCCGATTGCGCTGACAAATGCCTCAAGTCTTGTAATTAAGATAATAGGAAATACTATCGGAAATGATGTCAAAAAGGAGCCAAGACCGCTGTTAGATATAAAAATAATGAAATCCTAAAATAACGAGCACTGTATTTTGTGGACATTTATTTAATTTTGCACCCAAGTAACAGAAATAATAAAATTATTTGGTTTTTATTTAAGTATTATCACGACAAAATGAAATCACAATATCAAAAAAGATCTATCTCAAAATTAGATAACTACGATATGCAGCCCTTTCATCAAAGGGCGATAGTAAGATAGCCACTGTTTTTTTCGGTATCCTATCAATAAATCTAGTAGCTTTTACTACTTACTATTCGCTTTTTACTTGTAACTGGAAAAGGGATAAATAATTTCGGTGAACAATATTGAATATTTGTGAAAAATATACATTAATTAAAAGAAAGTTGTGGCTGAAAAAATCTACTCACTTTACAAATTTACTACAAAAACATATAAATTTCTACCTGTAGTGTTCTAATATTAACTGATAATTAATTATTGTCACCTATAAAGAGCTCGTTGACCTTGACAGCTGCACTACCGCGCACCCAGATGGCTTTATCCATCGTCACCTACTAAACCTATGATGGCTATCTCCACGGCCATCAATTTAAATCATCAGAATAGGCCGTTAAAGTCATTCCACGCATTAATGACGCGATTGCACTCGACTTGCGTAAATCATTGTAAGAATAAATGGTCTACAAAAAGAGCAATTAGTGTTGAGCAAACGTCGATAGTTTAGCGGATGTCGATAGCATTCCGTACGGAACGACGTGACTGTACACTGAAATACGACAAAATTAAGTTGCAGTCAGACAAGCGAATGTGAACCTTGTCGAAATGGCTGGCCGCAGAGCGCAAGGCAAAAAGAAGTTTGTAAAATCGAGAGACGTGAGTTCGATTAAAAAATGTGATTTGTGGCTGCCACTCGGCACGTGTTTTATTTTGCGAGTCTTGTACGTGACAGGCGCGTCAAGAGGTCGGCGCAAAAAGGAGCCGCCGCGCCACGAAATTTAACATTTCGATGTTAACGTTTTTAAAATACTAACGTAACTGTCGGCGGACTAGTTTTTGTTCTTTTACGAGCTCCTTTGATGGCGGCCTCTAATGTTTTCTAACAATAGAAAAATAAACGTTTTCAGCTTAACAAAAATAGTAGCTCCTTAGCGAAATGGTAAAGGGTTCAATGGAAAGTTTGTAAAGGTATAGTTTGATGATATCATGGGGTCACATATAAGTATTTTTTGTCTCACCTAGTTAATACTGGAACTATCGAAGATCAAATATTTATACCATCCTTTTTAAACTAATATGTGACATTTAATTTTTCACTGAAAATTAAAAGGCAATAAACTTGATATAAGGGGGGTAAGGGGGAGAATGACAACACCATCTAGTCAGCCCTAAATGTCAACCTCACCTGCACGACCCGGACGTTTTAAAAAAGCGAAACCGGGTACGATAGTTTTCGAACTATCGTGGTGCCCCCTGCTGGATAACCGACGAGGCAATGGCGACCGTGCTGTGGCGGAATAACCACTCACCTACTCGGGCAACCGGGTAGAGGAGGCTCCAGCGGCCTTGAGATCTAAATAATCCCAAAAATGTCTGACGCAGAAGGCAAGGGGAAACCACTGCGAAAAAACTCCCAAGAAAGTCACATGAGCGAAACAAGTAATAAAACACGATTGCCCTGCGAACCGATTAGCGACCGGCGCTGCGCTGCGTCCGGGGCGCGCGGTGTGAAATTGGCTACCGGCCAATGCGGGGTAGGTGACCAGGCCCTCCATGGAAACTCTACTACTGGAAACCCCATCAAGCTGCGACGCCTCCAGACGATAGGAACTTGGAATGTACGCGGCTTAAACCAGCCTGGGAAACTTACTATATTAGAACGGGAGGTGGTACGGGTTGGTGTCAACATCTGTGGTCTAAGCGAAACACATTGGAAGGGCAGTGGACATAAGTTGGCAGATCATCACGTTGTCTTCTTCTCTGGCAACGAAATCAGCAGCAGCAATGGCGTGGCCTTTCTTCTGCCCGTACATCTGAAGCAATGCGTTATGGGGTACGAACCAGTAAGCGACCGTATTATCAGCATTAAGATAAAAGCTTCACCAATGAATCTGAACATCGTTCAGGTCTATGCTCCTACCTCTACTGCGAGCGAAGAGATAATCGAGAAGTTTTACTCAGACCTAGAAACTACAATAGCGAAGGTACCTAATAGAGAATTATTAGTCATCCTAGGAGACTTGAACGCTAAGGTTGGAGAATACGCTTATCAGCTGAGCAAGTGCGCTGGGAGATTTGGGCTCGGGAAGCGAAATGAGCGAGGTGAACGCTTGTTACAATTTGCTTCAGAAAACGACCTCCTGATCGTTAATAGCTTCTTCCAACATCACCCCCGAAGGCTGTACACTTGGGTATCGCCTGATGGAAAGACTCGCAATCAAATAGACTACATCATGATTCGGTCACGATGGAGATCATCTGTATTAAATGCCCACACGTTACCTGGGGCTGATTGCGGGTCTGACCACCAGCTTTTGATCTCCAAGCTTAAGCTCAAACTGACCGCAGCTAGACTCAGTAAAAAACCGCGGAAGCTAGAAGTGAAGAATGTTTCGGGATTTCGCTCGACAGTCGAACAGTGCTGGTCACAATGGTCTGAAGCCGATCTGGATAATGAAACATCTGATACACTGTGGGATCGAGCTAAGACACTCATTACTAAAGCTGTCTCAGAGACCACACCACCAATTGCAGAACACAAAAGACAGCACTGGATGACTGGCGATACATTCGGGCTTGTCGAGAAGCGTCGAAAGATGAAGGCAGCCGGAGCCAGTATGAGGGATCTCAACAAAATATCGGCACAAATACAACTCAAAAGCAGACAAGATCATAACGCCTACCTAAAAAATATGTGTCAGGACATGGAGTCTCATGCAGCTAGGTATGAATCACGTGACTTATATCATAAAATCCGCCTCATTACGAAGACGCTACCGTCAAAAACCTGGGCCATCCAGGATCAGTCTGGCCTAGTGGTGACTGAACTAGACGCGATTTCAAAGGTTTGGAGGAGTTACTGTCAGTCCTTGTTTCAGGACCCTCAGTCGCAAAATTTCGCATCAACAAAGCCTACAAGTGACATGCTCGAGCCACATATTCTGCGATCAGAAGTAAGAGCCGCTATTCACCATCTTAAAAACGGTAAAGCCACAGGAAAAGATGAGATCTCGATTGAGACCATAAAAGCATTGGGAGACCGTGGCGTCGACATCTTCCACATCATCTGCAACAAGATATGGCTCACAGGCAAATGGCCGTCTGAATGGGCTCATACGGTGTTCACTCCTCTCCATAAAAAAGGTTCCACGAAGAAATGCAGCAATTTTCGACTTATTGCTCTGATAACACACGCCAGCAAAATAATGCTACACATCATTAACGAGCGGTTAAAAGCATATTTGTCAGCAGAAATTGCGCCAGAACAAGCCGGGTTTGTGAAAGGTAAAGGAACCCGTGAACAAATCCTCATCGTTCGTCAAATCATTGAGAAGGCTCGAGAGTTTAACAGGCAAACATATATTTGCTTTGTTGATTTCTCAAAAGCGTTCGATTCTGTGAAATGGCCAACATTGTGGAAAACACTTCTTGAAATGGGCACACCTCAACACCTCGTACACCTGCTTAGGGAGCTCTACGAAGGAGGAACAGCTTCAGTGCGGACTGATGACATCCTCTCGGATAGTTTCCATCCCAGTGCGGGCGTGCGACAGGGATGCATAATATCACCTCTACTGTTCAACGCTTATACCGAGCTTGTGATGCGAATCACCCTTCAAGACTGGACCGATGGTGTTGCGATTGGAGGGTATACGATCTCAAACTTGCGTTACGCAGATGACACCACCTTATTTGCAAGTAGCGCTGACCACATGAAGGAGCTGCTTCTCAGGATGGAGCGCGTGAGCCATACGTTTGGGTTAAAGATAAACTGGTCTAAAACGAAGGTTATGATCGTGGATCGTGTCAACTACAATTCGCCGGAAGTGACGCAAATTGCGAACTGCGACGTAGTTCAGACCTACGTTTATCTTGGTGCTTTAATCTCGAATAACGGCGGCTGCACAGATGAGATAAAGCGACGGATGGCTATAACCAGAGCTGCAATGGAGAAGTTAAGGAGAGTGTGGAGGAATCGCAACCTTACTAAAGCCACCAAAATCAGGCTCGTGCGAACCCTTGTATTCCCCATCTTTCTTTATGCAGCAGAGACGTGGACAGTGCGCGAGTTGGAAAAGGGGAAGATAAATGCTTTGGAGATGTGGTGCTGGAGGAAGATGCTTGGGATACCGTGGACTGATTTCCGTACCAATGCGTCCATACTCCAGGAGCTCGGCATCAAGCAGCGTTTATCGGCCGTAGTACAGTCGCGCATACTGCAATACTTCGGACACGTCTCAAGGCGGAAAAATGACTCCATAGAACGGCTGGTCGTGCAGGGAAAAGTGGAAGGGACAAGACCGCGTGGCAGGTCGCCAATGCGATGGACCGACCAAATAAAATCGGCAGTGGGATGCCGCGTATCTGACTGCGCTAGACAGTCTACCAACAGGAAAAGGTGGCGGGAGATCGTGCGGAAAGCTGTGTCTACCTCAAAGTGACCACGACCGCTCTGCCAAGAGCGAAACGATAGAGAAGAAGAAACTTGATATATTTGACGATGAAGTTCTAGGCCGATGATATTGACCACTTTATAACTTATAGATAGTGTATAACATCTTCTTCTAGTGTAAAAAAATATATGAAAACATGCAGAACTTATGCACAACATAGGAGTACTCTTCAGTGACTTGTAAAATATATTATGCTGGATAATAATGATTTGGCTTAACACGTTTTATTACTGTGTAGGCAAACACGCCAGAAATATTTTTTAACAGCACCTAGTCAATGATGCATTCTTAAAACGTTAGAAGTTTTCAAATTCCCCAAGAAAACCCTGAAAACCAGTCGATTAACTTCAAAGAGCTGGGCAAGTGTCAGTCGCTGCCATCACTCACGGCTGCTGCACGCGGACGGGCGGTGACTAGTGCCGCCGTGTCGCCGGTGAATTACTAGCGGGGACATTTACCGATGTGTCTAGATAGGGCTGGCTTGTTGTCGACAATTTTGGATGCTTTGTTACTTCCCGCAGTTGAAAATTTAGTTTATTAATCACTTTATAACTTATAGATTGTTTTATATTTGTTCTAGTGTAAGAAAATATATGAAAGCATTAAACTTAATATTAATGATTTCGCTTAACATGTTTTATTACTGTGTAGGCAAACACGCCAGGAATATTTTTAACAGCACCTAGTCAATAATGTATGCTACAAAAGTTAGAAGTTTTCTAATTCCACAAGAAAACCCTGAAAACTAGTCGATTAACTTCAAAGAGCTGGGCAAGTGTCAGTCGCTGCCATCACTCACGGCTGGACGCGGACGGGCGGTGACTAGTGCCGCCGTGTCGCCGGTGAATTACTAGCGGGGACATTTACCGATGTGTCTGGATAGGGTTGGATTGTTGTCGACAATTTTGGAAACTTTATGTTATTTACTGAAGTGAAAGTTTTGGTTCATTTCAACTTTATCTATTGCAATAATGAATTATCTTATTATTTTAATAATTAGCTTGTCTTTGAAGGGAAACTGTTTCATAGTTAGGGAATCCATTTGCTGGTATGGAGTTAAAACAAATTA
The DNA here is from genome assembly GCA_950022985.1 of Udea ferrugalis. Lineage (NCBI taxonomy): Eukaryota > Metazoa > Arthropoda > Insecta > Lepidoptera > Crambidae > Udea > Udea ferrugalis. The sequence continues at coordinate 17,808,110 of OX465522.1, forward strand.
ATGCATTAATGTTGTTTTGAATTGAATGTTTCGTCTAATTTTTATTCATGTTTCTTTATGAAATCGAAATTACCAAATGAGTAAAAATTATTATGGCAACCTATTCGTGCCAATTCATGCTTGGTACCAAGTAACCAGCCGCCAAGCACCTAGTTAATAATGTGTGCTTAAAACGTTAGAAGTTTTCTAATTTGACAAGAAAACCCTGAAAACCAGTCGATTAACTTCAAAGAGCTGGGCAAGTGTCAGTCGCTGCCATCACTCACGGCTGGACGCGGACGGGCGGTGACTAGTGCCGCCGTGTCGCCGGTGAATTACTAGCGGGGACATTTACCGATGTGTCTAGATAGGGTTGCCTTGTTGTCGACAATTTTGGAAACTTTATGTTATTTACAGAAGTTGTCGATTTTGTTTCATAAACTAAAGTCTATTTAAATAACGAATTATCTTATCATTTTAATAATCAGCTGCTCTGTTGTTAAGTTATCTTAACAACAGAGCAGCTGATTATTAAAATTTAATGATGGTGATTAATAAATCACCTTAAAAAACCATTTTTAAGGTGATTTATTTGCTGGTATGGAGTTAAAATGAATGAATAATTGTAGTGAATTAGATAACATCTTTAGTTGGAATAAAAATATTGAAATAAATTAGTTTCATCACAATATTAGTCATGTTTTTTTATGAAATCAAAATTTCTTAATGAGTAAACTTGATTATGACAACCTATTCGTGCCGTTTTATGCTTGGTACCAAGTAACCAACCGCCAAGCGTTTTTATAAGTATCTTGTAGTGAAGTTACGCCAATTTATCTGCTAAATAGAGCAGTTAAACAATTCCATTCTTAACAACATTCCAATAAAGCTTAATTTGGTTGAGCTATACCTACTTGTTGCCGACTGTTTTACTTCTATCGACTAATCGCTCAGCACTTGTCACTCCCTTCACACATGTTGCTTTGTGCGAAAAAAAGACGAAACATGGAGACCGAACAATCAGTGGGACTATTTATCATACCGCTGTCGCCAGCCCTGACAGCTGACAGGTTAGGCAAAGAGACAGGCACGCAAGGAGGTTTGTTTGTTCTTTTTTTTTTAACTTCGAACAAATACTTTTTAGTATGGATCAAATGTTTGCGTAGGCAGCAGTAGGGTTGAGGTGGTTTCAAATGATAACTTATTTTTGAGCGTAATATTGAATCTAAGCGGACATGCAGGCGCGAGTCAGAAAATAATTGTGTGATCTGATGGTAAATATCCCTTTTCAGCAATTACTTCGACAATGAAACTCAAAATTACATTACTAATGACATCTCAATTGTCCAAAAAAACTTAGATTTGCTTGTACGAAAAAATAATGTCACTTATCGTTTTTTTAATCAGATTCTTCATGCGAACTGAATGTTAAATAGGATAACTTCACATGAAAAAACGAACACAATTTCACAAAGGTTTAGGCAAGGAACCATTTTCAAATACGTCCCTCAACTAAACAAGTTGCTGGTGTATAATGGATTCCTGGAATACATAAAGGAATATTATGTCATGCAAACGTTCAAACAACAAATTAACAAAAAAAACATTGTTAAAAAAAGTAGAATCAAAGTAAACTTAAAGAGAAATATCTAATTTTAGGTGAACTTTTTTTTAGTTTTATAATAGCGACCCGCCCCCGCTTTGCACGGGTGCAATAGGATGTTAGCATACATATAAACCTTCCTCTTGAATCACTCTATCTATTAAAAAAACCGCATCAAAATCCGTTGCGTAGTTTCAAAGATTTAAGTATACAGAGGGACATAGGGACAGAGAAAGCGCCTTTGTTTTATACTATGTAGTGAAAAAAGACATGTCTTTGAACCTGAATGATGCTTGTCCCCTGGAGTACTGTAACTGACGCGTCCAACAGGGGTCGCTTTGATGTGTCAGTCGCGGCGCTAATGAGCCGCGCGGACATACCGACGGACACGCTTTAATCACCAGTAGACATTATTTATTTAAATATAGTTGCCAGTTTTGAACAAATATAATACTTAATAAACTGGTAAGCAATTAAGACGAATGATTGGGTATTACAGCAAGGTTGATTTCAAGCTGACCAACTAACCTTCCGGCAGGTAGGTATCTTGCATTTAAATCACAGAATAAGTCATTTCACTAGGGCGATATTGCATAGAAACTAAATTTTGACTTTGAGATGCCTTTAAGACTAATGAAATGCCCTGGAACTTGACTAATGTTTTGGAGTAATGGTTAAGAATATGGCTAGGAAGGTACACAGTACAAACATATTACTAACGTCTCTGTTTGAATCGGGCTAGGTGTTTCATTATTATGTTTAGCATGTACAAAATAATGCCGTTTTATTTATTAGTTTACAACGTCCTACGGTTAGGCAACATACTAAAAAAACGTGTGGTGTAAATTATTTGATAAGACAGACAAGAATGTTATCCAACCTTTTTTTTACCCTCGTTAATGAGTATCTAATGCCGGATCATGGAAATAGTTTTATAGTTAGCTAAAACTCGTTAAAACACCAAGTAAAGTACCACTAAGTGTGTGCCCCCTGCTGTTAAAAGAGTGGTGACATAAGATTCTTAAGACAAGCTAAGGTTTAACTGCCTAGCCTTAACCAGTAAGTTTCTAGAAGCTTGTAAGCCTTATTATTGAGATGACGTTTGCTGGTAGCTACATTTCCAAAAAGTGATACATTACTACAAGATTTCAATTACCGTCCTTACAAGCAGATAGCAAGTTGAACTAACCTTTAATTTACATACACTTCTCTTAATAGGATACTTAATCGGAGCCGTCAATTAAATGGTGCCTGTTTATTATACTGACACTAGTAAAGACGTCGTAGCTGAATTCTGGAATTGGTTATTTTGCCGGAGGTTTATTTTGTTTTTTGTTTAATATTAGTAAGGTTAGGCCAAATTCTAGTTTCTCAACATGACATTGTGATGTGACCAATAGTGTTGTAAAGTATTTATCATCTTTGAGAAAGTCACATATCAGTTGTTTTTTTTTCTCGCAATGATGTGACACGTAGGTAAACTTATTTTAGCTCGGTGTCAAGTTAGACTTAAGGTACAGTTTAAATGAAGATCAACTACGTAAAAATACATATTATTATGATGTAGGACATAGCACAGTGAGTGCTATTTTAACATTATAGGTAAGAAGGCACAAGGAGATAAATTGTGGATTTCACGTGAACAAAATCCGTCACATACTATCAGAGATGTCGAAAAAAAACTACGGAATTACAGGCAAAATGCCTCCAATTTTTACAGAAAAAAAATATAAATGATTTTAAAGTTACTAAACACTAAACAGTTTCAACAAACACATAATTAATACCAAGCAGTTTCTTTGCAAAATGTCCGATTATAAATTCTAGTTGCAACACCTACGCTGAAATAGGTACCATAACGTTAACACCACGTATAATTAACTCGGCTCAAGTAACGACCGACTGTGGGCAGATAAAATATAATTTACGGAGTAATTATTTAATAATTCATAATGTACTTTATTACTCGTAATTGAAGCCGTTGTAAATATTTATTAATATCTCACTCGACTTGTTTATGTGCAGTCGCGCTTTTAACTGCGTTTTTCACATAAATTGTTTATGTTAAGGGGAATTAATTGCTGTTTTTTTTACTTTTGCAATTTAAGTTCAAAATTGATTTAACTGCTTTGATTGAACTATTTAAATTTGCATTATTATGAAAGTTTCTTGTTTATTATTCGATGAAACAACCTGAAACTATGAACCTGGTCCAATTTGACAACAAGATATAACTTATAAAAAATTTCAACATAATTAAGATAATTTCTAAAATGCTGAATTGAAAGGATCAAAAAAAAACCTTTTTTTTCAATACTGTAGGTAAGTTGGATTTAAATGAGTAATTTATATTGAAGTTAAACTATACAGAAGTTGAAAACAGGTGTATTTAACCAATTCATCAAATAAAAAAATCTGATTCATGATTACTTACAGTATTTCACCACCACACACTTTATTAGAAAATATTATCATAATAAATAAATCAATGTGTCAATTAGCACCACAGTCGTGACAGTTAGAAAAAAACGACCGTAAATACACGCCTGACAATACAGCTACCGAACAAAATTTTACTAAAACGAACATCGATAAATATTCTTAATCAGCCCCACCAACATAACTCATGCTAAGCGATAGTGTAACAAAACATTTTTTATGCGGCCCCAAAAAATAATACATCAAATGAATATTTATTACAAACAGCAAACGCTTTATCATTGCATCCGCTCCCTAACATAAACCCCAAAAAAAAGAATTTTGAGTCTTACAACACTCAAAATAAAAGTTACACAAATTGTATAAAGGTGTAGGAGCTTGCCCTCGGGTCTCAGGCGGTTAATTCCGGTTATAAAGAGTGCCATCATTGCTGTGTTTTAATTTTACGGACTATGTGAATTTATATAATTGGGTAGACAGTTATAATTAGTCAAAAACGCGTCGACGGCTGCCTTTCCCCTTATCGTGCCATCTCTGAATTATGAACTCTCATAGTCATAGGCACATTATACTCTTAATTGGGGTTGCCATGTTTTTTACCCATTTATTACTTAATTTTTTAACTCGATAACGTTTTTATGTTAAACGGTGTCGACTTCTGTAAAACTTTAATGGTATGTCATCATGGGAGTTGAATTTAATTAGGTATTGGTGGCAGGTAATTTATTTTAATGAAGTATTACATGAGAGATAACGCAGGGCGACTTAATTTTTGTAATAATTACATAGTGTGTTATAAATGGAAATTCCTCGTTTGAGTTTTTTTTTTTCCCTAAGCTTTCATTCACTCATGGATATTTAAAGTTGTTTTTTTTTTAAACTTTAATTTTGACACTAATTGACTACCATTTTTTACAAGAAAAAATCTAGAAACTAAAATACATTTTTTTGCTGACAACAATTGCGAGTTTTGAAAACAAAAGATGTTGTTTTATTTAAACATAGTTAGACAGAGAAGTTTTCGTGTAAAACACAAAGTTATAACCACCAAACACTTATTTCAGTGATAAAGGTCAGTGTTTAACTTCTTTAAAAATTTAGCAAATTAACCTATCAATTAAAGTGATTTACTATGATCCTAACAATGAAATTGAGATGGTCAGCCAGAATCACAATAATGTGTACCAACAAAAAGGTCAAATTAGTCAGAAGTAGGTATTAGAGAGAACAACCATAACACCAAGGAATTGGAAAAAGAGAAAAAACAAAATCAAAATCCATATTTTTAGTCAGCTTTACGGAACATTCAGAAACCAACATTCGTTTAGAAAATTTTGAACCCAAAGTGGCAAAGTGGACCACCCTTTGCCACTTTGGATTCAAAAATGAAAAGAAAGAAAAATACCTCCGTTACTCAGGTTTCGACCGATGTTTCCTTTCACGGGAGAGTCAGCCGCAAATCTTATGATGAACACAAAGTAGGTTCTTAGCCAGACGTTCTTCTTACCATATACGAGTACAACACTCACAAGTATTTCAAATCTCAACGTCACTCTTATAGATATTACAAACCAATGTTTCATTCACAACATCGGAACAGTAGCCATGTCCTTTCAAGCGCCCGCCCCGATACAGGGACAGCAAATAAATCACATCCACAATACTCGGAGTGAAAAAATATGAGCAAAAAGTCGCAACGCAGGCCAGTTTGTTTTACTGCATATGGGATTCGCGCTCTACTGCACGCGAATATTAATTTTATTATCGTTTCGGAGGAACCCTGATTTGCCGACTGTCGTAAATTGCACGTTCAACTTTTTGGCATCGGTCTGACGTGTTAATGTACGGCGCGAAAAAATGGCGAAAAAAGATCATGAGTTACAAATCAGAATAATTTATTGCATAAATGTAGGCGCGAATTGGTGTCAAATGAAAAGGAAAAAATATAATTTATGGCAAGCGGAGATTAAGGTCTCTTGTTATTTTAATTGTGGATTTATATTTAAATGATATTTGTATTAAGTATCTTGGGGTTTCAGGGTGAACATTTCCTTATTTACTTCTATTTTTTATAACATTATTTTATTGTTTTCACTACTACATTTAAACTATGGTACTTAAATTCAATATCAAATTTAGGATATAAAATAGTTTTTGCAGCTTTAAAATAATATTAAATCACGACTAAAACTTAGTACTTATTTATACACGATTGCATAAACTACCACTTATAAGGAACCATAAATATAAAAAACTTAAAAACAACGGAAAAAAAATTAACTCACCTAAATCTGTTCCTGAGATTAGAACCTGGAACAAAAACAAAGCACCGATTTAATTTTTCTGAATACGAAAACCAAAAAAAATATCGAAGAAGTTAAGTTTCAATTAAACCTCAATTAAACTGTCCATAATAGCTTAATATACTCGTACGCACCTATTGAATCAAACAATAATAACCATAAACGAAATTATGAGCGAACGAATGTCCATTCGACACTTCTTTCTTTGGCCACTCGCGTCGCGTGACAAAATGTCAACAATACGTCAACAAATACTTGACGTGTGACATTACTGTCACTCTTGTCCCAATAACAAACGTCACGCGACATCGACTACAAGTGATTGACAGGCGGTGACACTGGTGACCATTAGTACATATTGTCGGCTTGAATTATGATTCCATTTTGTGTTATAATAAAGAATGAATTGAAGAATTTTTTTGGAGTTATTGTATTATTTGTAACATTACAGACCGTACCGCATTATTGTAGGATTATCTTTGCATATTATTATTAATAAGTATGTTTTTATTAACATTGTAAAAGAATTACAGTTACTTTCCATTTTTCGTACATTATCTACGATTGGAGAAACGGAACTATTTTTTATTAAAATCTTTGTCGGAATTGTCCAGCTTTACAACAAAAATTTTGCAATGTGTGAATATCACGAACCACAAGTTTTATTATTTAATGAACTTTGAAATAACATTTCCAACAATAAAATCAAGTTGTAAAAAACAATACTTTTAGTGTTATATTTAAAGTTCCAAATCCAGTTAAATATTTTATTGTAACATAAAAACGTTTTTTGCTGCTAATCGTATTTGAAGCAATTAGTTTCTTATCTGAATTGAAAAAACATTTTTATTTCAAAACGCAATAAATAAACGTTTTCGCTTTCATCGACGTTCAAATTACTTTGAAAATCAATTTAGCTTTAGCATTAAATTGAAAACGGAAACGCTAAATTAAATATACGCTAACATATTATTAAATTAAGCGTATTAAAATATTCGTAATCCGATTACTAAATGGTGAAAAAACTCCTTTCACTTTTAAATTAATAGCTTGCAAGACTCGTTAAATGTCTTAAATGTATTCAAAATTATCGATTTGACGTTATGTTACAACATTATGTCCTACTTGATCTTTTCGACAAATAATCACCTGAATTTAATTAAACTTTTTGCAATCACTTTATTTATTTATGACAGTAGTTAACTTTAAAATAACTAAGGACGTCGTTGCCAAGTGGTTAAGCACTCTGGCGTGGAAAATGTGGTTCCGAGCTCAAATCTGACCAGAACACCTATTTTGTGTTTATTATATAACTGACGGCCAACTCTCGGGTTCTGCAAAACACCGATATAAAACCCAACAAGTTTAGCGGTGGTAGGTTTGCCCTTGCCATATTAGGTCCAAGTTCCCTAGGCCAAATGTAGGCTTGTGAATTTTAAATTCACTAAGGCGATAAAGGTCCCTGTTTGCTATATATAATTTATGTCCATGTACATAATCATAAAATCTTGGTACCGTTCTATTAAATAACTAGCAAGGTATACATATATAGCTTAGACCCCGGAGGCCTTTGGGTGGCATGCTAACGTAATAAGGTGTATCAGTTTATACCCCTTCAACAATTCGCACAGATTGATTGTTGGAGTATGATGGTCTTTATCACGTCATTTGACCTGCTATGGTATTGCGGCGGGCGCCTAAACTCAATACGCTCGTGTTGAGTGAACTTTAAAATTCAATTTCTTTGCAACTGTGGTCGTTTGAGAGAAAAGAACTAAGCCAAATATCATTTTTCAATCATTTACATACAAATGAGAGGAATTACTAATTCAGAGTGAAGCGTATTAATGATATATTAAGATGAGAAAGTAAGCGAGAAGCACCGAAATGTGAAGTGATGTCCGCCGGAATAGCACCTCTGAACCTATACATATTATGTGGAACGATAAGACGAACGAAAAATTAGGATTTAATAAAAACAGTCAATTCTCTTGAGCGCTCAACCAATCATCTAGAGTGACGATGCAAACTTCGTATCAGATGCTTCAAGAAAAATAGTGCATAGGGAGCTCATTTCGACGAAAACACTCTTTGTGGTCACTACAATTACAATTTCAATGAAGTATCAAAAGTGAGGCAACACTTGCAAAAAACACTGAACTTTTAACACAAAGTTGAGAAATACCATTTTCCTGTTATTGCCAACTTTAGTAAACTCATAAAATCGTGAAAAATATTACTCAACCTAAGCAAAAGTTCTTACAACATGATTACAGAAAAACTCAAAAGTTCAAGCTTACATAACAAGTAGAAAATGACATTTCAGAATTCAAGCCTCCGTTTCGTTTAGTCAGTGTGTGTGAATGCAATAAAACTTACACATTGAAATGAATGTTTATTGGATATTAAAAACTGCGTTCATGTTAGTATTTTTATAGGTCAACCTATATAATGTTATGGCACTAGTGCTACCATGCGACTGTATAGGGTGCAGTTTTTAAACAATCCTGTGTGAAACTCCACTGTCTATCCGAAAATTTTAATACAGTTAATATTGTGGTTTGGATATAATATAATAGCTAACCCGATTATCATTCCTGTTGATTCTACTGACAGATAAGCTTTTTTCAATAATTGATTCATAAACTAAATAGCTTTTTAAAGAGTTGTATTGGCATATTATTACATTATATATTGGTAACTTTGGGTATATTCATAATGCAGAAAGACTAATAATACACGTATTTGTTAAATGGAATAAATGCCATAGCATATGTTAAGCGATGAAATCAAAAAGGGTTTATGGTTTATTCACGATAGTTAGTGCTTTTCTGAATTTAGAGTTCAGTTTGACATTTGAAAAAAAAAAATTGATAGTATTTTTCATTGTTGTTGAAGTAGCAGTGGGCAGAGCACCTAACGTGAAGAATTGTTGCCGTTCTGGTCCAGAAATTATGGGATGGAGACCATCAGCATCAACCTATGTATGTTTAGGGCTATGTTCTGAATTTGACGTTGTGGCTAAATGACGATGATGGCAAAAGCCAACATTACCATTGTAATTTAAAATAAACCGAGCATATATTCTCAAAAGTTGCACTTATCCTTAGCGAACGTTTATTAACAAAACTAAAACAGTAGTTAGGCTGTTGTCGACGCCAATAAAACGAATTGCCTCTAATTTCACGCAGGCTAATAATGTACGTCGACCATTAACTATATTACGGTTTTATATCAACTCATAATGACCCCTTTCCGCCGACAGTAAGAGCTTATGACGTCATTTTGTTATTACATTGTTTGAGTGGGAAAAAAGAGCCGGTTATTGTTCAGGTTCACTGTCTACAGCCCAAATATGGGCTTTTGAGGGGGCAACATTGAGCTAACAGCCCCTATAAGACGTACATAAACGGCCTGGGTCCATATTGACTCACCTAAAGTTGTTTCTCCGAAATTGTTCTTCCTAACGATTTGTGATCCGAATGATCACTCTTCCTAAAATTTTTAGTCCTAAAGTTTTCTTTCATACTTTTTGTAGTTCTAATGACGATGTTCATAACGCTCATGTTTCCTAAAACTTCAATTCATAATATTTTATCTCCTAATGTTGTTTTTCCTAACCATATAATGAATACACACATTAATAAATGCACATTGCTAAATATCATAAAAAGTGCTGGGGTTAACGCAAGCAGCAAGCTAATCAGGCAAGTTGGTTTAAGGGCTTAAAAAAAAAATAACCACGAAGGTTTAAGGCGGGAGCTTCGCTTCGCTTCGCTCCCGCCTTAAACCTTCTAACCTAATCTATCCGTGTCGGTTTCGCCCCGACTCTAGTATAGGGCAGACAAGTATACCAATTAGTTGTTACAACAAATAATTCATAGTTTTTCATAGAGAACAGATTCATTTCCCAGTGTAGAATTAGGGTCAAAGACAGTTAGGTTGACAAAAATTAGGATATAAGTGTTTATGGCTATCGAAATTATGACGTTGAATGATTCGGAACTAAAACATTAGGAAAAGAGAAGTTAGGAATTGGGATTGTTAGGATGAAAAATTTTAGGAATAAAATTTTCGGAGTTCCGATTTTAGGAGTTACAAAATTAGGTGAACTTTGGCGCACCCAAACGGCCTATATACGTCCCACTGCTGGGCACAGGCCTCTCCTTAACTATGAGGTGGAACGAGTCATACAATTGTTGGAGGAGTGTAAGGTTAATGAGCAACCTTAATGTCACATGTTATCAAGCCAGTTAGGCCTCTAACTAGGCTTAGGGACTGACATCTTCCTACCTTCTGAAGTTGTGACAGTGACAGCCCCTGTCTTGGATTTTTTCGGGTAACATGCCCCAGAAGAAAAATATCAAATCCCTACAGGGTCGTTCTTTTGTCCGGAAGTCCATTGTTCAAGAACCTATTTAGTTATTATTAGGAATTTGTGGAGGTAACAAGCTGAGGAGCTGGCTGAGCTGCCATCAACGAAAAGTCAAATAGAAAGATAAGATCGTTTATGTCGCTTATTCTGATGGTAAAAAACTGAAAGGATACTTCCCGTTGGTCCAGACTCATGAATAGACAATGCCTATGGATACGGTCAAGATTGACCTCATTAGTACAATTACGACGAATGTTCAAACAAAAATCACTTACTAATATCAATACTCAATTTGGGATTTGATACTCAAGTTTACCAGATTTAATGATTTGAAGCGAAGTCCACTCCATAGCTGTTTGAATTTCAATACTTAATCTTGTCGACTGACAAGACGTGCGATGTTACATAACCCCTCTCATGCATGTACATAGATATAGTTAGATATAGTAAGATACTCATATTAGTTATTATTGTTTACCTACTCATTATAGACATCTTATTTGTAAATCTCACGCATTAGTCCTTTTATCATATTTACCTTAACTATCTAATTCCCAAATCACAACAACCTTTGTTTCTATTTTGTTTTCACACACTTATGTTGTAATTAGTAATCTCCTTTGTATCCAGATCAACAAACTATTAGTTAATGTATTGATTAGGTTAAGTATTTGTTATTCTCACCCTTTTAGTATAAAACCACTGTATTCTGTATTCATAAGTCAGTTACTATCTCAATTCCAAATCAGGCAGAACCTCTATACTTGTAAATTATTGTAATAAGTCTAATAAATATATTTTTTAAAGTTATTTTGTTGCTCACTACGTAACAGCGAGTCATAAAGTTTTATAAACGTTTTGCTAGCCAATAGATAATCACTTCCTTATTACATCTATACCTATTTTCAAGAGTTACTGCTACTAGTGTTATTGCTAGCGCTCTCAACCACAATTTAGTAAAGAAAAAACATTTATGTATCTCAAGCATTCAACACGATAACCAATAAATCAATCAACTTTTAAATAGCACAGTAAGTATTTTATAATACGGCGATAATAGCTACTCAATCTTATAACTGCATACTCAGACTTGAAAGCGAGGCTTAGGTAACCTAGACATATGTCAGCCGCGAGCAACACCCGAGGGCGTCGCTAGTTACATATAATATGTATTGATAAATATCGTCATTATACGTCAGTTAAAGTGAACGCAAGTATGTTGCAAGCGGGATATACAGGGTGGCCCAGCGACAGTGGTTCAAAATTTTTTTTTAGGTAGAGGGCATCATTACAAGTCATTTAAAAAAAACATTTGTTCCGCGAAAATCAATACTTTAGAAGTTATGGTTTTTTCAAGTTTCTTTTGAAATTTCTCAACTCCAATCACTTAATTAACTCTTGTTTGGAAACTATCGCGCTGAATCAATTCAAATTTGGCATAAATGTACAATAGTAATGTAGAAACCATATTATGTGCGAGTTTTGAGTTTATTCTAAGACAATTTGGTTTTTTTTTAATTTTCGTCAATAATTTTTCGACATTTCAAAAACTAACACAATTTTCAAAAAATCACCGCTGCAATGTTTGTACACTTTATGATTTGTTTATGAACTTGAAAACTGTCTATAAGTATGATAATAGTCTATGCAAAAACTTGAAGTGATGCAACCAATGGAACACTTTCAAAATTAACATCATGTACGGTAAGTCACTAAAACTCAGAATGGGTCATTTTTGCACTGAACCTAATTTAAAAAAAAAGTAGCCAAAATATTTTTATCGGATAGAGGGCATCATAGCAACTCATTTAAAAAAAACATTAGATGTCGAAAACAATAGTTTAGAAGTCATTATTTTTTAAATTTTGGGACTAAGTGGTAGAACTTCAGAGTCATAAATCACTTGTGTTTGTAAACTATCTGACTGACGAACTTCGAAATGAGTAAGAATAGAAGAGAGTGAAAAAGGATTTAACTCATTTATTCATTACAATACAATGAGTGATACAAAAGGCGGACTTAATGCTGTTAAGGCATTATCTACCAGTCAACATAAAATAAAGCGGAGCGAATTAAAGTATGGGATTAATTATTAAGTCATACCATATTCGAAGTTCCTTAGTCGCATGTTTTACAAACAAAAGTGATCTATGTCTCTGAAGTTCAACCACTTAAGCCCAAAATTTAAAAAATAGTAACTTCTAAACTATTGGTTTTTGACATCTAATGTTTTTTATAAATGAATTGCTATGATGCCCTCTATCCGAAAAAAAAATATTTTGGCTACTTTTTTTTAAAATTAGGGTCAGTGCAGAAATGACTCATTCTGAGTTTTAGCGACTTACCGTACATGATGTTAATTTTGAAAGTGTTCCATTGGTTGCATCACTTCAAGTTTTTGCATAGACTATTATCATACTTATGGACAGTTTTCAAGATCATAAACAAATCATAAAGTGTACAAACATTGCAGCGGTGATTTTTTGAAAATTGTGTTAGTTTTTGATATGTCGAAAAATTATTGACGAAAATTTAAAAAAAAACAAATTGTCTTAGAATAATCTCAAAACTCGCACATAATATGGTTTCTACATTACTATTGTACATTTATGCCAAATTTGAATTGATTCAGTGCGATAGTTTCCAAACAAGAGTTAATTAAGTGATTGGAGTTGAGAAATTTCAAAAGAAACTTGAAAAAATCATAACTTCTAAAGTATTGATTTTCGCGGAACAAATGTTTTTTTTAAATGACTTGTTATGATGCCTTCTACCTAAAAAAAATTTTTGGACCACTGTCGCTGGGCCACCCTGTATGAGTGCGGTCGATGTTTGGACATAAATCACTTTGAGAGAGTGTTTGTAAGGTCGGAGTATGAGCGATAATCTTAGCAGTTTTAATTTGGTGTTTGGGACTGTTTAGCTATGTTATTATTCGCTCAATTCTAAAAAGTGGAGCTGTTCTTACAAATAATGTAATTTCAAGGTCTTCTGTATTTGATAATATTTTATAAAAGGTACAAAAAGCCCAAAATATTTTTTTCCAACCGCATTTCTAGAATAGTGAACTGAAAGCCAATAGTTAAGCAAATACTTATTTGCTGTTTCCCCAGCTGACCAAAGACATTAATCATAGGCTCACAGGATGGAAAGTGATGCATGTATTTGACCAGCGATACTAGAAAGATACTTCATTGAAATAATATTGCCACTAAAATGACATGAACTCAGGATAATTATGGCAACACTGGTTTTTACGGTGAATTGATTTATCCACCCCGCTCTTACTATCTGTTGGCCAAACTTCAAAGCAAAAGGTCATTGAGATGTTCATTAACACATTCCCTGTCCCATGAGTCACATGTGATTCATAACAATGGATTTTGAATTGTGTTATTTAATGGACAGGGAACGTTTTAAGGTTGCTATCGTGTTATTCAGGTTACAACTTTCAGTCAATAGCCGCTAACAGTGAGGCCTCACCTTTATAGGAAATGTTGTCCATGTTTTAACGACATCGATTAATGTTTTAATTCGTGTCCGCAATAATTTAATAATCTCTGCGCGCCCACTCTCGGATTATGTCAATAATTATTCTTTTAAACGGTGCCATTAACATTTGTCAATGGTGCTGGTTTGGAAATTTGTTGCGTGAATGGTTTATTATTGGGGTTCCGCATTCAGATTATGTAACGAATTAATGTGATTAATAAATAAATACCTGGGAGAAACAACTAGACATAATCGCTGTGAAACGGTCTAGAACATCCTACTGTTGCACTGGTACCAGACGAGAGGAAGAGTAGGTAAGTACACGAAATAGTAAGTAGATAGGTATATAATGTCGTTGTAATGGTTCAGAAGCAGGCTATGACACAGTGGTCGCGGGTTCGATCCCCGAACAGTACAAACATTTGTGTGCATGAAAATGACTGTTTGTACTGGTCTGGCTGTTTATGTTCTCTGTATGTTAAGCAGATAAGTATTTCCAAAAATTATTTATCCTATAGTACAAGCATTCGGTTGTTAAATGGCGTTGTGTAGAATTATGTTCCGTGACATTTATTTATTTAATTTTCATTTATACAAAACTAAGTGTTTAGTACATTTTTGGGTTCTCAACGGAACACCATTCATTCATTATGAAGGCAACAATCTACTCAACTTCACTTAGTTAGCGTATTTTAGTTTTTTCTGTAAGAATTCACCGCGCATGGGACCGATTCGCTCTTAACATGTTATTCACTAACGACTAACGATATCGTAACATATCAAATGTCAAAATCTGTAGGTACAATGAGAATGATTAGCGCGTTAATGCTAAATGACAACGCAAATGGTTCTCTATTTGTTATGTGGACAAATAGTACGCAGTTAATGTTGTAAAATTTACTCTGACTAATGAGGTTGTTTGCCATTTTGGATTATTTGATTGTTAAAAATAAATGTTGACCTTGTTTCCGATTATGTGTTTCTACGGGATATGTTTCCCTAGGTTTAACGTTGCTTCGTGTGTTTTTTTGTTCATATTAAAAATAGTAACTGACTGTCAGTATGTTTATTATTATTTTTGCATTTTCCATGCAATACTTATATATCTTTACTAAAGATCTGAAAACCAGAACGAGTAGTTAACAAAATAAACTGTGAAAATCAAGCTTATCACACGCTTATAGAGTAAAAAATAAATAGTTGTATCAGAAGTATTCATAAACATGATGTCAAGAGCAACTTACTAATAATAAATGTCACAAAATTTGTATTTAAAATATGCAAAAATTACCAAAAAGCAATGAAATAAACCTAAATATTAATCAAGAAACCGAGCCATAAAACAAATTACTGACAATTCACCAGAGATTTATTTTAATACACCATAAATTTTAAAACACCATGCCTATCAAAAGGCATTTATATTTGCATAAGGCAATAAAATATTGTTTATACATCCGCAAAGGTTGAGTATAATTACGCTGTTTTACAAGTATTCATATAAACATAGTCGTAAAATTTATTATGCATGTGAAATCTTTAATGGTTAACAATTGTGTGTGTTAAAATATGTACCTGATAATTACAACCTAAGAGTTAATAAATAGTTGAAGAGTTTTGTATAATGAGTGTTTAGTTGTAACTCTTAGAGAAACTAAGTTGCATGTTAGTTGATTACTATGGTCATTGCGGTAAATGGCTCATGTAAAATGGTATCTGTTATTAAGAAAAAAGGTTTCGGTACGTGATTTCAACAGAAATTCACGCATCACAAATATGCTTCCATATTTTTTTTTGTATTTCTTTTTCAATGTTCCACTGAAAATTCTCCATTTTGTCTTCCTGACGAAGCGTTACTGTTTTTTATGTTCCAGTTTTGGTACCTAAAACAATATTTCCTTTCTTCCTCTCTTTGTGAATGTAGAAACTCGTAAAACAATTGAAGATTTGTGGCGTATGTTGAAGTGGCAGTGAGCTAGTGCAAAAATTCCGTTGCGGATTGCCGTTGAGCAAAAATGGTTTGGAATAGACGCCCTTGAATGATACCTTTGTCTCTGTGTCTTGGCACTGACAATATTTGCACAAATAAGACAAAAAAGTGGATAAGGTAATACGAAATGCGAAATTCTGACTCTCATTTGCAAAACTTTTAAAAATAATAGACATGACACTAGGTGTGGTGCTAAAATGTCTCGCTTTTGCTTTTAACTTAAGCATTGGGTCGCGGGTTCGATCCCCGCACAGTACAAACATTTGTGTGCATGAACATGTCTGTTTGTATTGGTCTGGGTGTTTCCTATGTATATTAAGTATGTATTTACGAATGAAAAAGTATTTAAGTATGTTTATCCGTTGTCTAGTATCCATAATAACGGACTATAATTAGCCCACTTGGGACTAGATGGCGCTGTGTGGAATAATGTCCAAAGATATTTATTATTATTTTGAAATTTTTTAACTATCTCGGGATAGGCTAATCCTATCTCGGCAAATTTCTTATTATTATTATTGAATTTTGTCTACTTAGGTTACATTAAAGTGTCCTTGACGTTGATCTTTCGTGGATATCTTCAGGCAAGAGTTATTGCTATAACAACAACAAGTTCCCAGCACAGAGAACTTTTCCATGATTGGAAACTCTTTCCATTCCAGCAGAAACTAGTACCTAGCAGCAGCCGCAGAAGAGTCGTCTCCTAACTCACCTCACCATTCGTCAGGACTTTTAGGAAAAATCGTCCTTATTATCACCGACTTAAAATGCAATACATCATTCTTAGTTGAAAATGACACGTTACGTCAGAAACTCAAACGGGTACTATCAAACGATCAATGTTCTCAGGCAATAATCTATTGCACCACAATTACCAGCGATACCTAGATAAATCGCGTCGACCACAGCTCTGTCACAGTATAAACCATACAGTAGAACATCTACATACTAACGTTCCACTCTCGGTTTTAATGGGTGCGTGCGCGTCGCCGTCGCCGTGTCGCGAGATCACGCACACGCGATTTCGCTAGCATAAAATAGGGAGGCATAGGGAGGCGCCAGTACGGACGAGCTGTGCCGCGTGTCTGTGTGCACGCTAGGCTAATAACTCGGCGGGCGGCCATAGATAGCCTACTGTTTGATTTATACTGTGGCTCTGTCAAGCATGAAATCACATCACAGACCGCAAAGTCGTTGGCGATAGATTTATAGCGATAATTTGCGATTGTTGATATATTGTAATAACACTGGTCGTGCTGAGCATATTAATTGTGGCTTCGACTCACGCGCATGCCATGATTCATAGGATGTGGGGATTTTATCTCTGAATAAGAAAAACCAACAGAGCTAATGCATGACAGACAGATTAGGTTCTTTTTATCAATTATGTGTTAGGTTTTAACTTTACATGTATGATCTTACCATCGGTAGCAGGCATAAAAAGTCAAGTGGGTATACATAAAGGGTTAAGTAAACAGCTTTTAAATTGGCTGAAGTGAAAATGAATTTATTTTATAAATCTATAAATTTTATGGTACTCTAATCTTAAAAATGAAGCTGAGGCTAAGTGAAAGGGGCTGGTTGTGTGAACCTCTGTTGTTGCACATTTTTGTAGTTGCCTGGTTCCAGTAGACTATGACAGGGTAACGATATTAATTAATTCTCTTATGAAACACTCAACTCACCGAATTAAATAATTCTGATATTAATTTTAAAATAACATAACAAAGTGGATGTCTAGGATTTAAATTAGTCCTTAAGAACTACAACCAATGTCAAGAAAACTAGAAGTGTTTCAGTTACAAAACATCATAATTAGTCACCCTAGTAAACAATAAAAATCATATTAGGGTGAACAACTACATTGAAACACCCACAAATAAAGTAAGTTCTGTAATACCGCAAACGATTATGCCCAGTCATGAAATAACACAGCAAATTGTCAATTTTGATCCCCCGTTGTAAAATTGGCACAAAGGCGACAAAACCAAATGTAATCTGTAACGAGTTTTCAGTATTTCTTCAATTTCTTCACCCATTAAGATCACAACCGGTAATCAAGTAAGTGACATGGCATCCAAACCCTGCAATTCTCGACCAACCTAATTCCGCAGAGGAAATGCACAACACAACATTTTGTTTTTATGAAACCACAGCGGCACTTATTGTTGGCGGGAATAAAATAAACATAAGGCCCAGACTCCACCAGAGCTGAGCGTAGATGTGCGGCGTCGAGCTGTGTTTTCAATAACCAATGGAATTGCGTTATTCACACATGGAGATGTGGAGATGTGATTCTATTGGTTGTTGAAAACACAGCTCGACGCGGCACATCTCCGCTCAGCTCTGGTGGAGTCTGGGCCTTATTGTTGGCGGGAATAAAATAAACATAAGGCTTGGAACCGATGGTTGGGCCCAGACGCAAATCGCGGATATGCTTGCAAATTATATACGAGATGTAATGAATGGTTGTGAGCGGTTAGACTCACTGGGAGTGTTGGCGCATGCGTTGATCTCAAATGGATAGTGAATGAAAGTAACTATTATTTACAAAGCTAAGTTGTTCGATTTTCTAGCTGGATACAGCATTCAAATATTTTTGGGTTCAAAATTTAGGATTATGATAATTATTTTCGGCTTCATTTGTAAAAAATCTTGAATTGATCTGGAAGGCTAATACATACGCTATCATAATGATAAATAATATAAATATTGACTAAGTAAATAAATGGATTTTTCATGACCAAAACCTTTTGGTCATGAAATTATGTTTATTTTATTTTATTTTTACTCTTTATGTATTTATAGTATGTTTATTTTCTGTATAATTATGTTATTTATTTAAATTTTATCGTTTATATTAGTTTATGTTTTTTTATCATTCAGTATATTCATTAAATTATGTATCAGTCTCATATCGGTTGACTGGTAGAGAATGCCTCCAGGCACTACCGTTATGAAGCAATATTGCACTTAGTAGTTAAGATTCGCATTAATATTCCAAGGCAGGACAGGGCTTCAGTTGAAATAAATAATTTTAATTTTCACCACACTATTAATGTACTTGTTGTCACTAAAGCTCTCTCAATTCCGGACAAAACAGTATTGACATAAATACAGACTGTTTACCGCATTCACAACACCAGCTCCGTGACCAGGATATAACAGATCGAATAACAAACGACACAAAGAGTCCCACCCATTGTTATTGTTAAATGTTTAAAAATTAAATCAGCTGTACCCCATTCGGATGCAAATTGAACCACGGTGCCACCGGCCATGTGGAAGAATTTAATGAACGATTCAAATTCGTCGACTGCATCAATATTGATCGAGCTCTTTTTGTGTTCAACGAAGTAATATCTGACGGTAATGAGGTGGAAATAAAACCTGCACCAAATAAAGGGTTTGGTTTTGGATAATGATGATATTGAGTTGGTTTTGTGTGTAGTCATGTAAATGAGGAATTTATAATGGCCTTTGAAAGGATCGTATTTCTTATGTTGTACATTTTAAACTCGTTTAAGTTAGACCATATTTTTAAAGTAACATGGTTTTGTCACGCTGTGGCCAATTCATTTTATGTTGCAATTGAACTCAGCAAAAAATATCAGCACAATTAATACGTTACGACAGAATTTCTCAACAATATAATGTACAAGATAGTTAGGTCCTACATAATATTGTAGTTTCTAGACCGATAATTATAGACATTAGAACCTGATTCGAGATACCTTTTTAGACAGACAGATTTAAGGGATGTTTCCACCACATGTAAGATTGAAAATCATAGCGTAACATACATCTTTGTCTTTTTTACCATCAGTAAAAAAAGTCCATGCCACTAATGTTCTGTTCACATTTTAAAAGTGTCACTAAAGTGTCGATGTGGTGTCAGCGATGCCAATCAGCGTCCGGCCGCAATTAAGGACACCTGTCGACCGCAGCACGGAATTCTGTTAGTGCTCGATAGGCCGATTTGCAGTCATTAGGTGGAATCTTACTAAGTAATGCAGTCAACTCTTGTATGACCATAAAAAGTCCAGAAACTATGGTGATGTTCAGGATATTTTTGATCACATTGATTCAAGAGTTTTTTACTGGGTTGAAGTTATCTACAATATTTTTATGAATACCTATGGACTTACTCCAATTTCACTTTTTGAAATAAGACCAGAAGGAATCTTGGTACAAGACCACTATAGATTTGAAGAATTGTCAGTTATAACATTTTCGAGGGAATGCGAAAGACTTCTAAGAGCTACGTATGAAAATAGTAGACGCTACGTACGTATGGTGATAGTATGTCTGAAATAAACGGAAAGATTCCAGCTTTGTGCATAGAAACCCAACCTGTTCCTCGAAATCCACCAATTATTATTCCCAAAGTCAGCATATTAGATCATCAAAGAACCTGCGTATTGTATAAACCTCCTTCAACATTCTCCATCATGACTAGCAATCATCACTTACCAAAACACCTCAATAAATTAATCACAAATAGACACAGGAAACATGCATCCCATCCGACGGTGCGAAAGGATCAGAAGACGTATCGCATCGTCCGGTACATTACCTTCAAGAGACGTTACATCTTCAACAAAATCATTCTTAAGCTTCTCATCATAAGGTTTGAAGTGTACGAGGAAATTCGTTCTGCTCTGTACATATCCGCTCCGTATTTATTCAATTTGAACCGAGGCGCTGAATACGTCATAAATCAAGCAAGTGCTGAGGATTTATGAAACAGACCGCCAGATTCTTCAAAGGAATGAATCATTTGCTAATGATATTATTCCGTAGAATTTATTCTGTAGGTACTTGTGGTAGGATTGATCAAGTAGACGATGCACTACATTTAATCCTGATTTGAAACCAAAGAAGATTATATTTAAAACAAGGCTTTGTTGTTAACTTGTCTGAATCAAAAATTCATGGCTAAAAATCATCTGGATTTCATAACTATTTTCAGGTCTCCTAGTTTAAAACTACATACCGGATCTTCAGTTTTATGTTTTGTAAATTTTGGAGAATAAATATAAAACAGTTTGGGTTTACGATCAAGCTTGATAAATTACTGCTTCTTTGATGTCATTTTTTGAAACATAAATTTTTCAACGTAACATAAAGACGCAACGCGCTATTAGACACGAAAATCGGTCTGAGACACACAGACATATTGGCTGAGGTTCTCTGATATTATCTCATATACTTTGTAGTTTTACCCCCAAATTCACAAACGCAAATCAACGTCGAGCATCAATCAGAAGTTTAGCTGGCCCTTTTAGTTCTATTTAGATTTTACGGTAAAGCATGAGCGTGAGTGCGTGCTTAGCGTTGATTGACGATTGTGAATTTCGAGGGTTAGTCTCCAATCCAGGACCTTTCAGCCCCAATGGCCATCCGTTCTTTGTCCTACCTGTCGTCAGTGTCCCCAATTTTCTTACGTATTTCCTCATTACTTGCTTGATCTCGTAGCGATATAGCCCTCTCCATGACACCTTGGATGACGTTTATTGCAATATAAAGTACTCGTACGTACATGTCGTAATACATTTGTGATAAACAGCAGCCACAAATTGTACTAAAAATTGGAATGCTTCGTTAAACAATTTACTTATCGGGAGCTGTCATTTTTTAGGCTAAGGACATAGCGGAATTCTGTTTCACGTGACAAGTAGTGCTCATGCTTTTGAACATTTGTATATAATTAACAGGAATAACTCTGACAACAAGTGTTAGGGAAGTGAATTAGAAATGAAATGAGCAGAATCTATCTACTTTTCTAGGAAACTGAGTTTTGAATCATTACTGTGTTAAGCAGATTTTAGTTCGCCATTTACCCGCACAATATGTCCGCTAGCTTCACACGTCGCCTCCTCAGGAATAAATCTGAGTTTACAACTGCATAAATTTGTCGATGGAACGATTCTTGTATCCGGTCAGATTTTATTCGCCAAGCATCCTGTTTGCTGTTACAGCAATTTCCTAGAAAACCCCATAGAGATATATGGGTGAATTCACGCTTCATTTGGTCGTAAAAATAACAAAGTAATGTGCCTGCGTTGAAATGTAAGCCGTTTTGTTTAAATTGTAATTCTTTTACACGGCCAAGTATTTTGTTACAGTTTATTTTAATATAGATTTCATGGAAAAATCATGTACATACTTAAATCCTGTATTTCTGCATAGTACCTACTCCATTAAGTTCTTTTTTAAACTGCAATTGCTCAAAGGAAGAGTCTTCTACTTTTTATTAAACTAATCAGTAATTTTAGTAAAAAAGGCACAAAATGAAAATTGTAATACTTTGCAAATTTTTGAATGTATTCTGCAAATACTTGACTCTAGCCACAACTCACATTCAAAACTTAAAGTGAAATTGACAAGATTTTCATGAAACTTAAGTAATTTTATTCCCAAAAACCACCTAGTTAAAAAACTGACTTATATTGCGGTACCCAGAAAATGAAACATTTCCAAGACTTCATTTAGGCACGTACACAAAAGTAATGACGTAGCAATCGTGGTCATAAATCTTTTATATATAAATTGATAAATGACCAGACCATGACGGTTTAATTCACCACAAAGCGAAATCCGAACTTATTCATAAAACAGACCAAATCGCTCTTACCAGAATCCCGCTGAGGTCATTGTCGGGAATCGAACCCCCGACAATGAGGGAGTAGTAATCCTATTAAGTCTGACGTTGATCTTCAATCCATCATAACAATGGGGTGCCATAGAAATAGTATTCGGTAATAAGAGCAGTTGGTGCAACAAACAATGTGGAAAATAAGTATGAATGATTTGTTTTGAAATGAATAGTAAAATGAATTATACCGATGTTTTCGATACAAAGAGTAACGATACATGAAGGTCAGAGCTATACATAAACGGCCTACATACGTTCCACTTCTGGGCACAGGTCTCACTCAACTCAACTATGAGGTGGAACGAGCCATACCCAGAGCTCGAACGGGCTCAGTGCGGATTGTTGGGGAGGTTAGTGATCAACCTTAATGTCAGATGTTATCAAGTTGCCCTAAGGCCTCTGACTAGGCTTAAACGAGTAACATCTAGCGACGTAAACCGGGAGTAGCTGCTAAACGTACTTTCCGAAGCACGGAGATGCACGAACTAAATTTTGGTCGGGGTGGTCACCCATCATCACCGATCACTGTCACAACTGTGCCGCAGGCACCTTTAATATTCAGCATTGTGTCTCATTTGAGGCTCTCGGTCTAGAGCTTTCAAATGTGAAACCTCCATGAGAAATTGAAATTGAAGAGAGCACCCTGTACGTTAAACTGCTTTGAGCAATAACGTTGATTCCAGAATATTTTTTTTGATGAAACAGGCAGTTAGCGGGCTACCCTCAAATCTATCCAGAAAATCTTAGCACAGTAGCGTAGTCTTAGCTGATTGATGATGCCGTGTTGAAATATATTAGAGATGGATAACATCTAGACCAAATCGCCAATTCTTAGTTTTCTCGGTAACTACTTGAAATGAGGCGTACTTGTATGTTTAAATAAATAGATATCACTATTAATTCCCTTGTTTGTTTTCAATTAGTCATCACATTAAACTCTGACGTCAAAGGTTGGATTACCAGCGTGTTTCTATGACGTCATAGACGTTTTTTGATAAATGACAGGGCAGGTCAGGTCTCCATTGTGCCCCTTTGAAATTCCGCCGCCCATTTATCAAGCTTACTGTTCCGTTCTGGAAATTAACGCAGGAGTTAAGTTGGAAGATGAAGAGGGGTTCATTTTGACAGAAGAATCTAGACAGCCGCCTACAGAACTAAAGATACTACATACTACCTACGAGATAACTAGAGCATTTCATAAACCTTCATTGGAGACTGAGAGTGGCGATAAAAGTGAATGAGTTACATTATTTAGGAAAACTTTGGTGACTCCAAGGCAAAAGTGAGAAAGCATCTGGATGAAGTGTCAGCATCGACCTTGTATTCGCTTACCACCAGACAAGACCCAGTGAAACGAAAACCCATTTGAATAAAAAAAACGTATTGTTAAGCTGTTATCAGTACAAGTGAAACAATAACAGCCACAAAACCTTAGTTTAAACCTTACCTAAGCAAATTGAAATTTCCAAAACTTTGTCCTAGAGCTTGAAAAGGGTTTTTGCCTAAGCGAATCTTCGCTAAATCGCCGAAAGTGTCTCACTTGCACTGAAACCTGAATAGTGTGCGGTGGCGGACGAAATTTACGCGAACACTGATTTTGACGTATCGCTTTTGGGGTGGTCGTGAAAAATGATTTACCCTCAAAAGGGCAGGAAAGCTCTGTTCATGATTTTTAAAGCGTTCCAAAAGCTCTTAAAAATTCAAACTGTTTGTCAGTTCGTGTGCTTGGTTGGAGGGTCTCAAAAAGAAATGTTTTTATTGAGATTGCAACTTAAGAGTACTTTTGCCTTTCCAAAAATTGCTACAACATCATCTAGTCTTTTATCAAAAGTATCAAGTCAAACACTTTTGAAGCTTTATTTTGTTTCGTTAAATAATGTTTAATACTTTTTTCGCCCAGTTTTTATTGTGCGCACAAGTTTTGCTCAATTTGGGGCTGTACGCCGCTGTGGACTAATGTGGAAATATATTTAAAGCATGTGTGCAGGAGACTTCTAAAAAAAGGTTTTAAACTAATATTTTTTTTAAAAATGCTGAATCAAATGTGTTTCGTGTTGAATTTAGGTAACTTCGTAACAAACAATTAGGCTCTCAAATTTTACATTCAGTACGACCATCAGTTTTTGAAACTTTACAGAATTTTGAATGAAAACAAAACTTTTTATTCACCAATGATGAACTATCTGAACGAAACAAAAATATTAGCTGACTGCTGAAGTAATCAGCCCTAAAATAGATTAGATTCTAAACAGCTCCACCATCAGAGCAATCAAGCCACAATGACAGCACCAAAACTTCCCCAAAGTATTTACACTATGGATAGACTCAAAATTAACCAAACAATATTAATCATACTCCCCAAAGTCAAAGCGCCCCCGCCGCTGAGTACACGATAATGATATATGCGATATTTGATGATAAACAATCGGGGTCATTTATTATCTGTCTGTTATTTGACAGGCAGTAGGCAGATGTCATTTGTCATTTTCCTGGATCCGTAGGTCCCTTCGTTACGCCGCCGCCTACCGTCTCTGACGGCGGTTAGCTACCAGCCGGCAAAACTCACAAAATCAAAACAAATCCCGACCTAAACCCAACAGGAATAAAGCTGAAAATAGGACGACGGATGAATCAATCTTGATTGTTTTCAGCATGAACGATTATGATAGATGAAAGAGTTAGCGCTCCCACAAAGCCGGCGAGATACTATCGATCATAAAGCTCTAAAACGATGGTGCTAAGGTTGAAATTGCTTCCTCAGTTTCTATTATAGAAGCTGTCTCAGCGAAACGTGTTATTGAAGATGAAACAGTAATGGATGGGGATAGGGAATGCGTGAACACTGCCGGAGATGTATTGTTATCGGGGTTGTTTATCAGAATACGACGATCGTTTCTGTAAATAATTACCTTTTAAAAAGAATATTCTGTGTTGGCTACCGGTAATATATTCATTATATCTGACATCTTACAAAGCGCCATTGGAATAAATAAAAATACTTTATAGCTCTTCAAGACCGCTTGATAGGATCGGCGTCCGAGTTTTATTGTTGTCTTACATATTTAGGATTCAGCTGTGTCATTAGCATGGTCGTTTGGACTTTTTCAATTTGTCGTTCAGGACGTTCCGGTGTTAACTGCGAGCGTTTTGGCATGAGATAAAAACCGAAGGTTAAATGTGTAACATATATTTGATTGTAATTACTTGCTCTCGGTCGTAAAAGCGTAGAGGAGTGGCTTACAGCTGTAAGTAGACACGGAGATTGAAGAAATGATTCAGAAGCAGCAAACAAAACATCTTGTACGTTTACTCTGTAATTTTGATTATTGACCACGGAAGAACACCTGAAAAGGTAACTGTCGTGTTAAGTTTAGATATAGCGCGTAGTGTGACTAGTATGCAACGTTACTGACAGATTTTATCAAAAATTTACAAGACCCACGACTGAGCTTACCAGCTGACATGTAACAACGGCAGCCGTGATCACCTAATTTACTTGCCCTCCAAAGCCGAAAGATGCCTGAGAAAAAAACTAAAATTTTAGTTGGGGCGTCAACCAATACACTTAAAAATCAACCACATAATCAGTTCATATAGAAAATTTGTCAACCAACCTTCTCCAAAGCCACTTCTGTACTGAAAACTATAAAAGAACCCGAAACTGTGTATAAATACTGTACAACTTGTGTTACCTCTGTATTACCTTCAGCTTTGGAAGTCGCTTTCATTGGACGCGTAAATACCAATTAACTTTCGGAATAAAGTGTTAAAGTTTTAAAGGCGCCGTAAAGCCGTGACAGCGCGGTGCTTACGAGCTAATTCACTGCTTAACCCCCCACTCTTGCACTGAGGTGCAACGTGCACGGCAATACAGGCTGGAGATTTATAATATATCGAGCACTAAAATCGAAATTGCATAAATGTTAATAAATGTCCTGAATATTATTTGCTATAAAAATTGCAATCGATAATTTGCAAAAAACATCGGTTTTCTATACTAACATAAAACGGTTTCGCTAAAAAATACTTATACCCCGAAGTTAAAGCCTACGTACGAGTACCTATCATGGCCAAGTCGGATTCACCTTCCTCATTCAGCATGCAAGCAAGCAACATGCAGGCAATCATGCATGAAGCATGCAGTATGCAGGCAAGCATGCAGCATGCAGGCAAGCATGCAGCATGCAGGCAAGCATGCAGCATGCAGGCAAGCATGCAGTTATGCAGCATGCATTTTATTTTAGGGTTTGAAAAAAAAATAACTAACCCTCGAAGGTTAAGGCGTGAGCTGCGCTCACGCCTTAACCTTCGAACCTGTCACGTCCATGTCGGATCCGCCCTCGGCATTCACCATGTAAACAAGCATGCAACATGCAGGCAAGCATGCCGCATGCAGGCAAGCATGCCGCATGCAGGCAAGCATGCAGCATGCAGGCAAGCATGCGGCACGCAGGCAAGCATGCAGCACGCAGGCAAGCATGCAGCACGCAAGCAAGCATGCAGCACGCAGGCAAGCATGCAGCATGCAGTTATGAAGCATGCATTTTATTTTAGGGTTTGAAAAAAAAATAACTAACCCTCGAAGGTTAAGGCGTGAGCTGCGCTCACGCCTTAACCTTCGAACCTATCACGTCCATGTCGGATCCGCCCTCGGCATTCACCGTCTCGAATTCGGACTTACATTGTTATAATAAACCACCATTCGGACAAACATTCATTATGTCAAATCATACTTAGACGAAGTGATTTTATAGCTAGTAAAATTAGGACGTCTAATTATTATAGCACTCAATTTTATAACACAAAACCATTATAGTTGTAGACGATTAGGTAAAACAAAGTTTCGTATACGAGAGCATTATGGATAGTGATGATTATAGTAAACGCGTTCGGGATATCGATTTTCGGACGTACGATATTCGGAGAAGAAAGGGACTACCGCTTGTTATTGTTGGTCAAAAGCATGGTCAGAAAATATAAGACCACTAGCAGAATTCACCTCCCTGTTTTATCCCTTTAAATAGCATAAATAACCTGAAGTTACTGATCTCCAGGAATAAGCTAACTGAAGTGGCAGTGAGCTATATTGACCAGAAGACGGTGGTGATGAATGGCTAAAGGCTCAAAAATGTTAGTTGTTAGCATAAAGGTCTTTGTTCAGCAGTTGACTGCAAAATGCTGACGATGGTCCTAATCATTTGGTACCTCATATATTTTTCAGGATAGTTCATAATATTATTTCCGATCGTCATGACGGTAACAGTTAAAGTAACTCTAACTACCTCGTTCAGGATAATAAAGTTGTGAGCGTATGTGTCTAAACTTCTTTAAATCTAAATGGATCATTCACGTTTAGGCAAAGAGCAGTACAACAGGCCAAAGAAGCAGCAGCAAGGTTAATAATTCTTGCACTGTACAGTAGCGTAATGCGAATAGCGTGTTCAACATTTTTAAAGAGAACGTGTGCGAGTGTTTTAGGGGAATTCCCACGGGGCGTCACGTTCCCGTCTGCGGATGTTTCTACTAAATCAAATGTTTAATTTCCCGGGGCGAAACAACGGGCATTGTGTTGTACCCTTTAAAAGGATGTACGAAGAAAGTCACATCGGATGCTCGTAAAACATTTTTGCTGATTGTACAAGTGCTCGATGTGTGTTTTTGTGAAATATGAGAGGTAGATGCGCGACTTACTTTCTGTGCCTAAGCAGCAACGCAGTGGTTGCGACAATGAATATTTATGTGTATCTCTTTTTGGCGCTAATTTTGTTAAAATTATTTAGGTCTGAGTTATTGATAATAAAAATTTGCTAATTCCATACATATTATACATTAAAACACTAACACCCGAATACATACACGCAAATCAACGTTGAGTATCCCTCAGAAGTATAACTGTTCCTTTCAGTTCTATTGACAATTTACGGGACAGCATGAGCGTGAGCTCGTGCTTAGCGTTGACTGAATTCGGGGGTAAGAGTAATTGGAATTTGTCACGAGTAAATTGTAAAATACCCTAGTATAGTATAAAATACAGGCACTACATTGTAAAGTTTATAGAAATATTTTAAATTGTGTCTCATTTGCTATTTTAAATGTTTTAATTTAACCTTAACCCTCAAAAACTCACGCTAAAACGTTCTAAACTGGATTGTAAAAACATCAATTCAAAACAAGCAAAGACTGTTCAAACGTTTATAAAGAATTCAGTAAAAAAAAACTAGTTTCTTTACACGGGGACAATGAAAGATTAACTAAGTGTCAAGAGGAGAGTAATGAAGGAAGCAATGCGTTTGACAGAGGAGGCTATTGAATATTTTAAAAGCGGCGAATTGGGTAGGGCGGCAAGTTAGCAGGGTGTGTTTGAATTGAAAAGCTTCCCTTTTTTGGTACTGTAGTTCTTTTATTGGCGGTCTATTAGTGTGGGTTATCTTTTATGCTTAAAAACATGTCAATTTGATTTAAATATTTTGGATTTGATCAATCTCACTTGGTGCATTAAATGACCGAATTAGCGGATTTGAAGTATTCTCAAACGCGGCTGCAATGTGGTAATTTTTGGAGTCATTGAAGGTTGTCTAGCACCGGTAGGATGCACTGCTTGAAATAAACGACGAGAAGAAATATCCATATTGTGTTTGGCAACAAAGCACATCATTGAAATTAAATAATTGAAACTTTTATTTGAATAAAAGTGTTAACCTTTTATCTGCTTCAGCGATCTCACAACCCTATGCACCTGACATCGACAATCCATCGCGCGCGGCAGTATAAAAACGTCAGGCGCGCGCCAGCCCTGACTATGATCAAGTGTAGCCCGCAGCAGATGTAGGGTTAGCAATAATACACTCCTCTTTTCAATTTCATTGTTAAATTGGCACATTAGATTGGTACAAAATTAGAAGATATTCAGTAGTTTACGAACCAAGGTTTTGTCAAAGGTCAATTTCCACTTACCTCTCTCTTCTCCTTTTTTGGCCTAACTATTTCGCGTACTTACCAAGCCTTACTAATTATCTGATAGCAATTAAGCTGTTGGATAAAAAAAGGTTTCGTTTGGATCTTGTCACAGCGAGCATTATTTATTATTAAAAAATGTGTTTGTGCATCGGAAAGGCAACATCATTCTTATTCCGCACACGCACAACTTCTGTAGTTTACTGCTATTTTATCCTAAATTCTGGTACATAATATCACATTATATTAAGGTTTGCATGAAGGAAAAACATCTGTCTTGCACAGCAGTACTGCAGAAGGTTCAGCACATGAGCTAATTCAATAGAAAGAAAAGTAATTTTAACGCTCTTTGCTTCCTAATAAAACCGTCAGCACTCAGCGGGAGTCGTTCAATAGAGTACAAACTTAGCCCAATGATAAACGCTGTCGTGATTAATTAATAGTTGTCGCTAACAAATTTTGTCTCCAGTCGACACTCGGCAGTGGGACAAAAAGAGTAATTTATGTTTGCCAGCCCTGTCTCCCCGGCAGGTCAGACAGACAAGCGGGCTTTACATGGCGCTACTAGTTTAGTCTGTTTCTTTATCTTTTACCGTCAAGGATTCAATTTAACTACAGGGCATCAAACAGATTGTCACACATAAAGTGAAAATTAATTTTAATTACCCTTTAAATATGCACTCACTTTAAATTAATAATGTTGTTAAAAATTACGGCTTCAAAAAAAACAACTTATAAATTGTTAAAATCAATAATTTAAACTTGTATTGAATGTAAATATTCTTGGGTGTTTTTGAAAAACGAAGATCTGCGGTGATATTTGCCTTTGATTTTGAAAAACATTTAGCTAATTTTAAACGAGAAGCATCAAGAGCCCTTGCTGAAAATTCTCTAGTGTTTTTTTTCTGATTCTGTCAACAGAAACACAGTTCATGGAGAAGTTGATTTATAAAAACTCAGAGACGCCTTGGAGTGGAACATTACCAAGACGTGTAAAGGCCCACTTTCCCCCCGCGGCAGGTTGAAAGAGTCAAGCCAAGTGATTGATGACGCCTGTTCCCGCCCACGCGTCTAACAACCGCCTACAACTGACAAACTATCGCATTGTTGCCCGAAGGAAATCATAAGATCATCGACTCCAAATTTATTACCTTGTTTGGTACATGCTTATAACGATCGTTTAGATAACCATCGTGATTTAGTTTAGAGATTAATAACGGAGATTGCGGCAGCGAAATCTAAAACTGAAAGTCGTCGTCGTAAATCAACTGTAACCATTTCTATGATCTTTGTAATAGGATACTGTCATGAAATCGTAAGACTCAAAATATAGAACACATGCAATAATACACTACCTTGAAGTACGCCAAAAATAGTAGTCATGGTAAAGGAAAGAAAAATTCAAAGATTAATCTATATTCAGTTCTAGCCATTTAAATACAAAGCTCGATAGAGCGATAAATTATGAATGGAACTTCGATCGGCTCGTGTTCGGCAACAAATACAATCTAACAATAGGCTTATAAATATGGGTTTCTGTAATTCTTTTATGCCCATTGTGTTTCGTGTCGTTCGCCTTCCGCTTGATTTCGTCTGCCTCATTTTTATAATCATTGTTGCCGAGAAATATATTAATTGTTGCCTCTATTGAAAACTCAGCCCTATTCAGTTCTATGGCAATAATTTATGCGTCTGAAACAAACGCGCCGCCGTCAGCGATAGACCACTCCGACTTCGTATCTTTAAATGCATCTGACACAGTTAATCCATATAAAGTTATTATTGCCTCGGCTTTCAACCGACTTAATTGGCCGCTACCGGCTGGTGTAAACTCACGTGTTACCGATAAAGTAACTTGAATAAATTTAGGCTTTAAACAAAGTATATGCCCACGCTCAGTGTGCAAGTCGTTGCAACTTTTTATCGTATTTACCTAAACGATAATTTCAGTGCGTCGTAAATATGGAACACAAAGGGCTTTTATGCGATCTTGATATTATTGTTCCACGGCGTCGTGTGTCTTCATGTTGAAATTTTAATTTGTCAGAAGATTTAAGCCGCTTTTAATCTCCTTAGCCAGGGTTCCGTCGGTGGGCCCGAATTAGTCCGGCGAGCCGTGTAGGCCATAGATTAAGTCGGATCTCGCTCTGAGTCTGTTGCCAACGTCTCAATAAGCTGCTCCACATTTTTACGGCCCCTATATCCGTTTCGCAGCGTAAATACACTTAATGACCGACATTTCGTGAACGCTTTTATTGTGAAGTTTTTATTATCGAGAAAATCATTTGTTTAGTCTACGTACGGTTATTGCGAGGCAAGTCAGTGCGTTTCGGGGTTTATTAGGGGTACTTTATTACCCCTTTATACAGCGCTTTTAGTGCAGTAACACTGAATGCGAGCTTTAAAACGTCGGAGCGGCCGGATGGTCGTAATTAAATTTGATTTTAATCAGCGAATATGATTACGCGTTCCGTTATTACCTGCCTTGCAATCTTGAAAGCGTTTTTATTTCGATGAAATTAACGACCAAATCTCGACTGCTGATCTGCAATTATTTTCTTATCACTTTAGATAATATACTGATTACAATTTCAAAACGAGACGCAATTGCATCATTAGATTGCTTCACCGCGTCTGATTGTAAATTCTAGGAGATTTTTTGCGTTCCAAATTAAATGCGCAAGTGGTTTCGACGCCGTAATCTTTCTTGGCTATAAAGCAGTGTCAGACCACTATAATAATTTTGAAACAGTCTATTAAGTGAATCTTTATGGTAATGGCGGAACAGAAGTCGCGGCTGCGAACGAACGGCCTGTTATTTTGATACATTATCATATTTAAACAATTCAGATGATAATAGACACGTCGGGCGAAACCCTTTGGTAATATAAATGGTTGTATTATTATTTATTTATGGGTTTCCTTCCTCCAGGCCGGGGGCGATGTAGCATATTTCATTGAGCGAAAAAATGCTTTCGAAGTCGTGAGTTTATACCGAGCCAGATCCGGTTTGAGTACCTGAAACGACTCGCTATAAGCTTGTTGTGGCAATAATAAAGATTTATGCGACATTCGGCGGTAGCGTGTTTTGTTCTCTGTTACGAGGCGATTCGCTTTCTGCAAGATCAATAGCGCTCTTTATTGTATGCGGTGAGTTATCGTCATCGCTTGTTCTTTCAGTTCCAACTATAAATTCTGTCTCTACTGCGTTCAATTTCTTATTATCGCCTTTTACATCTTCACTGGCTTTATCGCTGCGCTGTTTTTTCAGTTTTTTTACCGTACCTTTGGCATTTTGAAATTTCTCGTCATAATACTGCCTTACATTGAAGTTGATAACTGTAATTATTTTGCGATTAATCGCATGTCGTTCAACAGAGTTGTCAACAATGTCATTGTTCCCGCGTTCTCGCAAGGCGTCTTGAGAACAGCTTCGCGTGTAATTTTTTCAAGTAATCTCATTATTACGTCCCGAGTCGCAGCACGGTGATTAAGTGCTTGATTTATGGCATATGCAATTTGCATCAAAACCGCTGCTATAGCTTTTTGCGCGTAGTCGATGATTATCGTCCGTATCGTGTCGGGTTTAATGATAGTTATTTCATGACTCGCCGAGCCTGCTATCGGGGACGTTTCATTAAACTTCTTTATATACATTACTTCAACGAATGTGTCTGATTATGTTAATGCCTGCCGTACAAGGCGCTCGTTTAACATATCTTCTTCTACGGCCGTTAATGGATTGTTTGCCAACTCGGCGCGTGTTTTAATCTTTTTCTTGGCTTATATTTTAAGTTAATCAGTCATGTTTATGCATAAAGTAACGATCGCGTAATAAGCGGGTATTGTGGTCATTCTTTTGCGTGGGTAGGTAAACAACTTTGTTGCTGTATTTTGGCATTATTGCATTATTGACGTCTGATGGCGTCAGATACTTCCGCTTTTTGTTAAGGTTATTAAAATATGAATTCCTTTCTGATATTTGTATTGGCTTCAACCACATTTCAAAAAATAAACCAAGAAGTTAAAACCAGCTATTTTGAAGTTTCTAAATCCGTCAAATTATATCAAAGCGATGATGGTTCACCTCCTGGCATTGTTTAGGATAAACACATGTTCCATCTTGAGTCTCCATGTTGCCATGTCTAAGTGTGCGTGCGAATAGATAATATCGTACATAAAACTAAACGGCGCGCCGCGAAATTTATGAATCGGTCCAAGAGCTTGCCTTCCACACAAAAGTTGTTTATTACAGCTCCTCGTAGGGTTGTTAATATATTTTAGTTTTATTGCCTTACTACGAACATCATAATTTTCTTTCTTTATATTATTTAGAGCGAGATCGTTAATGACTCGATATATCATGTTAAAAAATTCTCCCGTTGCGTGTGTTGATAATATAGCTGCTATTAATGTTGTATGGTTTATTATCGGATTAGGAGCATTGCTTGGAGCTCTTTGTCTTGATTGTGTCATGGTTGCTGTTTATAAGTCTTTTTGTGAGATGGTCTGACATTTTATTATAAATTAATAAAAACGTTTATGATAATGAATAAGGGTTGTATTCACATTGAAATTTTGTTTAAAACTTTAAAAATTTGGCGTAATCTCCTTCAGTCTATGCGATGTAAGGAAGAACCCAGTATTAAGATATCAAATTGTCAAAACTTGATATTAAAAGTCAATTTCGGAGGGAGTATTACATTATTTAACTGTAATTGTGTGATTTTCAGAGCAACTGCAGTTCAGTATTCAATTCTGTGAAGATTTATCAACGGGATATTAAATTATACTAGAAAATAGTAGGTAAAGTTACAAAAAACATAATGAATGTTTGTGAAAATGAAAAGGACCCATGAAATCATAAGCATCACATTCCAACCTATCAGAATACGAGTATGTGACACTTAATAACTTCCTTCTTTACAAAAAAAAAGAATTTTTCGTTTTATCAAATTCAGACGATTCATTGGGGCATAAACTTCTTGACTTTTTATAACTGTTTAAACTTTTATTGTTAAGTATTTAATTATAGTCAGCCGTTTTCAAGATTTG
Organism: Udea ferrugalis; assembly: GCA_950022985.1. Taxonomy (NCBI): domain Eukaryota; kingdom Metazoa; phylum Arthropoda; class Insecta; order Lepidoptera; family Crambidae; genus Udea; species Udea ferrugalis. The sequence continues at coordinate 17,842,958 of OX465522.1, forward strand.
TTCACGGTCGCACTAAACCCACGCTCGATTAAAAAAGTTCTAACAAGATCGTGACTCTAAAGTTGATTATGACGAATGATACATAAGTTATTTTGACCAATAAATAGTCGATCAATCAACAGTAAACAATATTAACGATATCTGTCTTAGGTTAAGCTTGAAATCAATCATTAGGAATCAAAGTCGTGTTACTAACGGATTAATTGATAAGTCAGAGTGAGCCTGATAAATTAGACATACACATTCTGATATGAAGTGTGGAATTCTGATTGCGACTTCAGGAAGTAACCTTATCCGCACTGGCCTTAATGAAAACACAGCGCAACATTTTTGTAGTGGTGACTGTTGAAAGATTTCTTGAATGGTGACTTCGCACGCAGCGTGGTCTTTCCACGCTGGTGGAACTATGACCTGGAAGCGGGAAACCGCGGGAACACGGGAAACCGCAGGATACATACTACCCGAAACTGCTCACTATCTCGTTCATTGGAGGTCTATTTTGTATCTGGACACAAAGGATAATAATTTTGATGATGATGATGATAAGGTAATTATCATCATCATCATCAAAACTTTTGTCCTTAAAGGGTACTCTTTGAGATTTAATTACAGAGAGAGGGAGAGATTAAGGTGCAGTCTACGAAACCTTTTTTTTGTGATAGATAGTGATGTGTATATTGTCAGATTGTTTATGACAACGATGAACTTAATCTTTTAAATCGAACTAAGTCAAATATAAAATTGATGAAATTGATTATTAATCAATTTCAGGCTTTGATACCCTCAGAAGACCACGAGATATTTATTTCTCAAAAAGGTTTACTTTTTTATCTAAAGATATTCTTATTTTGGCATAAGTAACATTTTGGTTTTAAAAATACCTGGATTAATCTGTTTTTTGACATCTGTTAATACCTTTTAATAATTATGGCTTATTTAGCAATCCTCAACGCTACCAGCTTAGTAGGTTATCTTTTTGATAGATGGATGTTTACAAAATATTAAATTAATTAAGTAGGTTGTCTAATCTATAAAAATATTCATATCGTTATTTATGGTAATACGGCCTTCTAATCCCAATTCAAGAATATGAAGGTAGTAATAAAGTTGCACATTAATTTTAGATAGGATATTAATCGCTTAAGAGACGTTTATAAATGACTCTTGTATTATTGATTAATCAAGATTGCGAATAAAAATTCACATAATGTGCTGTAAATAAAAATCCTAATTTAGAAATTATGTTTCTAGTTTGACTGCGACTTCATCCACGTCAGTTGATACTTTAACCCAAAAATTAAAGTCCATTAATAAAACACTTTTTACTGCTAAATAGTCTACCTCCCCTTTATTCAATTATTTTATAGATATCATGGGTTTACTGAATAATAATTTTACAAAATAAATAAAACAAAATTGCATTTTTAACGTTGTTAATTGTTATTTGTTAGTTCTTATCAAACATAACGTCTTCATATTAAATCGAAAAATAATATAATCTGAAAGAAAACAATTTATCATCTAATAAATGAACCTTGATTCCTTTCTTTCCCCTATCATTCGACCCCATAAACTCCAAATTTACAGCAGCTTTAAACAGCTGAATTTTATAAACAATATTTAATAAACCGAAGTCAACCCTACCTCCGCCGTAGGGCATTAATACAACATGAAATATGGCACACTAAAGACTATATAACGTAAAATTTACAATTCATAAAACAGAATGATATATGCGGTGGTAGATTGCAGTTGCGTTCACGCTTGGCTCTTTTGTTGAAACGTCTGGCATCGGCGGGTTTGTAGTGTAGAAAGAGTTGTAAACTTTGATGTTTACTGTGACAGCTTGGAAGAATCGAGGGTTAAAACGATGACTTAAATTGAATTAGCACCAGAATAATGTATTGCTAGGACTGAATCTCTGACAGTTGAACTCAGAGATGGAAAACATAAAAGCAATGAAAAAACAAAAGTAAGCAGTATATTAAAAGGAATTGGTTTTGCATAATCTTCCGATTACTACGCACCACAGCAAAACTATTGTCGCTTCTAGCGATAAAGCCACCTTAGTTGTACATCCCAAATCTTTGTGAAAATGTTATGTATTTTTTTGAAATAAAATATATCTTATTTTAATTGTGACTGTATTAACTGCTTTAGTCTACTAAATGAGTATTCCTGCATTCAAATTAACTATCTATACACAGGTATACTTATACTGTAATGTAACTCAAATAGGTTTTTCAGTTTCAATGTTGAAATCTACAACATGCATGCAATCAAAGTTTGAAGTTTGAAGTTGATCAACATCGTAACACATTACACCGTTTTCAAATTCAACTGTCAACTTAGCAAGTTCCAAAATGTGACCAGTTTGCCTGTCGCAAAACAAACAATGAAATACAGAAAGCACCACACGCATATCAATTTAATTATAATAGCCTATTCTCGACTTGTCTCGGACAATGCAGGCAGATCGCTTGTGATAAACAAAAAATGAAATAATGAAAACGAGAGTGTGACAGATGCGAAACGATGGATGAATGTACAGACAGACAGGCGGACAAACATGTTGGAACTACAACACCGAAAAGAGACGCATGTTGCAAATAAGGCTTATCCAAACTGCAGGTGTTAGTACCAACTCAATATGAAAATAAGTGGACGATGCTTTCTGAGTTCATTTAATTCATGCATACATAGCTTCATTTAGTCATCAACACATTTTCGTGACACGTCGATTTTGGATATTTATTTAGGACTTATAAATGTATATTAAAAACCATGTCAATGTACTAACTCTAGCCCCTACACCACTATTTCTTGTTCTGTTATTTTATTCAAAACCAAGTCAAAAAGTTGATGAATTTTCTTGAAACCTTAACCAAGTCGTCTAATTATGTGTTTACTTGCTTTTACCATTACAGTTTCTTCAGAATTTATTTTTCAATTTTTTTCAGGTAATTTGGTGTCCAGTGTCTTTCTCTACTTTTATTCATAAACCTAGTTAGCTGTTTTTCGTTTTCATAATTCTCATTTGATCATGCAAGACAACTTTGTAATAGATTTGCCAATCAAATTTGTTTTACTGTCGGTGCTGGCACCTATTTTAAATGTTTTAAGTTGTCTTTGCTACAAGGTGAGGCATGTCAGCACGTAGGCCATTATGATGTTAGTGCTTCAAACGTGTCTGAAAGGCAAATGTTGACAGCTAAGGCCAACCTTGACCTCGGCGGAACAAAAATACGTTTGTGATTTTTGAGTTGAATGTTTTGAACATACGTGCTAAATAGATAGCTATTTGTGATTTGATGCTAATCATGTTGTACGTTAAGACATAAGACCGGATATGTATTTGCTGCACAAACAAACGTATTCATCAGGTAATTATAGCAAAGTAGACACATAATTGAGGTGCGATTAAGGAGTTATTGGTGTTATCTTGATGATTAACTTATCATTGTTAACGGCCTTTGAAAAAAAGCTTCAGCCTTAGCTCGAGCACAAAACTGACCTGGGAAACGATTCGGCTATGTATATGAGAGTGTTTTAATTTTTGTTTAACGTTTTGTTTTCAAGTATGTTATTTTTGTTGCAATTCTTATTTCCATTCGACACACTGGTTGAAATTTTTTTATGTGTATTTTCAAACTGTTTTTGAACAAGGAGCAGTGCAAATGCATAGTACCTAAGATACGCCACCTTGTATTTAAGTTTTTTTTTATAGGAAATCATTCTCAACCCTGACCTTGATTTTTCAGGGAGACTAAACTTGTTCTAGTGTGTTAATTCGATTATGTTGTAAAAAGTTCAGGATGTTGTTAATAAAAAGTATGTGTAATTATAATTTCTAAAAAGGTTTTTGAGCTCTTACTCCATTTCTTTATAGAAGATTCTTTATTCTTATTACTTATTCTTTAGAGAAGTATAGAAAATATAGACTATTAAAATAGTGTCTAACTGGGTAAAGGCTTCTGTTATTGAAATTAAGGCAATAGGCCAAGGACAATTAAGGCCGAAATTTGAGTGAATAACATAATATATTTTTTCTAAATTAGCACTTACTATAGCGATGTTTTCTGTAATTCAGCTTTCACAACACTGTAGTTTATTTTAATACAGGCAAATACATTTTATTGCAAGACTATTTGCCTCAACGGGTAGATACCCGTTGAGGCAAAAAGTGCAGATGCACTTTAGTTACCGAATAACGGCAGTAGTAAGACAGTAGCTGTTACTCGGTACTGTAACACGGCGGTGTTACAGTACCGAGTAACAGCAAAATACACTAACACAATTCCATTACAAATACCAAATCCTAGAGTACGTTAATCCTAAGCATCAAGGGAACTCAAATAGTCCGTCGTCCGGAAACACCAATTTAATAAACTTCATCCCTCACAAACAACAATAAATAAAAAGATTGCACACCCCTGCTATCGGTACATCGGCTGCGGGGGGCGGGGGTGGGTGCTCGGAAGTAATAAATCAGGTGGTAACGTCGACGCGGCACGCCATCACTCATACCGGCTGACAAGCAGCGCCCGGTCACGTGATACTGGAACTAGGGCTGCCGAAATACTAGGTTATGCTGGTGAAGTCATAAATACTGATTATGTTTTGTGGAACTTTATCTCTGTAACTGGAACTGGCAACAGCAGCGGAGTCTTTTTTTACTGGACGTAGTAAGTACTCCGTAAGTTGGTGAAACAGACTAATGTTGTGCGTAGCCGTTGCAGCTGTTATTTTAAACCTGATGTATGGTTCAGAAGACACGTTAAGCAGTTGGTCCCGGTTGACGTCGCTAGATGTCAGTCGTCAAGCCTAGTCAAAGACCTTAGGGCGGCTTGATAACATCTGGAATTAAGGTTGCTCACTAACTTTACACCCATCCAACAATCCGCACTGAGCCAGCGTGTTGGAGTATGGCTTGTTCAACCTCATAGTTGAGGTGAGGCATGAGCCCAGCAGTGGGACGTATGCCAGCTTGTGTAGTCATCTGCCATAACAAATAACTTCTAGAAGGCCGAAGCAGTGTATGCGTTAGTTCACTAGATCATTCTGGTCAACAACCGTTGGACCTACCCACGTCGTCTGGCTGAATACACTTCTGTCTTTTTGACTGCCAACAGAATTTTCAGGAGATTTCTCTTCACCTTCATTGATGAATGTATATATTTTGCGATGAAAGCTTGGCTAAAATAATGATGAATAAAATATCATAAATTAGGACTAGGAACCACGGATGCTACCTTAGATCAAACGCATTTCAAACAGACGTAGTAAACTGAATTAAGTGTCGTGTCATGTATTCCGTAAAAACAGGTTATGGAACCCAAATAATGATCACGGGATTATTATCAATAGTAACGGTAAGAGGACACAACCTACGACCCGAATCAACTGACTGTCTCATTGGCACACCTTCAGCACCAAAAAAATAATAAAGCAAGCCAAATCATTAGGAATTTATCAATATTTGGCATTGCAAACCGTTCAGTAGTTAGTCAGTACTAAGATAGCTAACCATAACAATATGCTTGTCTCAAGTCAAGTAGATTAACTAACGCCTGAAAATGACTGAAAAAACAACTTTTTGTCCTTCTTAGTGTATGCCATCTTTTCAGTTCTTTTCATCACGTCCACTTATTTTGGCTGGTATGGGTACCGTTGAAGATCGATTGCGCTAGAATCAGTTAAACAACAAGACGTATCGCTCACGTGAATGCTTGGGATTATAAGCTATAGGTACGCCGTAACATCATGCATTTAAATAGTACCCAATGGTTTTGATGTGCCACCATCATCAGCAGCTGTAACACGCGGTCTCTTTTACTGTTGACATGTCCAATTTGTCGATTGCTGGGGTTTGTTCAGTCCCCATTCTCTCCCGTATGGTTGAACGACTTTTTTGCAAGAAAAAACCCTTTTTAAGCATCATTTAGTTGTAAGACACTTACACTTACCTACCGCATTTGGTGTGTACGAGTAGCATACATCCACAATTCAAAGCGATCACCGCGTTGCTAACCCATTCACTTCTAACATCTCCAAAGATTTTGACATAAACAAATTAGACACGTTTAATGTCAACCTGTCGTTTGCCATTAACCCTATTGACTTTTACAAAATCTGAAAAAAAAATGCAATTCATGACAAAAACTCTGACGTTTCATTGTCAAAACGTTAAGCCTGCTATTGTTCTTGCCGTTATTCCGACCTGCCACCTGTCTGTTGATGTTCAAACATTCTCGACAGTTGAAATCTGACGTACGTCCGTGAGAATTACAAACAATAGATTGGTGACCTCTTTGGTGCAGTGGCACAATGTACCCACTCTGCGAAACTTTTTGAGTACGCTTAAGTTCGGTCTGAATCCCTGTTCTTATTGCAGGACAACCAATGATATTTTACAAAAAAAACAATTTCAATTCTTAATTGCATACCAAGTGTAACATGAAGGTGTAAAATATCTGGAAAAAAGTGGTCGGTCGAAAAAGATCCCCGGCTTACGTACCTATAAACCTATGTGTTTATAGTTTAAGGTCACATGTAATGCTATTATATAAATAAATAATAAATAAAAACGGTCATATCGATAGTTCCCATTACCCGACGCAACGGGTGTTACTTTACAACTGTCGCCTGTCATCCCTTTTCACCTAAAAGTAGGAGTAGGTACTAATAAGTCTAAATCATGTTTGGTTGAAAATATTCTGAACGCTATGTCCTCATTTCCGTCAAAACATGCACGTCTCAAATGACCTTTCACATTTTCCAATGTGAGTATGAAATGAAATAGAATATTTTTCCTCAACCAAAATATTACCAAATTATTTTTCTTTTGTATTCACTAAAGCATCTTTGAATGACAAGAATGATTTGTAGTTGTACTACACTTGTAGAACTTATTTATTACATCACGCAAAAATACTTTGAAGTCAGTTCATAGACAGAATATCATGATATACACATACTACATGTCACTCTAGTAAAGGTCTATGCTCGCGATCTACCTGACTGACAAACTTTGCAAAGAGAATTTTACTATCCAGCAGAAGACGAACCGACGGGCAGTGAAGTGAACAGGTTCTTGAATTGAGACCAAACCGAGTGTTGGATGCCGGTCTGGCAATCAGATAGATGACTTGAAGAGAGTGAGATGGCAAAAGCAGGTCTTTTGGCTCACCCTGGGTGAGTCTAGAATCGCTAGTGGACTGCAATGGATGTATAATAATGATGGCATACAAGATAAAATAGGAAACAACAAAACATGTTCCTGCACACGTATATTGTTCTGTGTGGCGGTCGATCCCGCGACTTCTGGTGTACTGCATAACCATTACACCGAGTAGGTCCTAGAAAACCTATTAGAATGAGATGAGATAGAATAAACATCGGAAAGGTTTTGCGCTACTTCATTTCCACGTTGTACGTGCATGTCAGTTCAATCTGAATTTACTGAAAAAGAGTTAGGGCAATACACGTACAAAAATTATAAGCCATCATCAGTATTATTATTAAGTTATTAACACCAATCCCGAAGTCTCTCACCCTCCTTAATTATTTACAGTCACTCCCCTAAAGTTGGTCAAGACACGTCAGGGTGATGGTTTATTAAAAATTAAAATTGGAATATTAAAAAGTCTAGCTGAATAAAAAATGTGAAGAGATGAAAACATAAAACTCGTAAAATAGTCAGAAGAACATTCTATAGTAGTAAGAAATTAAAATGATAATTTCATTTTCCATGGCGCGTCCTGTCGTAAGATATATTTTAAAGACGGATTCTTCAGTAATTGTTTGGAACCAAACAAACGAAACAAATAATTCAGATATTTTTTAAATTACAGTCGTTTCTGATCCCTCTATTTTGCAGCACTAACTTTATCGTATAATGCATATGACTGTGAGTAAAGATAAATGAAAGCTTTAAGCTTATTTTTTTTTACCACACAAAAATTACAAAAAAGGACGATAAGCTGTTGCTTGTTAAATGCCTTAAAATAAACATATGTTCTAAATTGCAGCTTCCTAGATGTATTAGTTTTTGCTTTGCGTTAAAAGGATCCACCTAAGAACAAAAAAGTTCATAAGACAAGATTGGGACAGGGAGCTATAGCATGGAGTTCTTCAAGAGGGGTTTGAAGGGGTTCTTGCAGGGTCGGCAACGCACGAGTAATGCCTGCCTGGTGTTGCGTGTGTCCATAGGCTGTGGTAGCTGCTCACCATCAGGCAGCCCGCATGCTTGTTTGCCACCGTCGTAGTATAAAGGGAGCTACGAGTAGACAAATAAATAATATTCTTTATTGCTCCAAAAAAAACCTACAGTTAAGTACACTACAGGTACTATGATCTGAACTACAGAACCCTATACTGTGTGTGTTTTAACCCTCACATCATAGAAAAAACAAATAAAAATAAAACAACACGAGGCATATTAACACCGCCATACAGGGTTATTAGCGCTGATCGGGCCGCGCCCCGTTCACATAAATAATTTACACTCGTTCCCGCGGATCGCGTGACGCGGCGTGTCACCATGACAGCCGCTGTCACTTCGCATCGCGCCATCGGTAGGGTTGCGAGAATTCATTTTGATGTTTTGATAAGTTGACTGAAAATATACAATTTTGGCTCATCAGCCTATTTATATTTACTAACCTGGTCAGTTTAGTCAATATCTACCTCTGAAATGAATGATGTTATTGACACTGTTTTGACTGATCAATAGAGTCTTAATATTTTCTTAGTGGTCATCACTTCCAAGAAATAGTAATTAGGCTCTTGGCATCTATACCACAAAAAATTGTAGCGCTCTGTAGCGCTATTTTCTCTCATCTACCGAGATTAGAACAATACAGGCGAAGCACATACTGACAGGTATTTTAATTACTTCAGCAGTTATTTAATTACTTGCAGCAGCTTTAGCAGGAAGCCGATTGATATAATAATAACGACTACGACTACAAAATTGAAAGTGCACTTTCATTGAGCGAATCCAAACTAAACGTGGTAAGAGGCGAGACTACTGATTGCTTGGGTTTCTTATCGCCTTTCCAATAACTGCGGAGTTAGTCGTTAACTGATCAATGTTAGTAAACATAGTAGGTGTTCCAGCCAGATTTAATCTCAAGACCACACGGGATCTGGGCCAGAGTTTTTACTAGGCTTACAATGAATCGAAAGAAGGATACCCATTTAAATAGAGGAAGGAACGTGACATGTAACAAGGTCACGTGCGTGCTGTTAGGTCTGACTTTTGACAACTTCCGACAATGGTTGATAAAACATATGAAAAATTAATGTTTTCTTATATTTACGCGAACATTACACATCGAAATAAAACAACTGTACGGATTCTACTCGCGGACTTATATTTTCTTTCATTTTCTAACCCGACGTTTGGACTACTTTACAGCAGCCGTGAAAAATTCCTTAGTCTAGACAAATTACTGCAGAGCTTGATGATGAGTGCACTTAATTCAGTTTGAATGTACTACCAAGTTTTCGAGTAGCAAGTCTTTGACATGCCACACGGTCATGAGGCAATGTCCAACAAGCAAATTCCTACATTGTCGATAAAACATTATCTCGTTGTTCACCCCTCGTCTCCATCAGACCACGCGTGACAAGTCACGTTGACACACGCTTCGAGCCGTTGGGAACCAAAAATTGCCTTGTTAGCTCACCGGGGGATTGCTTCTGACAGCTCGCGTCGTGTCGGATCGGTGCAAACTCATTTTGTATTACAATTGTTGAGCCAATTATTTGTTTTTGCAAGAGTTAAGAATGGGCTTTGGGGTTATTTGGCAAAATTGGCTTTTAAATCACCATTTTGGACTAAATATGGAAAGACGTCATTACACAACAGAAAATAGTCAATAATATTTCGTAAGGCTAAGCTATAAGAACTTTAGTGTGATGTTAAGCCTGCCTTGCGAATAACAAGAATTTGAAATTATACAATATACCTGTTCTAGAATAGGAATTACAATTTATTGACTGTGTAAAACATTTTAAAAGTTATGAAATACACAAATTGTCATCCAAGGTAATTAAAATGTCTTTTTCGTTTGAACTGACAGATTCAGATTATTTGTGACAATGACTATAAGGCCATAATTTGAAAATTGGTAATGCAAAGTTCGCCCTTGGAAAAAGAAAATATAAAAAGATTCAAAAAGAAAACACACGACATGCAAATCTAGCCGTCCCTCACACTCGAGCGCGCGTAACTATGGCCGTCTGTCAACTTATCGCATGTCACACTGACAGTGACACCGCTCGTGACAGCTCGCCTGACAGATTGCGGCCGCTCGGATTATGTCACATTACATCGCCCTCTGGCGAGTGCGGCGTCTAATAATCGAGTTAATAAAAGTGCTTAATGCGCTCGGTGACTGTCGGTGTTATGACACGATAGTGGGCGACGGGTGCATGTTTTGCGCGGGTATCACAGTTCAGTAGTTAATATGGCTGAGTAGGTATTCACCGTTAGGATTAAGGTTCGATGACGTTAGTGTTATATTGTGTGAAACTCTACAGCCACTTGACTGACTTAACTTGCAACAGATTAACGAACAGCAAATAAGGTCACCTGTTAATCCTGTTATAGACTACCTATATAAGAGGGCTCGAGGTCATCCAACGAGCTATGTTGAGGGCTATGCTGGGTGGTTCGCTACGAGATCAAATCAGAAATTAAAATTCGTAGAAGCACTAAAGTCACCCACGTCTAGCGGATGAGCAGGTTGAAGTGGCAGTGGGTGGGCTGCAAGAAGACCTGGCGGTCGTTGGGGCAAAAATGTTCCTGGGGCGTTGCGTAGGACTCCAAGGCAAGGGATGAACTCATAAAAATCGCAGGGTTTCGGTGGACGTCTACAACCGGCCGCCCTAGAAATCTATGGGGAAGGCCTAATATTCAGCAGTGGACGTCATATGGCTGTTGATGATGATGATGAAGAACAGAAAAAGCATTAATGACCTTTACGAATAATGGTATATTGAGTCGAACTTGGAATGGCAACAACGTTCTCAACCAAAAAGCAAAATGTTTCGTTGCATGTGCAACAATTAACTACTTAGGCTGAACTAAAAATACTTTAATTAACGTTTCTAATTGTATAATTGTATCGGTAACATTCATTTCTTCAGTAAATACTGCAAATTTTATTAGCTCTAATTCCACACATTTCCATCTTTATTATTTCTCAGAAATGAATAGAAAGAAACTGTAACAGTGCATTACTTAGCGATGCGAAAAAACAAAGTAAGCCATAGAAAGTATGCAGAGAACAAAATGTAATTATGCGCATTATAAATTGTTTTTTATTTTAACCTTCAAACTCATAAGTGGGGGTCCATTGGACCCTATTATTATATTTTTTTTACATTATTCCACACAGCGCCATCTAGCCCCAAGATGAGCTAATTAAATACACAGTCAAATCCTTTTTCTTTTGTAAATATACATAATATACATAGAAAACACCCAGACCAATATTATACAAACAGATATGTTCATGCACACACATGTTTACACTGTGCGGGGATCGATCCCGCGACCTTTGGTGTAGTAGCCGATTTCTAAAAAATTAAACTAAATCGGTCGTCAATGCTCATTAAGTAGTTATTTAGGTTCTTGTTATAAGCGTGAAAATAGTAATATGACTGTTGTTCAAAGATAATTTTTGGCAGAATTGTTTAGTCACAGTTGAAGTATAGTTTTGATTACCATTTTTCTACACGAAACCAAAAATATTTCCGTGCTCTACTTACTAGTTATTTGTGCAAAATTTCAACCAGACATTGAAACGTCATGGGAAAGGTGAGGTGTGTGATGTTCATTATATTATTCAATTAAAAGAGGATAACTTCTGTGCCGTGACAAGACAAAAGAAGAATCTTGATTAACCAAACTTAGAGTAAACAATCAAGTTTACATTTGTTACAGCTTCATGTAAGTGTTTACCGTTCTGAGTAACATTCAAATGAAGAATTTATAATAATTCAAGATAAGGCTGATTGCAAGCATACGATGCATTTCTTACCCACTAGGTCGTTCAGACCAGTATCGACAACTCAAGGGTTACTATAACAGTATCGCTGTAAAGGTAGCGCCCGCCATGTAAGCACCTACAATTAGAACGGATAGCAATTACGTTCACACGTATAAGACATGAAGGGACAAAAAAGTTAGTCGAGCGGACATATACGTTCAAGCATGCACATAATTTTGAGTCTTACCGTGTTGAGCTATGACGCAAAATGGACCTTTCCGGCTGTCTGTTCAAAAGGTCGTAGCACAAAAACTATAAAGAGACACGATAAAAATCTCACGGAGTTTCCAGTTTCACGGATTACGCTGTCATTTAGGCAAAGTGAAATCCTCAAAACGCGTCTAGTGTTCCGCACTTAAAAAGGCAAAGCAAAACCAATGCTAACCTACCTTTGCCCTGCAATGGGAAATTACAGACTCCTTATAATAATAATAATAAAACCAATGCTATGCACTGTTCTCATTCTCGGCAAATCCGAGAAAAATCGTTTTAGTAAAATGAACGATAAATGTGGCGAACTCTTATAATCTGAACTTAGAATGTCAATTTAGCGTCGGCTTGTCATCCTCCTACTCTCAGTTCACTTTTTTCTTTCACCTGTTTGCAATGGAAAGATGACCTGGGAAATGAACTCCATTTCTACTCCTCATTTTGAGTCCTGGGGTGGCTCTTTGTAACCTGTCCATGGGATTATTTTTTCTTTATTCTACATTTATGTTTTTTAATCAATAAAAGCGTCACTTGGCGGCTATATTGCACTTGAAGCATGAAGTTCTTCGAGAGTAGTTCAAGGGTATTTCGCCAGGAGTGACAACACGTTTGTTACATAGCCAGTAAATTTTTCAAAAAATCTAAAAATGGTCTGCTTGTCAGTTAATCACTAACACAGGTTTGAATGAGGAACTAAGCAAAAAATTGTGCAAACGACTACAGAAAGCACAGCCTGCACAGCTATCGCTCGTACCCGTTTTTAAATTATATCACGGACCTTCAAAAAGGGGAACCAAGTACGAAAGCTGCAGCGCGGTGGTGCCGCCATGCTTTACGGTTTTGACAACGCGCTTGACAGCCCGCTTGACAGCTCGCTTGACGGGTAGTCTCACAGCCGCCGCCTCTCCGGATTACACGGGTTGATGGTTTCATTTGTGTTTAGTTCTCAAGTAGATTATGATCGGTATAGATTATAATGAGGTGGTATTAAATATGATATACTCAAATAAGAGTAGTTGTGGGTTTGGAAACAGAAAAGTTGACTATCAGGAAGATCATTAATGGAGGGTGGATACGTTAGGTAGACTGATTTCTTGGGAGAAAAAGTAGCAAAATTACGAAGGCAACATAACCAATGAAAACTTAGGAAAACCTTATATTATAGAATAGAAAGTCTTATAAAAAAAACACAAACAACAGCCGTTATACGTCTTACTGTCGGGCCCAGGCCTGACCTCAACTATGAGCTTAAAAAGCCTTAGGAAGTTAAGCCTTGTCAAGGCCTTTGATTGTTATCAAGCTGCCCTATAGCCTTGACTAGTCTTAACGAATATCATGCCTGATTTATGAGGCTTGATTATTTTGCCAGTTCAGTGATCAGAAAACATGATGAGATCCGAAGGAGAACTAAGACAACCGACATCGCTCGAAGGATTGCATCGTTGAAGTGGCAGTGGGCGGGACACATAGCGAGGAGAACCGATGGCCGTTGGGGCGGAAAGGTTCTCGAATGGCGACCGCGTACCGGACGACGTTCCGTGGGCAGGCCCTCCACAAGGTGGACCGACGATCTGGTCTAGTCAAGGTCGCGGGAAGCCGCTAGATGCGGACAGCGCAGGGCCGATCGTTGTAGAGATCCTTGGGGGGGCTTATGCCCAGCAGTGGGCGTCGTTCAGCTGACATGTTGAAATTGACAATGATGAGAATGATGACAACAAATACACTTAAATATTTGTATTTTATTTTTATTCTGTGTTTTTCTTTTCTTTTTGTACACTACTGTCTTAAATTGTCAAACTTTTTGTATCGTATCCTGTCACCATGGTCTGCTGGAAGAAATCTCTTATTAGAGATAAGCTCACCTGTACTTTCTGTGTTCTCATTATTCTCAATGTAACTATATTTTTGTGTACGAACTAATAAATAAATAATAAATAAATAAATACAGTGGGACACACTTCAACCACAATAAATGAGTTGAAATATGATGTTGAAATATTCACTGTATTTTTTTTAAATAACAAAAACAGTTTAATTGACCTCAGGCATCTGTATGGTTATAAAATTCGTTAAATATCTTTAGCTCTTTATACACGTCTCACTTGAAGATATGCACCAGACAGACAATTTATTTACTTAATTACATATTCAAAATGTGATTACAAATTGACACCTGTTATGAAGGTAGACAGACAGTGTCTGAAAATAAACTAGCAAAACAAATGATTCAGCAATTTTGCTGTGACATTTTGTTTTTTTTCAGTTGGCTTCAGTTTGTTCGAAATGTATAGTAATTGTATTTAGTAGAGCGGCTCATGAATACTGCCTACTCTATTTTGTAACGCACTCAAGCAGAACTTCATTTATTCGAAATCTTATACAATGCGCACAAAAACAGTTTCGTTGTCAAAAAGAGCGAAGTCAATCTCTAACTAGCATTTTGTAAAACGTTATTCCTTTAGTGTGGTAAATTTTAATTTGTGCTTTATTGACCTTTTTGCTCAGTTATGAAACTTATGAGTCATGATGACTACATTATTCAAATACCGTTCGTATCATAAACACTTTCAGATAGAAAAGAACGAAAAAAACAGAATAGTCGATTCTGTTTTTTTTAAGTCAAAGTATATTTTGTTGTTCCACTCGAACTTGAACGTCTGGGTTATGTTAGTAAAAACAGCACATTATTTCTACATCACTAGAAGTTTCTTAATTGCTAACTTCTTTAGCAACACATAGCAAAAGCCATAAATTCAGTCAACAAATAAAACAAAACTCTAATGGTCCCTAATTAATATAGTATTCCACGCCCAACGTCTAAAAGAACAAATAGCATTACATTACTATGATTAATTAGTACATAGTGTAGCGTATCTAATTAAAAGGCACAAATGAGGCTATTAAGAATTTGTCTCGACGTGCGATTTGCAACTGTTGTGCGATTGAGTGACAATAGTCTTGTAAATGCAAGTGTTGGCTACGTATCAGTTGCATCAGCACTCGTTTTATAATTAAATTATTAAATACGAGCGGCCGCTCGCAACTTCAACCGTGTGGAGTTAGGTTAAAAAAAAGTGAAATTTCTTTATAAATTGTAGCCTATGTGCTATTCAGATGTATAAGCTCTATTATTGTAAAGTTTCATTAAAATCCATCCAGCAGTTTTTACGTGAAGGAACAACACGGCACATTCACATATACAAAGTTTCGCATTTATAAATTAATAAGATACAGATTCTGCCAGAATCTCAAGGCAACTTTTATTCTATGTGGTACGTCCTATTGTTCAATATTCATCATTATTAGAAGAAGTATTGAGAACACTCTCCTTTTTGGTTTATAAAACTACCCTCTTTCTGACTGACAATGAGTCAGTTTTTTTAGAGCCTAATTCATTGTTGTTCTTTTGTTCTATTGGTTCAATGATCAATAAATAAAAAAGAAATATTGGTAAAGAAATCACTAGTATTTTAATATTTTAGTTACTCATCAACCCAGTTAATATTATTTATTGCTACTCAATTTAATCAGTAACCTAAGCTCCGCTAACAAAAAATGATGAATTTTCATTGGTCAAATACCAACTAATAAAAAATAAAAACCAAATATCTCTTCAGTATTGATCGTCGCATTACTATTCTTGGATATGCCAAAGTGATTATCTCATTAAATATTACTTTCACCTTAATTAATTTATCTGTAGTGCCAACAACTCATTAGTTTGCATTTCATTAAAAGCAGTTTGGTTTGAAAGTTGATTTATTGATCTTTGCAATACATTCGTCTTTGTCAAACGTGCGCCAATATTTCATTGCTAAGATTTATATGTGTCCATAAATCTGATCTAATGTTGTATAAATTATACTTGATTCGTAAGAGGTGAGTGGAAGACGGAAATTAATATTATCTAATTGGCCAATTTCGAAATATAAAAGTTAGAAAGGAAATCGCCGACATTCATTAAAGATGGTAATGTAAGAAAATAATATTAAAAAGAAACATTAAAATCGGTTCACTCAGTCGCAAGCTTTAAAAAAACTTTCAAACTGACTTTTTAGGGAGTTGGTTGAAAAACCATCCACTCTTACCACCCCCTCCTGGTCGAATTAGACCAAACCATATTATCTCAATGAAAATAACAAGGAATGCAGAATATATTATAGTGAATAATTTTCTGCGCCATACACAGGTGCACTCTACCCCACCCCACCTTTCTATGACTACGATGGGCTGAGAGTCATAAAACATACATACATTTATACCATCACGCCTCTTTCGTAACAGGGTAGGCAGACACTACTTCTTTCCACTTGCTACGATCCTGACACACACCTTGCGCCTCCTCTACTTTCATGAGTCCTTTCATACATGCTCGTCGGTTAAAGGTACTCCTGTTCTGACTCTTGCTGAGAACATCTTGAATTTGTCCAAGAAACGTTCCTTTAGGCCTTACCCTTCCAACAGTTCCATTCACTCAATAGAAAATTATATAACTTGATCCATCAGCAAGAGGTTGAGGCAAATTTCACATCATTACAATTTGTCTTTTCTAATTCATATTTCTTATTTAAAGCGGCAAGAGTTACTGACTGCGCATGTTGTCAAGAATACCAATCAAACTTATTGCTCAAACAAAATTCTTACTCGTATAACGAATAGTTACTCTACAAAAACAGAAGCATTAAACTAAATTAATCTAGAACTCACTAGAAAGATAAACAACACGAAAGCGAAACATTCTGTTGTAGCAATAAAATAATTCCTAACATTGAAAATAAAACTCTAAGTCGTAAACAAAATGAATTTTATATTTCAGTCGTAATAATATCTCCTGTTTAACTTAGCGAAATGTTAGAACAAATACTGCTATGTAAATTTATTCTAGACAATCCTATAAACATTAGTTTTCTACTAAACAGTTGTCAAGGCCCACGCAGCCCTCTACAAATAGAAGTTACGACCAGTACCATTACTCCGGAGATTGCAACTGCGATTATCGATAAAATCGCTTTCAGTATTGCATTGTAACTAATGATATCCCTTAACATTGCTTTTTTTACTGGATTGTGGCAGTGCAAAAGGATAGAATGAGGGTTTTATCAAGAACGAATAGAGGCGCACTCATCAACCTTTACAAAACCAATGCAAAATGGGTCTTACGTCGGCAGCATAAGAGGCCCTTACGTAAAGGTTCATGGTGAGTGCCTCTGTACGTGGCTTCTTCATCTTATCGATAAAATTATCCGATCCATAAATAAATACTTTTTGTGGATTTTTCCCAAACCAAAACCTGTTATTCAAAGTAGAAAAACCAAGTTATTCTTCTACAGTATCACTGGCCTCCTGATTCTGCACTGCAGTCCTCACCTTGCGAAAGCACTTACTTGGCTGACAGCAGTGGCCGCCAGTGGTCAGTAGAAGTGCAGATAGTGACTGGCTGGGAAGTCCACCGCACTGACATGCCTGAGCTTTCTTGGCTTCGCAGTGGTTTCACTTCCTATCGGTACCTTTGCCCCCTTCTGCCACGACAAGGCGAAGACTTATGGAGAATGATTTATCATATTAATGAACCCTCATTTCAGGTTCAAATTAAATTGTTTCAACACATTTATTTCTAAAAATGTTAATTTGTTTAATTAATTTATTAACATTATGTCGTATGCACCTAGCTTAAATAAATAGCATTATTAGAATCAACTCAAAAATCCAAACGTTCAATAATCAATTATACTCGTACGTTCAAAAACCACGTCGAAACCAAAACAAATTCGTCTAAAAAAGGAACTTTACTACAAAATCTCTTGACTAGAAAACTCGATTGTTCCGCAACCATCGAGAACAAATTGGTCGATAAGAAATAGGCGGGTCCATTGATGTCTAACTTGTGTAAATCGATTCAGATCTAGTCGATAGCGCGGCGAATCGACTGGCGACAAAGCGGTACTGATCAAGGAAGTAGCACCGATCGATTAATCGGTAAAGATTTTAATGGATCTGTAATTAGTAAGAAGACAAACTTCATCTCATGTTGAGGAGAGGTGCTTTGGTGCACGTTGGGGTAGGCCTATTTCTAAAAGTTGACTAACAAAAGCTGATGAATATGTAAATAATGAGTAAATTAGTAAAAGTGGTGGTTCTTTTTGTCGTTTTGTGTATTTTCATTAAGATACGCTTGCATTTTTGGACGCAGACTTCTTTCATTAGTGCAATGGTAATAATAAAGTTATTTCGTATGAAGGCAATTGACGGTGTTTCAATATTTTTAGGCTTTCAAATAAAACTAAATGAGCGGTTTTTTGTTCAGGTCATCGAATCACGCTCACCTAGTAACATGGAAAAAAAATTAAACAATTGATATGCCAAGTAATATAATCCTTATAACTGTTTGCCAAAAATAACATTATAAAAAAAGGTTTTTAAACTTATATGTTTAATGCAAATCTCTGTTTTAAACACGAATTTCGCTTCTCAATTCACGTTTTTACAGTGTCATAAATTTTACAATGACTGACAATAAACATGCGCCGCCATAAATTCTGGCAGATTTCTGAACGGAAATTAAAATGCTCTCAATAAAAGACAAGAAATGTGCGAATTAACGTTAAAAACCCGTGAAATGACAGCCGTACATAAAAAGAATCTTCTTTCGAACTCGGCTTTTGACTCAGCCCGTTCTCACCTTGAACGGATTCACTTTATTGAGCGACCTCACTCGATTAAAGTGTGGCGAATCGGGTTGTTAAACTACCAACGGACAGTGACGATAACAAAGTTCTATCTGATCTCTAGTAACCTAACAATATTGTTCTTTAAGATTTAACAAACAAAGTCTATTTTGCTAGGGCAGTGGAGTTCACAGATGACCCTTTTCAAACACCCCTGCTCGTGACGCTTGGGTGAGCATTTTGTACGTTGATTGGCATTTCGCCGCGCGAAAAGCAACACCTTTAGCGGCCATGACATGTCGTCTGATTGATTGTATAATTAATTTTATTTTAAATTCAAAACACCTGACATATATGTCAGCTGTAGGAACTGTCAATTAATTGGACAGCTCTTGATGAGGGTACGGCAGCGTAACAAGCTGTTTTGTGAGTTTTTGTTATAAATCATTATAAACTAGTCTTGTTTCACGACGTGTATGAAGATAAGTTGACAGCTGTTTATTTTGGATAGCTGTTTTAATTTATTTATCAAGAACGTTAGTCATTTTTTTTTGTTTTGTTCAATAAGTATGTTATTAAAATTAATCTTGATCGTCAGTCGGTATGAAAAGAAAATAGTAATTTTTATTATACGTTAAAAAAATATAAGAAATGATTAAAGACCAACGATTTAAGCTTCAATATTTCCACGATTGATAGTTAAAATAAATATTTAAAAATCAAAGTTATTAATAACCACAAAATCCATCATCATCCCCAAATCTGCCTCAGCATTAATTACTGTGCTTATTGCATTAATCTTACATCCTTCTTATATTTACCATTCTCCATACAGTCAGAGACCGAAACAAAGGCCTACATGATAAATGATAGTAGACCGTCATACATCATCCGTTGAGGCTACGATTGCCTCTAATGATGAATAATTACCATCGTTTGTTTCAGCTATCTCCTTTTGTTCATCCACAAAGGCACCACTCTCTTTACGACGTCTTCAAGTTATTGTATCTGTCGAACGTAAATACAAACTAGGTTTTTCCATTGAATAAGTAATTGTACAGTCCGTTTTTTGCTAGACATCAATCATGTTCGCGGGACTTGCTCCAATGACTTTAATGATTTCCATTACACATTGTGTGGAGGCATTATTTATGGGCAGACAGCACGTATTTAAGCTAGCTACTGCTGTGTTATTAAAACTGTTTATGGTCGTAACTACAAGTTCCAATTTGAGAAAATGAGTGTGTGTAATTTAATTTCAACTATATTCTTTTTTTCAGGGAGTGTCTTAATGGTAATAATTACGAGTTACAACTGCTCCAAACGTTTGTTATTTCTTGAGAAGTAAGACATTTTTTTTAAAAGAAGTTCAAAGTTAGGTGCTATTAAATTTGAAATTTATTACCTTCTTAGTTTTTGAAAACATTTGCTTTTTACCAATTGTTGCAATTTTCAAAATAATTACTATATTAATGCCATATTTTATAGAATCAGTAATGAAAGAAAATGGTCAAAAAATTAATATTTACTCTCGAAAAATGTAATCATCATCTTCTTAAAAGCATACACTTTAAAGCACCAAAGCATAAATTAAACTCTTCAAATTAATGAATTTTCAGCCACTAAAACGATTTATCGCACTCAATCAACCCGAAGTTTGTTCAAGTCGGTGGTTACACAATCAATCCGGCGTAACGTCGGGTTTCACCAGGAGTGCATAAAAGTGCTATTCATTACAATCCATCAAGTATGAGGGATCGGTCTCTGAATGGTGTTTGAACGTTGGATTTAAGTTACACTGTAAGAGAGGTTTTTAACAAATATTGCCTAATAGTAACAGCTACCGTTTGATATAAAAGAGTAAACTAAAAGTTGATTTATCCACTTTGGTTATTAGGTTCAAAGACAAAAGGCCAATGTCAACGAATTTGACAAAAGGATATTTAGAAGTACAAATAAAATAATATGTCCTTCCAAATCAATATTTATTTAATAGGAAATCAATTAATCTTGCCAATTATTTTAAAATGTACTTTGAAATATATAAATACAACTACTTTTTTTAAAAAATAACTATTATGATAACGATATGTTTAAACGAATACCTATACAGTGTACAAAATTAAATATGATACGCCCCGCCCCAACGGTGTTAGACATTTATTTTTTGTTTTATTGATTTCTATTCATCATAAATTGCTTTTAAATATTTAAGTGTAACTCAACATGTTCCAAATCGCTCTACACCTGTCAATCGCGCCGCCCTCATTTTTCCACTCCCCAATCTAGCTCGCTTGTTTATCTACACAATACCTCGGACAATTTGTCTTCGCCACTTCTAAATATTCCTCATTGTCTTTGAGTAATTTTGTTAATAAATTCAACCAGTCAAAACCTTGAGGCTTTGTCTTGAGCAATTTTCTTTTGTTGATAAAATATTCTCAACGTTAGTGATTTATGTGTCGCTTGTGTAACCGAAGCTTTAGATTTTTGAGCAAAACTTAGATTAAAAAGTTAGATTATCTTTTAATTACTCATTTAGAAACACTTTGAGTTAAATTGAATTGTTTATCATTCATACAATCTTTGTCAGCAATGGCCTTCGCGTCTGTTTAAGTATTACGTAGTTTATCATTGACTGTAATCGTTTATTTAATTTATTTTTTATTTTTGTATGTTCTGGTATTAGTTAAACCCAAATGCTGAACTTAAACAAAGGTAAAAGCAGGGTCGTTCCAACTTGCAGACAATTGAAAATAAACAAGTCATGAATATGGTGATTGAAGTAATACGTAATCAATGACTAAAAAGAACTCCAAAAGTCAAAAACAGCTCCATTTGAATGAACGTTCAAACAAATTTAAAGTCGAAATAATCCATTATACTTCTTAAAACTTAATTTATTATCACGCTGATACTATAAACTACAGCATTACGCACTAAAACTACAAATTAATGTGACGAAGAGACGCATCACGTATCTAAACGAGTTATAATCCAAGTCCCGGCTCCAGAAATCAACTAACGTCATCCTAATAACCATTCTGATTATGATTAAAACTGTATAGAAAGCCGTAATGAATAAGTAGATGATATTCGAGATCAAGCCGTGTCGGTCGGCGCCGCTGTGAATGCCGAATCACAAACTATATCAAAACAATATGTCACTGTAAAATCAACTTTATTCTGAAGTGGGAAGAACAGTGACAAAGGCAGATGTTAAGTTGGTGAGTGTGTAAGCGAAGCCGACAGCCGTCAATCTCAAGCTAAAAACCGGTAGCCGAGTCAGACATTAAAGAATACAAAAGTTATAGAGCGGATTTATTGATGTATATTCAATGATTTGACGTGAGATAGAAGTGCGATTCGTTCTAGCTTTTAAATCGGTAAAGGAAGCTCATTAAGTTTTTAGGTGACCCTTTATAATGAGACGTCTTTCAATCGGTGTTGAGCGAACGGTTTTTTGCTTGACGTTTTCAATTTTGCTAAGCCGAGTTGTGAAATGTTTTTTGTCTATTATTCTATTTTAAACCGCTTCTTGTACTATTTTTTGCGTCTGCTTTTTTAGCACCGTCGTTAATACTAAGCTATTCAATTTTAAAATAAAATATGTTCAGATTCACGCCAGGGTTTTGCTTTACAGCAATCATGATGATATTTTATGTTTTTATTGATCTGAACAAAGTATTTTACTGTAGCATGACTGATTGATGAATCTTATAGCGAATTCAAAATAAGATTTTAGCATGAGCTATATTTTAGATTACTATCCGTATTATACTCCATGGAGTATTTGATAAACCAAATGCGTCTCACATACCAATTTTAAAAACAAATATTCTCCAACGACGTCACTATGCTCATTTTTCCCCATCACCGCCTGACAGCGAGAGATTATACGTAACGTGGTCCGACAAAAAGGCCCCAGTAAATTACGGCGAGGTACAAACAAAAACGGCTGCCACACCTCACAGATAGAATAACAATAACACAGATCCTTTCTTAGGGCATAATGAAAACAACATAAGTGCAGAACACAAAGGCGCCGAACGAAACTTGATCTTCGGTAAATAGACATGGGATAAAGCGTGTCTTTATTTTTGACATTACGGAGGGCTGTGATGGATAATAATTACGTGAAGAAGTTATGCTTACAGAAAGTAAGCTATGTACTACAGAGGAATTGCTGACTAAAGATGAATATTCGTATGAAGCAAAGTGGACATTCCGTTTGAACTAGGACTGCAAGAAACTTCCATTGGCTTCTAATCCGGCATAAAACAAGTGGTATAAGTTTGCGATAATGGATTTTAATGGTTTAAATACCTAAAGTATTATGTCGTCTCAGATAGGAATCTTGTTTAATATTATTCTTTTCAACTGTCAAAATGGATGGAACTTTTGGTAGCGTCATGCATTCAAAACAGTCCTTAGTTCAGCAAGCTCATTCCTAAATCCACCAAATTGGTTTTGTTTAAACATGATGTAACGAAAAAAATTGCTCTCAAATTCAGTCTCCTTTTAAGCAATTTAAAACCCAATTTGACTACAAAAGAGATAAAGATACATCGTTATTCTAAGGTCGCATTTACGTAAAGCGTAGTGCGGTGCAAAATGCAAGACATTTGCGCATAAATGTGGTAGGACCCAGAAAAAATGTTGAAAACGCCGTATCGTTAGTAACAGTAGATACTACACAACAAAATCTTTTTTCAGCATCACTACAATTTAAAGCCCTGGCAGTGAGTTGTGGCGCTCGCTTGATGTTTTCAAATCTAAGAAAAATGCTTTTTACGGTGCACTTACGGCATTACCTGGTAAGCCATGCAGCGTTACACGTTGGGATAATACATTGTGTGGTGCTTCGTTCCGACTTAAGCCTAAGCGATTAGCAATATTCTTTAAGCATAGCAATGCAACAGAAAACTGCGTCTCACTCTGCGCATTTCTATTCCCTGTAATAACCAGTCAAGGAGAGTTAGCCTCACGCACCGAAGGGTGAGTATTCATACTTAAGTCAAACCTAATCTCTTGATATTTAGTTCAGATTGAAACCACTACGTTTTCATAGGAAAAATAAGATAGATGAGCAGATAAACACATAGGCGAACAATAATGGTGATTCCATACGGATTCTTATTTTATGAGGTACATAACCCTAAAAAGCCCAGACAAAAATCAAAGACAGAAATTGAAAATTTCACATCGTCTTACGTCGAGGTTTGAGACAGCCATCAATTCAGCAGATGCGAAGATCTCAAACAATTGACTGCCAATCAGGTTTGTATGTAAATTCGGGGTTTGATTGTGAAGAGAACATGACGTCTTTGTTTTTAAGCTGAAATCCTAAATTATTATTTTAGGGTCTTAAGAAGTTGGTATCCATAAGTAGGGGTTATCGAGTCAGATTACCACAAGGCGAGAAGTAATTAGTAGAGATGAAACGGATATCCGGTAACTATCCGGTATCCGGCCTATCCGGCTTTGTTTTCACTATCCGGCCGGATACCGGATAGTAATACAGTAACCGGCCGAATTTCGGATATTAAAATAAAAATACATTACGTAGTTGACACAAAGCAAATGATACGACATATAGGATAAGAACAAGTTTTATTTTTATAATTGCAAAGTAATTGGTTAAATATCAATTAGTTCGTTTAGTACTCAAAATTAACAAGTGACAAATTGTGGTGAATGAATACCAAATTTTCCGCATTTGTTGGTAACAGGCGACTCCGCTTGGCTTCGTATACCAGACCCGCTTCTGAAAACAGCCTTTCGCTATAAACGCTGCTGCCAGGTGCTGAAAGATAAATTCTGGCAAACCTTGACAACTGCGGGTACTGGTTCACATTAACTGACCACCAAATATATGGGTCGTGATTGCGATCGATACGAGATGTCTTTAAGAAAAAATCAATCTCGTTAGCAATTGGATTTTGTTTTACTTGATCGCGACCAATCACTTCTATTATCCTTTGCTACTACTACGCGCCCGAATATTTCCGAAAGGACGAATATTCGGTGGCCGGATATCCGGCGCTCCGGCCTCGTAGCTTGCCGAATATCCGCTATCCGGTATCCGGCCAAACCACTATCCGTTTCATCTCTAGTAATTAGCAAACTTTAAAGACTTCATGACTGTATTAGTCGCACTTTCTATGGTCAGAAATTGGAACATATCCAGAAATATCATTGCAGTCAAAACACTACAGATTTTATTTGTGTGACACTTTCCATCTGAGTATAAACAAAATATAAGAATCTATTTAACGGTTCAGATAAGATAAAAGGTGATGTAAAGTATTTTTTTATTTCACCTAGAAGTTTTATATATCTGAATAAATACCCGTTTATTGATTTTATTATTACCTATTTTGCATATAACAGCCGTAACTAAAAACTATTCCAGCGTGATATTGAAAATTATGGAGCGAAGATTGTTTTCTTGCTTTTACTAAATAAAAACTTAATTAATAACTTTTTTGTTTTCTTAATTCTTTATAAATCACGCAGCAGTACACAATATTCTTCAATTTACTTTTTTAACTAGTTCATACCGTAATAATGAAGTCAATAAATTTTTTTCGCACGCATGGCACTGCGTCCCTCGAAAATGTTGCAATATTTTACATTCAAAACACCAGTTTTGAATGTAAAATATTGCAGTTCAGTAAATATTATCTATTTTTATTTCTTTCCAAAATATTTTAGTTTATTTGGTATAGTGGCTGAATAATCATCCAATGTCCGACTTGCTGGCATAACCGTACTTTGATAAGTGGAAAATACTGAATAGTAAGGCATTTAATTCAAAATGTTTGAAAATGATAATTTCTATTTAGTCCATAACACACTGTTAGTTACGTTTAGACTACTATTGTTTAATACTAAATCTGTTATGTCACACTATTTTATTTATTTACTTAAAAAAATGGTGAAATTCTGACAGTGCGTCAGCAACAATTGCTGTTGCAAACGCATGTCGGGTCGAAAATGGGATTGGTGAATACCTGGATCGAAATTTAGTGCTGAAATTTCGGGCATCACCGTCCTTCGGTAGACAGGCTAACAGCTGATCCCGGATGTCGTCGCTAGAGGACCGTCGTCACGTAGTATAAGGCCTTAGGGTTGCTTGATAACAGTGGACAGCAAAGGTGTATCATTAACCTTACACCATCCGATAATGCGACCCGAGCCCGCGTGTTGAAGTATGGCTCGTAAAGCGGCTTAAAGCCATACTTCAACACGCGGGCTGCCATAGTTAAGGGGCCTAGCCTTAAAAAAAACTGTGCAAATTCCCTATTTTTGAAATCATGTTAACAACAGAGTAGCAAATAATGTGAATTGTAAATACAATTTGATTCACAACCGTAGTAAGGCTACACGTTTGTATAAACATTACGTAATATTTAATCAACCGTTCTTGTTTAAATTGCTATACAATGTTATTGCGTAAACAAACAATCATTCAGACAACACACATTAGACAACTAGACATGATTTATTATTATTTTATTATTTACAATAGTAATAGCGTGTTTTGCAAGTAGCCAACTATAATCAAAACGTCGTTACATGAAACGGGGTCGCCGCGTTTTATTGGTGATTAAAATTTGATACTTGAGTGCGCGAGATATAAATTAATTTATAATAGTTATAAAAAACACAATAAAAACGTTACAATAAAATGCATTAGAACGTAAACCCCAGAGGAAATGGTTTGTAATAATTATTTAGTATAATAAACGACCAATTCGTCCTATGTGGAAAGTAATTCAAATGCAGCCATAAAACTATAAAAGTTAGTAACCGCCTATTTAACGTTATGTAAGGATCTAATGAATGGAAGTTAGGACTTAACTTTGAAATAGTTTATGAAATACCTATTCCTATGGCCGATATCTGTTTAGAAAATAGTACAGAAAATGAAAAAAACTATAGGAAACTCAATGGCTATTTAAACTTCTCATATAGGTATCTTGCTACGATTTTTTTGACAATCAACCACTTCAATTTTTTTTATGAGATCTCAAACACGTCCTTGTCCTGAAGTTGAATAAAGGAGAGATCGCTTTCTACCAATAAGACTGCCTCAATCTTACATGCTTAGATTTCTACGACCGAATAGTTAATGATTCAATAAAGTATATTTATTTTGTTTTAATGTGTTTGACAGTTGGCGTATTGAATATTCAAAATTTAGACAGAGCAACGTCTGTCGAGTTAGTTAGTCTGGAATCTCAATAAGATATTCGAGTTTTCTTCAATGTTTTTCATTTTTTGTGTCCCAAAGGACGGAGTATGTTTCTTTTGCAGTAACATCTTTGTTAAAGTTAGCGGAAGCGTAAACCGTTCCCTGTTTTTAGCGGGCTTAACAAGCTGTGTTTACTTTCCATTTTTTCTATTCAAGATTCAACCCTCAAATGAAAGCCAATTAAAATCGTCAAAAACATCAAACGAGTCTATTTTGGTCGTGCATTCGATGTAAATTGGAGGAGAGCCGTCCACTTTGTTAATGCCCAAGTTATTATATGGTAAACAGCGCTATTAGCATGTCTAGCCGCACCGCAGCGCTCTCTGTCGGCCAACCGCGGTTTGTCGGCTGTCGATCAACGTCAGATGTCGTCGCGCCGACGCGACTCGACAGTGAGGGGGTTAAATCTCACTGAGATACTGTTTAATGACGTAGTGGGAATTGAATAGAGTAAAACCACATAACACATGCTCAAAAACAAAATTCCAAACGGAGGATATTCAGAAGCTCACATTTCGCCAAGTTATTTTGGATTATACGTGGTGAGCGGAGAGCCTATCGCTGCTTAGTTTTACATTAGTGTTTTCCTTCACCGTAGACTTAGTCGCTAATTGTAAGATGATTTAAAGACTTGGGGCCACTAGCGTTCCGAGGTAAGCATACAGATAAAGATAATAAAGTTAAACTATGTTACTAACTTAGTTCATTCGGAATACCACGTACAAAATGTTAAAGGTTTTGCAATACTAAAGTGTAAATAGCCTGGCCACGTTTGTTCCACATGCCACAAGAACCCTGCGGGTCACAGACTGGGTGCTTCTAGTTGGGTGGAAGACATAAATCGTTCTGGTTTTATCCTGAAAATGCGATGAGGAGACGACCTGGACTCCTTTCTGAGTAAGTTATCTTAAAAAGCACAGGAGTGGGAATATAAGAAACGGGATGAGGAGGCCTTTGCATTGCAGTGAGACCTCACATGCTCTTAAAAACTAAAGCTACAGATGCGCATGTTTATTATTAGCACAAGAGCATGCTACTATTGAGCAAATGCTACTTAGTAACATGTGTGTCGAACCATTGCTAATAATGAGCATGCTAATTTCGAGCTTGAAGCTACAGATACCCATGCTCATTAGTAGCATGCTTCATAAGCATGTATCTGTAGCATTTTTTTTAATTTGGATAGACCAGCATTTGACCGCGATCTCACCTGATGGAAAGCGACGATGCGGTCTACGATAGAGCATGCTTGTCTAGAAGAAACCTATTCACTCTTCGCTTGAAGACTACTAAATTGTACTCTTCGCTTGTTCTAAGCCACTTTCTTTGGTCTCCCAGTGCGCACGCGCCGCCTCTCCGACATTCTTTGACATTTGACGAGCCAGCATCTCGATGTTTATCCCAATCGAACCTTTGTCTCTCCTTAAACGGCGCGGAATGAATGGCCTTTGTCGATGCCAGGCCAAATCTTTTTTCCCCATTCCTCTTATAAATGGTATTAATTATCATAAACATAGTTTGAAATGCGGTTTTGATAAGCACAGCTGCGGTTCGTGATTTCATGCCATATTCGTTGATCTGATTAAGAGTTGCTAGTTCAGAAGTATTTAATTAAAAGGCAAGGTTTACGTTCAGTGAAGTTTTTTCAACTGTTTATAGTTGCAACTCTTTATGTTTGTTTGTTGTTTGCAAAGCTGGTTGAAGTTGCGCCACCACTTTTGTGATTTATTTGCAAAAGCCTTCCAATTGCAGCTCCATAAATGGTGCTGGAATGATTTGTTTTGGTATTCTAACAGCTTTATTATGGAACAGCCTTTTTTTAAAGTATTCGTAACTTAAACAGCAAAGTATTTTTTTCATTCATTTATTATTTAATTTTATCGCACATGAAGAATAACGAATGAATAAAATATAATCCAGAAAAAATATGCCTATGATGAATGAAGAATAATAACAAAAACATATGCCTAGAGGTAATCTGTACTATTAAATCATAGGGCTATATTTTTTCTCTTCTAACAAAATAATTGAATGTCTTCTCAGTGTTGATCATTAAGTGTATGTTTACTTGAGATTATACACATTATCATTTTTAAATTATGATTAAGAAAATATTTATTCATTCAAGAGTTTTAGCACTCTCTTCTCGTTATTCTTGATAGTACTAGTACTAGTACTTTTTTCGTGTTCAAGGTATTAAGTATGAAATAATCTTTTCAAAATGTTAATCCATTTGACATCATCTGAAAAAAGATTGTAACATCTCAATTTTAACCAAAATAATGACTTTGTAGGTATTATTCAAATTCCGTTCACCAAAACTTTAAGCATTGTTTAAGTATGCTTAGATAATTCAAGAAAAAATATTTATTGAAGGAAAAGTTAAGTGCAGATAAGTCAATCTTTGGGACACCACTTCTTTAAATACAACCTACCAAACACGACTATATTTTTCTGCTAGGTCTTATATTTAACTGGTAGAAAATTCCTTTTCTCGTCATTAAGGCCGCCATTTGTACCAATTTCATTGCTGTGCAATAAATAATGAATAAATAAACACTAAAAGAGCTACCTAATCCAGATACAAAGTCACCTTTGTTTTTCGCACGGCAACACCACCCAACACCATACCACCGCAAGAGCGGCAAATCGTCATGCGTCTTGTATCGTCGCACTCGACGTGTGCGCAGGAATACGCCTTTTGTTCTAAGAACATCTCCTTGGGTGGGCTCCGATACGCGAGTTTTTGTCTTTGTAATGAGACGTGGCTGCTGTCTTGATGAAATCATTCTGTATCCGAACGTAATCTGCTCCATTCTGTATCCGAACGTAGTCTGCTCTCGAATGTTTCCGGAGGTAGTTTGTGATTGGCAGCCGCAGCTGTGGCATTCTGCAAGTAACCTAAAAAATTCAATTTCTTTTAATGAGATGGGTTGAGGTTTTAAAAACAGACAAGTAAAAAAAGTAATGAGAACTGACTAGTCAATACTTTTTCTGATAAAGAAAATTATAACTCAATTCTAATAAATTAAAATTCTCCTTCACCATGGTCTGCTGGAAGTTATCTCTTTTCAATGATCAGCTCACTTGTACAAACTATTTCCATACCTTTTGTTATTTGAAAAACCTTTTAATTTGTGTAAAAACTAATAAAAGAAATAAAGAAACTTATTGTTACCATCACATGTGAAAATAAACGCATTTTGGCAAGAGTCTAAATCCAAAATTTGGAATGTACGCCTTCAAATTTAACTGACCTATATCGCGAAGATTTCGCTACTGAGATAGGTCAGTTATTATTGAAGGCATTCCTACCTAGACATTTTATTGTAGATTATGTATAATAACTAACTATAATAGTTACGTAAAGTAAGCAGGTACAAAATTAAATCCCATTTTATTATGTATAATGTTGACAACAATGAAAGGAAGTAGTTATTGATAAAGGATTGCAACATTTGCAAGTGTTCCAACTTGACGGTCTGCTAACATAACTGCAGTATTTACTTAAATGTGTGAGACAATATCAGCCTATTTGTTCGTAGACGTAGACGCATAGTTAAATATTTGAATAACTACATTGTTGCAGAGACTGACAAAACAAAGTATAATTAACATACATTTTAACACATCATGAACAGCACAAAAGACTATACTTGCCTATGATCAACAATTACACCTCATTGTATGACTCAACTTATTATAATGTTAGATAGGTCAGGTTTGTAAGCGCAACAAATGCAATTTATCTGTCTAATAACAGTCACTATTAAAATTGATTGTGACTATCATCAACAACCTGCAGAGGTCAAGGGTATGAATAAAAACTTCAATATACATTTCAAGTAGTGTATCGTACTGTAATACGAAGAATCGAAAGATTAACTTGTTCTACGGAAATTGGTTGGTATGCGTTTAACTTGCTTGCATTTATTTTTATAAAATGTATTAATTTGAAACCAAGTCTTTGACCAAATTATTCTACTTATACAATGACTCCAATCATTTTATCGATCAAGTATTAATGCTGTCCTGAATTTCAGTTTAGGCTAAATTACATAATAAACCTGAATACTACATTATCAAATCTATAGGCATTCTAGAACAGACAAAGTGGCTTAACAAAAGCCACTCGGATTATTAAGTTGTTAAAATAAAAAATAAGCATAAAACCACGTAATTTAGATTACAGGGAATTTACAATGCGTAATAAAAGTATATCTCAATATGAACGCATAGTTGTTAATGCCTCACGCAGATACAATCGCTTTTAAACTGATTATTGCAGGAAATGATTTCCGAGCAACTGCTTTGGAATCTTCTTTGTAGAATTAACTCACAAAACCAGTTCAATGAATGAGAACTAAATCATGAAAGTACACACTCTAATCTTTCCAAGCGTACAATTCGGATTTGAATTAACAAGAAGTATTTGTCCGATGACGTTCGCTTGCCGCATTCAATTGCTCATTGCGAGAATCACAAACCCGAGGGGCTCTTCAGCTAATCTCCTGCCGACACAATGCCACGATTTAAACCAAACCCCATTGTCACAGCCAACAAAGATCTTGTCAATTTATAATCTCCGCGAAATCTTTCAACGGTACGTCAAACGGTAGCGGACCAACTGGCGCGCAAAAAACATTTTTAATAAATTATTTGCGAAACTTGTTTAGAACCCTTCTCAAAGGGCGGTGAGGAAGCGAAACCGATTGCTCGTGACGTGACGGCTTTTGTGACCGTCGAGTATTATGTTGTCAAAATACACGGGGATTTTGTTATTATTTTTGTGTTTGCGAGCACACTTAGCACCCCTTTGTGCGGACCTTCCCGGAACAGGGGATGTGTGAGCAGTAAAACCATCGTAACTCGGATCTTTCCTTGAAAAGGAACATGTGAATAGAATGGTAATCACTGGTATACTACCACGAAAACAATGTTTAATGCCGAGCTTATCTGCGCTCGAGTTTTTGAAGACTTTAATCTCAACAGCGGAGTGGATGTCGTAAAACTGCTACAAATCACATTTCCGCAGCGACGTGTCCTCAAAAGTTAATAACGTTTTTGCGTACGCGAATACGTCATCTCAAGTTACGTATCCTGCCAACTGGCACTGCCAAATTACACCATCACAACATATAAACACGCGTGGCTGAGCCGCGTTTTTGTCACGTCACCCGTGTGGGACTCTCCTTTTGATATTTATTCAAATTATTATTCCTCGTCGCCCTCTTGTTATGTTCCGAATGAATTTTTCATGCACACGTCGCCCCGAGGCTCGGTAATTTCACTTTGAGTTTGCTCGACGCCAACGAAAATGAGTTTATTTATGTTGATATTTTTTTTCTCAGACACGTCTACGGTTTAATGGCGACGCGGCGTGCGGGACGATATTGGGTGGGTAAATATTTAAACGCGATAATTCGTTTTCTGAATAAGTTTTGAAGATTTTTTCGCTATAACCAATTTGCCGCGTGTTCTTTTAGATAACGAAGTCGATGATTTGAATCATTAAGGTAATCTTATCGTGATGTTTAAGATAATTTATGAGTACAAGACCATGCCTATAAAAGTTAATAATTATCAGATAGTGTTAAAGTAAACATAACAAAACAATTCTTTAATGATACCGTCATGGTTATCAGACATGACAAATCACCGCAGTTAAAACATAATCCGACTGCAGCCTCGCTGAGTTTTAATTCCTCTCTTTTATGAGTGTTTGACGGGCCTTGATGATACCCTGATCTATCATCAATCATACTGCCAAAACAACTTTCTTGTTTCCGTCACGTTTCGTTCGTATGTGACCCCGTGGAGCTTGAATTCCTTACGCCTTATGCTAACTGCAATCGTTTGCATCTACTTCTTCGTCATCCAATGCATTTCTTATTCATTCATGACCAAATTTGGTAGCTTCCTAAGCTTCAATGTAGAGCGTTTGCTGGAAGGTTATAAACAGAACGCACGTAGCCTTGTATGCCATAATGGATTCACACAATAATAAATTTTGTGGTGTTGACACTCCACACACAATATTTGTCGATAATAATTCTCGGCAAACAGAACTGTCACTGAACAAATTTGATGTATTTTATTTAGATAATGATGTTTAATTACTGTTATGATTAATTCGTTTGCTTATTGCTTAAGTTGCGGTAAAAGTATTTGATCAGCAAAGAAATGGTTATGACTTTGTCAGTATTTATTCATGATTAGATGATGTTTAGTGGGGCGCAAATAGGAAACTCATACTTACTTTTTAGTATCTTTATTTGGACTTTAGTCTACGTAATATATTTGCCACGTGTAACTTTTGCCAAACAAGGAAAAAACAGGTTTGTGATAAAAAGTAATGAATTTGATTAAAATTACTAACAAGCATTGCCTGCTAGAAGAAATCTCTTTTTATAGACTGGCTCATCTGTGACTTATTGTTGAACTGACATTTGACAGAATGTAGCAAGTCGTATTAAATACAAACACAGCATGGAAAATAAACCAGTAAATAATGTCTCTACACTAATTTCCGAAGAAACGCCGATCCGACATGACTAGATTTATTAATTCCAAAAAAATATCTCTATACATTTTAATCACGCACGTCAGATCAGCACCTAACCAAATTGTTAATAAGAAGTTATTAATCAAGTTTCCAAGATAGGAACGTCATTAAGCAATTCTAGAAAAAGAGCTTTCATACTCGTTATTAGGCGTTAAATAGATATCCAAGCAGATCATACCAGCAATTCATAATACCACAGTTAGGCGACAAGCGTTATTGATATTACTAATAAAATGCCGCCAATATATCAAGATAAAGCTGACATATGCCAGCTGAGGGCATTTCAAACCGCCATCCATTACGATTAGGGACAGTTGTAATGTCTATCATTTTAGTACTAGCGCCGAACACTCGTCAGACCTCCCATAAACCACCCCCTAATGTAAATATCGGCCTTTTATCTGTCTTTAACAATTTCGTAAACTCGCACTAAACCGTCACTGGAATATAAATTATCAAAGAACAAAACTAAAATTAACATCACCAAAAATTCTCACATTCTAATATCAAACGTATATCAACGAGATAGGATCTAAGTCGTGTTAAATTTGTAAAAGCTCAGAAGCAAAGGTACTGTTGTATGAATGGCAGAATACATCGTCTCAAATTGCCCCCTGCCAATAAAAAAGGGGAAGACACAGGGTTGAATTTTGTTTATCGCCATCTTTATGGTGGCTCACCATTTATTTATACTGTATTCATGCGTGTACCGACGGTAATATAATACTATGAGGAATAATAAACTTTTGAATTAAGGGCAAGCAGCTTTTGAACCAAGGATAATAGTTTTATGAAGAATTAGCACGAAACCAGTTTTTGGGGATGTTGAAAAGTGTGAGAGACTCTTTTATTGTTGGGAGCATTATTATGAAATTTATCATAGTCGAATGATTTTTTACTGTAAAAAAAATGTAATGTATTATGTATTCTATTTGATATGCAAATTTCAATGAATTATCCGTTTGGATAGATACAGACAAGCTTTGATAGTATTTTTTATTACGCTTTGATTAAACTATTTTGACGCTAAACACCAAGAACTCGAATATCAGGTTGTACAATGAACCACAATTACTGGAGCGTTACACGAGAGCACAAGATGCGTATTTGTCTTTGCTATGTAAGTACTGACATACATTTATTTAAAATAGGTACACTAAGAGACAACGCTATGGGTACTATGAAACAAATTTCAAATAACTAATGACAACACTTGGCTAGATGGAAATCCATACAACATAATAGTTACAAATTTGTAGATGGAGTTTTTCGGAAAATAGAGGGGCACCTTATAAAATTGCTGACATAAAACCCATTTTGCAATGGTTTTGTATAGATTAATGTGAACGCCTCCGTACGAAATTAAGTGTAACCCTTGAATGACTAAAATTTCAGCTGTTTTTACAATTTTAAAATATGTTTCTTACCTATTCCGTTGGCAGAAAATCCAGCCATCATTTCGAGTCTTTGGTACCCTCATCTGTAAAAGAAAGAAAACAATGTTGTGTATTTACTACGGAACTGTGAGAAGGAATAATTATTAAATGCAATATTAATCAAACTTTTGATATAAAAAAACAACAACTCAACCGTTTATTTAAATATGCATAATTTAAATTACTACCTTAGAGTTATTAAAAACTAAAATTAATGACTGTAATTTATTATGCACTCCCAATATTTTCACCGTAAGATAGTATCGCAACAATTTATCTTCATAAGGTAACACGATAACCATCTTCCCTTTAACACGGTCGTCATCAATAAACAACCCTTTAGGTTACGAGAATTAAGATAAAATTACCATTTTTTGTCACGAACATGTGTGTTGGGGTCACATACAAATATTTATTTGAACCTTCTGAACATAATCACCTTTTAACAACATGCCACATGCTGCTCTTTCTAAAAAATCATTCGAGAAAGTGATTCTTGCGTTCTGGAATTAAGAATCTCTTTCTGTTGCTACGTTAACTTTGTGAGTGGTTGTATTTCTTAGGAAATGTGTTAAAAGTGGGTATTTACAATGCGCGCGCGGTTCGTATGAGGTTTTCTGTTTACAATCTTAAAGGTTTTGTTATGCGTTACGAGCTACTGGTGTTTTTGTACCGTTTCATACATTTATTCAGAAGGCAATCTTGTTTCATTTTTGTCAGCTTGTGAGGTCTTTGAATCAGTTTAAATGTAGTGTTTTCGATTAAGAAAGTGCTTGTTTCGTTTAAGAAATTGAATGTTTCGGGAAATTGGATTTAATTCTAGAATTATACTTTTTGTATGTAAGATGATTCAGTGCTTGCAAACGTAACCAAAACTTTTATTTTGCTCAAGTCACATTAACCTGGTCCGCTAGGCAAAAAAACGTTTTTCCATATAACTATACAAAATCAGGGTCAATAAACATTCTCCTATAACCTAATTCTCTGAAACCTTGAAACAGCTCTGCCAATTGCAAAAACAATGCGGCGGCATCATCAAAGAAACTCGGAACGCAGTTGCGATTTTTTTGTCACCTTTTGTTTCAGACACTGTCAGGCCCATAACTCATAAATAAGGCTCCGTCTGTAGCGCCGTCTAACACTGACTAAACTGACAGCCGAAATATACAATACCAGCTCATTATGGCCGTCATTAAGTACAGACTTGTCGCCTTTTAAGTTTCACCGACTTGGATGTCGGGCTACGAAAAGCGTGAAAGTTTGAACGTAATAATTTTAAATTTTAGTGTAACTTTTAATAGTGTTAACATGTATTTTGCATGTTCAGTAAAGGTCTTTTTTGTACGTTGGATTTTATTACGAAACAATCATTAATTAATATTTAGAAATTTGTACACCAGGCAAAAGTTTCTCAAATTTAGTAGATATACTGTTATGTATTTATTTATTGGCTACTATTGCCCATATTAAAAAAACAATATAATCGCACTAATAATTTAGTCCCCATCATCAAGTTGTTTATCATTCAATATCGCGTGCTATGACAGTAAATAGATGAATAGTCCGTAATCTGCATTGATTCATTTATATATTCCGTGTAATTTTCACTGACAAACAAACGTTGATGTGAATTATTATTTATCAGTTTCAATGTTACTCAGGCTTTTGTATCTTGGATATTTTAATTGCAGTATTTAAATTACCTATCATTTACAAAATAAACGGGTTACCATCGCTCGGCGAAGTATGAGTTCTTCAATGTTCCGTTTAGCTTGACAGCAAATATCCCGTTCGAGAAATAGACTTTATGTTAAAAACCTTGCTTAGTAAAATGCTATTCTCAAAAACAAAATCGCTATTTTCCTAGCCCCACCGTAACAAGTATTACAAGGTTCCCAGTGAAATTATTTACAACTCGCGGCATCTTACAAAAGCTTTGCCCGCGTTTAGTACGTCCATAAATACTAATACAGCTCGAGGGAAATTTATTTTGCCTCACCTTTTATTTATTACTAGTGTTCCGCTCTGGATTTTACACCGTAACAGTTTTTTGTCTTCGAAAAGTTAGGGTAAGTGGAGACGCTCTGGGGAAAGCATTGAGCATGTTGTTGTTGTGAATTTGCTTTTCGTAAAAGTTATGCTGAATTTCAAGTAATTTTGAAACAAACGTCGTAACAAACGAAAGGTCATTTTTGTTGTTAAAAATCTAAACAGGCATGCTTTTGCGTCAGAAACTGAATATACGTGACATTTGGTATGAGACTGTGGCACCAATCTAGTAGCTAGTTACAAGAGTGTATCGGAAATGGGTGACCAAAGCCTAGTGATATATTTTTTTCAGGCATTCCTTTGCTTCGGAAGACAAGTTATCTATGCAGTTTGTCGAGACTGAGGTCGCTAGATGTCAGTCGTTGAGCCTAGTCACATTAGTGATGATGAGTTATTTGATCACATCTGACAGCAAGGTTTATCACTAATCTTACACCCTTTCAACGATTCGCACTGAGCCCGCGTGTTGGAGAATAGCTCGTGTTGAAGCATAGCTCGCGTTACCTCATAGTTAGGATCCTACTCCACCCCAGCTCATACCTTATAGCCTGCTTATAGGAGTGGAATGTTTGAAGGTATATTTGCATAGGTATATTATGTTACTATTACATTACATCTAAAACTTGTATCATAGTATCTCTTTCAAGAAAAGTAACTGCTAAGTTTCTAACGGAGTCTTCTCAGTGAAAACAAAGTCCCGGCACTGGTGGTAGAGTCACCTTATGCAGAAGTATACTTACTAAGTAATCATGCATTGTATGTTTTCATTTAATTCCAAATTCATAGTTTGGCACTAGAATTTGATAATTCGAAAGTGTTTTCAAGGGAATAGGTTAGTTCATTCGCTATTATGATTCATTGGTTGATTTTTAAAGCAAAGATATTTTGTAGGCCATAAATTTTTATTTGTCTGATTTAACAAACTTGCCTCAGTCTTGAACCTTCTAAAATATTCCACAATGTAACCATAACTGAAGGCAAAAACACGCTAAGCACAGATAACACAGACCCCATCAAGAAGATTTTGTATTGTACAGCTTATCTAAACAGTCTTAATGCCTGGATAAAAGTTACAGCCCCAATAAATACGACAATTAGAGGGTGAATGGGGTGGATTGTTTTATTATAGGCCCCGGGACCCGGCGCCTTCGGAGGTCTGAGTAGTAAAATGTACATTGAAGATGGTCAATTTTTTTCTATGTTGTTGTAAAAGGCGGGCCTTTCCAGAGTGCAAGTTGTGTTGTATAAATATGACTGACCTGTAATTTCAAATATGAAAAAAAAAAATTTTAGCTAATTTAATTTTGCGTCAGGGAATTACTATCAGTCAACTGCTTTTCTTAGCTCATCATAATAGTTTGTAATTTTGATAGTGTGTAGAGTTTTAATGTAAACATTGGATCAAAGTGACATCACTGTTTCATCATCATGATATTTTGTATAAAATAAATATTTTATACCAATGCTAATGCTTAGGAAGGTGTAGCTACGGTCCAGTTTTGCCTCAGCAGTGGCTTCATTAAAATTGTTATGGTTCATGGTGCAAACAAAAATCAATTACCGTTAGCGTTTCTCATTCATAAGTTCGGCACAAGGGTTAATCAGATCGTTTTGAAACGTGTTTGTATGTGACATGTAGAATTCCATCTCCAACTATTTGTGAATATATTTTTTTCATGCTGGCGACATTTAGCGTCACATTCGTCATGTGTGAATTCCACATGTGCATACTCAAACGAAAAGCATAGTCGATCTTTTCACAAGGAAAAAAAAAAGGAGGCCACAGGCACAGTTTTTAATATTTATTGTAAAATATTTAACAAACGGAAATCTATCACGCTAGGTCCCATTTGCATTTAACGGATTTTTTAAGCAGACTGCATTATTTTTTACCTAATCAATCTATCCAGCTATCGAACTAGTCCAACGGGTTGTCTCATGACAGTCAAAACATCCCAAAATCGTCTCCGTCATACTTAAAGGTGCCTACTCATTAAACCAGCGTTAATGCACCCGGCACTTCAAAGCGCCGACGCGGTGTGGGACCTGTCAAGTTTTTACTGCTATTGTAAACAGGCGGTTCTTTGATCTCGCCGACAATAGCAAGCCGGGAGCCGACGCCGAAACTATTCTGTCCGCAGGGCTGTCTTGTCCTGATAATGGGAAGGATGATGTAACCAGTTTTTGGGGCTTTGTTAAAAGGTATTAATTTATTTTTTATTGTGATACGAGTATGCAATCATAAACTCTTTGACTGATATTTGTTCAGGTATATGAATCAGGTTTGTCAAAACGTTTGGATACGAAGGCAAACGCTAAGCGCTTCTTACAGTCATACTTAAAGGCATCTGTTCAAGATAATAGTTAGTGTCAAAATGTGACACTTTGTTAAGTTATTTATTTCATTTGTTATAAGGTCTCTTCAAGATTGTGTGATGTCCCACCCGTGGTTATTGCAGTTCAAATCCCATCTGATACCTAGACCTATTGATGATTTTTTGTATTTTTTTTATAAGATAATACAAAGACACAGAAAATAATCAAAACGCTGCTTAGTTCATTTCCCTATTAGTGACCCTGAATAACATACCCAAAAGTCTGAATCGTAATAGTCAATTTTCACCCACAGCCCTACTATTCGGCACTTTTTGTCTGCCTTCCATAATTGTGGTTGTTTACACACGAACAGATTCTTTATCAGCATCTAATTGGGTTCGGAAATTGGTTTTCGTCGTACGGACCGTCGCATCCAACTGGCCTTTTGTTACGGCTAACTCCAGCTTTGGATACGGCTCTATGGACTAGTGGAGGTAATCCTTGATGCGGCTTTTAAGGGGTTCGCTGGCTTGGAAGTTTGTATAACAGTGCAATTTGGATTAGTTTTGAATGTCGCACTTTTGATTTTGTAGACTAATCGTAAACTAAGCAACATCTGCAAGGATGTCTTGAATCTAAAAATCTAGAGTTAAAACCATCTCTATGTCTTGGTCACATTTGTGTGGTTAAAAGTTCTAGAACTGCAAATGCACCCTGAAGCATCTTGTTCTTTTTGGATAAACGAAGAACGACTGTGGAATTTTTTTAGGGACTTGGGGTGTTATATAACAGTATGCAACATCAACAAAGATAACATGCATTTGAAGTACTAGAGAGACAACACACTACTTGTACACAACAAGTAAGCCACTTGTCTTGTGAATAAAAATTGACGTCATGGCATCTGGAAGACTTAATTGGGTTTAGGTTAATACACCATCTTTAACCAGCAATTCCGATAATCCATTGTTGAATCTTTTATTCAAAAATAATAGCCAATAAACTGATCAAGCATCAAACTTCATTGCTATCAAGACGTTATCAAGCTATCGACAACGAGTTATTTTGGGGCCACCATGTTATTTAAGCTAGATTACAGATAATGGTAATTAAGCATCACGATCTGATCAAACTCATTATCCCCTAGAAGCAGACAATTTCAACTTTTGATCCTGAATTGGTTTATTTGTAATGAGATAACAGCTAACTATGGGAAACATGCCCTAAAAATTGATCTCTCGGGGGAAAAAAGTAATATTATTGTGCCTTGTATAAATAAGTATACCGAAGATTTATAGTTTTGGAGATTTTTTAACAAAATGTTTTTTCCAGCACTTTTCCATTTAAGTTATGAACAACTCTCGCCAACTTTGGCATATGCCAAACCTACCAGCAATATGGTCGCAAACAACCAAGGACAATACAACAATATCACGACTCTCGAAACGTTGCAAATGGAACTCACGTGCGAACTGAGTTTAGCTGCAAGATGCGAGCTAGCCTTGACAAGAACAGAAAAGATTTATAAGTACTAGCTCACTTTCAGCTGTACAAAGATCTTTAGGACTGTCGTTATTCATTCATTAGACAGATGCAGGGTTTTGAAAACGAGGTTATTTAATAACGGGTTATTTTTGTCCCATCGCAAAACGACAAAATAAAGCCAATGCAACGATAATTTATGAATGTATTTTTAATTCATGAATGGTGCTAAAAAACTTTATTTTATCGATTAACTGACTTTAATAAAAATAGTACAATTTGATAAAACACACGTTTTCATTGTAGAGCCCTCATGTTCGTCTGTATTAAAAATAAATTACGTCATTCCTTTATACATTTATACTAAATAAAACAAAAAAGCATTTTCAACCGTTCAGATAGCAAATACTACTCATTTTTGATCTATCTTACCCTGATAACTAGTTTAAAACTAGACGTTTCCTAAACAAACACTAAAAGTCGCCACCCTAATTTATAGAATCGCCCTCCAAGGGTCCCGATCTCGCAATAAACATCTTTTTTGTTTCGCGTGTCCGCGTACTGTCAAATATATTACAGCCCGCGGCGTTATTTACGACCACTGTCGTCCGCCCATACGTTATACTTAGTATCTTTGTTTGGACACAATAAGCAATATTTCTAAAGGGCCCGTCGCTCGCAGCTGTTGATATGGGTTCCCAAATTGACATATTTAATTTGATCGCTACAGGCCTTTGAGCGGGCCGTGTTTGACAGGCTTTAGTGTCAGATTAACATTAACTTGTACTCGTATAGACTTAACGCTGTCAATAAACATCGGATGTCACGGTTTATGGTTAGGTGGAAAATAAAATATGTATTAATATTCAATATTATCAAATTATCATTTGATTGAATAAAAAAAAGATGAGGCACATTATAGTATATTTCAGCGTATTTTTTTAAACACCACATGGATTTCTGACAAGTTTACAATAAATCTTCCAGACAAAAGTAAAAAATACTTGTTACTTTGCCTTTGGCAAGTTTTTTTAAGATTTTCTAAACATCACTTTCAAAACATAAGTAGGTGACTAGTCAAAGTGCAATTACGAAGAGGAAAAGCTGCGAGTGTAATAAGAGTGCCGTGAAACAAAAAGCGTTCGGTGCAAGGCGCGCGGTCAGGTAGACGAGCCACGCTCGCGGCGCGGCTCAAAGCGCTGCCGTCATGGGTGGCAAGCCACCAACACCATTGCACGTCTCAATCCGCACCCGGCCATACCGCCTTTCCTTTTTCCCCTACCGCAATGCAGCTATGTGTCGTTTCCGCTTTATTTTTTACGACCGAGCGCTGCAGCGGAGAGATATAACGCTCTCACTCTAACAAAGATTTACACTATAGCTGTCTTTGTCTGGCGCAGCGGGGTGAAGAGGCAGGGGCACGACGGCCGCTGGTGGGGTCCGGTCTCTCACAGTCGTCCCGACCGCCGCTGCGAACACACGCGTTGAGTCTGCATTCCGCGCATCGGTGCCTAGAGTAGTTGTGTTGCCACAGGCGTTTCGTGACTATCGCTGTGAAGTTTACAAGTGATCGTAAAAGTTTATCTCCAAATGGTGGTGCTTGAAGACGGAGGAATGATGACCACAAATCCTAACCAATATCTACAGCCTGATTATCTCACACCTCTTCCATCCTCTGTAAGTATTTTATTAAAATGAATAATTTTTAACTTTTAAAAAATATTTTAAAAGATTTTCATTTCCTGTTGGTTTCAATTCTCGTTAATTTTTTTAAATTTTTGTATATCATAAATATTCCTTTACAAAATACTTATGTTATTTTTCTTTGTTACAGTTGGACTCGAAGAAAAGCCCTCTTGCGCTTTTAGCGCAGACTTGCAGTCAGATTGGCGCAGATACCACTCCGACTAAGCCGCTGCTGCCTCCTCTGGACAAGAAAAAAGTGACAAGTGTTAACAGTGATATCATGTCTCGTTCATCGCCAACAAATGCGGGCAAACCGGACAAGCCCCGTTCTACTCCGGACAACAAACACCTTGCCTTCAAGCCTTATGAAACAAATGTAGTTTCTAAGAAACCCGAAGAGCCCCGTCCATCGTCAAAAGCTAGTTCCGACAGTTCGGATGATAAGAAATCTGGAAAAAGCACACCTGGAAGGAAATCAACTCCTCCGACCGCCGAAAATGGAAAAAGCAGTCCGCATGAATCAAAATCATCTCCAGCGGGATCTTCCGGCACCAGCCCGATTATTCGGTCCGGATTAGAAGTGCTCGGTCATGGAAAAGACCACCTTGGTGCATTCAAAAATATACCCGGCCTGCCAGGATTTAATCCACTTACTGGCCTTTGTTGTCCCCCTGGAATGGAACAACATGGAAACCCAGCGTTCAGACCGCCTTATGCCGGATCTCCGTTCAGCGCTCATCACGCAGCGATGATGGCTGCCGCTGCTGCCTTTCCTGGATCATCGCCGAATCCTTACTTAGGCTATGCAAGAGTTAAAA
Organism: Udea ferrugalis; assembly: GCA_950022985.1. Taxonomy (NCBI): domain Eukaryota; kingdom Metazoa; phylum Arthropoda; class Insecta; order Lepidoptera; family Crambidae; genus Udea; species Udea ferrugalis. Next base: position 17,886,507 of record OX465522.1, read on the forward strand.
CGCCAGCCGGCGGAGAAACTTTAGTCCCCGTGTGCAAAGACCCTTACTGCACCGGATGCCAATTCTCAGTCAACAACCACCACTTGCTAATGAGCAACGGATCATGCCCCGCTGGCTGCACGCAGTGTGAACATCAAAAATACAACTTAGCTATGGCGATGGCACTTTCGCAGCAGGGAGCCGCCGCCGGCGGTCTCTACCCCCAGCTAAGCCGTCCCTACGTTTGCAATTGGATTGTGGGCGAGTCGTACTGTGGAAAAAGATTTGGAAACTCAGAAGAGCTGTTGCAACATTTGAGAAGCCACACGACTGATGGATCCGCGCCGGCTACTGTGTCGTCGTCTCAGGCTTCGATGTTGAGCCATTTGAATCCGCTGTTCACGACCGCTGGTTTGAGAAGTGCTTACCCGACGGCCCCGCTCAGCCCTCTCTCGGCAAGCCGGTACCACCCGTACTCAAAGGCTGGCCTGCCTGCCAGTCTGGGTGGCAATCCCTACGGTGCCTTCAACCCTGCACTAGGACCGTTCTATTCCCCGTACGCGATGTACGGCCAGAGACTCGGAGCCGCCGCTGTTCACCAGTAAACAAACCAGTGTAGTGCAAACTTAAACTGATTGGACTGATTCATAATTTAATGTCGTGTTGTCCAATTTTCTTCTGTGATATTGATAGACTAAATCATATGTGCGGCTCACGCAATGACAAATTTAGTGATTAGTGCAATCTAAGTATAGTTATTTATGTAAGTGAACTTGCCTATGGAGTTGCTTCGAAGCGAGTTTTGTCTGAGCATTGTGAGGACTCTGTACAGCCAAATGATTTGTGTAAATAATAATCTCTATGTTTAATATTAAATGAACTATTTCAAATATAATATCTACATCACAAATAATGAGATTATTTTTATTCCACTCCACCTTTAACATTATTGAGTTTATTTTTATGACTTAAAAAATAGACTTATAATTGATTCACAAACCAAAGATAATTGAAGTTAAATATTCTAATGACTCTACTGTAATGTTTTCTGTAAAATGAATATTTTATCTATCTAGTAAAAGGTCTGTTTTGTAATACATGCTGAAACTGAGTAGATTAATTACAAGCAAACACACAGCAGACTTAACAAACAGCAAACCTTACAAAAAGTGCTAAAACAACCCAAGTCATTAATAATAATCAGCTAAGTCAACCGACATGAAATTAGAAATCAAATACAGTAAATAAATTTATCAACGTCAACCAACTGGCGTTCCCTCGCGAAGCTGTAATAAACCAGGCAGGATGATTGATTAATGTACAGTCAGCCAAGAAAGTGGTCTATCACTTTTGACCAAAGTTTCTGCGAGATGTAACAATCGCTAAGGTTGACTTTTCTAAAACACAATACACAATTATTTTATGGCGTTTTGTCTGTTATCTGAGATGCCTGACATTTAACGTCATTGGGTGACTTAGTTTTACCTCATTAAATGCGTTAATCTATTTTGCTCAACTAAAACCATGTCGATCTTTTTGAAGAGAAACTTATTACTACTGAAAAAGAAAGTCTCACTGACAATTCTACTGTCAAGTATTTCCGTCAATGAAATATTAATTTCAATCTGTTACTTATAATTCAAACTTGACACTTGGCATGACGTTATGTCATATATGACAAAAAGAGCAATAGTCACTGACACAAACTTATTGCCACGGAAAATTGATCTTGTTGTTTCCTGGCGTTCAAACGTATCTCAACCGTAGGGTGGTAGACCACTTTTTTGGCTGACTGTACCTCTACAACACATTAGAGCCGCCAATCAACAGAAAATGTTGGGAGCGTGATAAAACAAGACGCCGATCAACACGAACTCGACACACCACCCACACCGAACTCGAAACAAAATTTATTTCATTGAAAAACACAAAGAGTAAAAAAGGTAAAAGTACAAGAGCGTTGAACGTCATTAATAACAAAGCCGTGAGCTGTCAGCCTTGTTAATGTCAAGTTTTTTAAATAAATGCTATTTTGATTAGGCTCACGTCATGTCGAAAATTTAACTGTCAAAAGAATAATTGGCCCTGAAGAGCGGGCAGGTGATAGAGTAATGAAAAACAGAGGCGACTACCACTGACGTGATCATAAAAAGACGTACTTTGAGAAAATAGATTTCTTGTTTGTTGTTTTATTTGAATAAACTGTGTTCATGAATAATTCATAAGATACAGTCAATGGTTAATGAGAAATTAATACAAATCGCTAATATCTACTTTCTTACGCGTTAACCGACTTGGTTTTTATTGCTTTAGATTTTTATCTAGTTTTGGTATTTATTTACAAACGTCAATGTGTTTTGAATAATAATTAGCTTAAATAATTTTTGCTCTTTAAAAAACAATAACAAGTACCTATTATTGATTTTGAAATACATATTCACTGTATTTCAAATTTTATTTCACTAATTACCTAATTAAACATGATAGGTATGAAATGTATTCAAGGTATTCAATATATAGGTATTCAAGTATCATGTAATGAATTACATGATACTTGAATAACCTCTGCCCACTTTGTCGTAAAATACACCAGTCAAGAAAAAGAGGATACCAATAATCAGCCTAATTTAGTATTATTTGGTGACTTTCATCTATTTGTAATATAAGATGGCTTTGAGTTTTCTTAATTACTTGGGGATAAGTCATCGTAAAAAGACTGATGGCATGCTTCACCGATTTCTTTTTTACGTTATTATCGCAATAATAATAAAATATACATAATTTCGTATGAACATAAACTTAAATAAATTTCAAGTCTTTCAAAACTCTACAAAACAACTGATGGTGATGATATCGAACATTATAGTAATCTTAAGTCGAAACTAAGGAGTCTAAATTAAATAAGTAGTGGAAAAATCTTTATCATAACTAGTTCAACCCTTGAAGTCAAATGCACACGAGAGAAATTTAATTAAAAACACCCTCTATTTCACATGGAGGGAACAATTTTCGTTCCAAACCCCAAGTAGAAATTGTGTGATTTGATTCATGTTCTATCATAAATGATCAGTAGAAGAAACTTGATCAAGTTTATAATAGAGCCGAGACAGATGATATGTTTTTAAAGATGGCTACTAACACATCTGATTTGGATAGTAAAATATTCAAGTAAAAAATATTATTTTTCGTAAATCAGCAAATTGGCAAAATATTTTGAGATGTCTTCTATGCCATGTAGTAAAGGATAATGAGTAAACATTAGCGCGCTTAGTTAACGCTGTAATAGGTCAAGTATGCGTTTTATTAACTCATTTGACACTGAATGTCGGTTATTCAATGATTAATACGACATATTTTATTCTCGTTCTGTTTTGCTTAGCATAACACGTCATTTTGGCTATAAAATACCCTATTAAGATACTGTTATACGACTTTGACATAGTTTTACTGAAACATTGTAAGCCGGCTACGAGTTAATGAAGATACTAGTAACGCCATCTATTGGGTTGGTATTGCACTTCATACAACAGCTACAGGTGGTGTCGGGCGGGTGATCTAAATTGAAAAATTGTAAAAATACAATAACGTTGTTTTAATGATTTAACAAAACTAAGCAATATGCATTTTACTGAAATAAAGAAATCTAGACTTTGCTATTGGATATTATATTGTAAGTTAAGTTACAATCAAATATCGAACGAGTATAACCATAATATTTAACATACAAACCTGAGTGTTCTGAGTGAACCCCCATTTTTGGAAATAAAGCTTGCCAAATGCTGGCTGGTGGCTATTATGCTTTATTTGGCAAGAGTGTAGATTAAGTTAAAAATTCCATAAATACGAGTAGGTACTATGTTATCATAGCTTGAAATTTGTTGGTAGGTATAAGCTTTTACCAAGCATTACGTGATATTATACTTCATATAAATAAGAAATCAACCTTTACCGTAAGTATAATTATAATTACAGTCATTTATGGTACAGAAAATACCACATTTTAAGTAATTAAAGACAATGTCCCTTTTACGAAAACGCTTAAAAAGCCCAATTACAGCAAATTAAGTTTTATTTAATTCCAATCGCGTGTTTCGCCACAGTGTTGTTTTTCGAACAAGTGATATTTTATGGTGTAATTTAGTAAATTAAGTAATTATTTAACTTTCACAACCGTAAGACGACATCTCGCCACCGGCGAGCACATTTGTTGCGACATTCACACCTGCTCCGGCGGTAATTATACCCCGCGGCAGTAGGTGGGTTAAATGTCAACTTTCTTACAAAAAAACAGCATTCTCAAATTTATCCTCTTTAAATGATGTTAAACACGTCCCAAGTGATTAATCGACGCATTAAAAGTTTAAAGGGGACGCATAAATCTTAAGATATTAATTGAGATAATAATGTAGATTTTATAAATGCGAGACCCGCCTTGAAATATCACTGTTTCTATACAAATGATCTCTCACGGCGAGATTTAGTTTGACAGATGCTTGCTGAAGATTGATGCCTAGCAGAGATGTAATCTGTGCAGCGAAATAACCAATTACGATTAGCATAAACATAAGGTGAAGTAAATTAACATATTATCAAGGAATGAATTATGCATGTGGGGTATTATAGACCCGCACATCAAATTAGAGGGTTAGGTTTACCCTTCGTGGTGTATTGTTGACTGAATCGCTTCAGTTGTTATGTTAATACGTACCTGGATTTAGCTTATTTATTTTCACTTATATTAACAGGATGTTTTGGCGTTCTTTTGGCTTTGCAAGCGCAGTGTTGAAATGTAACCCTCAAATGAAGCGTGAGGGTCTATTGTACCCTGGGTACATTTTTAATGTGTTTTTTTAATGCGTGAACGATAAAGATCTTGCGATTAAATTACCGTGCTTGGTATTATAGGAAATATAACGACAAGCATTGTTATGTCAGTTGTGACAATATGGGTGCGGTCTTTTATAAGCCATCCAGTTTTGTAATGATCTCTATTCCTGTGAGAATTGCTTTTTGTGACTTGTCATCCGAGATGAGATTTCGTTTTGTTGAGTCAGATGATGTGATAAATCGATACAGTGTTATTCTGGGATTATTTTAAATAGGTTCTTTTCAAAGCTTGTAACAGTACTTATTCAGATTTAAATTTATGTTTAGTTGGTAAAGCTTTTTTTTTTGTACAAATACGAAATAACTACACTATTTAAAGAACGGCATTCTGCAGGACACCTTTTTATTTATTCTAATGGGCATCTTTCAGTACATCAACTTCAAACATACAACAGGCTACAAGACCAAATTAATTTTACAATCACAATGTTTACGTTTTTCAAAAATAGTAGATAATCAAAATAAAGTACCTTTACTAATAATACCTAACTACTACCCTAATTTTGACTTATTTACTTCAGACAACCAGGCAGAGAAGAAAGACATGAGTGAAGATGCAAGATAGGTACCTATTAATAAAACTATAGATATTTATTTAGCTCTAAAAATAGACATTAGCAATGTCTACAACACTCAATTTCAAAAGGTGTCAATAGCAAACTATAAAAAGTAAAAATTCACGACTGTCACACAAAAAATGTTAATTAACATCAAACTTAACAAGTTTCTGCGAACTGACTAGTACGTGTATAATATGACAGCTCACGGTTTTTTTGACATGCAGGTGTTAAATTAAATTTTAATTTGCAAGTGCGAGTGAGCAAAAACCTGTGGCAGTTTGTGGTAGCTGTGGATCCGATTACTATCTTTCGGAGATCCGCGGGAAGAACAGCTTAGAAAATCATTTAAATAAGTTACAGTTAACGTCATTGACGACGATAACTGATTGATCGTTAAATAACTTAGATTAGTAGAGTTCGGGAAACTACGTCACATTTTCCCTTTAACATATAGCTCAGTATCTTCAGACAAAGCTGTACTAAAAGTGTGTGTTACCAGAGCTGACAAAGATGGATCTCAGACGTGGTCACATAATATTGGCCTCATAAAAAAGTTAACAGCTTGAAGCTTACAGCTCAAAGCTTACAGCTCAAAGCTTACAGCTCAAAGCTTACAGCTCAAAGCTTACAGCTTAAAGGTTACAACTTACAGCCAAAAGTTGTCAATGATGAGCCCATAACACAAGCTTCAATTTTAGGGCTGGATGACGCTGTGTAGAATAATGTCCAGAGGTATGTATTTAATGATGAATAATCAATGTTTCATTTATTTTCCAACAGAGCCCCTTTCATCTTTTTCTACTCATGCTGTAATTTTTTTCAATTGAATTTACGTTTTCGCTTCTTTATTGAATTCTATAAAAATGAACTAATGAGACATAAGGGTACACAAGGGGATATAAGGCAAAGGGAATTTTAAGTGACGAAAGGAAACCAGAAGTTATGTGACAAAACTAAAGTAAAAAAAGAGTTAAGAGTAAGAAAAGGTAGTGTTGCATTATTAGCCTTTCATTTATAGTATTGTTACATTCTTTACAAAATAGTTAGGCTGGCTGGAAGGATAGTTCCTTGTTTATACACCTACTACTAAACAGGTGTCACCTTTGGTAAACTGGCTAGTACTAATTATAAGAAATTTTACTCTTTTCTCGATAGACTAGATATGGAATTTATCTGAGTCAAATGCATGAAAATTATACATCAAGAAAAAATCGTTTGTGCATCCTACAAAAAAAACGCACATGTATTTACGTGATATTTATTTTAATTGATATTTACTATTTCTTCTCAATGCACCTAATATTGCTTTAATTAGGCTTATTTAAAAAATTGAGAATTTATGACATAAATAAGTAATTTCTTTGGATTTTTCTTTTTTATGACGTAAAATTTTATGCAAATGACTCATTCATTGCACAGTGGTGAATAATAAAAACCTAGTCTCTACCAATCAACCAATTTTTACTAGTCAGCTAAAACAGACATTACAGGCGATTAATAACCTCTTTTTTTGGAATCGGTTAAAAATATAGTATGCCTTACTATATTTTTAACCGATTCCAAAAATATAAATGCAAAATATAACTGTATGATTTTTTAGTTTTTTTCCAATTCATTAATTTTTCTTTTCATGAAAAATATACCTTAACAAAATTACAACGAAAGTTCATTTTAAAGAAGCCGTTTACCCGTTACTATAAGTCCCTATACTCGAATAACCAATGTGAATACATACCCAACAATCGGCGAACAATAAAGGCTAGGCAATAAAACTAAATCAATACGCCAAGGGCGTTGTGCAATTGCAATATTTTATCAGGCTGATAAACACACGGACAGACAGGGGACCGGCGTTGTAAAGCACACAGAGCGGTTCGTCTATCACGGGTGAGTTGGTATAAAATGTTTGCTGGCTGACATTAGGTGGAATAGAGATAGTATTCTTTATTGCACATTAACTAAGGGACAACTAAGTACTTCATTCAGGGCAATTTAAAATTAAGGCGGCGTTCGGGCGAGTTTGTATAAAATATTTGCTGTCTGACATAGGCAGAAAGATAGATATTATTATTTATTGCACATTAACTAAGTACTACATTCAGAGCAATTCACCAATAGAGTGGCATTACATTGAGTTGGTATAAAAATTTGCTGTCTGACATAGGTAGATAGATAGATATTATTATTTATCTCACATTAACTAAGAAACAACTAAGTACTTCATTCAGGGCAATTCACAATAAATGCGGCGTTATTGCTATAGCGATTTTTTTCAACCGAAAATGGTCCAAGGACATTCAGGGATATTTATATGATAAACTAAGTCTGAAAAAAGTGGCTATTGTTGGTAAAGACTAAAAAAATAGGATTGCAGGAATAACAAGTTTACTATCAGGAGCTCGCAATGGAATTTTTATATCAGGAACATTAACTAACCTACATCTTTTTTTATTGCCTTTACACTTTATAATATCGAGTCCAAAACGCATTCTTTTATGTTCATTCATGACACTTTGAGACACAACTTGCAACTTTAGGCAACATTGATTTTTAACTGCTGTAGGAAAAAGACCCCATAATAAACCAATTTGGATCATCAACAAATGGTATTTCAGTACTATTCGCTCATCAGCCTACATATCTGTCCTCTTTTCTAAAAACTCTTCAAAATAAGCTTTATAGAGCTTGAGCGAGCTTATCTGGCTGAACAACTGGAGTCTTTGGGAAGAACTGCCTTAGTCTCACCACCAGATTTGATATGGTCAGCCTCTTTTTTTGGAGAAACAATTTTAAACCTGTTTTTTTAAGTGCTGCAGTACTTCGTTTCGGGTTTGTGTCAGATTTTATACTTTTGTAACGGATATCTGTAATTGCTTTTATAGTCTTCGAATGAAGAAGTTTTACCACAAGACTCCTGATTACGGCGTACAGAAACAAAACAATACTGATTGTATAATACTGCCTTTTATTAAAATATAAACACAATACTTCCCATAAATTACTCTACCAACACAAGTTCGTAAGACAAAAGCCACAATAGTTGAGACAGCAAAAACTACACAATGCCGAGAAACAGAACAATTTGACAGTAGTAATTGTTATCGACGTCCCCGACTGCCTTTGATATAGACAAAGACACTTACAGCAGATCATTATCGCAGGAACGACAAAAGGTGAAACTTAATAACTGTGACATGTGACAGAATTGATAAAGGAACAAGGCCGATTGTTTTTCGATGCAATTCATAAGTAAGAAGCGAAAAACTGGATACGAGTGAAAAGTATGAAATAGATGATCGCCAGCCTTTTTGAACTTTGTTGTCGTATAGGGAATCAACAATCTCCTAGCTTTATGAGGTTTTACCGACTTGGGGCAGATTCCTGCGGTGGTGTTCAAGGTCTTGTAGCTTATTTGTGATATCAGCATCCCCCACAAGCCTCACAGCAGGCCGCAGACTTGCAGTCTAAATCTCGCAGCAATCTCGCGGTCAGCTGGTGCTTGGCGGATCCGTCCCAGAGGTGACAGCAGTACTCCATACAGGGACGCATTTGCGCTTTGTATAGCTGAAGCAGCATTGTCGGTGAAAGTACCACCTTACCCTGGACAGGATACCGTGGTCGCAAGTCATATTGTGAGTGCCGGTGACAGCTTCTGCTAGAGACATAACTTCATATTGATTTGTTTTCAAAAATTTAAGGTTCATTTTGTCAAACCCGCTAACGCTTGTCGCTAGTGCTGTTCCCAACGCGATCTATAAAGTGATAGTTAAATTGTCATCAGCCCCTGACATATGTAGAGTAAAGGTCCAACAAAAGCAATTACAAGAAACTAAACTGTATTAATTAGTTAGACGTGGAAGTAAACGTATGTTAGCACAAAGGAATGTCGCGGCTGTTGGAAATACTTAAACAAAGAAACAATTTGATAATAGTTGTTAATTTGCCTGTCGTAACTTTTTTTGCTTTATTAATTATTTCATTATATTGTATTGATATCATTACGAAATCCGCAACCCCTATTTTTAGAACCTTTTTGTTGTCTAAATGCCTTTTTTCCAATTATCATAGTCGTGTTAATTGTTTATCCCTCCTTTTTAATAATAATAGTAGTATATTTTATTATTGTTTTTAGCATTTTCCATGCAGTATCTTTCTAAAGAAAACCAGAAAAAGACATTTGGTCATGTTGGCATCAGGCAGGACTTGAACCCGCATCTTTCGCAAGCCGGGCGACTGCACTTCCAATTATGCTACCGAGACCATTAACAGACCGGCCGAATCTTTCTGGTATATTTTGCCCTATGAGCAAGGGTGATTTCATCAATGTTATAGGCATCCACCTCTAACATTCGGAAGAAATATTTTTTCAAATATTTAACTCCCGATTAAGATGAAAAAGCTATTACTATATTTTATTATTGTTTTTAGCATTTTCCATGCAGTATCTTTCTAAAGAAAACCAGAAAAAGACATTTGGTCATGTTGGCATCAGGCAGGACTTGAACCCGCATCTTTCGCAAGCCGGGCGACTGCACTTCCAATTATGCTACCGAGACCATTAACAGACCGGCCGAATCTTTCTGGTATATTTTGCCCTATGAGCAAGGGTGATTTCATCAATGTTATAGGCATCCACCTCTAACATTCGGAAGAAATATTTTTTCAAATATTTAACTCCCGATTAAGATGAAAAAGCTAAAGCTAATAGTAGTGTTGATTTTTTATCTATAATTAATATCTAATCTTAACCTTTTTTTAAGGTATAATCCTGATAGCTATTTTTAGATTGATTTACTAGCTAAACTATTATCGTAGTACTTGATCAGTTTATTTTAATTACCCATTTATCTATATGACGTCTTTATAAATTCACCAGCAACGGCAAGACGTCATAACATACATTGTTTTTTTTGGTTGTTACTAATCCAATTTTCTAATTAGGCACTGATTCATGATTACACTTGTTATTGATTTGCGACCATATTTGCTCGCAACCAACTATTTGTTTCAATGACAACAAAATATGCCAAAATATCTTAGCTAAACTTGAAATAACGACATTGTCACAGTAATAAAAAAAAATTAACTACGCAGCTACGTCAACTAGGGTATCGTCGATTATGTAATAGGTCAACAGGCTAACTACATCATCATCATGTCAGCCGAACGACGACCACTGCTGGGCATAGACCTTACGGATCTGCACACCGATCAGTCCTGTGGTGTCCGCATCCAGCGGCTTCCCGCGACCTTGACCAGATCCTCGGTCCACCTTGTGGAGAGCCTTCCCACGAAACATCGTCCGGTACGGTCGCCATTCCAGAACCTTTCCGCTTTGTGTCCCGCCCACTACATAATATGTTGGATTTAAACGAAGTGTACTAGGCTTGTTGACTTATCAATCTACTCGAATCCGTGTTGAAGTGAGGTATTCACTTGTATCAACTTTTATTTATTACTTATTCTTTTCTGAATGCATCTACTTGCGTGAAAAGCATATTTTATTCAGCATTTTAACTACGAAATTCGGGCGAAATACTAGAATAGTTGAGCAAACAACGAATTTGGGCGAAGTTTGCATGTGTCACATGGAATTTTAGATCAGACCAGTTACTGGTAGCGGCTGTAATGCCAAGTCAGGGACGTATTCAGGCCATAGGTAAAGTTGAGTTTTTTTTTGCCGAATTCATAATGTATATTAATTCATTTTGCCAAAACAATTTGACAGCAAAAAGAATAATTCAATAGCGAGTAGGTATACCTATTAAACAAGGAAAATAAAATAGTAAAAAGGTTCCTTACTTAAATTTTTTGAACTTGCAGTACAGAAAACTTTCATTGGGGTTTTATTAAATAACCTATTTGTCTTACTACTCTGACTCTATGTTAAAGTCTGAAGGTTTTAGTAACCTGTTGATAACTTAAGCTTGACCCATTGTGTCTGACCCGTAGTGACCTAAGCAAAGATTTTTATAAAAGTAGTTTAAGAAAAAAAAAAGGAAATTGTATTACTGTCCTTAACAACATTACCAACCAGTGAGGTCTAGATAAAGACCTCACGGCTGCTTCCCACCAAGTAGCGTAAGGCCAACTCAGAGGGTACAAATTGTTGTAATACTATGATGTGGCAATGCTTTCGATATTAAAATTTCTAGTGTAGAACATAGGAAACGAATCATTACTCATTTCCCTCATAAACTGAGTACACGCCTGTCATGCGTTGTTCGCACAAAACTTATTTCGTCCCGTCTTTGTTGTCACTGGTCGGATTATCTCGCCAACTGAACTTGGACGTTGCATGACACGTTATTTGCAGCTGAACTTCAAAATCCGCTTTGATGTCGACATGGCTTATGCACGGTGCTCATACATTTTAGAAAAGAGAATTACTACTTCGAAACTAAGTGAAAGGAAAAAAGAGATAAGTAACTTGACAAAAAAACAAAAAGGACACAACTGCAATGCTAAAAGTGAAATTTTTAAACCACTAACCCCCTTATTCATAAAAATTTAAACAGCTCTTATAGAACACGATAACTATTGTATCGCTTTGTCACTGTCATTCTTGTTGCTGCCGCCATTTGCGAGTAAGTGACAGAACACGTCAATAGCTTAAACAATGCGTTAGCGTTGCGTTCGTTTTTATGAATAAGGGGGTAAATGTTTAAGTAGTTGGGATTATAAAGTTTAATAATTTAAGAATTTAGTTAGCAAGCCAAAAATCAGAATTAGTACTCTACCTACTAAGGCTTTCACTTTTATTTTAAGTTGAACTTAATATCGGCCTCTGGGCCCCACTGTTGGGCACCGGCTTCACATCAACCATGATGATGGGGACGCGTTATACGCAGCGCAGACGTCATCGCCACTTGCTTGATCTGCTTCTCGAAGCTATAGACTGTTTTGGTAATTTTTTCATAATGCGAACAGCAAGGGAGTGGAATGCGCTTCCTGCTGAAGTGTTTTCACAGCGGTATAACTTAGGCCTCTTCAAGAGGACACTCTCTTCTTGAAGATGCCAAACTTATACTGCTATTTATTAGGCCGGCATGTACTAACTTAGATCGCATCATCACTTAAGATCAGGTGAGATTGTGGTCAAATGCGCGCTTACTTAATCATAAAAAGAAAGATAAGTAATAAAAGATTTTGACTTGAAATAGTTTGAAAATAACCTACGGTACTATTAAATAACAATAAAAATCAAGTAAATCTTCAAAAGCATCAACAGCCTCGACTTCATTACGCCACAGTCGTCGCGTTACATGAATTATCTAATCCAAAGCTAATCTACGATCCGTTGTAATGAAACAATAGTGCAATTTCTTCATCTGCCGTTTCGCACGGTGCATTTACAATGATTAATGTGGCAATAGACCCGGCACAATTTGAGCCGTAGCTCCCAGCCGCGCTCAGGATACAATATTTTACGTTGACAGACATAACAACATTTATACGATCGTTTATTCTTTGCGTCCCGTATTTTATTCGCTTTATGACGGTCTTTCACAACAACATTAATGCCACTTTCTATTCAACTAACTTTCGAAATTAGATCTTATTGTCAACATAGTAGAGTTGGGACCATTTTTCGGTAGTGTTATGTATTTTTTTGTGAACCAGTAATAGTCGTGGATGCCGGTTGTATGTTTGTAAGTATTTTATTTTGGGGCGTTTCTCGCGTCGTAAAATAACGGCGTAATGCAGTGTTGTAAATCAATTTTCCCTTTGAACGATGACGTTTATAATGAAGCCCGGTAGTTTGGAATTAGTTTATTATTATATTTTTAGTGTTGTGGAACGGGAGCGTATGATCATTATCGTTGTTCCTTATTAATGGTTGACGTTTGTTTGTTGACATTTTATGTAGAACCATAAAGTGCTAGAAAATTAATTTGTTACAAAAAAGGTAGAGCTTTTATTTAACAATTACCGCGTGTTAAAATAATGATATTGGAATATCATTATTTTTAATCTAAAAATCTAAAATTTACATCCAAATGAAATCTGTCGAAGAACAATTTGATGATCCTAAAACTACTTAAATGTCAGAAAAGAAACCAAAATCTCTACGCTAAAGATATCGTCAAGTTTGCTCTGACAACGCGGGAAATGTGAATTGAAATAAAAATATATGAGTGTTCATCCGCGACACTTATTGTGAAGTGATGTTTCGAAAGCCTATTTTCGGGGCCATACTCTTGGAAATGTTATGAAACTCCAGGATTTTACTGATACTTTTAGGTCTATGGTGTCGATATGTTAGTAAGATTAATTTGGTAAAAAAATCGGTACTAATCTGGTTATTGTAACGAAAATAATGTGCTAATACGCCAATAATAATACCAAAATATTAGTTTTACGCCAAATAACTATTCTGAAGTTTTTTTTCCATTTTGTTGGATTTTGTTGAAATTATTTGCTAAAAATATTTGCCTCAAGAATAATTGGCAGTCAGTCTTTGATAGATTGACAGTCATCAAACCCATCATACTATTCATTGAAATCAGATCACGCAAGCAACCCTTATAAACCCCTAATAATCAAAAACAAACTGTTGATCCTTTACCCACAAGCTACAGAACAAATCGTCAGCTTACGAGTACACCCGACAGCGCGTCTAAGCCGCGCGAATGGCGACCGAATGTAAATTGAAATAAAAATGTATGAGTGTTCATCCGAACCAGTTGTTTAATAAAACAACGCGAGTCCTACAGCCGCTTGAGCCCGTGACACTAGAAAGGTTCAATAATATAGGGCTGATGTAGGATTGTTACTACAAATGTTCAAACAGCTTATTGAAAAACATATTTTACAAACTTTACAATCCGATCTTAAATTATACAAATCAGGATGCGAATAAAACAGCCTAGCATGACAACTTATACTCTTTGTGTATCAAACGCAGTCAGATGGTCAAAAAATGGTATAAATAAAGGAAGGTATTGATTGAAGGCACTATTTTATTTATTTATTTTTTATTTTTTTTTATTGGCATTCATAATCATAAATTGTCGCGGCTTGTTTTTTTTATTAAAACCCTTTTTAATTAAAAAAACATATTAGAATTTTAGCTCCTGAAAAGTGAAAACTGCTGCCCATAGACTACCGCTACCGATACATTTAGGTGTCACAAGATGTGTGGCTTGCCTTTCGAAAGAAGAGTCAAGGAATAGGCATGACGAACAATTTTGAAATCTTCTTTCGTGATAAAGGTACACATGTATTGTATACTAAAAAAACTTTATTTCGGTTTCAAAGGTCAGTTTAACAAAGTTTGAGGACATTATTCTAGTATTTTATCAACAGCGCGCGAAAACGCTCGCAGGTGTCATGGCGTCCGTGTGACGTATTTGTAATGTAAATATCAAGTGTCTGTCAAACTCACTTGTATGAAATACGACAGTGACATTTGTTGATTTCCATTACAGTGACGTCATAGTGCGTGATTGACGTTTGAGTCAAAATGGCGAATTGGAGTATTTTATCCTTTTACTTTATCGAAAATCTGATTAATCTCAGATTTTAAAATCAAACTAAATGTGTCTTTTAAATCCTTTTAATATGTTTTTTCCCCTAATGTATTCAAATCGTTGATTATTTGATACTGTCGTCATGCCTATTTACGCTCTCTCTTGAAGGCCCCGGTGATGCTAACTTGATACTCAAAATATATAATAGCGAAAACTATTCTACATCACACCTAAGTCACACCTTCAAAGCTATCAGCGACAGCGCGAAGAAACAAGAAGCAACAATGTCCAAACTAAAACGGCCAGCCCTAGCTCAGGCGGCTCATCCCGCCAACTCCCGTAAATACGTAATGAGCCATCCAACGCGCCCGCTACCAAGAGTCACCACTCAAATTTAATTCAAGAAACTGTTCAATATTGTGACTATTTGTTTGCTCATCATCATCATTATTCGCAGCCACAAGACCTCCACCTGCTATATTTTACACGTTCATTGATTCATTTGATACTACATTATTTATGTTGGAAAGCTTTTGTGTCGGTACAACTGTTACATAAAGTCGCTGTTATGTTACGAGATTTATAAAATGAATGATAATATGGAAAGCGTTTTTTTTGTTTTGAAAACATCACTCGTTACCTAATTACCATGAACCTTAAGGTGTATGCTATAACTGATTAATAACTGCTGGTGAAATAAAAAATAATTAACAAGGAACAGCCTTATGACAGGTAAAGTTCATTCTAAAGTTTTCAATTAAGATTCATCAGCTAACCTTTAAGTAAGGTTCATTAATAATAGTAAAGCCACAAAGAACATCAAGTTGATCAAAGAAGCGTATTTAATTCATACGATTATTCGTAATAGAAAACGTCCGTATGCAGCGACCGAACCGTAGTACCGGGTTGTTCATAAATCTTCATTGCGTTCCGATGACACGCCACGACACGTCTCCTCGCTACCGCGCTGCCGCTCCATCCACGGCATTAACAGCCTACATAACTTCATCCACTTCATTGAAAACTCAACCTTCCACATCAGCATCAAAGCCCACTTCACCGAAATAACTCCCATCTGGAACCTCGTCACATTTTCCAACACTAGCAACTTTTCAAAGTGACCCGTTCTCAGTCAAAACAGAAGCAAATCCTTTAGAATTAAGGTCGCTTTCTCTCTGCTTTGCCGCAATTAGAACTTTGTTCTTTTCGTTAGACATGCACGGGTATGAAACTAGAACGGCGTTTGGAAAATGTTATGGAAATTGAAAATTGAACCTTGAAGCTGGTTCTTGGGGTTGGAATTTGATCGGATGGGTAGCCGACTGTGGCAACAACATTATCCCTCTGTGACAAGTAACGTCAGGCTGTCGATCATTATAATATATGTGCCGCGCTGTCAGCTGTCTCAACGTATGAATGATTCACTCTGTGATAAATTTTAGCTTATGATTACCTTTCAGACACATGTCAATATGTCTGTTTACGTAATTACAACCTCTATATTTGACGGTTTTCAGACCATTTTATGATGAAACAGTATGCGGAAGCTATGCGCGTTCATTATTTTGACGTTTGCTCTGTGGGTCTAAGTATTTGTGAATGAGGATGATATATTGCTTAACGGTCCGGGATATGATAAATGTTAGTCATATCGCGTGAATGTAAATATAGAAAGACGGTCATACATTTTGAGGCCCTCGTCATTAATTTTGTATTTCTGCTGATTGGACATTTCTATAGTTAGTGTTAATACGTTTTTACCATCAAGTATAAATTCAAAGGAATCAAAATGAGCTTCAAATAACTTACTGTATAAAGAAGCTATCTACCTTATTTTGTTAATCCGGTCATATAAAAAATTTGAAAATTTGTTAGATGTTAATTTGTTTTTTTACAAATTATAGGTTTTATAATCAAATATTGTAGGTAAAAGTGGAGTCCAAGTAAACAATAGTTTATTCATTGACAGTTATATAATTCACTAACGAATAAATTGCATAACCACCGTTTTAGTTGCTACTAAATAAACATTTCTTTTCATCTACAAGTCTAAATCAGCAATAATATCATATGTTTAATCTCATTTTATAATTTCTCCCGCATTTTCTTATACCACTTCATCGTATATAAGTTTAATCTTCTCGCGTCCAACTCCTGAAATGCGTTTAGTTTCTCGTCGGAGTCGATCAGTCATGTCGACGCGAGTTACTGTCCTGTCGCGTCGGAGATTACCGCTCAATTAAAACTTTACACTTCATTTAGTTTATTAATGATGGCTGTTAGATAAACAACTTGAAATGAGAATATAGATTGTGTGATTTAAGTATTTTAGATTAAATTGTGCTACTGTTACAGATATAGTTTCAATGACGGATGTTTTAGAATTTGCATTACGGATTAAGGATTAATCATTGTAAAGTCTCAAATTTGAGTTTTGGTTTTTACTCAACTCAATTCCTAAAGACGGCAAACTGCACTCCGTTAAAACAATCAGTTATTTCTCCAAGATAACAGTAGTAAGCTAAACGTATGTAGGGTAATGTTTCAAAACACTTCTGTTACTCTGGGCAGGCCAAACAACCAACTTACACGGACAAATATTAGAAAAAACACATTAAAAATAATAACTTTATGTCCTAATACAGTTTTTTTTTTAAATTGATAAAATTGTTGAAGTTTCATGAAACACAAATAAACAACACTTATATTTTTTTTCGAAATGTTTCATAAGGACACCTAAATTATAAACTACTACACTATTCTATTTTAGCCTGTGACAATTTATATAACGCTGAATGTCACAAACTGCAAGTCAATTACGTTGCCTCACCATCCGCCACCAGGCTGTACAAATACTAAAACTGCTTCCATTTAGACGCCTCTTCAGCATGTATTCATTCAATGCGTATTTATTCCGCTCAACGAGCCTTCATTGCCGACTAGAAATGCGACTGCATTTCAGCGCAACTGTCTCGCTGGGAGATAAGTGGGGGTGAGTGACGCGCGTCCGCCCCATGGATCTTGATCGACGTTGCTGGCTGTCAGCTGGTTTGGTTGCGCTTTTTTAGATTTTAGAAACGAGCTTGTTTTCTTCAAGTCGGACGTATATTTGAGCAGATTTTTAGCTGTCAACAGTGCAAACAGGTTCCTTTAATTGCTTTAAATCATATTGTTTTGGAAAGAGATTACCTCCTCGTCTAAATTATTTTCCAAGAGGTTTTTGAAAATATTCTAACTAGTTGGTAACGAACGAAATATACCAAGACGTCATTAAGAAAAACAGTATATTTTACTCTAACGCAATAATCCATATGGGCACTTGGATGAGTTTCCAACTTAGATTTTGAGCTGAGCCATAAATCTACAGAAGCATCCAATTTTTAATAATAATGTTGAACAAGAAACCAGCTGGATAGAGTACTTGCATTTATTTTTCCTTTCCAATGTAACTTACAAAATGAATGATTTTATGGCCCCATCCGTGCTTTAACAAGACAGTATAATTTATAGAGAAAGCACACTTGTCAAAAATGTCTAATAGGTACTCAATGTCAGACAAAATCAAGAAAAGGAAGTGACCCTGTTGAAACTCGGTGCAAAGGTGATAATTAAAGATAATGACAACGTTGTTGCTATTAGATCGTTCGTTCTTGACACGCATGCTCATTTGCACGCGTTTAACGACTCACGGGAAATTAACGTCACAGTATAAACATCTATAACATAACAGTATATATAACAGTATAGGTTATCTAAGGACGCCCGCCGAGTTATTAGCCCAGCGTGCACACAGACCCGCGGCACAGCCCATCCGTACTGCCGCCTCCCTATGCCTCCCTATTTAATGCTAGCGTGTGCCTGAAATCACGACACGGCGCGCGACGCGCACGCACACATTCAAACCGAGAGTGGCACGTTTGTATGTAGATGTTCTACTGTATGTTTATACTGTGCCTTTAACGACTCACGGCAAATTAACGTCGTCTGACATGTTGAACACAATCCGCTGCAACAGTAATTATAGACTGTAAAGATGCGGGCTGCATAAACATCTTACTTTATTGAGCGATACGATATTTTTATTATAGCCTCTTATTGTTTTATCGCTTCGGATCGCTTTATGTTGAGGAACTCAATGCCAGAATAAATTCATCGACGGAATTGCTGAGGAAAACAACCACTTTTATTCTTTAAATTGTAAGTGTGTACTTAATTTTGTTTCAAGATTTTAATTAAAACATAATAAAAAACCCAAAATGGGCGCGAAAGTTTCCTAAGCAACTTTCGCGGATGATAAATGAAAATTTAACTTCTTTATGAAGACTTTCTTCAACTTAAGGAAGTACTAAGAATTATGATAGTAATTAACATCAATTATTAACTTCAACATTTAACGACGCAAAAGCCGTAAACATTTTATTAGTACTCATTGAAAAAGTATAAACAGCATTCTTCTAAGTATGCCGCTTATGTTTTTCATTACAAAGATAAATATCCTAACGCTCAAAGGTTAAAGCATCGTACAAATCAACGCCGTGTAACAAATGTACCGATCAGGGAACAAATGATGTCGATATAAAATACTATCCCAATTATTTGGGACAATTCATTAGAGGGGTCCTCGACGCTTTCCGATTACCGCGATCCGTCACACCGCGCGCGACAGATGGGGATCCATCCCGTATGGAGTGCCAGGAAGAAATGGGCTCACTAAATCAAGCGACGTCCGACAATCCCGCGCAGTCGCCGTCGATACATCAAGTGTAATGCCTCGGATACCGCAGCCAGATAATCGAATGTGAGCATCGACTCGTTACGCTGGAAATAAGATGAGGTTGCCGCCGCATCCCGGCACGAACGACGTAATGCATCATTGCCGCAATTGGAATACCGCCAATATTGACTGCATTTAGAAATTACGCCCTGCATATGTTAAGCTAGAGAATTTGCCAACTTATTGCAAGAGAATATTTTAGTTAACAACAGACGTAAGGTTCATTTTGAAATGACAGGTTTCGTTCGTTGTCGCCGAGTTGCGAGTGCTGATAGATCTGTAAAGTTTGCCGCGGACAGGAATATATCGAATGGTTGCCTCCGTTCGGCTTTATTTATACATAACATCTGTTTGAAGTTGAATCTACCGGCGCGGACGGGGAGCGCATTACCGGAGATTTATTCCGCGTCTTAATTGTGAATCGATGGGTTAATGAAGATAAAACCCGCGGCTGTGTTGTAAATTAGCTCGCGTGTCGACTCGTGGCTCAGATAAAGGCCTTCTTTATTGCTTTGTTTGTTTTCTCGGGCCGTACTTCAAAGGCGACTGAGATAAACTTAAGTTTTATGCGAACGTATTTATTGGTTCGCTTTAAATCGTGAAACGTAGAAGTATGAGCAATAAGATACGCAGAAGGAAATAGGAAGCCATGGATGCATGACAGCGAGGAGATAAATGACGGTGGATGTGGGATTAACGATGCGTCGACGCTTGCCGTAATTAACTAGGCTACTTATAAATCAGCTGCAACCTCGGCCTGTAACAATACCCGCAAAGTAAGATAAATTGTCGGGACAGCTCCGCTCATACAAGTCGATATTGACAAGTGCGGTGTTCTCTCAACCGCTTGTTCCAACTTGACGACCCCACAATCGCGTACCACGTATAAATCTTCCCCTGTTTGTTCCTGTTTGAACACTGCCGGATTCGGTTTCCTTTTCCACGGAACTTTGTTACGCTGTGGCGTGTCGGTATGGCATTGTACCCGGGTGCGGACAAGGGTTAACCCCACGCGGTCACACACTCGCGTCTAATGGTCGTGATTCGACAAGTACAAATGGCCCCTGTGACAAATGGCTCGGGGACGACCTCATGTCGGGCGGGCGCGTCGTAAGTTCAAAAGATAGACAAGCCAATATAGAACTTACTGGTTTGCTTTTCGCTATTTCACTACGCTGGCGTGAACTTCAACGTCGAGTAGGAAAGTACGTCGAGGCTAAGATGGGAGTGTCAATTTTTGTAATTGATGATAGTTTTGGTGGTAACGGATGGTCGAAATTAAGTGTGTGGATGTGAAAGCGCTATGTTTTGTAATTTGTCTGCAATAAGGTTGTATTTGGATCGGACAGAGTATAGCGGAAAATGATAAAATACTGCGGAAGTGTCGATCGCTTTCTCTGTTCGCCCTCTGATACCGATCAAAGGTCTATCCAGTCCGGATTCGCGGAAAAACTTCCCATCTCTTGAAAATAGAGAATGTTTTTTGCATCCCATTTCCCTTTCACAGTTCATGTAGTGTCAGAACCTTCGCGGACCTTTCTCTTATGAGGTGCTAGTGATTTACGACTTCTACGGCCGCGTAGATATTGTATCGAGGGTTCCATAATGCGATATTACTCCTCATTTGATGGACGATGGGAGGATGACGGTTCGCTAACTTACGTTATTGGTTTCGTGAAATATGGTCGTTGTTCATTTTTTATGGTGAACAAAGGCTAAGCTATCGGAAGGCCATTAAGGGCTAAAATAAATCTCTCTAGATGCAGGCGATCCGTCTTCTAATGAAGAAAAGTGCGCCCCCTGGATGGTTTATCGTCGATCTGTGTAATTAAAACGTTACCCGGAGGAAATGTGCGGTAATAACAATAAATCTGCAGCGCAGTAACTCGCCGGTGTCGAGACGGGAGTCGGATAATTGCGCCATTCGAGGATTGGACCACATCCTCGTGCACGTGAATATTTGATGACGGCTAATGAATCAGAGCTTACTTCAGCTATGGCTAAATTATCTTTCTATCCTTTTGTTCGAAACTGACTTCGAATTCTAGATTTGGGAAGAGTTCAAGGGATTTTTGGTAACATTATACAATAAGCACAATGTTAGTGACTGCTTATTCGTATTTCCATGACAATGACATTATTTTTTTATTATACAGTTGGTGTGCTTAAATAAATAAATTATTTTTTCATTTTAATGAAAAATAGTTACTAAGCGACGAAACTGCAGGATTTTATTTTAGGCTTAGTAGCTAATTTCGTTTTTCTGTGTTGTTTTATTGATATTTTTTCCTTTTTGTCAATCCGTTTGACGTTATCGTTTTTTGCATTCTTATGATACATGAGTGAAATCAGTACTTATAACAACATTGTGATTTTTGAATAACTTCGCAACGTTATTGAGAAATTAATAAGCGAAGATTCTCTTTCAATATTTTATGTCTAAAAAGAAAAATAAATGAATCTAAGCTATTACTACAGTGTTAATGATATGTTACACTTAACTTTAAAACCCTGACGTACCTACGTATCAGAAGCAAATCAAAAATGTTTCCTGCCAGGGTTTAAAACTCATGTTTCTAACAAATTGTATGTTGTTAAATTATCTGAAAATACATTACAAAACAACCAGCATTACCGTGATTAATCGTTCACCCGACAGTTAGAACATTTGTGAATATTAATTCAAATTACCGTTGAAATTCCTTCACAATCAATGCTTAATGTATTCGCATCTTAATCACTAACTATAATTATCGTTATTGTATGTTGTATCATTTATAAACGTCAATTAATTAATAATTTATTATCTCTAACAGGCGGGTAGTTTGCGATAAAAAAAACCAACACGATATACATCACGTCTCAAGAGCGAAATTACATCCGATTAAATCTATTTCTTGTTCATGTTCTTACACCATTGATTTATTTATTGCTTCATTATCTTTTGCAAGCGAATCTACGTCTACATCATTAGCCTACTTGTAAATAACTAAAAAGGAATTAGTGAAATTGAATTTGGTTCTTTCCACGTTGTAAAAGCACGATTTTTAATGCAGTTTGGATACTTTGTTGTCTTTGATACTGCCATGTCAAAGTAAAAAAACATCGCATAAACTACGGTTATAAATAACTACGACTTTAAAAGAAACACATTCTTGATTGACCATAACAAAAGAGTTGCAGTCAAAATGTTTTAACTTATTTCTAACCGATGAACCCGCATGTCCAAATTTTGACGAAAAATGTTAGAATAAAAAGGGAATGTCTAAAAAAAATGGCCAAACGTCCGCGGTCCTGTTCAAGCTCTGCCAATATTTAATATGATGTCTCAAATCATCATTCCACCTTTTTCTTGGCCTCCTGATGCCGTAACGAAATCCGTATGTAGGCCATAGGGTGATGATTCGAGGATATTTGCATTGTATGAATGTGGCTAGCGGAAAAGCAAGTTAAAAGTACAGTGGGTATGTCTTAATGCACTAGTTATTGATGGCCGTTAGCACTTGATGAAATTAAAACTGTTTGTTTGAAAAGTCCTATGAATACCTGAAGCCTTGATGTGAGCCTTGATTGCCTTTGTTTTCTTTATAGTATTACCACGCCACGATTAGGTCTCTGATATGGCTTAATTTTTGAAACTATCATTTAGCGATAACAGCCAAGACAAGCGGCTGAATAAAGATGATTAGAATTAAGTTCATGGCTTAGTGTTAATTTATGACTTTGCAGATATTCTTAATCACAACTTCTGTTGGTGGCAAGTGTCGACATTGTCTGTCATTACAGACAGATAATAATAATTGAACCACTGTTTGGTACTTGCATTTTGTAACTACGAGGCAATCAACGCTAAGCACGCGCTCACGCTTATGCTGTCCCTTTCAGTTCTATTGACATTTTACGGGACATTTGGCAGAATTGTGGTAAGCACAGATATTGCCAACGAACAAAAAGAAGAAAAAAAGAAATTTCCGTTTTTTTTCGATCATATTACATATAACATGATTTAAAACTGATTGACGAACGGAGTGACAAATGTTTTGGCAAAACAAACAAGAGCACAATTATTGTTCGATATTCTGTTAATTGAGTTAGACAAAGCTACTGCCAGAACTCTCAACTTATTACTTTTGCAAAGTCACTTTTATGTTCGTTAAACTTTTGTCTTTAAATAATATTGCATGCAAGACACGATTTAAACAAGATAATGACGTTATAAATAAAGACACAGATGATACAAACTAAATAAATTAAACAAAAACCGTTAAGAATCTTGGTAGGAGCTTATTTGTATTTCGTCGACACAAAAGTATTATTGGCTCGCATGTTTTACGTCCAATATATTTTCTTAAACGTTATCTTTAATCTGTTAATAACAGCCTGTCGACGATTGAATGGTGCAACATTTATTACTGGATATGAATGATAAAGTTATGGGTAAGGCTAGTTTATAATATTGTCGGGTTATCTTGCAAAGGGGATTATGTTGAGTACAGTCAGAAGGCGTGGACCGGCTCAATTTATGACTATGCTCAGGTTATATGTCCATGTTGCTATGAGTGCTGCTAAACAATACGATTATTTTTTATGAAATATGACTTACGATTTTGGATAAAAGATTATGTTCTATTTACGATCTCCTATGTAGTTGATGATTTAATTTAAATTGCGTTTCCTACCAGTGATTAAGGATTTTGTAAAATATTATTAATAGCTTGACAGCGCGGTCCTTAATTTCAATGATAATACCATGTTCTATACAAAGTGTAAGATCGTACAAAATCAATGGTAAGTTCCACGATTTTAAAATATGAAACCACAAATTGTCATAAAGGTGACAATATTGTTTTATCAGCATTCAACAAAATATAAAGTAGCAAACTGCTGCTTGCATTAAAATAATAAGATACAAAATGATTTTGCACTTTCCATGCAATCGCAAGCACAAGTTCAACATTAACTCAAAAACGTTCTACTAATGCTGCCCATCGTGTCTTATTTCAAGGGTTTAAAGTTAGGAATCGCTTGGCAGTCGGTCAGTGGTGGTGAAGGTGACATCTCATTAGGTGAGCTCTGCCCAAGAGATGCTATCTGAAACACACCCTGGGAACAAATGGTGCCACTAATGGTTAGTGGTAACGTTTGTCGCTGGAGCTTTTTGTCTGTACTGGCTTAGAGAGAATTTAAAACGATATTTATGGTTTAAATTGCGTTTTTTTTAGTATTTTTGTAATTCTCTCTTTTGTATATTTCTTATACATTATACCTACCGCAGAAATGCTAATTTACTCTCTTCACAACTGATACCAAAGTTGTACGAGTTTAAAGTGCTCTCCAGTACCTACTTATATTTTCGGGTTTTCGTTATCACATTAATGAAAAAAACTTGTTAATTTTATTCTTAGAATCTATTGGATGGGAAATTTAAAGCAAAATATTTGTAGATGTTTTCGTAAAGTTTCTCAATAAAGTACAAAGATAGGTCGAGATAAATTATTGTTGAACTGCATTTACAAGTGAATTTTCAAATTAGATCACAACTGATGAAGCGAAAGTAACTCACTGTCTGTCTTACCATTTCACACTACAACTATTAGACAACCTGAACCAATTTTAATGCAATGAAGTACACAGATAAGGAAAATGAGCAAATTACAGAGGCTTGAATAATAACCCATGTTTGCAGCTTGAAAAACTTTGACACCTGACCCTGTAGTGAATCACACGGAAAGAAAAAGCAAAGTAATGTACTCCATACGTTCCATCACCCTGTTTACCGTCACACCGGAATCCCATCCACTTAATGTCAGTAAAAAATGGCACATTTCTGTCATATTTTTCCTCCAGGAAGCAATCTAAAGTTGTTCCGTGGCTAACAAAGATGTCATTCACCTCGGAACGGCCATTTATTCACAAAAGTACCCACTAAACTAGGTACATAAATTATTTTGTCTGCTACGCCAAGTGTAAGGAACTCCAGGGGAATTTATCACGCGTGTTGTGGTTCAAGTCGTAGGGGTATAGCGGTATATTTGGTAAGACAAACTTTTGCCGTGGTTTTAAGTTTGGCTCATCAGACCTTATATTTATTTTGAACCAGTTCCTATTTATATCTTGGCGTCCGTGTATCACACGCTACAAACGCCAGTGGCGGCGTTTGTGGCGCCACAAAACGCCCCATGTGTGTGTAGGGGATGGACGGATGTTGTTAAAAACAAAAACATAAATATAAAAACTACGTAATACCAGTTACGGAAAAAACAATAAAAGTGAAATTGACTGTAATTAAATTTTTAGAGCGCTCGGTGGCGATCTGCATCCACCGGGATCCCGCAACCTTCATCAGGTCGTCCGTCCACCTTGCAGGCGGGCGCCCCACTCTGCGTTTGGCCTCGAATTGTCTCCAGTCCAGAACTTTCCGGCCCCAGTGGCCAATTGGTTTACTTTCCAATTAAATGAAAAAATAATGAGTTCAGTTGATCCCGTTTCAACAACAGTACGCACATTTTGTATATTGTTTTTTGACCAAAATTTCGTCGATCATGTTCATGGATTGCTTGTTACTCATTTTATTGATGCAAATAATGAATTTTATGATAAATAATAATGCATAATATTATAAGCGTCGGTAAATGTAAGTTACTTGAAATAACACACTAATATATTTCTCTTCGACGCTTTAAATTTAGACCAAACTTGACAGGAAAAATAGTAGCGAGTGCCGACAGGCATTTTGTATAAAGCCAGGGGGATGTTTTAAAATATTATACATTGTAAGGAAATGTATTTTTTTGTCGGAGGTGCGGGCTGGCTATGTAGGAAGCATGATAAGTCCAATTTATAATGCTGACGTCACGAAAGTGAGCTTTTTAATCTTGTGTATCTGTATGGAGGCCTTAGATTTATTAGACTTTGTTTGCAAGTGTACGATTTAGTCATATTTTATTGAGGGTACAGACTAACCTTGTTTTTAACGAAATCTGCTAAAGAATATTCCAAGTTTATGATAGTAGTTATTTATTGCAAATGCCTAATAATAAAAAAATTAAAACATTTTCACTTACATCGATGACATAATAATAGTTCCACCATTCACAAGAAAATAAGATAAGGCAAAGCACTGAAAAATCTGTAAAAATGTGCAAATACAATTAGATAACCACTCAGCCATTCCAAGATTTAGTACAGGTTCTAGATAATTTGCGATAAGTTTGACCCTGCGGGCTTAAAATAATCCTGATTCTCGTTCAATAATGTTAACCAATCATTAATACCAATTTTTCAGATATTAAAACGTTGCATCGTCTCACGGAATAATATAAAAACGCACCATCAAGTGAGATGACGCAAGGCATAATGTGACCATATAGATAGATAGATAAACACTTTATTGCACATAAAATAACACATTTGTAAGGAATACATGTTCTCATAAATGTACAATTTAGGCGGTCTTATTGCTAGAAGCAATCTCCTCCAGACAACCTACAGGCAGAGGAAATATGATAGGACGGGTTCAAAAGTGCACAATTAAATTAAATAAACACACATATAATTAAAATGAGTAAAACGACGCGCTGCGTCGTCGCAACGCAACTCGATGCATTCACGGGGCCTCAACCATATGTATTATTACGTATTGAGGCAAGCAGTTTGTTCTAAACTACACACATCAAAAGTGTCTAGGGATATCATAGGGATATCATTTTTCAAATATTTCATAAAGTTAAGTTGGTTCACAAGTTGAGCATTATCTCAGAATAACGCGAGGACAGTGGCATAAGATAAAGGTAAAGAATATTCCAAAAAAAAACCTTTGATTTTGCTAAAATTTTGACACCTTTTAAAAGAAAAATCTGTCTTTTTTTAACGTCCTTACGATTGTACAATAATGCTACTACAATATTTTTTTTTATACAATCTGAAAGGGCAGATATAGCAGTTTCTGTGTTCTGAAAATTTCTACGTTGGTAGCATTATTTTAATTTTTACAGCCTCCCAAATAGCTATACTTTGTATGAAAATGCTTGAGATATCCCTAGACACTTTTGATGTGTGTATTTGATGTTTCATGAACACACACCTAAATCTAGGTCCAGTATTTTTTTATGCCAGTAATTATTTTAGATTAGATTTTCTAATCAAAGTAGGTTGGTTTTATCTTTTTATCGTACAGATAATCTCTTTTAAAAATAAATTGGCATAATCTAGTATTAACATTATTGTGGCTTTCCCCAATAGTAACATTTTATTATACCTACTGATAACTTTTACGGTCACAAGTCCATGAGGTAACGCATTATTTATGATTAATAGTTATTTTAGTTCGATATCAGATAAGTGTTGTAAGTTTCTAAATATCGTCGATTCGTAATTTAGCTTTATTTGTCATCATAAATATTGTTCATATTTCTTCATGGGATAAGAAGACTTAACAATTTTTGTAAGTGGAAAACTTACAAGATTTACAAATACTTTTCTCGAATCCATGAATTTCTTC
Organism: Udea ferrugalis; assembly: GCA_950022985.1. Taxonomy (NCBI): domain Eukaryota; kingdom Metazoa; phylum Arthropoda; class Insecta; order Lepidoptera; family Crambidae; genus Udea; species Udea ferrugalis. Next base: position 17,914,680 of record OX465522.1, read on the forward strand.
AAGAGGGGTTTGAAAAGGTTCTTGCAGGGTCGGCAACTCGCGAGTAATAACACTGGTGTTGGACGTATCCATAGATTGCGTTAACTTCTTACCATCATGTTTACTTGCCACCGTCATTGTAAATCAATTATTATTTTTTGTTCTCCAATTTGTTCACAGCTAGTTTTTTTTCCAATTGTCTCTACAACTATCCAGTTGTCACTGCCTGCCTGAACTTACCTCCACCCTTGCTATTTTGATTGTTAACTATTGATACTGTTCAATTGCGTGAATGAACTAATGGATAAATATATCAATTACCAAAAAAATGAGACTTATTAATGTTTTAGAGCAATAAAAGTTTAGTAACTTTGTTTGGTAAAAGCATCTTAACAAAAACTAACGTACTCTAATTAATATCTTTTACTTTTAACCTTTTTGGACAGGTTATAACTATAGAATGAAAATGCTGTCGTATCTTGGCATAAAACATTATGTGAACCATTAACAGCTTAGTTAATGGTTCACAGCTACCATTGGGTAACAGCTAGAAAAGACTCCGTTACCCAATTGTCAATGAACTAATTTAAATACTAACCAATCAATCAGTTTTGACCTCAAAGTCATTTCCTTTTCCACTTTAACATACCTTACAAAATGCAAACTGAATATGTGTACACAAACAATTCAAAACAAGTTAAAACATCAACCGAGTATGCCCCCAATATCTAGTAGAGCGAGCCTACGCTACGCCGTAGCGCCGTAGCTCGTAGCTACTGAAATATGGCCCATGTATTATTCAAAGAAATTGCCACATATTTCATCCAAGAGAAATAACTCAGAGATATGGGTTGCGGGGCACGAGAAATGTGGCGACGAAGTGCTTCGTGTTACAACGCTAGGTTTGCACTAGGCAGTATTGTGAAGTATGCGTTCTAGTTTAGTTTTTCTTTCATAAGGAAAGAATGCTGGCTGAGTTTTCTCGCTGAATAGCGAAACTAAACACTGGACTAGTTCCAGTTTTGACAACGAATATCGGCTGATGAATGAGCATGGTTGTTTTCAAACAACTTGCACAGTTCTGACTTGCTTTTTGTTTCTGTTTAAGTTGAATTTTGTTTTGTGTGCCTAGCTAATATAAAATGAATAACTAACGAAGTTGAAGTTTAGTGTACAGTCAACAGCACATCAGGTTACCCCATTTCCGTTTTTTCTCTCGCTCTTGCCAAATGACATTTCTTTGCAATAGAGCAAGGAGGACTGACCGGAAATGGGTAGCGTGATGTGCCGGCCACCGTACAGTAACGGAACTAAGTTATATACAATTTAACACTGACTCGTTGTCGATTCTCTGGTATAGAATAAAGTTATTGTGTTAAATTCACCGTTTAGTAAGAACAAAAACTCTTGTTTGCTTCAAAATATATTGTTAATTCAACCATAAATGATAAAATAAGATTTCTCCAGGTTGGAGTACTTGAAAAAAGTACCAATAAAACAATATTAAAATCATAAATATATTTATTTCAATGGACCCGTTACAAGTACTTGAAAATTGACAAATTAACTAAAGATATAATTAATATCAGAAATAAAATTATAACTAAGGATCAATACAAAACAAACAGTACACAAACACACCGCTGTCGGCCTTTTGTTTCTGTACTGAGAAGAACCAGCAAGAAACTCAGCTGGAACTCTCTTCAAACATGTTTTTAGTTTTCGGAAAAAATCTGGCGCTAGGCGTAGTTGAACACGATAAGAAAAAGGAAAAACTCCTCCAAGATTGAGCCAAGTCATACCCCAGCTAAGGCCGCCCGCGGACTGGCTTCACCTTATCTGCGCCAAAGTGATTCCGGGCGAAGCGACGGCGCGATATATTTATGCGTCACAGGATTTATCGCTCGACTACTAGCTGCAAGCTTTTTTTTTTTTTTATAGTAGGGGAAATGCACTTACGCATACCCGCCAACCGGGGGGTTGGACGGGTTATGTCGGACTCTCCACGGGCTACCCCAGTGGCTCTACCGACTAAAAACCCTACTACTCCCTCTCATCGTCCATGGTGGGGGAATACGTTGTGTAAGCACGTGCCTTTTACGCGTTCCCCCGGACGGTGCCCGCCTACACGGCGGGCCGGAAGCGACCCCCCCTTCGAGAGGGGGGGCCAGTAGGGACAGCCGAGGGTGTCGAGCCGTCCCTACCAGGCAGTGGTGGAGGCCTGTGCAATGCCGGCAACGGTACCCCCGTACCGCGCGCCGGCTGGCCTCCTCCACGGAGGGGTGCGACGTGGCGCGCAGATGCGCGCGGTCTTCCCCACCTCCTCGCCCTGCGGAGCCTATTGGACGCGGGATCCATATCCCGCAACCGCTCCGCGGCTTCCTTGGCGGTCACCACCTCCTCACAGAAGGTGGCGAACGCTTGCCAGGCCTCTTTGTCTGCCAGCATTGCAAGCACAATGCTGGGCAGAGAGAGGTCCTGGCCCACTCTGGCGACTAGCGCCATGCGCTGTGGGTTTGGCACACCGCCAGTGTGTGGTGAGCCGTGTCCTCCACAGCGCCGCACTCGTGGCAGATTGGGGCTCCCTCTCGTTGGATGCGGTGCAAGTATGACCCAAAGCACCCGTGCCCGGTCATAACTTGCGTCATCCGATATGAGAGGGACCCATGCTGCCTGGAGAGCCACCGGTCAAGCACTGGAGCGAGTGCCTCCAGTGTTCGCTGACCGGAGTCTGCCTTTCTCAGGTCCGCCATCCACAGCCGGACCAGGCTCTCCTGTGCCTCCTTGCGGACGGCCGCCCGCTCTTCAGGGCAGAAGGGGTCGCCCGCGGCCCTCTTGCCGGCCGTCCAGCGGTACATGGCCGCCAACACGTCCGCCTCTAGCTTCCAGGGAGCGTTTCCCGCCAGTGCGCAGGCCGCTCCGACTTCCGCTAGCGGAGCGGCGTCCCTGAAGTTCTTCCCCCGGGCAGTGACGAGCGTGTCGTCTGCGTAGCAGATTACGCTCATACCCGGGAGAAGGGCGCCGCGGAGGAGCCAATCGTAGCCTATGTTCCACAGGAGCGGCCCCAGTACCGACCTCTGTGGAACCCCGGACTCCACACTGTAGCGCCGAATGGCGCCAGTGCGGTCTGTATAGACCACAGCCCTTTCCCTGAGGTAACTCTCGACGAGTCCCTGTAAATACAGGGGTACTCGGAAGTACCTCAGGGCCTCCAATATTGTGGCGTGGGGAAGGGAGTTGAACGCGTTCTTAATATCGAACGATATTGCAATAACTCCCTCCCCACACCCCTCAGCCTCCAGAATGAGTTCCCGGAGGTGGGCCAGGGCGTCGATGGTGGAACGCCGTGGCCGGAACCCAAACTGGGCGTCCGCCAGGTCCGGACCCACCTGTCGTAGGTGCTCGAGAAGGCGGCAAGAGACCACCTTCTCGAACATTTTCCCCACCTCATCCAGCAGGATGATGGGTCGGTAGGCCGAATGTGAGTCGGCTGGGCGCCCTGCCTTTTGAATAAGGCAGAGCTGACCCACCTTCCAAATCGCAGGGAACCTCGACTCCCGGAAACACCGGTCGAAGAGGTCCCTGAAATTCTCTCCCATTTGGCCCGCCGCTATGGCCACGACCTTAGCTGGGAGACCATCTGGGCCTGGCGCCGTCTTCTTTCCCCGCAGCCGGAGCTCCACCGCTCCGAACTCCTCCGCGGAGACTGCGGGAATCTCCTCAGGCAGGCGGGGAGTGCCGCTGCGAGGGGGCATCGCCGGAGGGACAAAGTCCTCGCGGCGGGCCGGGAACAGAACCCGGACCACCTGCTCCAGGAGAGCCGAGTCGAGAGTCTCGGTCAGGGGGGGGCCAATGGGACGCAGCTTAGCGCGTGCCGATGTGCCCCGCGCCGCCCTGTAGGCCTCGTAGAGGTTGGCCTCTTCGTTAGGGTCAGCCCTCCTCCGCCGGCGTTTACAATATGTAAACGCTCTCCGGGCCGCAATGCAGGCAGCCCGGAGGCCCGCGATCTCCTCCGACCACCAATAAACGGCGTGTCGGGGATCGGGGCGGCGGGACCGAGGCATGGAGAAGTCACACACCTCGGTCAGGGACTCCCTAAGCTGGGACGCGGCCGCCTCTACGTCGACGTCGGGACGGGGTGGACAGAACCACCCCTGCACAAACGCGGCCTCTCTCGCCATCCCGCGGTCTAGGCGCGTTAGGGCCCAACGTGGGAACGGGGAGTCCGGCTTCTTAGCCCTGCCTTGCGGACCCCGGCTGGAGATCTCGAACCTAATGTATTTGTGGTCCGAAAGAGTCTCCATCGGGTCCACACGCCAGTCCGCAATGAGTGCGGCCAATAAAATGCAACGAATGGGTTTAATTAAGTCTAAAGAATACATTTCTGTTCATCGGCGCATTTTAAAGTTATGCTTAGATGCTTAGTTATAGTGATATTTTGAGATTTAAATTGGACAAAACTCGCCCTTTGCAACCAACATTTCATTTGCCAGCTGATGTATCGTTTGACATATTTTTAACCCATCGATGTATATTCTGACATAAGTATTGTTTTACCGAACTACGTCAAAACGAATTTACAAATAAACTTTTAACTATTGCCCGAAAAATCTAGGGCCTGCCGTATTTAAACACGATAAAAACAGACACGAAAATGAAAAAAAACTATCTCCTCCAAGATTGAGCCAAGTCATACCCCAGCTAAGGCCGCCCGCGGACTGGCTTCACCTTATCTGCGCCAAAGTGATTCCGGGCGAAGCGACGGCGCGATATATTTATGCGTCGCGGGATTTATCGCTCGACTACTCGCTGCGAGCTAGCATTGTTTAGCTTGAGGTTTAATGGAGAAAAATGCAACGAATGGGTTTAATTAAGGCTAAAAAATTAAAAAATAAACTGCTCATCGTCTGCATTTAAAAGTAATGGCAAGATGCTTAGTTAAGGGAATATTTTATGATATCACATTGAACAAAACTCGCCCTTGCGGCAGAAGAAAACGTGTGACGTGTTAAGTTTTTTTAACAAACACGTCGTCGTCTTAACACTCGGAAGAAATATTATTTGAATATTTAACTTCCGATTAAGATGAAAAAGCTATTACTATGTTTTTTGACCAAATGTCTTTTTCTGGTTTTTCAGATCTTTAGTAAAAAGATACTGCATGGAAAAATGCTAAAACAATAATAAAAAACTTACTTACTTTTATTTCATAATTGTACCCACCTAAAAGGTCTTGATTGATTGGTTGTCCTGATATCCGCTACCACAAAAACTTAGTCACCAAAAAATTAGTTAAGTACAGACACCTATACACACTGAATCAATTCACAAAATATGTTAAAACCTTATACAACACACGTGATTGTGACAGCAACAACTAATGACCTGACAGATTTTTTCAACAACTTTAAACGTTCCATTCAAGCTCACACCCAACAAAAGACACCGTTAAAGAAGACAATTTATTACAAGCTGCCTACTGTGATTCTGCTAACTTTCCACCAAATCAAACTCAACCTTAAGTTCCAGCTAATAAGACTGTCAATTATTCCAAAACGAACTGCGAATTTGAAAAACGATACACCATACAGTTCTATTATACGGTAATATCCTAATATATTACTCGTAGTGAAATGCCAGATTTAGGGTGATAAATTAGCGTGGCTTTGTAGTTGGCACTGGCACATGGCAAATAAAAAATGGCAGGTGATACATCTGACCGCTTTAAATTATAATAGTCGGTTAATGGCCTATTGATACGAACCTGTGATACGGTTGTTTATAGTTTTAGAGGTAGCAGTTGTTAGGATTTCTTTTTTTGGCCTCAATCGATTTTATGGTGAGGCTTATTGTTAAATACCTATAAATAACATAGAACAGCTCAACAAATTAAATAGTTCCGCAAGTTGAATTGCCATTAATAGCCATTTTAAAAAGTCCACATGTGTAACCCTTTCTTTTCTTTGCGAATTCATAAAATAACTACGATGTTATAAAATATTGGTATTATACAATAATAATTATAATAAAAAAAGTAGATAAGTTGCTTGTGCTAAAAAAGTGGCACCCGAAATCTGAACTTCGAACACCTGAGCAAAGCATTGACAGTTTGAGACGACACTGCTCAACATGTATCTGTCTCGTTTATGCTCAAGTAAATAATCATACTATCTTGTACCACGGTCAAAGTTATAGGTACGTACGGCAGGGGACAATTTTCATCTTCGCAGCTTCTCTTTAAAATATAATTGGTTTTATAGCAAAATTGCAACTTTTGTGACGTTTCTAAAGAAGCTACGTCAAATTCACTCTCATCAAAAGAGACACTATCCGAAACACGAGTACCTCTCGCATTCAAAATGTCAGAGTAGGTTCTTCGTACTGCCAGCTCTTAAAACTCCTACAGGCGCTAAGTTTGAGTTACGGGCGCGCAGAGACGCGGTAATGAATATGGCGGACGGTATATTTCAATTTGGCTGCGGGGTGCTACATTTTAACGCTCGGAAGGTAATGGCGGTTTTTAGGGTTCTACATGATTAGATACAAGACCTCTTTCTAAAGGTTCAGAGTGCGTAGGTAGGAGTGGTTATAATGAAAAATCTCGAGATAGCCTTTCTAAATATCAGACTGATCACTTTTATTATTCATTAGATAACATTCCATCATCATCATCATGAACAGCCACACGACGTTCACTGCTGAACATTGGCCTCCTCCGTAGATTTTTAGAGCGGCCGGTTGTAGGCGGCTCATCCACCAAAACCCTGTGATCTTTATGAGGTCATCCGTCCACCTTGCCAGTGGGCGGGAATAAAAGTTTAGTGTACTAAATGCCAATAGGCATTCTTTACCAGTCGACCGTACGATTAAACTATACATCCTTTTTTGATTGATTTTTGTGTATCACCTATACAGCTGTCATACAGTTCTATTCGCGTAATAACCTGAGAGAACATCTTGAAAGTATTTAAAGCTGTTAACTTACACTTTAAACTGTAACTGTTACTTTAAACTTTCGAACCGCCTAATGCCTATAACCCAACACACTTTCACAGCTGACTTTACGTTTTTCAGCTACTGAATATACTTAGATACAGCCGTGCTCACACTTGGCCGGTTTTTCTGCTCAGCATACCAATGTTTCATAATGTTTGGGTTATTTTGCAAATGATGTGACAATTTACCGTGTGTGTTGGCTGAATTATGTCGAATGATGTTGTCGACAGTGACATGTGGCTGAAAAAGTTCACTGAGGGCGATCCTAATTTTATGAACATTATTCATCTAAGGGCTAAAAAAGGCAAAAAAAATACGTTGACGAATTATGACACTTAATACTTTTGTTTATACTTAGGTACAACTTGACTTAAAGTTACAAAATATAAAAAAGAGAGTATTCTTCTTTGAAAGAAAAGCAACGCACTACTGATATATTTTATTGTGGTGTTGCGTTTTTGTTCATGGACATATTCACCACCTACTTGATAGTATTAGTATTAGACTTCACTCCTTCAGGCACTACTAGCTTTTAGCTGCAATTGTTTTTCGGAGAGTGTGCGTAGGAACTTCATCACCTGATACCTCCCTACTTTATACCACCGGAACACTAGACGTCGTGAGGGCTTCTACCCTCTTGTAGTCAACTTTCTAGCAGCCCGAACAAATCGGTTTGGTGTTTCCTTTCTGGTCCACACCGCCAAGAAGTGGAATGCTCGCCCTGAATCCCTGTGAGACTGGTGTCAAGTGCAAATTTATTTGAAACAAAATGAAAAATTCTGTCTGTTGAACACAATCCCAGCTGACTGCAAGTGATGTGGTCTATGACGGATAAAACCTATTTATTCAGTAAATATCTATTCTATCTTAACTGAAAGATACCTGTGTGGAAACGAATTTCACTCCTTAGCTCGATCGCATTATATGGATATTATCTTCAGATAAACCATTTGTGCGTATATATAATAATACAACATTTTCACTTTTGACAATGGTGTATAAACAACGAGGATTTTGAATAGCAAACTATACAAATTCGCAAAAAGTCAGACTTGGTTCTAGTTTCAGCAATCTTCCAGTCTAATAGCAATCTCTACACACTTTATTAGTTTGTCTATTAATATCTTATCTCACAAGCTCAGGGCATCTGCTGTTGACACTCAATACTATATTTTGTTTTCTTGTCTTCTAAAACAAAGTATATTTTACCAAGAGGTATGTGATGACGAGATGCCCGTGATCAATGTTGACATCGGATCGATAACGATCACCAATTCCAGCTACGCACGCCTGCACGGGTAATGGAATATAGGTAACCCCAACTGACATTTAGTCAATATGCTTCTATAGGCACGTTGGCTCTAGTTAACGTGCCTATAGAAGCGGTAGGTGTCAGTCTAGCTGGAAGCATTAGGGTTAGCTTTGATAACATTTGACAGAAAGGTTACAGTAGCCTTACGTACACAACCCCTATGTGATTTGGTGTAATGGTTAAAATGTTAGCTATCACATCAGAGGTCGTAGGTACGATATCACAAACATTATTTTGCACAATGTGTGTTTTTGCTGGTGTTATCTATTATAGCACGTTTTTATTTAAAGAAAAAAGTGTATGAGTTTGTAAGTATGTTGTCTAGTTTACATTAACAAGCTTCGCTTAGTTTGGGGCTAGGTGGCGCTGTTTGAGACCGTTGAGACCAGGACCGTTGAAACTGCCACTGAATCAGAAAGCAGAGGCGAAAAGAAGACACAGCACATTGAATTCAAAAACAATCGCAACGAATCCACTAAGAAAACTCACGCACAAACTGCCACTTCTCTCAAACATAAAGACACAATGCCCGGCCAGGTCGTTAAGCTCTGACAAATGCCATACAGGCCGCGTATTTTCTAAACCCAGTAATAAAACAGCGTAACGACTTCAAACAGCACACTCACTATATTTTAAGCATTCCGACAAACGCGATGCGAGCTAAGCTAATTTACCGGGCCCATTTAGCGGCGGGCACGGTTGAAATTGTGATATACAGGCTGTTTCATTACGCTCCTACGCGTCGTAACCGAGTAATAATTCAAAATTATGGCCGTTTTACGAGTCTGCACGACGTCGCCTGCGGGGAGGGGCTGGAGTTTTATTTCGCGTTAGAGTAGGTGTGAGGTAGCGCATGTGAGACTGGGCGAGAAGTATTCTTATTTTTTCAAAACTCAAGTAACGCAGTATGCGACTGGGGCAGTCCAGCTACATTTGAATTTATCAAAAATATAGGTTTAGTTATGTTCTTGCCTTCGGGTCACATACTGTTTGTTGTTGGCCAAACCTTTCGCTCCCGTTTTCAATACCCGGCCTATGCATTATTTTCTCTCACTAGTAGAGATCGTCTAAGCTGAAATGCGGCGCCTCTCCAAGTCATCTACGCACACAAGCAAATTTCTAATATTATGTAAGAAATACGCATAAACATTCAATTATGATTGGTTGTTCAGTTGACGGTTAGGCTCAAATGTCAAACGCATATACCGGCAACTTAACGACCAATTAGAATTGCATGTTTATGTGTATTGCGTCCATATTTGAAATTTGCTTGCGTGTGTAGATGCAGTGGAGAGACTGAACAACCCATCATAATGGCATGTTTGTGTGTACTGCGTACATATTTGAAATCGGCTTGTGTGCGTAAATGCGGTGGTGGAGTGCGCCATTTCAGCTTAGACGAACTCTACTGGTGAAAGAAGAAAATAATGCATAGGCTGGGTATTGAAAACGGGAGCGAAAGGTTTGGCCAAAAACAAACAGTATGTAAGCAAGGCAAGAACATAATTAAACCTAGATTTTTGATTGATTCGAATGTAGCTGGACTGCCCCAGTCAGGCCGCTTAAAAATAATTACTACCTCCACTTACTACGCTCATTATTAGTTAAATTAATAACACAACTATAAACTCCTAAAATAAATATTTAACTTTAACTGAAGTTGTAAGTATATTAAAACCAAACTACAAGTTAAAGTCAGATTTATTTTATATCAAGTATGTATGTTAAATGTTATTTATGAGACAACATTATCCACTCTATCGTCACAGCTAAATACCTAATGTCTTCTCACCTGTCACATCGTTTACGCCATATTGATTTTTTTCTGTTGCGAATTTATGCGAATTTTCCGAGAATTATTTGCTAATTTTCCGAACAGGATCGCAAAATGATAAACACACAGACGAAAAGCTCATTAAATAAGCGTTTATACTGAATACAGACTAACGTGTTTTTATTTTAAGCAAATTAATATTAATTGGTTCAATTTTAAAAATGGCGAAAAAAAATCACTTTTTTCGACTTTCACTTAACTATTTTTTTTAGTATTTAAAAATCAAATCTGTAACCTGTTTTCACTGCATCTGTATAATACACAAATTATTAATTATTTTGAAATATATTACAGTGTGTAATATGTAATAATCTATTTATAAGTTTATTTTAAACTTATAGCATGCCCTTATTATCATAACATAACCTCAACATGAACTTTTGACTTTTTATTTTTCTTACTTTGACGTCTCGTAGGGATGGTCCGTTGTTGCCAGGTCGATACAAATATCATAGACAAATTGTAAAAAAATATTCAATTGAAATAGTAACAGCAAAATCGATTCTGAACGGAAAATGAATCACCCCTCAAGTGCCTCAAAAACTGGTAGCCAAAGCTACCAGTGACAGTTGAGACGACATTGGCATTGGTAGCTCAAGTTACCAGTGACATTTGAGTGGGCACGAATTTAAATTCTGTTTGAATAAAGTAGCATAAAAAAGCAGTTTCAGTGTTAAACTGTTGGTCTTTCAGTTTTGCAGAAATAATCACCTTCACGTAAAAATATTATAACAAACAATCGAATATAGCTTAAACATAAATCAAGTAACAAATCAGTTTTAGTACAGTATTAAAAAAAACGCTATGCGTGTCATAAGTCAATACACAGTTTAAATTTGTTCCACACACTTAGTCAAAGAGCTAACAATTGTATCGCTAACAATTTATACCCTCATGTACATTTATCATTGCAATGTTTTTTTCTACAGATAATATATTTCGAGTGATAAATTCCGACAAATCCGCCGTATCGGATCCCCCAGACTTGCGACAAAAGAAACGCGTACATCATCGCCGCGTAAAAAACCAAACACACCACGACACCGCTTATTTATTTATGAGCTCAATTCAAGCTCAGACCCTCTTTACTCGAGCATAATGTCTCCCGATCGATATCGGTTCATTTCGCCGATACCACACTGCGTTGACACAAAGGAACGTGTCAAAAAAACCCGACCGAGTGTCATCCCTCTCTTGACAGGCGACAGCTGCGGGAGTCGACAATACGAGAGATATCGATTCATCAAACCGATGACAATGCATTGGGGCGTCTACCCTAAAAGCCACAGTGTAGTTACATTCTGACCAAAACTTTTCTACACTGCAAGTTCTCTAAATTATTGTTTGAAGAATTTTTAGTCTGTGTAGGGTAAATGTATCAGTAATCGCCGGTGGTGTGAAGCGGATAGACAGGCGTAGTAAATTGACAATAGTTGTGATTTGAAAGGGAAATAAATAGGGTTAAAGCCGTGAAGAGTCTAATAACAAACACGCATTTCACGGTAGGAAATTTGCTAAGGTTAGATTTGATATGGGTGTCCGTTTGGTTCCGATTTGCTTTGTTTCAAATTGGCTTCTTTTGTGGTTTTGACACAGATACATAAATAAACGCTAACAGGTGACAAGGGATATAATATACAACCGTTTTATTTCTTAACGTGAGATTGTTTTTGCACAAACAATTGAAGAGTTTTGACACATGTATTAGTTACGCAAGAAGGTGTTATTATTACTGAATCTACATTTAGTTAGACGTTAAACAATGTCAGTGACAAAGTGTGCCACATTATTTGCAAATTACAAGATTATCGCGTTTTTGCGTGTGAGGTAAAATTACGTCATGTTTTTTTAAAAATTGAAACAACGAATGTGCCTCCAAAAATTAGTAAAATATTTGTGCGGTAGCGATAATCAAATATCACGAGTAAATTGCACCATTTAGGGGTCGTTCCTTGCTTTTTAGTAGAATATTTCGAATTACAGGTACTCCAAATATATAAAACTTAAGAGAAAATGGCATTCACAGAATTGATTCATGACAGTTACACCTGAATAACTTAATATTCAACCATACTTCTGAAAAGTAATACTTTGCATTTTCAAAAAGAGCAACCCTTTTATAATAATGAGAGTCATCGTCATTATCAATGAATAGTCTTAGTCATAAGTCATCATTATATGCAATATAACTTTCTTCACTTCATCATCATCATCATCATCAGCCTGTTGTAGTCCACAGCTGAACATAGGCCTCTCCTTTTGCACGCCACTGTACTCGATCTTCGGCTGCTCGCATCCAGCCGTGCTATTCCGGCGGTGCACATCGAACATCACTTCACATCTCGGTGCTTCACGCTTACCTCAATCATCAATACGCTTTACTTTGAATTAGTATTTTCTCTCATTTTGTATGTAAATAATTAAAAAATGTTATTTGGCTTAGTTCTTTTCTCTCAAACGACCACAGTCGCGAAGGAATTGAATTTCAAAGTTACCTCGCACGAGCGAAGTGAGTGTCGACGACCACCGGAATAGCATAGCAGCTCCTGCCTGCCATCCTGCGCAGATCATCACTCCACTTGACTTGACAAACGTTAATTACAAATACTCGTATTTTTTTGGAACGTTAGTCTCTCTTTGATAAATATCAAAATCTTAAAACCAAAACAAGTCAGATTTAAAAACAAAACGGACACACAATTGGTATCAACTCAAAATATTTTCGGCAAACTTTCTCAGATGTCATTAGAAAAATGAGATCGCGGCAAAGTCAAAGGGCCGGGATGAGGGTTGACAGATTTATTACAACCCCGTTCAGGTCACCGCCGCACTTCGGGTTAACTCGTTAGTCCCTAGGATCATCGTAAAGGGACTGAGATTTTTGTATTTTTTAAGGAAAAACACAACCTCTTTTGTGTTGCTAAAGGTCAATATCTATGTCAAAATTTTATATAAATTACCGAATAATAAAATGTCTACTTAGGATCCTTCATACTATGTTTTGTTTGTTTCATTACCATACAGGTTAATTTAAATACTATGCGACGGCAGAATTAAATGTGGTCTAAGATGGTACAAGTCCGACAAATAACAACGACGTATTTATTCCTGGGTTGGGTGCGTGTTTTTTAGTTCATCTTTAGGAAACAACTCTTATTCAGGTGGATCACCAAGATGTTTTTTTTTACAATCTGATTATGTGTTAACATAGTGTTGCACGAAAACAATACAAAAAATGAGTTTATATTTCATAACAATTCATGTGCAAAATCCTTCACTGGAAACTTCAACCAAAATTTCATCAAAAAATACCACCCACTTAAATTGAAGTTGAATTTTACGACGTCCCATGGCTACCTCACACCGACACAATAGGTGCCTGACGTCACTAGCCATTGTCACCTCAATCGTGACGGACAAACAGACAGACTGTGAGGTCCAAGCTTCCTGCGCTTTCAAAACAGCGGAATTGTGTAAACATAGTATTACGCGACTGTACCTTTTTGCGACAAGAATAACCTAACTCAAAATTTAACGTAACAGAATTTGTATCTTATTTTTTGCGTAATAAAGTAGATATTTCAGTGAGCATGTTTAAAGTAGGGTCTTTCAGAGTGGTCACAGTAAAGTGTGTGCGAGTAATGGATTGGACGATTGTCGGTCTGTGTGCTGAGTGCCGGTGGGTGGTCATTTCGCGTCGGCAGCTTTATATCTTCGTATGAAACGTACAAAGGGAAGAGTTTTTAATACAGCCTGTCAGTGGTAGTGGAAGGTGTAATGTGTTCCTTGATTTATGACAGCATTGACGCCTGAATAGAGCACGTGGTAATCACTGTGATGTATAAATGCCTTTTCAAAATCATAAAACCTTGTTACAACCATTCGCGGAGTCTTCTGACACATCAATCTCTGTCTTATTGAAAATGATATTGGCTGGGTTTCTTGCTGAATTGTATAATGGTGCAAGGTGAAACTATGTATATTGTGTAACTGTAACTCAAAGCTTTCCTAAGATTAGTGCTTATGTTGTTTATAATTTCGCAATTAAGAATTTCACTTTTACGCTTCCTTTTTCTTGTGTTAGTCTGAGTTAAACAGTCAGAGTTAGTCTTAAATTAAAGCCGCCACCATTAGCGTCTGCCGTATTTTTTTAAGCGACTTGAGAGTCGCATAAAAAAATACGCTCGCTAATAGTAGTGAGCTACTGAACCTACGGTTAGTAACTTGATCTCTTATAACTGATTTGATTACAGATCTTGGTTATCTCAATGAACTTTGCTACACTTATTGACCATTGAATGGAGGTAACAAACCCGTGCTGATTTGAATGAAGGGAAACAGTAACTTAAATTACATACAAAAAAGATTCTGATGGAGTTTGAAAAAAACCATGGATCTAGTCAGGACAATATCAACAAAGTTACGCAGATACAGCAAACTAATAAAATAATTCCATTTCAGCCATTTTCCTAGAGCCATAAAAACGGCCATAAACCGTACATGCAAAAACGCCACAAACGCACGCGTGAGCAAACGTGTCATCATTACAATATATTTATTCCTTCTGTACCCATTTATCGCTTCACTTAAGGGGAAAATAGTACCACCAAAGTCATTACGGGATTGCCCCCCGTGTACCAAGTGACAATAAAAATAAAATATGCTTATCTTCGGCCCTAACGGCGCCTTAACTCACTGTTTGAACATAAATGTATGACAAATAAAGGCGACGATGTGGAGTTCTAAGGTCTTGTTTTTATATCTGAGTGATACGGTTGTCACTTTAATAGGGTTGAACTTAGTTTGCTTTGTAATTTTTCACTGTATTATTGCAATCATACTTTTCAAAGAATTTTATGTTAAACTCAAAAAAAAAAATTTTTTTTTACTGTTTTTGTGATTGCGTTTAGAGCTTCAAAATATATTTTCGATCCCATCTTTAGTTAGAACATGTACAAAAATTTTGTCCAGTATGATTCCAGATTGCAAAAAAAGCATATTTTTCGTAACATCTAAGATATATTTGCATCTGTGAGACAACCAGTTTACAAAAAGGTAAGTAAGTAGCTACTTACTATTATAAAACAAAAACCCACAACGCCTGTCTCGACGGAGTGCGTAGATTAAAAAAACTGCCCGCCGGGCTACACAGCTGTCATTCTGTTATCGCACCTCGTATTTCAATGTTAATTCTGTTTTATTTGTGCTCCAATGTTCATATTTTACAAGAACCGTCTGACTTATCTTTTATTGCCAGTAAATTGAGGTGTAAACTGTGTCACCTCAGACGGGGGCTTAAAAGGTTTGTGTTGTGTTTGAAGGGTCACAGGTTTTGAGCAGGATTCCTAGTTTAAACCCAGTGTGTTTGGTGTTTGCTTTTGAACGCATTCAAAAAAGCCCATTTAGTGATTAAATAAGTTTATTATGATGGTGAAGAAAAACCCAAAAAAAGATTATTATCAAGGAAAGCTTGTAGTCATCATCAGCCTGTCATAGTCCACTGCTGGACATATGGCTCTCACAAAGTGCGCCACAACTACGCTTGTAGATACGATGTTAACTAGACATGGGTTTTTTTGCTAATTCCAGACAAACACAAACATACATGATTATGTACACATCCGTTTGTAGGTACTATATTGAACTCTGAACTTGTGGTGAAGCAGCCAACAATCAACCATTGCACCGATTTGGTTGTCTATTCTATACTCTTGGCCCAACAGTTGATTCAATGCTGCCTTCTCAGCACATTAAGTTTGTAGGGCAGTGTAGGGCCTGTTGTCATTTAATAAACTACTCCTTTATCAGTCGTTCATTAATATTAATTCCATCTTAAAAATAACTGTCATTATGTCCACCAATCCCAAGCAAATAAGACTCACATCAATTACATTTATCTAATCCACAGCAGCGGGCATAAATAAATTATTTCTAAGTGAAACATAAACGATAATGTCAATCGAGCAAACAGGCCCCTTTGGACTTAAACAAACACTGACCTATTGGTTATTAGGGCCAAGTCGCTGATACAAAACCTACACTGACTCAACTCTGCACAAAGCAAAAATGAATTCCAGCTTTGAGTTTATAAGGTTCAATTTTGTGAAATTTATTAGTTTGAGTTATAACGTTTTATTATTAAAAGGGCAGGAGGACAAGTCCATCTATCATCGGTAAGTGATCGATGAGGGTACCTCAAATATTTGAATTATTTGATATCCGAGCATCGGCACCCGCTCACTTGCCACTGTTGAAAAAATAAAATTCATCGATTGAGTTGTTCGTTTTCCCTCGTACGTTATTAAGTAAATAAAATGAATGGATGTAGTATTTTTAAATTCATGATATAAAATGCCTTGTATTTATTTATGTGAATATTTTATTCTAGCATTGTTCTTTTGAATTGACGTGAGACTTGCGTGTTAAAATTAACAGTTTGAATGAGTTTAGAGTTAAGACTTTTGTACAAAAGAAGTTATTATAAACTCATTTTTTCCTGTCGCAACACAAACTTAAAAATTAGTACAAAGATAAGTTATTTTGTTTTTAGCATTAGGGATAATGCATTATCATCTTACTAAAGATAGGAAAACCAGAAAAATGCATTCGGTCCTGGCATCAGGCGGGACTCGAACCCGCGCCTTTCGCAAGCCGGGCGACTGCACTACCAATTATGCTATCGAGACCATTAACAGACCAGACGAATTTCTCTGGTATATTATACCTGACAGCCAGGTTGGTTTCACCAATGTTTAGGCATATACCTTAAACACTCGAAAGAAACATTATTGCAAATATTTGACTTTCGATTAAGATGAAACTACGATTTTGATAGGTTATTTTGTTTTTAGCATTAGGGATAATGCATTATCATCTTACTAAAGATAGGAAAACCAGAAAAATGCATTCGGTCCTGGCATCAGGCGGGACTCGAACCCGCGCCTTTCGCAAGCCGGGCGACTGCACTACCAATTATGCTACCGAGACCATTAACAGACCAGACGAATTTCTCTGGTATATTATACCTGACAGCCAGGTTGGTTTCACCAATGTTTAGGCCTATTGGTAGTGCAGTCGCCCGGCTTGCGAAAGGCGCGGGTTCGAGTCCCGCCTGATGCCAAGACCGAATGCATTTTTCTGGTTTTCCTATCTTTAGTACAAAGATAAGCCGCCGTTTTCTATTTTCTTAATTTTTGTTTTCATTTCTTTTCAAACGAAAAATTGCGGCACAGTAGAATCTCCATCTTAACACTGTACCTACAAAAAGCTCATTATTGTAGCTTCATGTTAAACATTTTGTAGAAAAAAAAGCATGGAGGTAAATAAAACTTAATTTAAGCTCGAATTGCTATCACGACTCTTATCAGAGCCATATTTCAGTGTCACACAAAGTAAACTTGGGTTAATCACCCACACCTGATACAACCCAAATATAGGAGTGTTGGCAAATACGCCGCTGACGCACCTACTGTTTGCGTTTGTTAACAAATTGACACATTTACTATAAAATTCTAGCTGCATAAAATGGAAGCTACCAGCTGCGAATTTGGACTGAAACTTAATCACTCCAAAACTAAAATAATGATTGTCGACCGGGCCAATAACAACTTACCAGAGTTAACACGTATAGGGAGTTGTGAGGTTGTCAAATCGTACATTTACCTCGGAGCTTTAATATCCAACGAGGGCGGCTGCGTGGATGAAATCAAGCGGCGCATGGCGATCACTAGGTCGGCTATGGATAAAATGAGGAAAATTTGGGGCAATAGAAACATTACCAAGGCGACAAAGACCAGACTCGTTTATTGTCTCATCTTCCCCATATTTCTGTATGCGTCGGAGACATGGACACTTCGAGAGACTGAGAAAAAAAGAGTTGACGCTCTGGAGATGTGGTGCTGGAGACGAATGCTGGGGGTGTCGTGGACAGAGTTCCGTACAAATGCTTCCATACTAAAAGATCTCGGTATTAAACAGCGCCTATCAACCACAGTGCAGTCACGAATCCTGACTTTCTTCGGCCACATATCTCGTCGTGGAAACGACTCCATAGAGCGTCTCGTGGTACAGGGGAAAATAGAAGGCACCAGGCCACGTGGTAGATCTCCGATGAGGTGGACAGACCAGATCAAGGCCGCAACGCAGTGCGCAGTTCACGAATGCACCCGGAAAGCTGCAGTCCGCGAAGAATGGCGCCGTTTAACTAAGTTAATCACTCATCGTGATACATAATGATGACCACGACCACTCTGGCAAGAGTGTAGCGACTAAGAAGAAGAAGAACTATAAAATTCAAATTGATTGTCTGATTAGATAGAAATGATACTTTTTTAGACATGTTGGTTCTAGAAGTATCCGCAGAATGTAGTGGAAAAATTTAGCAACGAATGAAGTCGTTGAATTACAACAAACGTTCACGAGTCACACTATCACTATTAGTTGTCATCATGGTAAACGGAACATTCAGCAGCCCAAATATTATCTAACGAATGAGCCCAACGTGTTATAGTGGTGTGGTTTACCGCCGTTGTCCGGGTTTCTTGGGTTTTATATCGATATTATCCATCAAGGGTAAGTTAGCCATAAATTGTACAATGTTGTACAATGTTGTGGTTGAACTCAAGGGTTTCGAGCGCTCAACTTTTGGGCCAAGGGCCTCTTTACAGGGTGACTGTGCAAAAAACATTTTTTTTAGAATAAGCTCTACGGAACAACTATAAAACTACGTCTTGATCATATTTTTTAAACACATTGTCTACATCAAGTACTTGCAAAATCACCCTATGGATACCCTTGGGCAATTATTATCCCTTTAGGTCGAAAATATGAAAGGGTCATTGCTATTTGCTAAATGCCAAGCAAATTGTTGTTTTTCAGGTCGGTTATTGGTCCCAATATTTGAACCCAAATTATATTAGGAACAAGGTTAATCTGCTCGCAGATACAACATATTAATACTCGGGTGAAATTGAGTTATTATAGCCGTACACAATTCCCTTAACACATTTTCTCCTTTTGGTTGTATTAGTCACAGTGTAAGTAAAACAGAAGGCAAACTCATTTTTTCAGCTAAAATGTTGTAATTTGTCTTGAAAAACTTTACTCTACTAATTTTTAGCTAAACAAGTTTATGTATTGACTACTGGCTCTGATAAATAACAAGTTAAGGCTAAAGTTTACGTAGATATTGACATGCACTAACGTATATTTTATGCATTTTTTTTATTTTATAAATGTTTGTTTTTCTTGTGTTTCAAACATTTAACCTATAGTCAACTGTACTCAGTGTCAGACGATAAAATAGTCTAAAATCTAGAATTCATTCTAGTTTATTATAATTTAAAATCATCGCCCTCATTACTTTGGTTTTAGAAAACAGGTGCTAAAATATGTTATTTGTCCTATATTTAATGAATTTGACCCACGATGACTTAGCCTATAGAGCCTATAGAGCTGTAGGATGTTCGTGTTAAAACCACTGCATTCTTACCGCGAACGGACTATACATACAAAAATCATGATATCTGCCAAACGCGCAGTCTAAGATTCTACCCTACCGAAACCTCTAGACTGTGTCGTCCCCCCTGACGATGAATGATGAGGCGGGCGCAGTGATTAACGACGGCGTCATTCATCACGCGCGTGACACTGACGACTGACGCGCGACGTCGCGCGGCAACCGCGCGGGTTGACTGGCGTTTTTAATAAAACATCGTTGAATCTGATGATTTATTCATTAAAACACTATGATAGCTCCTGGTCTTTGTAGATACTAGCTGGATGTGAGATAGACTGTCAGGATCTAAGGTAACAGATATGAGTTACCACTGTTACTTATAGCGCCGATTTTCAAAACTACAAAGATTATAACACCTAATTATACTTTCGTTGTTTCGTCCTTCGAGATTAGATTAATTGTAGTAGCACGTACTCGTGTCGCCTTTCATGCACTATAAGTTAAAAGCAGGTCAAATGCATTATTTGTAAAAAAAAACATTTTGACATGAACGTCACCCTCTGACAACGGTTACTCATTCGCGTTTTAGTGCTTCGCCGATCATCACATTTATTTTCTTATAAAAGTGTTTTGGGTATTATAACGATACCTAAACGAAGTTATAGGGACGACGAAAGTTTTTATTTCAGTAAGGAAATGGAGACGAAACGCCGCCAACGCAAGCGTTCGCGCAACAAAAGACATTCCGATGGCTGTAGTTCGACGGTCATTGCATCACCGCCGGTACCGATATTATAGGGCGAAGGTAAGTCCTGAAATATTGTTAATGTGTACAGACAGAAACATTCAAATTGTATATCGTGGAGTTTCCTTGCGGTTTTTTCTTTATCAGTAGAACCGTTGTAAGGAAATATTCATTGCGTAGTTACATGGTCTACATCTGTTTGATTTTACTGGAAGTCATGTTACACCTTAAACAGTGTTGTGTACTTTGTGTACATCTTATGGGGATGTTACCTTCACGTTATTTAGATTCCGACAAATATTTATAGTCTTACTAGTGTTGTGTACATTTGAAAGGAATGTTACCTTCACGTTACCTCAGTGATGTGTTCATCTCAAGGGGATGATTCCTTCATAGAGTGTTACCATGTTATGTGTTGTGTACATTTGAAAGGAATGTTGCCTTCACGTTATTTAGGTTCCGACAAATATTTATAGTCTTACTAGTGTTGTGTACATTTGAAAGGAATGTTACCTTCACGTTACCTCAGTGATGTGTTCATCCCAAGGGGATGATTCCTTCATAGAGTGTTACCATGTTATGTGTTGTGTACATTTGAAAGGAATGTTGCCTTCACGTTATTTAGATTCCGACAAATATTTATAGTCTTACTAGTGTTGTGTACATTTGAAAGGAATGTTACCTTCACGTTACCTCAGTGATGTGTTCATCTCAAGGGGATGATTCCTTCATAGAGTGTTACCATGTTATGTGTTGTGTACATTTGAAAGGAATGTTGCCTTCACGTTATTTAGGTTCCGACAAATATTTATAGTCTTACTAGTGTTGTGTACATTTGAAAGGAATGTTACCTTCACGTTACCTCAGTGATGTGTTCATCCCAAGGGGATGATTCCTTCATAGAGTGTTACCATGTTGTGTGTTGTGTACATTTGAAAGGAATGTTGCCTTCACGTTATTTAGGTTCCGACAAATATTTATAGTCTTACTAGTGTTGTGTACATTTGAAAGGAATGTTACCTTCACGTTACCTCAGTGATGTGTTCATCTCAAGGGGATGATTCCTTCATAGAGTGTTACCATGTTATGTGTTGTATACATTTGAAAGGAATGTTGCCTTCACGTTATTTAGGTTACGACATATTTATAGTCTTACTAGTGTTGTGTACATTTGAAAGGAATGTTACCTTCACGTTGTTTAAGTTCAGACTTATATTTTTTAATAATGACTCCTGTGTATATTTAAGAGGAATGTTACCATAATGCATCTTTTAAGTTATCTTTACCTGCCAATTAAATGTCACAATTTAAAATACATTGTTAAGAATCACATGTGACTCATGGGACAGGGAATGTGTTATAATATTTTGTGGTCACCTAGCTGGGGAGATCTCGGTGTATATCAAAACTGACCTTTGTTTTATACAAAACAAAAGGCTTCTCACCCGTAACCTTCTACTGGTGAGAAATGGATGGCTTGCTGGTAAATGGATCTACTATGTTTAGGCGACTCAGTGCCAATTATTACAGATTAATTTATTTTATCTTATTTGAAAAACAATACAGTATGTTTTATTCAATAAAATACAGGATTAGTTAGGATTAGTTAGTACCACTATTACCATAAACATGTTAAGAGGAAACTAAGTCAGGCCCGTCTCATGTACAAGATGCCGAACCTAATGTCAGTGTTGCACTGCCAACCCAAACAATGTCTACTGACACTGTATTTGCCGAACCCAAATTGACGAAATGCTAGACCTGTTGGGAGAGACTCCTTCAAAGGATAATAAATTCTGCTCAAAAAATCAGCTGATCTGGCCTTGCGCTTAGAACATTACCACCAAAGTTGAACCCTGAAATCAATGCAGATGGCCGTAGCCATTTCCTGCATTTCTGATGCTTCAACTCAGTTTTTTTCATCAGAACATAGAGATTAGAACGTCATTAAAACTTTGATTGAAGCTACACGCTGACTATGTGACTCACTCCACACTGAGTCAATGACGAGAAGGAGTTTCATATGTTACACGATGAAGAATTAAATTAAAGATTGTTTGTATAATACAGATATTGACGACTTCCTGTTTGGGGAGAAATTGACTGACACTGCCACTGACTGAGGCTGGCAATGCAATTCTCAGTCTGGTGCCGAATTAAAATTACCGTTAAATAAGAATAACATTCCGACGTAAAAACCAAAACCAGCTTCAACCCAGTTTTTGAACTCGAGACTTTCACTTTTGCCGAGCAGATTACCGGGAGCACCGAAGAGGTCGCAGCCTGCAGCACTGGCTCTAACGTCAGCGCCGCGTCAGTGGCAGCAACTGACGCCGCGACCGCCGCCCAGCTCGCTGCAGCGCCCGGGCCTACGTCGCTAGATTCCGTAGGTTCAGTGGGTCGTCTATTTAACGTCTATCGCTTATGACCAGTGACGATTATTGACCAATGATCCTGCTATTTTGTTGTGGATAAAGGTGCGATGCGAATCCATCACGCAGACCTGCGAACCAAACTTTGCAAAGTTACCTTCAACTCAATCCTTAAAATATAGATTAGTTATCAATGAATTTAAAAGTACTGGAGCTATTTCCTAATATAAATCATCTGCAGTCCAGGAGAGTTTACATCTAGTTATTTTTTAATAGAAAAGCCCAATGGTAAAAATCGATTTATATGAAATTCAAAAAGATTTAATAAACACATTGCAACACATCACTTCAAGATTGAAGATTTAAGAACAACGACAGGATAGTTGCAAATTAAGATGTTCCGCAAGTTTGCTCGGACTCCTCACTTCGTCTTGCCCGCAGTCCAGTACTGTTGGATGTACACCAAGCAAATGAAAAGAAGCAGTATTTGCTTCTTGCCCTGAATAAATATAATAGTAACGATAACTAAATGTCTCTGCCGAAATGTTTACAGGATGATTTTTCCTGGTGGCAAAAATCTTCAGCTATAACAGTAAATCCTATTAGGCAAGATGATTGCTGTCTTGTTTTCTTTCTAGCTGCTAACAAAAAAGGGTGGGGGTAACATGTGGTGAGGAGACCACCAATGGTCAATGGAGTATCGGAGAAACAGTCAAACATATAAATTATTCGAAACTCTTGGCAGCTTTTTTAGACTTACCAACCTTTGCTGGAGGTTTTTAAAAAATGACAGTTATTAGTGCGTATTGACAATACGGCTGCTATCTCATATATCAACCGTTTAGGTGGAGTTAGATTCCCACACCTTACCGAAATAACTAAATACCTAGTTATGCTATATTAAGGTAGATATTTGTATACGCCTCATAGATAAAGCTCTAATGACAGTGAGATAGCAGATGCAGAGTCACACAATTTCACCTAGATACTGAATGGGAACTAAAAACAAGTGTTTTTGGTAAAATTTTACAGGTTTTTGTGAATACACTTTTTTGCATATAGAGCAAATACTGAATGTGACAATTATGTATCATGGTATAGAGATCCTTGAGCATGTGCGGTGAATGTTTTTACTTTAAATTGGCAACAACTTTCATTTTATGCATTTCCCCCATTTGCCATGATATCGCTCATTGAATTCAAAACGGCCACAAACCAAAAACAGTAATTCTTACACAATAGCCGAAACAAATTTTGAAACACGTTTTTTGGAAAAAAAATATGTTTTTTTTATTCAATAGTATAATATGAGTATATCATTGTTTTTGTCACGGTTTCTTCTATTTTTTGAAATAATTATAGCTGTGATACGTTTAACACAGACTGAAAAAAACTACAAAAGCCCTTTTTGCATTCATGATTTGAACCGATCTTAATAGAATTATCTCAAAAAATTCAACAAATTTTAGAGAGAAACATGCCTTTTTATTGTTTTATCCCGAATAAAATTATAAACAACAACAACATTCTGTACGTAAAACAAAAAAATATTCTTCTTAATTAGTTTTATGACAAAATAAAAACAATCTTAGATAAAGAACAATATTTTAACAAACTAAAACCATTCAAAATAATCAATAATTTGTTACTTTTTAGTGTACAATCATTACAAAAACTTGCCACGCTATTTTTGAAACTATGCATTAACGCAATATAAATTTTACATTATCTGTAATTATCATTCAATCGGTTCAATCTATTATGACCTACTGCATAACAGTGTGGGGAGGGGCACTGAAAACAAAATTCTTAGATGTTGAACGAGCTCAGAGAGGTTTGCTAAAAGTAATGTTTTTTAAGAAGCGAATATTTTCAACTGGCTTGCTCTATGGTTTAGCAGATGTATTAACTATTAGAAAACTATATGTCTTACTTGTTGTACTTAGGAGGCATAAGACCTTGGTTTACAATCAAAATATCGGTAAAAAACGAAGAAAGCACAAGATAATTGATATTCTATTCTCTCGCACAGCTTTTGCACAAAACCAATTTCAGAGCCTGTCTTCTCATGTGTACAACCTTGTCAATAAAAAGCTAGAAATATACCCCCTGACATACCGGGAGTGTAAAATTACAGTGACGAACTGGCTAAAACAATTGAGCTATGAAGAAACTGAAAGCCTACTTAAATACGACACATAACACAATACCAAACATGTTTTTCAAGCGTACATGCAATCACACAAACACACACACACGCGCACACACACTATCACACACACACACAAACACACACACACACACACACACACACACACACACACACACACACGCACTCGCTTTGTTTTATAATTCATAGTGTAGTAAATAAGTATTTTGCTTATTTAAATTTATAAATGTACATTTGTTAAGGAAGAGTGACTCCTTCTGCCACAGGTGCCATGGCACTTAAAAGAAAGAGTCCATCTCTGCATAGTCATACTTAAGTATTGTTAAAGAAATAAATATTTTTCATTTTCATTTTCATCATCTTTATGTAAAAATATCCCTCAGGAACATAGGAACTCATTCATAGGAACGTCGAAAAATCTTCAAAAATAAAAAACGTAAGTATTCATAGAAAAATATAAATTCTAAAATTAAAGTGCTGATGCTTTACCAATTATTTTAAAATAATAAATCAGCACTAAAATAGTGAAATACAATGAAAATACCTTATTCCTTTCATCTACCTACCGTTTTTTTAAATCTGTTTAATATTTAACACAGATAGGTAGTCATAAATGACTAGTCACAAACAATCATCTAAAACAGTCTTGTAAGTAGTAAAAGCACGTTAGTAAATTTATTATTGCAGCAGATAATCTTATGTCCTCAGTTTTGTAATTATTAGAAATCAACGAAAAGGCTACCTGGCAGTCCACGTTATACTCGTATAGTCAACAGTATGATCATAAACCGTACCTGTCGTTGTGTTTTGACAAGCTCTTACTGGAATATCACATTCTTGAATAAGTTGTGGGTTGATCCTGCACTTGTTTTGCATCTCAACTGAATTTTGCTAGGATTGCCAATTGCCATGCTCAAAAAAATTTTTGCTCTGCTCATTCTGTTAATGATAATATCATATTACTTACTCAAAAAACTATGTGAACCGTAGGTACTACTCAAGGTAGGCTAACTACTACTTCCCCCTAATGAGTACTCGCCTTGTCGTGGCAGTGGAGGCTTAGTACCGGTGGTAGGATGAACCGCCGGGAAGTCAAGAGAGCTCAAGCGTGGCAGTGTGGCGGACTTGCCACCCACCAGCTGCGGCCTGGAATGGAGGGAGTCAGCGGACCGGAGTGCAGGGGTGCTTTGGCCTGCATTTCACGTTATTAACTGAGACGGTGGAAGTGCCTGCTTACTTCAGGAGCTTTTGTGGACTCCCCCCTTTGTGTGGGGTGTCGGCTGATGAGGGGCCCCGTCAGGGGACAGCACTGGCGGTGGAGCAGAGTACAAAGCCTTTTAGGTGGATCCCACTTCACCACCAAAGTGCCGCTGTCGAGAGCCGTGCGGTTTTAGTCGGTAGGAGTCCGACATAACCTCGTCGTCCTACCGGGCGGTGAAGTATCTATGAGGATTTCCCCATTATGATAAAAAAAAGGTTAACTACCTACTACTCTGGCGGCTACTATTTTTTTGTCTACGCTAGCTTAGCATTTTACTATCAGAATCTTACCTAAAAATCCAAAGTGGTAAATGGTAACAAATAAAAATTTAGTTTAGCTGTCAATGCTTTTTTGTACTAATAATGAAAAAAACATATTAGTGAAAATGGCGTCGCTTTGCTATATATTGGAATGCAAAATGTTTAGATTTGTAAATGTGGCATTGTTTTGTTTCATATTAGAATGGAAAATGGACAGATTTCTAAATGTGCTGTTACTTTTGTTATACATTTGAATGCAAAATGAACGTATCCCAAAATATGGCGCTATTGCATTCAAAAGACTTTGAGTGCACTTACTTAAAATTTGAAAGCAATACGGCCGCATTCCAAAATGTGGCTCCTTTGCACAAAACACTGAAGTGGATGACGCGTATTTTTTTCACTTGTGGCCGTGTTGTAGGAAACTAACTGCGAGTCCTGGGTCGCAACTGACAAAATGGCGGTTTTGATCTGACGTTAGCACGTAAGTCGGGCCAATAGAAAAAAGGCGGTTGGCCAGTTTCGCGTCAAAATGAACGAAAATGACGGGTGTCTTCAGTTAAACATAAAATATACAATGTTTGAAGCCTAATTTTCAAATAAAACGCTTTTGAATTATTTTTGATTTGTGGCTGTTTTGCATTCAATGAGCGATATTATAACCTTAGAAAAATTATAATTGATCACGCTGAGGGTATTTGTTGTAGTCCCAATTGGCCCACACAAGCCTCCTCTTTTCCAGGATCTTCTTTGATTAGAGTTAGTTGAATTCGTACCATGTAAAACCTTTGTTTTGTCTCTTTCCTCAGCATACCTAAGGTGACGTTGATTGCATGGAAGTTATCGGAACGGCACTACTGGAGATGAGTGTACCCACATCAGCCTTAAATATTATGATGGCTCCCCGTTCTGTAAATATATTAAAACAATATAATGTCGCGATACGACGTTGGGTAAGCTTTTATCAAGATAATAACATTAACAAATAGGTATGAGGTGTTAAATCCGCAAATACTTAATTTAACTGACCGTTTCGTTTTATTCTGATTTAAAATTTGGATCATTAAAACAGTCGTCGCTCTGCTTCATCATCGATCTTAGGATCGAGAGTTGGGTTTGATGACCATAATATCCAAAGGTTTTCCAAGGATTTCCATAGATTCCGTGCTTCAGCGCCAAGGTACAACATTACCTGGGACCTCAATAGTTTTACATTTCTTATCCAATTGAAATCCAACAGCATTAGCCGTTATCAGTAAGCGGAATTGACACCGCCATGTTTTCAGCTCATTCCAACCAGACATGCCAGCGCCTTCGCTGCTCGTAGAGCAGGCATCAGTATTGGTTTCACCCGAAAAACGGCCGGGTGGAGTGGAAGTTCTAATGTGTTTGCCCTTTATTATCTACCACCGCGAGATTGAAACTCATCAATCCGATGAATTCGCTATTTACAAAGTCACGTTGAATTAGACTTTGAATTTTAATCCAATAATAATTATTTCTGAATAGATATAGTTATGTAACCACATTATGTTATACTTACGTTATATTATTTTCAAACAACTAGAAATTGTTTCATGTAAAAATTTCATTTACTAGCCAATATTTCACTTACTTTCAAAATCTACAATTAATCTAATCTCGAAGGACGAAACAACGAAAGTATAATTAGTGATTAAACGAACTTACCTGAAGTGATGTTCTATCATAATTATACGAGTTGTTTCGTCCGAGAGATTAGCTCCCACCCACCCTAGGCCCCATTAGGTGAAATATTAGGCGCAAAGCTTTCAACTAAATGAGTAACCGTTGTCAGAGGGTGACGTTCATGTCAAAATGTTTTTTTTTACAAATAATGCATTTGACCTGCTTTTAACTTATAGTGCATGAAAGGCGACACGAGTACGTGCTACTACAATTAATCTAATCTCTCGGACGAAACAACTCGTATAATTATGATAGAACATCACTTCAGGTAAGTTCGTTTAATCACTAATTATTATCTGCACCTAAGTTTGCAACTTGATAAATCTAGCTAAGCTGTGCTTTTTTGCCCGTGGAGAATTTTGTATGTCACAAACAGTCTTTACAGGAAAAAAATATCCCAAAATCCTTTTTTGGGCAATTTGGAAAATTTTGTTAAGTACCTATGTATACCTAGACGCATTAGTCGAGTTACATCTGAAAATTGTTGAAGTATCAATTATGAGACAGCAATCTTTCCTTCTATGCACATCCTGCTTAAGTGTGATCTCCATAAATTAATTAGTAGCGTATGAATATAGCTTGTAAACGTTAACGAAAGAAGCAAATGTTGAGGATTGAGCTTGTCTTTATTCTGAGCCTGAATACAGGCCGTGGGATATCCAAACTAGTAACATAATAATGTACTTAAAAATTATGCAATATCGAATTCCGTTTATATTTTATTACACCGTGTTTGTGTTACTGGGATTTTCCCTAATGACCGATTAATTATGAATAATTACCATAGATACAAATCTTTTATGCCATGACCAGACGATTTGAACAAAGTATGCCTTCGCAGCAATTGATCATTTTTATTAAGAAATTGATTGATTTGCTTGATTTTGCGATTGGAACTTACCTCGATAAAATTAACTTTGATCGTGAGTTTTGATTTCTCGATGCAGGCACAAATAATTCGCATAGTAATGATAAATCAATAAAGCAGGTTTTTTACATATAATGTGAAGCGTGTCAAGCAAGATATGCTCCTAAAATTTAGTCTTTGCGAACTTTTCTTCTGTGCCAAACTTCTAGCCAAGTTTTAGGGCCTTTACAGGAATATTGACTTTCGTAACACTGCATTAGATTTTTCATTGTTGGCAACCTGATATGATGAATTTTGGCCTGGCCAGATAGAAGCTGAGCAGAGATGGCATATCAATCCAGTAAGTATAAAGTTATTCTCATGTAGAAACTCACAGTCAATAGCGTATACTTATGTGACAACTGATGATGATATGAACTCGCGACCAAACCTTAAAACGAGACTCGTTGAACCTAATTGATTGTTGCATACAAAAACATAACATACCACGACCATTTATCCCAAATGGGTAAGTCAGAGGCACACTGATTCTTGCCGTCAATGGTGAACGGAAAATTCAGAAGCTTATATTTTCCCGAGGTATATGTTGTTTAAACCACCTTCACATGGTAAATGTTTTTTTTTTCATAGTTAATATCGATATTATAATTTCTATTAATTCACTATGGCCGCTTATCTAGACCATGGCCAATACATTTAGAGGCATTGTTATTTATTGCATTTTCGGAAAACACTGATTATAATTTTATAATCCACACTAGACATTTTAATCAGTAGTAATTTAGATATAAATCAATTTGAAAAACTGATCAAATAATAGATTATTCAGCCGCAAACTTTACAGAATTATATCTGATGTACAATAATCTGCATCCGTGAGATTATTTAATTAATACTACGATAGCAATGCCGCATTAAATAATGATTAAATGAAAGTAAACAAAGTCATTAGGAGAACATTCAGGTCTCGAACAAATTGTACCCAAAAATGAAAGTGCCGACCAGACAAAAATAATACTGGATTTTTATTGCAAATGACGTCCTGAGGATTTCTTACTATGACAGAAACCGTCTAAAATTAACCCTTAGACTGTTATTTGAGATTGAAATTCCAAAAAAAAATGTTTCCCTAAATAAATGGATGCATGAATATTAGCTTGAGAGGTGTCGTTAGATTTGCTTTCGCTGTGAGATTGACACTGGTTAGATATATCAGAATAAAAAAACAAAATGGTGGAGTTTTGGCCCTAAATTCAGTGTTTTCACGCTCTGCAGCATTAACGGCTTGACGGATTTTGGCTGAAGAAGTGTTGTTATATTTGTATTTACTGTGAGAATCACATCACTATTTTTTAAGTATTTACATATTTCCGAATGTTATGTAACACTGGGTACATACTAGCATAGAAAATGCAAATCAGACGACACCTCTCAAGCTAAAATATTTACCCTAAAATCTTATTCCGATTTGTGACCATTATTTTTGCTGGTTCCCATAGCATTTTCATAATTTCGTTGAAAGGAACGTTAGTCATTTTGTTTTAAAACCAGATACTTGTGCGTTGGCGGTGTGCCTGTAATAAATTATTTATAGCACACTCAACGAAGTTATGCTAAGACATTGCAAATCAATAAAAACAATGAAGCTCGCTTATAGAAATTATATGTCGCGTACTATGAGTTATACATTATTTATCAGGCCTTGTCGAACAATTTCAATGGAAAATTATTATGTAGGCTGATCATTTATGTATAAACCGCAATAAATAAAGTTTTATTACGCTATTGTTGATTTTATCATCATTTTATGATGGGGTTATAACACTATTACGACCCAACGTATTAAATATCTCAAGTATGGTACTGATTCGCAAGGTGCAATTAATGTCTCAAAACAAATTAAATCTAAGGAACATACGATTCCATACAAAACTAAAGTGCCACCAACTAAACGCTGGTTTTTGCCCAAAAAATGTCAAGCATTGAATTTTGTG
The DNA here is from genome assembly GCA_950022985.1 of Udea ferrugalis. Lineage (NCBI taxonomy): Eukaryota > Metazoa > Arthropoda > Insecta > Lepidoptera > Crambidae > Udea > Udea ferrugalis. Next base: position 17,945,635 of record OX465522.1, read on the forward strand.
TAGTTGCTTTTTTAAAAGCTTTGCAAATCCATGTAGATTCTTTGCTTTAAAACTGCCCCTAAATTTTTGACAGCAAGCAATGAAATGACAGGTAATTTGATTGATTTCCCAGTAAAATCTGTAACCTTATGTCATTTCTGTGAAATAAATGGCATTTTCAGTCATTTTGCTATACCTAATGCAGAGTATTATTGTGGTACCTACATATGGGTGCTGGTTTTATCAAGTTTCTATTCGTCCCCGTCTAGCCGACGGCACAGCTCTGACGGAACATTTCAATGCGCTCAGATATAACGCCTAATTGACACGTCTGTCGCGAGCGGAAATAGTAGTGATGTGTGTAGGAAGCTAAACTTTTATCGAGTAATTATTTTAATTAACAAAAATGTTTGGGACAATATGCGTCATCTTGCTACAGTGAATTTTCCCATTATTTAGTTATTCATGAAATAAATCATAATGCCTGTTGGCTGTCAAGTGATATGTCGATTTTTTAGCTTTGAACTGTTTTAACCGCATTCTTCGTGTTCAGGTGATGCAAATACGTCAATTTGCGCATTAAACTTTTAATATAGCCGTTCGCTCCATATACGGCCTTAGACCACGCGACTCGCTCCGAGAAGTATTTAAGGAGATAAATATATTAACTTTACACTCTCAATACATTTATGACAACATAATGTACGTACGCAATGCACCTTTTCAAGAAGAATTGTGATAGTCATAAATTCAATATAAGAAACAAGAACAAACTTGTAAATCCAAATCTTAGACTTCATAAAGTAGGAAAATCATTTGTGGGTCAATGTGTAAAATTCTTTAATAAAGTACCTCAAAGTCTTGTTGAACTACCCCTTCACAAGTTTAAATCGCAAATTAAAGAAACTTTAATGAAACGAGGTTATTACAATGTAAAAGATTACTTGAACGACAAGGATTTGTAGTCATCTCAGAAATAGTCTGCTCCTCTGCACATCATGTATTTTGACTTTACTGTTGTTACTCTGTTATCGCAATTATTGTAAACAAACAAGATTAAAAAAGAGTAACTACCGAGTTTCTTGCCGGTTTCTTCTCGGTAGAATCAACACCTCCGAACCGGTGGTAGAATCACGTTTATGTTGTGACTTGTCATAAGTGCTTTTTAATAAGTTTACATGAATAAATAGTATTTTTACTTTACTTTACTTTTACTAATATCACACCACACCACTTTAATTTTCTGACATTGATCACCCTCTAAAGCAATGCTAAAAAGTGTTAACTAGAAATCTTTGTCTGGATTGTATTAATCATTTCATATAAATTGACGATCTCAATATTAATCACTTATATAGGACATCAATGTAATGTATAATGTTATTTTAATAATGAGAAATAAATAAATCGAATCTAATCTAATCAACCTAACAAGACGTTGAATTATTAACATAGGTCGCTCTGCATTCCATTTTAAGAGATACAAACTAAAATATTAACAACTGGCTCTCTCCATTTTTGTGTTTGAAAGTAGGCATTTTTTTATTTTTTTGTAATATATTTTTTTTTATTAGTGTGTGTCTACGCATAGATAAATTTGATACTGATGGTGCTAGTTTGAAGAGAAGAAAAAATGAAATATTTATATTTTTTCTCCTAGTTTATTACAAATTATAGACAACGTCCACAAATCTTATGCTTCCAATTACTGTTCAGTGATTAAAACCATAACTTATAACCAACAAAAAAGTTTGATTTTTATCGATACTTCCCCTCCCTACAGAAAGGATTGACGCGCGGAAGCTTGGCGGAAGCAATGGCGCGACAGGCAAGACGGCAGCGACACGCGCCTGCGACAACGCGACGTGCGACGCCGCCATTGTGAGATGCAATTTGTGACGCGTCAGTTGCTTCGTGTTTTATTCAACTTGCAACTCGGATGTTTAATTGATGAATAAACTGCTTATGAGAATCACCCCGTGCAGCAATATTAAAGGTGTTCATGAAAACGTAATATGTCTTTATACCAAATGTGCATTTCACTTTAAGATAAAAACCAAAATAGTGTCAACTAGCCGTTTATATTATAACAAGTGCATAAAAGTAAGAACATTTTTATTTAAATAGTTAGGACCTCATAAAAAACGTTGTTATTTAAAAAAAACAAAAATAAAATGTTCAAGTTTTTTATTAGTTTATATAAAATATAGAACGTCGACCAAACTTATGCTTACAACTGTTCAATGATTGTAACCATTACTTATCACTAACAGAAAACGCGGTTTTTTCATCGATACCTCTCGTCCCTACAGAAAGGATTGACGCGCGGAAGCTTGGCGGAAGCAATGGCGCGACAGGCAAGACGGCAGCGACACGCGCCTGCGACAACGCGACGTGCGACGCCGCCATTGTGAGATGCAATTTGTGACGCGTCAGATGCTACGTGTTTTATTCAACTTGCAACTCAGATGTTTAATTAATGAATAAACTGCTTATGATAATAAATATAGCTATCAATATGTCAGGTGCATATTGGAATACTTTGGTTAAATTGGGAGGGAAATAGGAAAAACATTAGGTATATTGTATGAGATACCAAAAATTACAGAATTTACCAGGTTCTCTTCCACCATTGTACAACAATAAACATTATTTCAGCCGAACGACGCCCACTGTTGGGCATAGGCCTCTCCCAAGGATCTCCACAACGATCGGTCCTGCGCTGTCCGCATCCAGCAGCTTCCCGCGGCCTTGCCCAGATCGTCGGTCCGGTACGCGGCCATCAGTTCTCCGCGCAACAATATACAGGGTGTCCCAAAAAGTGATGTTTTACCTTAGGGCTTCCAAATAAGCTGATGACACGTGTACTTTGTTAGGTTTTTTTAAAATAGATATTGGCATCTCGCAGGGTAACTGGTATTACGAATTTAAAGGTAGGGAGGGAATGGTTTTGAATATTACAAAAAAAAATCCACGTGCAAAGCCGTAAGCACCACCACCGGACCACTAGACGCCGTGAGGGCTTTCACCCCCATGTGGTCGACTTTCCAGCGGTCCGAACTAAGCGGTTTGGTGCTTCCTTCCTGGTCCGCACCGCTAGGGAGTGGAACGCCCTCCCTGCGTCTGTGTTTCCGGATACATACAACCTTGGTGTCTTCAAGGCAAGAGTGAATAGGCATTTTCTGGGTAAGCGTGTTCCACCTTCGGACTCGTCATCGCTTACCATCAGGTGAGTCTGAGGTCAAACGCAAACCCATTTTTAATAAAAAAAAAAAAAAAAAAAAGCAGCAACTAGTAAATGTAAAAGTACCCGGAACTGATTTCACAGTACATCGACGGCGGACCTCAATCCAGCCATAAATCTTTTCATATCAACTGCGCAGCCATGCGTGTGCGCTCAGGACGGTCGACGACAGAAGTGTTAAAAATATAACAGAGAAATAAATGTTAAGTTAAGTTGGCATCAACTAATAATATGCTATGACGAAAGGTATAGTACAGATGCATTCACATCAACCTTTGTTTACATGCCTTTGTTCAGCGACGACCACCATGCCAACACAGATATCGATTGAGGAAGCAGTGTAGCATAAGAGCAAAATAAGGTAATTTATGTAACATTATTTATTAAGAATGCAAATTAAACAAAATAACTTTTAAATGTGTTTGAGAAAAAGTTTGATGAAGAAAATTAAAATATTTATTTTTTAGTCGGAACTACATTATTTACGGTTAACATTACGGTTTTGATAATAACTACTCGATTCGTCGTAAGAGTTATTTAATAAATAAAAACATGTGCACAGGACATGTGCATGAACATGTATGTGGTCTGGATGTTTGTTATTGCGTTCAGCCGTTGTTCCATAGCAAAAGCGATTAATTACTTAACTTGGGGCTAGGTGGCGCTGTGTTGAATAATGTCCAGTGACAATAATTTGTTGATCATGAAGTGGAGTAGATATCCCAATACCTTGAAACACTTTCGTTGACGACCGTACGATCTGATTGACCGACAGCACACACCCCGTCAATGAATGTCAATTAATTACTCTTTGTCATACTTTGACAAAAATTGTATTATCACTCCGTGCTTTTCTAATTTTGCCTTAAGTCTTCGTAAATAGGATTCAAATTCCTACAGCTTCTAAATAACTAATATGATGTAGCTAATTTGGTTTGCTATTCATAAATTATAGTTGATTATCTAACGTACGAGTTAGCGTCAACTATTCATACGATTTATTAGTTGATAGCAACGTGTGGCGTATATATTTTAGTATAATAGATAATTTTGTTGGCAGTGATTTGATTTACGCCTTTCAACACGGAATATTTTAATTATAGTTCCGTGCCAAGAAATTTAGTCACTTTCTAATATGTGGATAGAGCAATTTTAGTCATGACAGACAGTTCGCCATTCTTCATTTGACAACTTCATTGGCGCGAAACAATTATTTGCTTTGTGAAGTCCGTTCACAAACTTCGGAGTTTTGGTATCGCTCCAAATTTATGTGAATGAAATACCATGACGTGGGAATCCCAAAGGTGTTAACTTGCATTCTACGTTATGCAAAATAATGTTCATATATAGTGACCTACTTCAGTGCGATATTGAATAATTATTACAAAATTTTGCTAAGCTCAGTAACTGTTATTTTTTGATTAAATAAATCATAATACCTTTATATTGGAAGTCTATTCAAGTCTATCAATATAGCACCCGTTCCATATACAGAACATTTATTAATCCGCGTGCAACAACGTCAAAGATCTCATGCCACAAGCTGACAGCAAAAAAGCGATTGGTCAATCGCCCAACGATCAATCAACGCCTGTCAGATTACTCATTACCTCGTTCGAATGCCGCATTGTGTCACCGGAATACGTCACAACTGAATGCCACGTCCATCGATAACTACGTGTGACGTCATTGATAACCTCACGTAATGCGCGGAGAAGGAAAATACAAGTACAACGCAGATTTTTCAAAAGGACCATTTTCAACATGAGGTGTTTAGTTGTCGAGGTTTGTGGCCCAGTGGTTAAACACTCTAGATTGACACCCTTGATGTCCTGATTTGAATGTTCCATTCACCCTGACGGCAACAGTTAGTGTCCTTCTGACTAGCCTAGGTTGGTGTCATTCATAAAAACGTAATTTAAAATATTCCAGTACATCGACGTAGTGGGTTTAAAGATGTTGAACCCACTATGATAGTTAATGATGTTTTTTAAAAACGTTTTCTCTTGTCTTGACTCTGAGACCGCCCTATTCATTGATTGGTATTAACACAGTTTGTATATTCCGCAACAGTATGTTTATTCATCAAACTGATTATAGCTATGAACGGAAACGCATAAGTAATTATGACAGTGCAATAAAGAAAACTAACGTCTGCTCAATCGACTATTAAATGAGTTAATATACCTCTATTGATTTTAATTACTAGTGTCTATCAGTACAACAAGAGGATAAAACGAGCAAGTATTACAGGGTGATAAATGCTGCGTTCAAAACAGTGTTGACTGTAATCTAAGAGGTTAGCTCAGAAAAGAGGAGCTGAGAAGCTAACTCTTAAATTGGTGAAAATAGCACTTCAGATAGTTGTTCTTTAACCGCTATTTTAATACGCAACCTTTGTAAGGATAGGAATAGCAATCACAATAAAATAATTAAACAACTGGATACCTACATAAACTAGATCATTCCCCACGTTTGGTTCAAATTTTCGTTTACCATATCACCAACAATCAGTGTGCCTCTGACTACTCCGCCTGTAATGTATGTCATATCAAACGTAGAACAAACACAAGTATTTAGACCGATATCGAACCCTTGACTTTCAGTATCATATGCAAAGCTATTCTACCCATTGTGGAAACAATCAGTCACAAATATTTTAACAAACTTAGGGTTGTTTTTTCAAAAGTTAGATAAAATTCATCGGACCAATAATAGCCAAGTCGGCAGATTTGGAAATGCTGGATGTCAAAATCTGAAATTGTAAAGTAAAGTAAAGTAAAGTAAAAATATTCTTTATTCATGTAAACTTATTAAAAAGCACTTATGACAAGTCACAACATAAAAATTGAAAAGTAATAATGTGATTCTACCACCGGTTCGGAGGTGTTGATTCTACCGAGAAGAAACCGGCAAGAAACTCGGTAGTTACTCTTTTTTAATCTTGTTTGTTTACAATAATTGCGATAACAGAGTAACAACAGTAAAATCAAAATACATGATGTGCAGAGGAGCAGACTGCTTAATTGTGTACTTAATTGCAATATGTCATTTTGACATACATTGTTGGTCTGATAATTTCTATCTAACTAATGAAGACACAGCTCTAAATAAAACAGAAGATATCATTTTGAGATGCGCTGCGTCAATTAATGTGCCGGTCAAAGGATAAGTCCCATAACCATAAACAACCTATGGGCACAGGCCTCACCTCAACTATGAGGTGGAACGAGCCATAGCCATCCAACACGCGGGCTCAGAGCGGGTTGTTGGAGGGGTGTAGGGTTAGTGAGCAACCTTAATGTCAGATGTTATCAAGCTGCCCTAGGGCCTCCGACTAGGCATAACGACTGACATCTACGACGTAGGCCGGGACCAACTGCTTAACGTGCCTTCCGAAGCACGGAGATGCCCGAATTACCATCACTAAATTTCGGTCGGGGTGGTCACCCATCCCATTTCCGACCCGGCGTGTGTTGCTTTACAACAGCGATCGTCGCCGATCACCGTCACAACTGCGCCACGGGCACCTAACCATAAACCCTCGCATTAATCGCCTAACTATTATGTAAAAGTGAGCCCAACAACGCGAACGTTGTCACTCGGGCAATCAGCAGAATAATTAGCTACCGGGGTGCAAAGCGACAGCGGTCGCGCTGTCAGCTGTGACGTTATGTCACGGGTCGAGATGTGACGACACTTTTTGACGCGGGCTTAGGAGCGACAGTTTTGGGAACTTGTGAATGATAATAAAGAATTTGTTTTAAATGGGACGATCTTGGTTTAATCCTTTTAAGCTGAATGAAGCGCAACACTTAAAAACTTCTGAGACCGAGATAAAAGATCCAGGGCCAAAAGTGTGTTTTTTATACGTTAACGACGTTAAATGGTTTTATGTAAATGAACACACCTAGGAACATTGTTTAATACTAATAATTAAGCACAGCACTAATTAAGTAAGCAGTTGAAATTCATTTGGAAGGTGCTAACGGTAACTGTTTTTGATGTTAGTGTAGTTTCACTTTAAATCTAAGTTATAGTTTAGGTGAGGCCTGTGCCCAGTAGACGGACGTATATAGGCCGTTTATATTATGTTATGATATGTAGTCGTTAGTAGGTAAGTACCGAAAATAAGCCTTTCATGCACCTACGTAACAATGCATTTGTAAACAATTATGTACAGTGCGCACATCAAGATAAAAATCTAGATAGCGATCGATATAAAAGCACTCGTATCAATCAACGGGTTGTGATGGATCGACATTCATCCGTAGATAAAAATAGTCCATTTGCATCACAATCGACGGATGTAGGTACTTCTGAAGTTAACTACAAAAGTAGTTGCATACTTGTGCAATTGTTCTTGTGAAAGAAGATATACATGGGCATGTAACTAGACAGCTGTATCGTTGAATTTTAAATTGTAAGCGAAGTTTTAATCGTCTCAGTACTCTCAAATTACCGCGATTGGTATGGATTTATCGATAAGGATTGCCTTACTCACAAAGTCTGGTGAATTGTCACCAGACTTAGTGAAAATGTTTGTGAACTGTTTACTTTGTATATTATCTAAGTTACTTGTTATAATTTCCAAGTGTATGGAAGTAAATACCTGTTCATTTGAACAAACACATTTATAATTTGTAGACTACCAGACTAGCTCAAAGAAAGCAAAACTGAGCTTTACACGTTGGTGTGTCATTTTCTTTTAGTTTTGAATTGAAAAACCTGTGAAATGCTTTAAAAGAAAGTTATACCAGACTAGCTCAAAGAGGGTAAAACTGAGCTTTACACGTTGGTGTGTCATTTTCTCTTTCTTAGTTTTGAATTGATGAGTGAATTGCTTTTAGATAAAATGAAAGTCGTGCATTCGGAATCAAATAATGAACCCTGTCTTAAGATTGAAACAAGCTCCCTTCATACTCTTTATCACACTCCTACCGAGTGATGACTAAAGCCGATCCCATAAATTGTAATGTCAACCATTTGGACGTGTCAAATTAGGGCAAGCTTCCGAAGTGCGCGTAAAACGATCATCAGCATGTCTCCTCGGCGTCATTTGAGCTGCCAACCTTTCAACAGCTCGTGCGCAATAGTGAATCTTGTATGAGGTTAGGGTGTGTTTACAACTGACATTCTATTTGAAGTAATATATTGCCATGATTTATTTATGTGATGTAAAATACTAGGAAACTGCACAAATGGTGTTGTTATTTCTGCAGCCTCCATGTTCCAGCGTCTCCCATTCGGTTGCGACCCAATACCGGGCCACCTTGTTTCAAAAATAATAACCAACAATATGTATGTATTATCCTATTAAATAAGCAGCTTGGACTTAAAAGCTTTGAATATGTCATGAAGGCTGTGTAATAATTACCGGTCCATGGCAGATGAAAGTAAGGGGGACACTGTTTTAAACATTCTGATTTGGAGGCCGTGCGGTACGGTCATCATTTAAATGATGAATTATATATTTATCAGCATACAATCATCATCTAAATCATTAAATGAGTAATTAAGTTTTAGATCTCAATGGAAAAAAAATGCAACACATTTTTAACAGACAATCATTTTTAACAGTACATCATCATCATCATTTCAGCCGAACGACGCCCACTGCTGGGCATAGGCCTCCCCCAAAGATCTCCACAACGATCGGTCCTGCGCTGTCCGCATCCAGCGGCTTCCCGCGACCTTGACAAGATCGTCGGTCCACCTTGTGGAGGGCCTGCCCACGGAACGTCGTCCGGTACGTGGTCGCCATTCGAGAACCTTTCCGCCCCAACGGCCATCGGTTCTCCGCGCTATGTGTCCCGCCCACTGCCACTTCAGCGATGCAATCCTTCGAGCGATGTCGGTTGCCTTAGTTCTCCTGCGGATCTCATCATTTCTGATTCGATCAAGCAGGGAAACACCAAGCATCGCTCTCTCCATTGCTCGCTGGGTGACTTTGAGCCTTCTTATGAGACCCATAGTGAACGACCACGTCTCACTCCCATATGTCATTACTGGCAACACACACTGGTCAAAGACTTTCGTCTTGAGACACTGAGGAATTTCGGACGCGACTATATGCCGGAGCTTCCCGAACGCTGCCCATCCGAGCTGGATTCGACGAGAGATCTCTTTCTCGAAGTTGGACTTACCTAACTGGACTGCCTGTCCCAGGTAAACATAGTGGTCAACAACTTCGAGTGTAATGTTCCCAACGTTAACTGGAGCAGGTGCAACATGGGCATTGAACATGATTTTCGTCTTGTCCATGTTCATCCTAAGACCCACTCTTTGGGAAGCACTACCGAGATCTTCGAGCATTATGTTCAGGTCTTCCAAGGTCTCAGCCATAAGAACTACATCATCGGCGAATCGTAGGTGTGTTAGGTACTCGCCATTGATGTTGATGCCGCGTCCTTTCCAGTCCAGAAGCTTGAAAATATCCTCCAACGCAGCTGTGAACAATTTCGGAGATATGACGTCTCCTTGTCTCACGCCTCGCTGTAGTTGGATCGGATTAGAGCTCTGGTTCTGTAATCGGACCGACATGGTGGCGTTTTGGTATAAGTACCTAAGAACCTCGATGTACCTGTAGTCTATTTGGCACCTTTGGAGAGACTGCAACACTGCCCAGGTCTCAATCGAATCAAAGGCCTTCTCATAGTCCACAAACGCCAAGCAAAGTGGCAAGTTATACTCTTCGGTCTTCTGTATAACTTGCCGCAGCGTATGAATGTGGTCTATGGTACTATAGCCTTTTCGGAACCCGGCTTGTTCGGGAGGTTGGAAGTCGTCAAACCTGCGAGCGAGACGATTCGCAATGACTCTCGAAAACAACTTATAGATATGGCTCAGAAGCGATATGGGTCTGTAGTTCTTCAAGAGAGTTTTGTCACCCTTCTTGAAAAACAGCATCACATCGCTTCTGCCCCATGCCTTTGGCGTTCTGCCCTCAAGGATGACAGAACTGAAGAGCGTCTGGAGGACCTTGAGTATCGGCCGACCGCCCGCTCTCAGAAGCTCTGTTGTGATTCCGTCATCACCCGCCGCCTTGTTGTTTTTAAGCTGCTTGAGAGCCATCCTAATCTCGTACAGGCTGACGTCCGGGATATCTTCGGTATAGTGTCGGGTAAGATTGGCTCTAGGGTCTTTAGCCTTGCTTTCAACAGGCGTTTGCGTGGAATACAGCTGTCCATAGAAACTCTCAATCTCCCTCAGGATTTCAGGTGTGGACGTAATGATGCTACCTGCCTCAGTTTTCAGCCTCTTGAGTTGGCTTTGCCCAATAGACAGATCTCTGGCGAACACTTTGGAGCCTTTGTTCCGCTCAATGGCCTCTTTAATACGCTGGGTATTAAATTGGCGAAGGTCGCTCGTCAAAGACTTAGATATCTGTCTATTGAGTTGCCGATAACGATGGGCATCCACTGAGTCCTGTAGCCTCATTTCGTTTCTCTGATCCATGAGTAGGAGAGTATGGCTGGAGAGTTTCTTTAATTTTGGACGGCGGGTTTTAAAGTGCTTGGACCCTACCGTACGGACAGTATCCACCACCATGTTGTATTGATCGTCCACATCGATGCTGTTCTCAAGGGCTTCGAAGCGGTTTTGAAGCTCGAGCTGAAAGCACTCGGGGTTTTGAATCTGAGCCGGTATTGGTCGGAGCGTGGATTTTATCAGTCGCGCTCTCTCAAGCTTTATGTCGATATTCAATGTGCCTCTGACCATGCGGTGATCGCTTCCTGTCTTAACAGCGTTGATCACAGTGACATCATTGAATATGTGCTTCTTCGTCGACATGATAAAATCGATCTCGTTTCTCACCTTACCGTCCGGACTGAACCAGGTCCATTTGCGGCTTACGGGCTTCTTGAAGAAGGAGTTCATCATGAAGAGGTTCTCCTTCTCCATAAAGTCTGCCAGCATCTGGCCCCTGTTGTTCCGTTGCCCAAATCCAAATTGCCCCACTCTCAGCTCATCACCGCAACGTTGCCCCAACTTCGCATTGAAATCCCCTATCACAACTGTGTAGTGGGTTTTATGGCTATGCATGGCTTTAGAGATCTCCTCATACATAGCCTCCACTTCGACATCGTCGTGTTTCGAGGTCGGAGCGTAGACCTGAATGACATTCAGCAAATATCGTTTCGATATTCTGAGTATCAGGTACGCTACCCTGCTCGAAACACTTCCGATAGTTATCACGTTGTTGACAAGGGACTTGTGGACGATGAACCCGACACCACCTAGGGACTGTTGGTCGCCCTCCAGTAGCATTGCACAAGTTTAACAGTACGGCTCAACCTTTTTTTTAGCGCTGAGGAAATGCTTTACGCAACCCGTCCATTAGCCGGCAGACGGGTTATGTCGAACTCACTACTGGGAAAATAACCCAGTGGCCTAACGACTACAAACTCAGCGACTTCCTCTAATCGTCCATGATGGCAGAATGCGGGTGCCAGTTACGGCACAAAACCTACTTCGCGTTCACTTAAGCCTCAACCCTTGCCATACTGGGTTTCCAATTAGCTGACACCGAGCTCTGAATATTCTGTTTATTATTTCGAAAATGTCCAAATAACAAGTGCATTGTGAACTCAGCTCAAGCATCGCAATACCGGCGCGTGAGTTGGTCGTGAGCACTTATTTATGTTGACGCGACTAGCGGCTGGATTTAGTCAACATTGTTTAGACAATAGCATTGCACAATTTTAAAAGGTTTTATATAGACAAGCTATCCGTTAGCTTGTAAAATTAATGGAACAGTTTACCTACAGATCATTATTACATATTATTAAGATCGATCGGACAATAATCCAAACACCACCAATTAGCCCCAAACTAACAAAAATATGGGAACAAGACAACGGATAAACATACCAAATTATTTATTTTTTATAACATACAAATAAATTAATTATTTTATATTCTATTCAAAATGTATAAACACCCAGAACAGTACAAACAGAATAGCACACGAATGATTGTATTCTGCGGGGATCGAACCCGCGATCTCTGAAGTGACGGCCAACTTCTAAACTACTACATTATTTGCAGACTGTAAAATCTTTAATTTACCAACAAATCAAAATACTTGTTAGTTTTATTTCAAAAATAGTACAACAGTGACACTAATGTATTAAAAAGGGCCCAAGTTATTGCAAAATACTCATATGACAGCATATTCTTTACCCACGTTGTAATTCTATCGTCGTTCGCGACAGGCAACACGCGAACAATGAATGGGCGACGCGCGACAAAGCGACAATGTTGATGTCATTATTGCGGGAACTCACTGTGACTAATGTTTGCAATGAACTTTTGATATGTGGGTAAATGAGTTCTACAAAATCAACAAATGACCTGCTTTTAAACATTCACTGTTGAGAATAATTTGCAAACGCATTAAACTTTGAAAAATGTTTTTCAAATACTTTGGTTGCTAGCTAGAATGTTACTTAAGCGTATTTGTTTTCGACAACTTTACTCAAATATTTTCTCAAGTAGGTACTTGAATGAGTTTTGCTAACATTGAACAAGATCATACATTTAGTCTCAAATAATGCATATTATTGCTAATTAAAGAGAATACGAATAAAATTTATATTATACATTTTCAGAATGACGAATTTCAACAATTGGTCCATAGGGCTATTTGGGTTTATTGGCCGAAAAAATTCAAATCTTCCGACATCAAACATACTTTATTTAGTGGCACCAAAAATAATACGCTAAGCTTTTTTTAAAAATGTACCTTATGAATATAATATGTTTTAAGTGTTTCAACAGGGTTGTTATTGAAACTTGTTACAAACTAATGACATAACTGTTCATACCATTCCTAAAACCTAACATTACAAAATGGCGTCAGCACCTCCAATCATTCTCAACAAAGAAAGCGTTACCCAACAATTCCGTGTTGCCGCCACAATATTTTACGACAAGCAAGCAAGTCAGTCGTTGAACACCAGTAATTTATACCAACACCAGATAATATCTGTATAAACTCGTTACAGTTGTGAGAAACAGTACAAACGAAATTATCGCAGTAAACATTTTCTAAGAACCATTATACTTTCCTTCTGTGCTGACAGACATCAAAACAGCTCTATTATTATTGTACCTTTGTAAACTAGGTGCCTGGTTAGTGTTAGTGAGAATTTCACAGATGCTACAAGTGGAAAACAACTTGGTAGTGTTACATGATGTAGAATGACACAGAATGCCTGTGGCTCAGCTATTAACAGTCGACCGCCATCGGCCACCGTTGCAAAGCAACACTCGCCGAATCAGGGAAAAGATGGGTTACCACACCAACCAAAACCAGCCACGTTAAGCAATTTGTCTCGGCTAATGTCGAGATATCAGTCGTTAAATCTGATCGAAGAACTTAGGCCGGTTTGAACACATCGGACAGAAAGGTTTATCACTTAACTAACCTTACTTGCTCTCCTCCACCAATCCGCAACTTAGACCACTTTTTAAAGGATGGCTTGCGCCACTTTTTGTTTGGAGTGGGCTTGTCCCAGCCGTGGGACGTATGAAGACTGTAGTTTAGACAAAATTTGAACAAATCAAATTTATTTATGGAAACAAATTATGTAGAGAAAGTAATAAGTAGAAAACTAATGTCTAGAGATCGTAAATAAATTAAAAAAAACAATTAAAAAAGTAAATGAAGGGAATTAAAAAGTACATATTTTTGCAACAACTAACGTCCATTCTGTACCATAGTCTTTGCCTCTAAACACTGATTGGCGTCTAGCCCGCTCGTCACGCGATGCCAACCATGATTTATTACTTTCAGATCTGACATAATTACTATGTAATTAGGTGTTACATTCACTTTGTCTGGACGATGTTTTCATTATATCCACCGTTTGATGACTCACGTGGCTTTATTTTAGAAGTGGCCATTAGGCGATGACCGTCTGAGCCCCTTTGATCTATGGCTGGTGTTACAGTTGTCTGAAAATTTGATATGGCTTAATTTATGACTGGGCATTAGGCGGATATTTTAGATAACAGACAAATTATTCTTAGAAAATTATACGTACGTTCTATAAATATCATCAACTGTTGAAATAAAAATAATAACCTTGTATTATTTGAGTTATTAGGCTGACCATGAAAAACTCTTTTGAACATCTTAGAAAATATGCTTTATCGTAATGGGCCAGTAATTTTCTAAATTAGTACGGTCAGCTTTGTGGGACTAACAATTAGCATAGTATTTACCTATCCCTAATGTATACCTAAATACTTATTATATCATGAAATGGTACCCGACCAAAACCGCGCTACATCGACTACGTCATTTTTTAAGTTTATAGAAAAGTTTTTTCAAGATAATAGTGAATAGGCACTAGGCAGGTACTAACCACCATTTGAGATAGTGATAAAATGTCTGCTAAGCTATAAATAAGATTAAAATGGTTTGTATTTCAAACAAACATTACAATACAAAAGCTAAAAAAGCTTTCCAAGATAAATACCAAACCTAAACAAACACAAAACCCAATTCTAAAAAAGTCCGCAATCCGTTATCATTAACTCCAAACGAGGCACCAAACAAGCGTTCACCAATTAAAACGAAACAAAACACCATCCCGATTAACGCCAGAAAGAAACAATTAGTTGCCGAAAGTTTCGTCGAAGCCAAAAACGTCGTAAAGGTTGGCGCCAATGTTGGCTGAACGTTGGCGCACACAAGCATTAGAACGACGCCGACGCAACGCGAATCGTCAATCATCTGTACGCATTAATCTTGTGTAGACAAGTTGATAGATCATCACGTAGTGCCGCAGGGAGTGCGAAGGAACCTAGACGTGGATGTGGTATATTTTTTACGCTTTTATTTGTTTATGCCCACTTTGACTACTCAGCCATGTAAGGAAAGGACCGCAATAAATGCATAAGTTTTAAAAAGCTCAAACGCATTATGCTGCTGGTGTTTCTGCGGGTGAAAGCGTGCGAAAAATTTTAGAATGGTTACTTCTTTTTCTACACATTATTATTTGGTTTCTATTATCAGGTCTATATAAAAAAGGAGTGGATTTAACGGAACACCATATATTCTGGGTGCTCTTAGAGATTGGCAGGCTCTGATTTAAGATAGGGACCAGTAGAAGAGCTACAAAAGGTAAAGAAAAATACTGAGTGTAAGATTATCAACCCAAAAACTGGTGGGTGCCACTTAACCATAAAATCCGTATCAATCTTGAGACATTAATTTGATTTGGACGACTTATACTTTCAAGAACAATTCTCAGAAATCACATCTATTAGCCAATCTTGTTAATATACTAAGTAACTTCTCGATGTTTTGCATCGCTGACAATAATGATAATAAAGTGGGATAAAACCATGACTTTTATTGAACAATCAATCAAGTCCTAAGTATGTCACTGCAATTACCATTTAGCGTGAGCAAAACAATAGGCAGATCGATCAAAGAACTTGAAATTTATCTTGGCTTAAGGTTCGCTACTAGGGTCGGCCGGAGAGAAAATCTGTCAAATTTGAAAGCGATCGTGACAGCTATGGTCACACAGTGGTTGGGCCGTGCAATCCGTGCATAAATGCAATGCATAAATCCGGACGACCGTCTTGGTGTAATTGTTTAAAAATCGGCTACTACACCAAAGGTCGCGGGTTCGATCCCCGCACAGTACAAACATTTGTGTGCATGAACATGTCTGTTTGTATTGGTCTGGGTGTTTCCTATGTATAATAAGTATGCATTTACAAAAGAAAAAGTATTTAAGTATGTTTATCCGTTGTCTCGTATCCCATAAAAACGGAGTATAATTAGCTCACTTGGGGCTAGATGGCGCTGTGTGGAATAATGTCCAGGGATATTTATTTATTTATTATTATTATAAATCGCGGCATGATAATCATTTGATGCGTTCACCAAAGATATTTTTATTTCGCCACCCAAAATATTTCAGGATATAGGGCAAACAAAAGAAACTAACCAAACATTTTATTTGATTAAACATACTAACAAGCGGTTTTGCCAATTATTTTTTTACACTACTGGTACTTGACGATTCCATCGAGATTTAGTTGTAACTTGGTTTATCCGTTCGATCATCATCAACACAAAATATGTCTTACATCCAATGCATATGATATAGCAATACACGGAGCCATTTCTAGTAACATGCAGAAGAACCCACTAATGAATTGGTCTTACTTGTAATGAAAAGCTGCAAGAAGCATTAAAAATCTTGTTACTAACTAAAACGAGGAATTTAACAGTTGTCAACAGTTGAGACACTTTTAGTGGATAACTTATTTTAGATAATAACACTTGAGTATAATACCTTTAGTCTCCTGTAGAGGCCATCGTATTTCAGGCTTTTTACGCTGAATTTAATACAGAATCCACCGTGATCTTCATCTTACTGGAATTGATCTACGAGTAGAGCATAGTATGAAAGGAAGTCACCCTCCGCGTTTTTCTGTCTGTTTTTACATAAGCTTTCACTATCTAAATGATAGTTGATGCTAATTATATTTTCTAGAACGTTTGTCTGTATCCGCTGCGCGTTATTTGACACTCACTTAAGCACCTACTTGAAAGCTGAGCCGCATGACGTCACCCGCCGCGCGTCCGTCACTTGTTAGTAAACATTTTTTTACGACCTCTTCTCAGAATGGATATGAAAGAAGTGGTGTTTTTATGATTAGCCGATGTTTAGAGCATTCAAAGAATTTTATTTCGTTGCTTGTTGTGCACATGATTAAGTTTTATGAACTATGAAAGTAGAAGCTAGCTATAAAAACGGCAATACCTGAGCTGAAAAATGGAATATTTCCATAATTAGATCGATAACCCACTTATTTTATTTATTCAATAGGGCAATTGGTTTATGTGTTGTACGATAAAAACAATAAAAGGGTGTCTTAATGTAAAAAAAATGAAAAAAAAAATGAAAACAAACACAACATAAAATTTGGCAGATGGCGGATTTACTTACTTCAACGTACGTCAATACGTCAAACTTAACTTGTTCCACTTTACCATTTTTTTAAAAATACTTACAAAATGTTTTCAGACGTCAAATTTTCCATGGACATCGCTACGACCACGACCGAAATGTAATAAGACACAGACTAAAAATCTTGGGGAGTTTTGTCACCGCGAGTGTGCAACCACCATAAAAATCTGGGGACAACGTTCCCCACGTAACTTTGAGCGGGTATAGTTCATTCAAATTACTACAGGGAAAAGCTGTGTGCAAATAGCCAGTTAGAGATAAAAATGCTTGCACTGCCATTTTTCCATGGCTGACGTAAATATGATAATTCATATTTATATCAAAGTTCTATCTGATCCATTTTTTTTAATTTAAAATGGGTTTGCGTTTGACCTCAGTCTCGCCAGCCACGCTTACCCAAAAAATGCTTATTCACTCTTGCCTTGAAGACACCAAGGTTGTATGTATCCGGAAACACAGACGCAGGGAGGGCGTTCCACTACTTAGCGGTGCGGACCAGAAAGGAAGCACCAAACCGCTTAGTTCGGACCGCTGGAAAGTCGACCACATGGAGGTGAAGCCCTCACGGCGACTTGTGGTCCGGTAGTAGAAAGTAGAGGGTGGTATCAGGTCATGAAGTTCTTGCGCACACTCTCCGAAATACACCTTATAAAAAACCGATAGACAGGCAACTCTACGCCGATACTCCAAACTCGAGTTTGGTTCCAACGAGCGTCTCGTCACCTATCAGTCTCCTGGCTCTTCGGTCTACTGAGTCCAGTGCATCCAGCTGATACTTGGCAGAGCCATCCCAGTGGTGGCAGAAGTACTCCATACACAACCGAATTTGTGCTTGGTACAATTGTAAAAGCTGTTCCGGTGTGAAGTGTGTTTCCATTTCGAATAACTTGTCATTATGTTCTATTGCAATAACTATTTCTGTTTCGTATAAGCAAACGCAAACTTTCATTTTTTTTTGCTCGAGATCTCCATGCTAATTACTATGGAACGAGTGAAGTTTCTTTGACAGCCGTCTGCGCAGTCCCGCAACTCAGTCTTCCACATGACGCCGGGTGAGTGCACGTCACTGCGTGAAGAATACAAACAAGCATAAAAATACGGCGTGTGTAAGTACACGAACTCGATGCATAGTTTTCTGTTCGCATTTTTTCAAAGACTTAACTTAACGTAAGTATTAACTTTGATTTCTGCTCTATAACTTTGTATCTTTATGTTTCGTCAAAGGACTTGATCAAAAAAAAACCTAGAATCGCCAGAAATGCCATGTATGCTATTTTAACGAGCATAATGTGATCTAAAATATATAAAAATCTACCGCAAAAGCTACGCGGTATACTAGATATTAATGATTAATGAAATCAATATTTGTATTTTTAAGGTTCTGAAATATATATTGTAGCCATGATCTATGAACTCTTTTGGGTCGGTAAATATAAGAAAAGTTGTTATTTTAAAGTTTCATATCATATTATATGAAAATATTATACAGGGTGAGTTTTTCAAGTGGGCGCGGTGGGCCAAATCCTGAACTATGAGGAATTCAGAAAAATGTACAGGGAGTCTTTAGCCCGATTTTGACAAAAACTAAAACTGTGTACTTAGTTTTTTTTTAAAACTCATTCGTAGCCAGGGTTCGAACCAGTTGTTTTTGGAAAAAAATGACACCCTATATTACAATGCCATCTTGTAGTTTTGCTTCTAAGGGTCAAGTAATGAGAAGTAACATTATAAGGCAAACTGAAGGAAAGGTCTCATTTTTAATAAAATATTTATTTTCATTACATTCACATTGATCATTTTTCTGAAATCCTCATAGTTTAGGATTTCGCCTGCCATGCCCACTTGAAAAACTCATCTTGCACGTGTGTATTTGAAGAGGAGTGTGAAAGAGTAGAATAATCTCTTTTGTTGTACATTGTGATTTTACTTTTTACTCATTTATGTCAATGTTCATCATCCTATTTGTCACTGCCATTCCATTCCATGTTCTTTGGATATAGTATATCACCGTCTTGTTGAACTTTATTTTTACTCATTTTGTTTTTTTACATTTCGTTTTTTACATACATATTCTCACACACGCATACACAAACACAAGATTATAAATTAAAGTGTATTAAAGTCATTAATATAAACAAAAAGACGAAGATACTATGCGTTCACACTTCGCGAATTCGAAAACTGGCACATGACATTATCGTATGAATGGCGTGCGATGCAAACAAGTCGCTGCCATATTGACTTGCAAACAGGTCCAATGGACCTGTTTTTTATGTGGTCATTTTTGGTACGTAGATGCCATATCTTCCTCTTTTTGTTTATATTAATGAAGTTATACAGTACAATAACTTCTATACTGTATGGCTTAGGAGGTTGATTTTCTGAATCCGTAATAGGGTTACTTTAGTGAACCCATTTTTATACATTTGGTTCCTGGCGATTCTAGGTTTTTTGTCTATGAAATTTTGATCAAGTCCTTTCTTTGTCGAACAATTTCAGTTATGATAGAGGCCTCCAAAATTAATTTAGTAAAAAATGTTGTTCAAAAAAGAACCTTTAATCTATTCAGACACCTTAATCAAGCTTTCATGATCAGATTACATATTAGCTTAGACCACACAAATAACATAGTTTTAATCAATTCGATTTGAAAGCAATCAAAGCTATTTGCGTTCTTACTTCGTTCCCTTGTTTTGCTTGAATCTTTTAGGCAGATCCCGTATTGGCATTAACCGATGATGCTGCAGATTGACACCACGCTAAAAGTAAATACATAGATTGTTTTTCAAATACCAATAGGTAAAAACTTTCAGTATAAGTTACAAACAGTAAAAATTTACAAGAAAAAATAGGAAAATGAAATGGCAACTAGTACCAAATTGTCAAACCCAAGAGAGCTTTTAATCAAGTGTACTTATAAATATAAACCTGCCATATTACTCTCATGGTGAATCATGATAAAATCATACGTTTGATAAATTATGCATAATGCATATGAACAAACAGTACGGAGGAAAAAAAACAAAGTTGTACTATTTTCAACAAAAGACCCTATGTGCGCCTATTTCGTGTAAATTATCCGCGTAATTATAAATGTCATTTTCGTCAAAAGCGACGTGCGTTCACCTTGGGGACATGGGGGGGAGTGAGCTGCGACGGTGCGCGGACAGCTATCAAAGAAACTTCACTCACTCCATAGTAATTTGTATGGAGATTTCTAGCGAAAAATTCGGAATGTTTGGGAATTTTTTGCACAAAACTGAAATAAAGCAATGAAAAACAACTGATTGGCAATGCTTCTTTGATATCTGATCTTTACACGTTATTTAAAACACGTAAGTTGTTAGTTTATATGATGCCTAAACTTTTGAAATACGGGAGTGCGTTTTGCACGTTTTTAGCGATATTCTGATTTTTTTTCACATTAATCTAGTAAGTTGATCCATATACTAGAAGTTTGAGCTGATTGTGCAACTCTTTGACTACTATGACGATTTTTTTCGTGCCTCACACTTCATATTTTCTATATAAAACTTTAGTTTTCCCGAGAGCCGTTTTCCTGGTATCGCGCCTTAACGTCTGTATTGTTGTGTACAAACGTTTCGCAGAACAGGGGGGCTAAAACAGCAACATTTTAGATGATTCATATTATGAATCATCTAACTGACGTTTCATCTAGACCGCGGTCCGTTTCGAGTCAAAAGTGAGTAACAGCGCGCTCACACGCGTCCCGAATTGACAAATTGTATGAACGTGAGCGACGTCAGCGCGCTATTACTCACTTTTGACTCGAAACGGACCGCGGTCTACATGAAACGTCAGTTAGATGTTTTCATAATATGAATCATCTAAATGTTGCCGTTTTAGCCCCCCAGACTGGTTAGCACGCTTTTGATAATTTATTTATAATTATAAATGTTCAATGGGTTTTTAAAAGTGTTCATGTGTTCGCACTCATTGGCACACATCATTGTTCTATTTTAGAAATAAAGAGGGTATTTATGTTTTGATCGAAAATGTTGGGATAACTTGTGGCGTATTTTAGCGTATATTTTGTATTCTGTAAAATAACATTTTTATTTGAAGCCATTTACTTGATTAGTTTCAGAACTTTTATTATTTGTAACTACGGTTCTCATAATATGTGAAATCAGCATTACTATGTAAAAATACTTTGTAGTTCTGTTAACTCTTCAGATTTATTATTCAAAATACTTTATTTCTCAAACAAACACTAGAATAGCACACCCTCAATAATCACAGCAACATAGCAAATTCTCTGGTAGAAAATGTCCCATAGAATTTAGTAAATTATCAAAAGATTTGCACTCTTTATTGCACAAAAAAAGCAAATACACTAAAATATCAACAAAGATTTTGGACCTACGGCCTTCTCGCTAAATGAAATCACACATTAGCACATACTCTTTGAAAAGTCTGCAGATTAAATTGCAAGAGTCAAAGATTCCTCCACACACAATACCTTCCTATTCCACACATCGATTCCTGGCCACCACACTGTCCCCTAGGACATTTGAAATGTCTCAGCGTGATTTATGTTAATATATAGGCTTGTGGGCCCACCTAGGCCTCGGCTGTTGACATCAAGATGGTAGTCCCGAGAGTAATCTGACCGCCAAACATGGTCAGGACATATATCGTCCCGTCGGATATAGGTATTGCAATTCAACTGCAACGTTCGTGGTAATAATATGCTATGGAAGTTAACAAGGTAGGTTAATAAGGAAGTTACTGACGCTAGAATAAGTTTAGGTTTGTTTTGAATTAAGGCGCGATACCAGGAAAACGGCTCTCGGGAAAACTAAAGTTTTATATAGAAAATATAAAGTGTGAGGCACGAAAAAAATCGTCATAGTAGTCAAAGAGTTGCACAATCAGCTCAAACTTCCAGTATATGGATCAACTTACTAGATTAATGTGAAAAAAAATCAGAATGTCGCTAAAAACGTGCAAAACGCACTCCCGTATTTCAAAAGTTTAGGCATCATATAAACTAACATTTTACGTGTTTTAAATAACGTGTAAAGATCAGATATCAAAGAAGCATTGCCAATCAGTTGTTTTTCATTGCTTTATTTCAGTTTTGTGCAAAAAATTCCCAAACATCCCGAATTTTTCGCTTGAAATCTCCATACAAATTACTATGGAGTGAGTGAAGTTTCTTTGATAGCTGTCCGCGCACCGTCGCAGCTCACTCCCCCCCATGTCCCCAAGGTGAGCGCACGTCGCTTTTGACCAAAATGACTTTTATAATAACGCGGATAATTTACACGAAATAGGCGCACATAGGGTGTTGAAAATAGTACAACTTTATTTTTTTTCCTCCGTACTGTTTGTTCATATGCATAATTTATCAAACGTATGATTTTATCATGATTCACCATGAGAGTTATATGGCAGGTTTATATTTATAAGTACACTTGATTAAAAGCTCTCTTGGGTTTGACAATTTCGTACTAGTTGCCATTTCATTTTCCTATTCTTTACGCAGTGACGTGCACTCACCCGGCGTCATGTGGAAGACTGACTTGCGGGACTGCGCAGACGGCTGTCAAAGAAACTTCACTCGTTCCATAGTAATTAGGATGGAGAGCTCGAGCTAAAAAATTTAAGTTTGCGTTTGCTTATACGAAACAGAAATAGTTATTGCAATAGAACATAATGACAAGTTATTCGAAATGGAAACACACTTCACACCGGAACAGCTTTTACAATTGTACCAAGCACAAATTCGGTTGTGTATGGAGTACTTCTGCCACCACTGGGATGGCTCTGCCAAGTATCAGCTGGATGCACTGGACTCAGTAGACCGAAGAGCCAGAGACTGATAGGTGACGAGACGCTCGTTGGAACCAAACTCGAGTTTGGAGCATCGGCGTAGAGTTGCCTGTCTATCGGTTTTTTATAAGGTGTATTTCGGAGAGTGTGCGCAAGAACTTCATGACCTGATACCACCCTCTACTTTCTACTACCGGACTACAAGACGCCGCGAGGGCTTTCATCTCCATGTGGTCGACTTTCCAGCGGTCCGAACTAAGCGGTTTGGTGCTTCCTTTCTGCCCTCCCTGCGTCTGTGTTTCCGGATACATACAACCTTGGTGTCTTCAAGGCAAGAGTGAATAGGCATTTTTTGGGTAAGCGTGGCTGGCAAGACTGAGGTCAAACGCAAACCCGTTTTAAATTTAAAAAAAATTGATCAGATAGAACTTTGATATAAATATGAATTATCATATTTACGTCAGCCATGGAAAAATGGCAGTGCAAGCATTTTTATCTCTAACTGGCTATTTGCACACAGCTTTTCCCTGTAGTAATTTGAATGAACTATACAGACAAACGTTCTAGAAAATATAATTAGCATCAACTATCATTTAGATAGTGAAAGCTTATGTAAAAACAGACAGAAAAACGCGGAGGGTGACTTCCTTTCATACTATGCTCTACTCGTAGATCAATTCCAGTAAGATGAAGATCACGGTGGATTCTGTATTAAATTCAGCGCGATGGCCTCTACAGGAGACTAAAGATATTACTCAAGTGTTATTATCTAAAATAAATTATCCACTAAAAGTGTCTCAACTGTTGACAACTGTTAAATTCCTCGTTTTAGTTAGTAACAAGATAGCTCCGTTTAATGCTTCTTGCAGCTTTTCATTACAAGGAAGACCAATTTATTAGTGGGTTCTTCTGCATGTTACTAGAAATGGCTCCGTGTATTGCTATATCATATGCATTGGATGTAAGAAATATTTTGTGTTGATGATGATCGGATGAACGGATAAACCAAGTTACAACTAAATCTCGATGGAATCGTCAAGTACCAGATATAACATTGTGCAAATAACGTGGTCACGAGAATAGATTGCAAATAATAGTGTAAAAAAATAATTGGCAAAACCGCTTGTTAGTATGTTTAATAAAATAAAATTTTTGGTTAGTTTCTTTTGTTTGCCCTATATCCTGGAATATATTGGGTGGCGAAATAAAAATATCTTTGGTGAACGCATCAAATGATTATCATGCCGCGATTAATAATAATAATAAATAAATAAATATCCCTGGACATCATTCCACACAGCACCATCTAGCCCCAAGTGAGTTAATTATACTCCGTTTTTATGGGATACTAGACAACGGATAAACATACTCAAATACTTTTTCTTTTGTAAATACATACTTATTATACATAGGAAACACCCAGACCAATACAAACAGACATGTTCATGCACACAAATGTTTGTACTGTGCGGGGATCGAACCCGCGACCTTTGGTGTAGTAGCCGACTTCTAAACAATTACACCAAGATGGTCGTCCGGATTTATGCATTGCATTTATGCACGGATTGCACGGCCCAACCACTGTGTGACCATAGCTGTCACGATCGCTTTCAAATTTGACAGATTTTCTCTCCGGCCGACCCTAGTAGCGAACCTTAATGCCAAACTTTAGAAGCAACCTAAAATCGCCTCCAAAATTTACTACTGCAGATTTTCTTAATCTAACAAAACTCAGAAAATGCAAGACACTGGTCTCTCTATGAAATTGATTTTTCCACAGCGCATTTTATTTTAATTAAACTGTGAAGGAACTTATGATTGGCCTTAATATCAATCTCTAATCAACACTGGGTTGGGCCCGTTCATTAAGCGTTGATAATTACTTAGTTATTATGTAATGCTAATAAGTAAACCAGCTAAAATCTTATCTATTTTGATAAGTATTTATTTCCTCAACCTACTAACCACCCACCGCAAATTGCAGTATTTATCAAAGTTGCATTAATATGCAATATGCAACACTGTATTTATAATTATGATTTGTTATGAGATGCAAATGTCTGAATTAAGTCAACAACATTGGAATTAGGGTCATTGTTTAACTATCTCTGTAACTTTAAAATAAACAAATTATATCTAGCAGCTACATCGGGTTAGTAAACAATAAGTTTTTCTGGTATTTCTTGTTATTCTTGCCACTAACATTATGTAAACCCTTAAGCCTAGCCAAACAAGATTTGTACAATAGAGTATTACACATTTTAATTACGCTGAAAATCCATACAATACCATACAAAATTGTGTCCTAAACTGGATTTGAACCGTCTTTTAATGGCTTCCAATAAGTTTGAGAGTGATGATATCAAAAATTGAGGTCTAGGAATTAATAAGGTTCCAGGATTTAAGTCATATAGCTGAGACAACTGAATCAAAAGCTTTGCTCAAATCCGTCCCCAGAGCAGCTCCTTGCAGTACCCCCGTAATCTTTTTATCGTCACCTCCAAACCAGTTTCCGGGCTCCGGCGTCAGACGAACGAGCCTCTCTCGTGGCTCGCAGGTAATAAATCGTGTTAAACAAGTAGGTTGCGCCGTTTTATCAAAGTCAATCGGTATCATGCCGCCAGCGGTGAGTAATTATCTACTGGCGTCTGTACACGTCCGTACTCAATCGTGTGAGGGGCTTTATTTCATTAATTTGACAGCAACATCTGTTGGCCGTTAGATCAAATGCCATCAAGACCGCCGATGATATTTTAGTATTCGACAACTATAAAGTGGGTGGTATTGAAGATGCACAATCAATCGACATCGTTATTAGAATTATGTAGACTCTAGGAGCCTTAATATGCTCAAGCTAGGGAAACGGCTAGATCACTAGTTTTACTCATCAAGTATTGTTTAATGTTAGTACGAAAACAAAACGTCATATTCTAACACAATCTCAATTTCTTTATAAACACGAATAAACATTATGTCGTGTTAGAGTTACACCTCTGCGCCCTAGGCCTCATACAATTTTATATTACTATCACTCCTTTTATGATAAAAAGGGCAGTTTGAGCTTAACTTTATGTAAACTTCTGGATAAGTTTATGAAATGTCGGTAAAATAATTTACAGTAGAAAATAAGGCAAGAGAAACATAATGAAAATCTACCACCGTCTTGGACACTGTTTCCAACGAAGAAAATCCGGCAAAAAACTACTATTATGACACATTGTCCAGAGGTCAAAAAAGAATATTATAATAAATTTTATTTGCACAGAAAACAGGTCCAAAAAGTCAGGTTATCAGGTGGTCACAGGTAAGTTGCAAATTATTCTACGATGATCACAAATTCTTGTCATTTAAATAATCTTTTACATTATTAATGCCCTTGTTTACTAATTATAATTTAATTTGTGCAAAGGTGGATCAACAGAAAGTTTAATTGGAATAAATTAATAGCACCATCAGTTCTCTGCCATACAAAATGCCATCGAGTTAATGAAATTGTCCGCGCGTTCGTCACTTCAACATTAAAAGAGTGGGCGGGATTAAACGACGTAGGAATGATATTCAATGAATCAACTCTTGTCAGTTTGTCTGTCTGTATATTTTGTTGGATCCGCGTTGGCGCATAAACTGTTTATGCTGTCTACATTAGTTAAGATTTATCTAACTGCTTTTTGTAATGCAGATCTGTTTTGTGTTGATAAATCAACTAATCAGCTGAATTGTAGGCAACATTTTGTACGGTGATGGTATTTGTAGTTTTGCTATATAATGTTCCCACTTAAATAAATAATGTGTTCAAGGGCAATGATACCCACTGGTAAAATTTAGAGGATGAATACTTTTTTAACGCATACAAGATACTCTGTTATATTTACTGCAAAACAGCAATAAAAATACAAAATTCTGGAATCAAACTTTGCTTAAAGTTAATCTACTTTAAACTTTATCAATACCTTTTATGACTATTTGATTGGTTAATGAATATGCAAGAAAAATATTAATAATACTTACCGTACAAGTCTGAACATTTTGCAATTGCTACTAAAGCAATCTATTTTGAATCATGTTCTATTCAATGATAATCAAGGTCAAGAGTAATTTGATTAAGTGCTGTAAATCGTCAAAACTGCTGATGATAGTGAATACATACTTGTCGTCGCCTAATTTCAAGAGGACTCAAATGTTACTGACATACTAGTAACGACCACCGAATGTTGTAACGTGTAAATATCAACAATTCGAGAACAGCGCAAGGTCATTGTTAAAAAGGCAAGCTTCAACATATTAATCAAAAATACCACAAAAAAGCACAAACAAATGATCTCCAAACACATTATGCAACAGACATGCCATCGTTCTAACTAACTCATTTGATTGATGACTGCTACAATCATGAATACCAGTCGTCCATTCATCTAGACCTTTCTCAGTGGCTATTGTTTCTTTTGCATCGTTGGTTTTGTTGAGCTCTGTGAGGTTCGGAGGGGGTCTAGATAAAATGGTCGCGCAAAATGGTGATAAATGAACGTCCGGATAAACATGGCTACTTTATTACAGGGAACGTTTATGATTTATTCATGCTCTTGTCAGATTTGAAAGGGAATTGCACTTGGACCTCTGTAATAGCTCCTTTGTGATGGTTTGATCAAATTGCTAATACTTTTAAGTGCGCTTTCATTGTTAATGTTTCGGTTCAATTATCTCACACATGGATAAAGATATCATCATGAAACTATTAACCATCGTTTTCACCGCATAGCAACGTCCAGCCTCAAACTAAGCTGCAAAGTGTTGACTGAGGAAACCAGACAACGGTTAAACAAACTTTGTTATTTGGAACTACATTAATCCACATAGGAAATACCAAGACGAACACAAATACACATGACATGATTATTTTGTGTAAGTTAAATAACAAACAACAACACTCTGTTCTCTGTCGACTATGAGTAATTGCAAAGAAAAGGACATGATCCAAAGTTAATAGACAAAAAAAAAATTAGCCAGCTGACCAGAATTACCTGCAACGAAATGTATAAAAATAGGTTCATCATAGAAACCCTTTTTTTATCTCCTCTGTAGATTCTATCATAATAATAATGCTAACTTCAACAATAAATACCTAACCATCAATTTTAATATAATATTTTGGAACAAAGCTCATAACAAAAAGTCCTAAGTGGATCCCAACTTATTGGAGGTTCACGCAGTCATTATCCAGTCAAGGCTATCAAATGGAGTTATTTGCATTGACGCGAGGCATTATCTATTATCAACTATTCATCTTGGAGCTTTTGGGAAAGCTTCAGATAAACACACACAAACAGAAACATAGAAACAGTTGAGATAAACATTTTTTCGGAATGCCGTATAATTTAAATAACACTAGCTGCCCCAACAGACTTCGTTCTGTTGTCAAACATTTAGTGTCACGTCACAGGTAGTAACATTTACTAAGAGGAAACTAAAATTGAGATTTTTGCTATATTCCCAACATTTTCTCGTTATTTCTCACCGTTTAAACCTTCCCTGGACCATTACAAATATTTCAAAACCAAAATTAGCCAAATCGGTCCAGCCATTCCCGAGTTTTAGCGAGACTAACGAACAGCAATCCATTTTTATATATAGAGATTTTTGAACAAGCTCATAACAAAAAGTCCTAAGTGGATCCCAACTTATTGGAGGTTCACGCAGTCATTATCCAGTCAAGGCTATCAAATGGAGCTATTTGCATTGACGCGAGGCATTAACTATTATCAACAATTCAGCTTGTAGCTTTTGGAAGAGGTTCCTTTTGAAAAGCTTTTACTGATGTGGAAGCGTGGCCTGTTCCCAGCAGTGGGACAAATAAAATAAAAAATAAAAAATACTCATATTTTTTACAAAACAAAAACGGCCTGTATATGTCCCACTGCTGGGCGCAGGCCTCACCTCAAGTATGAAGTGGATTGAGCCAAACTCCAACACGCGGACTCAGTGCGGATTGTTGGAGGGGTGTAAAGTTAGTGAGCAACCTTAATGTCAGATGTTATGAAGCCGCCCTAAGGCCTCCGACTAGGCTTAACAACTGACATCTGACGACGTCAGCCGGGACCAACTGCTTAACGTGCTTTCCGAAGCACGGAGTTAGCATTATCGAAGTTCAAACTTAAACAGTTGAGATAAACATTTTTTCAGAACGCCGTATAATTTAAATAACATTGTGTTTCTTCACGATTACCTCTAATGACAGTTTCGGGAGAAAAATCGTCAAGCCACGACATAATATAACATTTTCGACTTCACAACCTGTTCTTAAAATATCATTATTACATCTCACTCAAGGAAATGTGTGGTTATGTCGTTCCTTTGGGCAAGTTAAACACCAATTTGGCTTACTTCAGTAAGTAAGTAATTATGTTTAACTTTTTTAATGATAACTCAAAAGACAAATTTATAAACGTGTCTGTATGTAAGGTTTTTAACACATTACACTACTT
Source organism: Udea ferrugalis (assembly GCA_950022985.1). Lineage (NCBI taxonomy): Eukaryota > Metazoa > Arthropoda > Insecta > Lepidoptera > Crambidae > Udea > Udea ferrugalis. The sequence goes on from OX465522.1 coordinate 17,975,139, forward strand.
TGGACGTTTCAAGGGGAATGATGGACATAAACGTAAGTCATGTTCAGCAAGTGTTCGTCCTAAGCCTGATGTAAGTTACCTTACTACTATAAAACATACTCTATTTAATTTTATAAGACCCATAACAAATATTTTCTAAATCTACGAGAACTTTTTTGCCTATATTTTCAAACCCCACTCAAATTATATACACTCAAAAATAGATTGAAAGCTGCAATTGTTCTAGATGTTAAAATTCAACCAACTTCAGACCCAAATCCAAGCTAGAGTTTAAGTCGAATATTGGTTGTCATTACAGAATGCAGACCTTAGGGTAAGTTGCACCATAGTAGAAGTTAAAGTTAAAGTTTTGGTCAAATTTGACAATTTGACGTCATTTTTGCCGATCTATTCCTGTCTAATACCAAAAAGTAATATCAATGGTATTTGTTTGTAATCGTAATTAACTTCTATTCCGGACGAATACCAAAACTACATTGAAATATTTAAAATTTGCTATTCGTTCGGAACAGAAAATTATTTACGATAGCAAACAAATACCACTGGTATTAGTTTTTGGTATTAGAAAGGAATAGATCTTTTTGCTTACCTGACCGTTACTTTAACGAAAATTTTGATGTTTGTTATTGTTAAAGTCAGATGGTGCAACCCAACCTTAGTCTCCTTTCGGTCAATTTGCACCTAATCGGCTTGTCGCGCAAGTGTCGCTTGTCAGAGAGCGTCATTTGTTGGACAAGTTGCAACCGGTATTAGGGCGACATTAAATCGTTGCGCACGTCGCCCGACGTCGTCGCCTCGGGCTTGATCCGCATTTGAGAGCAATTCTGAGGCGACCACTTAAAGTTTGAGATGGGATTTGTATTTTAATTTTCAAAAAAATTTAGAGACAAACTGACATCCTCAGATCTCAGTAACCTATTGGTTGAAGCGTTGATCGAATGTCATGTCGGAGACGGTTTTTGGACATTATCAGACAATAACTATCCCTTTGAGTATGGACATCTAGTGATGACAGACGGGACTTTTCTATTGTTTGACGTGTCTTCGAAGCACGAAAATTTAATAAATTCTGCCGGGTCGGTCACCCCTTTAATAACCTACCCAGTGTGCGTTGTTGAATAAAGGTAATCTTGCATTAACTTGCACAACTGAACCACGCCCCTTTCCATATCATATACGAATAATATTTGAACGAAACAAAAGCTAGTAGTTATTGTGATGTCCACGTGTTACCCTCCAGTGCCTCCACGTGGCAAACGCTCAAGGTGATGAAAACTAACATTGTTGTATTCAATCAATATCTCGTAATTACGTTCTCTGGAACTCAATCCTCACACGTTACTAACACGTCAGTACTGTTCTTAATAATGAAATACAACTAATTATTAATCTTATAGAATAATTTGTCATTTTCTTAATTTTTTTTCAACGTCAGAACTACGAAAATCCGCAAAGTAACTTTAGTGTCACAATCTCCAAAATCCTGTCGTGTGATTGCAAATGCATCAAAACCATATTTTTCAAATGTCAGTTATCTTAAACTAATTACAGCATTAGACAGAACTTGACAGCAGTAATAAAAGGTACTTTTTAGGGTTCACTTTGTGGTACACATAAGTACAATAAATATCATAACTTTTAAAATCTATGCCGAACTTATCAAAATCTACGGCATGTGCCAACTGTCACACTTATTTGTTCTCATTTAAAATATGAACTTCAGAATTTATGAGGCTTTTACTAAATAAAATTATTTTGTCTTACGTGACATTGACGATCATGAAAACCTAAAAGAAGCAGGGGTTGTGTATCCAATTGTGTTTTCACTGTCATTATAACTCTACCAAATCTAAAATGTTACTTAGACCCTTCATACGTTGTGATGGAAGGACCAATTCAATTTTGCCAGGTTATACAAATTTGTCAGCCGGGAAAAGTCAATAAATCATGCAAATCATTCATTTATTTAGCACCCCTGCTTCTATAAGCCTCTTTTTTCTAAAGTTATAACAAAAGGAGTATAGAAAAACGTGTCTAGTATTTAGTATAACTAGAAGAAATATTCAATTTTGTGTCAAGTCCCTAGTGTGCGCAGGCACACCTCGCACGGCATTAACCAGCCGGCCGCGGGCGCCCTCGGCAATTTGTCAACGTCAAAACTCATTTTTATTGTAACCAACTTATCAACTTCGTCGGCTCCCTTTATTTCAGTTTAATGACATGTTACTACGGTAGGACTTTGTCTGTCTCAGGTGAAAATTAAGACCATGGTAATAGTATTCATGGCTTAGTACTCAGTGGGAAAGGGTGTTCAACGGATATTTTTATTTGCAAGCCAAGTTACAGTTCAAGTTGCTGACATGAATTTATGAACCTATTCCGTAATGTCCTTTCTAATCAAATAATTAAGCTTTACGAAAACAGCTGTGATTATACTTTTATTTATTTGTGGTTTATTCATTCAATCATTAATGGCCAAAAAATAGTTGTTTTAATTGAAATACCATTAACTCTGCTTTTGGCACAATTGTTTTAAATAATTATGTTTTTTGTTAATACTCATTTTTATAATTTTGGTTACATAGAATGCAAAAAAAAGTTTTTTTTTCAGTTCTAGTGAGCTGCATTACACTGTAATGAAAAATCTAACCCCCTTATTCATAAAAACTAACGCAACGCTAACGCATTGTTTAAGCTATTGAGGTGTTCTCTCACTTTCTCGCAAATGGCGGCAGCAACAAGAATGACAGTGACAAAGCGATACAAAAGCTATCGTGTTCTATAACAGCTGTTTAAGTTTTTATGAATAAGGGGGTAAGTGTTTCGACCAGGGTTGAACTCAGTCCTGTTAGATAAGCAACCAGCTCTAAAGTGTACAATGCCTAAATAAGGTACACACTTTACGAATTATTGGTGTTGTTATTAAAAACAAAAATAGATTTTTTATCTGATTCAAAAATTAATAATTGTTAAATATCTAATCATGATGCATTGTTTTACCCAGTAATTGATATTACTGTGTCAAAAAAACCGTTCCCTAACGATAATATCAGTTATCTGGTGTTAATTGTGATTTATATGTTGAATTAACGTCAACTGGGTAATTTATTAATCCTGTTTACTAAAAGATGATATCGAATCAAATAGACGATAATTTTTGAAATTCCGATAAGCGTTTTAAGTTTATTTATTTATTAAAGCACACTAACATCAAGATGTCTACAATCATTGCACAAACATACAATGAGCTTAGTTCCCAGTTGAGTTAAAAGATAGCTTGGTCATCATGCACTAAAAATATGGACATTGTTTTTATTAATTAGCGAAGAAACAAACATCCATACTGCGGTTCTACTGTTGGACACAGGTCTCACTTCAACTATGAAGTAGCGTGAGTCATAATCACAATAACCTCTGGTTCACTAAGAATTGTTAGAAGGGTGTAATGTTAGCGATAAACCTTGCTGATTATGTCAATGTTATCAAGCCACCCTATGGCCTCCGACTGACGTCGCGAAGTAGGGGATGGCCGAACAATACATCAAACAATTTCAATGGTGGTCACCCATCCCATTCTCAAACCCAATGGAGTTCTTTTACAACGGCAATCATTGCCAATCCACTGTTACATTCAGTCACTGCTACTTTAATTTATTCATATACAAATTTCTCCAAACTGAAAATATTTTATGAAAATATTTCCACCCAAATCGATCAACAGCTTAAACAAAGCAACAATTTACAAGAATTAAATTAAATGAAATTGTGTTAATCCATCAAATGGAAAGACCATTAATCATTTAGAAGCTTATCGCTTCGGTAGTGAGTACTTAATGAGGTGCCCCGCCGCGAGAACTGAGGGCAAGTAAAACATGTTGGTAACTTTAATGTTGAACATAAATTATGTGCTTGCATGCTTTATGGCGCTCCGGGGATCGCGCGTCTATCATAAACTTTGAGTGTGAGATAATTCCGCCAAATGTGACTGGTTGGGAAAGTTTTAAATTTCCTGAAATGTTGTATTGTTGGTGGCTTTGATAACTTTCTTTTGTTATTTCTTAAGATGCAAAAGCTCAAGTTTGCTATTTTTGACTTTGTTTGTGTTTGAATAATTGTAAATGTTTTAGTTTTTACTGGATTCGATTTTTGTGCCCTTAAAAGATTTTTTTGAAATGACAACTTCAATTAGGTATTACAAAAAGATAGGAAAACCAGAAAAAGACACACGGTCTTGGTATCAGGTATTACAAAAGTTGGTTGGCAAGTGTAAAGTAATAATCGGCATCAATCACTCATAAACTGAGTGTGTTTATGATCAGTAAAGGAAACAAAAACCACCCACATCTCTTGGAAAAATCAAATACCCTATTATACCTGGCTTGACCATCATTCTGAACATTTTGTAATCAAACAAGATTGAAAAGAGTAACAACTTCCGAACCGGTGGTAGAGTCTTGACGTGCCATAAATGCCTGTAATAAGCTTACATGAAATAATTACTTTATTTACTTTTACTTTATTTTTTGAAGTAACAAACGCCAGAAATACCTTTTTGTCCTTCTCCATAAACATTCCATAAAATCGACTTAGTAGTTGATGCAAGAGAAAACATGAAGAATGTAACAACAAATTTTAAATATAATAATGGAAACGCTGCAAAAGATTCTCCTACCATCCCAGATTAAGCAGACTTAATCGCTACCATTGTTAAGCCGACAATGACTTGCTTCTTCCTTAAGCTGCGCCATTAGACGGAGTGCTGCATCCATCATGCTGTCAGGAGTCAGGGGTCCACGTGACTCCTTGCTATTACTCTAACATTTTTGTGGGGACTCTAATTACAAACATTACTCAGGAACTTTAGAGCAAGATTGATTTTGTCTTCGCTTGTAAATATTACGTTAACGTTCTTGACATGTTTAAGGCTGCTGCTGTCAGGTTTTTTAAAACTCAAATAGCAGGAGGATTTGCCTATGTTTTTGTTTATTTGCAACAACAATATTATTTGATGAATCAAGCTTGAAGCGGACAGCGCAGGACCGATCGTTGTGGAAATACTTGGCGGAGGCCTATGGTCAGCAGTGGGCGTCGTTAGACTGAAATGATGATTAATAAAGGCAGTTTGTTCATCAATAATAAAAGTAGATTATAAAATGGCTGTTGCGATTATAATTCAATTCAATTCAATATTTATTTATTCAAGTAGACCAATAAACAGTACTTTCGAATCGTCAAGAATCTTAATTATAACCACTTAATAAACATACACATAATAATATAATATATAAACAATACTTAAAATACATGTACATAATGTGACTCTACCACCGGGGTCGGAAGGTTGTTTCATAATGGCTACTAAGTTTTGAGTGTAACATATGACTTGACGACACTCAATCAAATCATAAGTTAATAAAAAGATGACGCGTTTAGCACAGTAGTTCTAGGGCTGGTTAAGGCTTACATGGTTACATGTGTGATTCCCGCACTAGGACAAAATAAAATTTGTTCGTTGATGAATTTGATATCTGTACTAGGTCTGGGTGTTTGTGGTACGGTCTGTTCCAATAACGTAGGGAAAAATCTTACTGAGAGACCAAAGCAATATTGAATGTATTTGATGATGTCTCATTTAATTCATTATTTTTAATAAAAGCGACTTACCTCGCTAACTGATTTTTGCTAGCCCTATTCTATTTCTGACTCATTTAGGGAAAACACAGTGGTTTGAATTACACCCCCTTGTTCACATAACAAGTGTTTGGTACACAGTTTAAAATGCTATCATTACTGAGATTACTATTCCTAAACATACAATTTTCCACCACGCAAACCGAGATATTATTATCATATCCGCTAATACAACGTACAGTGACAATTTAATACGTCAATTTCGACAGCTGCCTCAAGAAGTGGCCTAAGCCTGTCTATCATTAAAACTTGTAACAAAACCATTCCCCTGTAATTTCAAGTCATTACTCTGCCCCATTGACACGGTTCCATATAATCAACTGTCATTATCCTCACAAAACGTCACAATAGAAATAAACGGCCGCATTTGGCTGTCGCGTTCTAGGAATAGTGAGAGAAAATGTGGTTAGTGAAATTGTGACGAAATGCCCAATACTTAGTTGTAATGATCTAAACTCAGTGACAGGATTAGGTGAGGTTATCTCTTGTAATATAATTTCAACTTATTTATTTTACGTTTCCAGCCATCTCTAGCAGCGGCTGCAGAACTAACTATAATCAAAAAAAACAAAGCAGACTGCTGATTTGAAAACGACATTGCCTCTCCTGTTTCAGAAGCGTTTAGTATTGTTCTCTTAAAGTTTTAAATCCAGGCTTCACGCGTACATGCCAAAATACTTTTATTTAATTTATTATTAAAATTTGTAATTTTATTACTTTGTCATATACCTTTATTTTAACTAGACAGCATTTGCATCGTTTTATTCACTAGTAAAAAGTAAACAGATTTAAGTAAGTTTAGTTTAGAAGCTGGTGAACAAAATTACCACCATTATCTGCTAATGAGGGGGTAATGGCTCTACGAAGAACGTGACAGAGTATTTTGTTGTTAATGTAGAAGAATGGGTTTATGTAAGCCTAGCTTTTAGGTCTCTCTCTCTCTTTCCTAAGTTTCCCTTCTCAAGCCTAAGTTTTTCAACTGATTTGTGATTGAATTTTATTATTATAAATAACAACACTAACGAAGAGAAGTGTAGTTCGTGTTTCTTACTTGAACTACAATGTCCTTTCGAAAAGTTATAAGTTGACAAATTATGAACTCTAAAGTTCACTACTTATTTATTTATTTAGATAGGGTATACTGACAGATTGCAGTCATTTTATGACCACAGTGTAGAAATTACTCCTGAAAAACCAGGGGGGCTAAAAAGGCAACATTTTGATGTTTCATATTATGAATCATCTAAGTGACGTTTCATCTAGAGCGCGGTCCGTCTTGAGTTAAAAGGGATCATAGCGCGCTTACGTCGCTCACGCTCATACAATTTATCAATTCGGGACGCGTGTGAGCGCGCTATTATCACTTTTGACTCGAAACGGACCGCGCTCTAGATGAAATGTCAGTTAGGTGATTCATAATATGAAACATCAAAATGTTGCTATTTTAGCCCCCCAGGCAGCAATCCAAAGATTGTATACACAACATGATTTGCAGCGATTGCAACGACAACATAAACTAATTTAAATTGTTAAAAAAACGGATTTAATACTGGATCGATGGATCAAAATCTCGAATGACATAAAGCCAACGGATCGCATGCTTGACCACGTTATCTCGAATCATTTTTTGCATTGTGAACAAAACTATCCAAAGCATTTCATTGTCCTGCAGCTGGGCGAAAGCCTCACCTCAACATGACCACAACTAAGAGGTGGTGCCAGCGATATTCCAACACACAGACTTAGTACACATTGTTTAAGGTGATATTATCACTAAACCTTACTTTCAGATGTTGTCAAGCCTAAGCCCCAGGCTAGGCTTAATGACTGAAATCTAACCACGTCAGCCGCCTCCTGATTTTTTACGCATTTCAAAACCTGACAATCAAAATTGTCTATGCTATATACTCTCCTTACTTCAAAGAAATGAGTAATTACTCTCGACTACCCGCTATATATCGATTCCCTTCGTTATTTACGAGTATTGTCGAGTTGCGAACACTGTCGATTATTCATATTTATGCGATAGTGTGGGCAACCGGCCACGTGAAATATTATTCAAGGGGAAATTACTTTGCTCGCCTGAGGCGTCCTAATGTTTCTGGCTCGCCATCAGCCATGGGTGAATTGTTTTGTAATGTTCATAACAGTCGGGTAATTTATGCTAATTTAACAGCTGCGTTCACGAGTGTTGAGTTGATGAATTCTGAACTGTTTTTTGATGGTAAATTTTGATGGGGTTAACTAGCTGATTCTGATTTGGGTAGATTGGGCAATTCAGCGTAAATGTTAGATGACAGATAAGTTTTGGTTTAAACCACTGTGCACACAAAAGCTGTTCCATTGCACTGCAGTGTGATGGAAGGATAAACTTTTAGTTCTTGTTTTGCTATTCAGTATTTTGTCATCAACTTCAGAAGACAGAAAGAAAAAACGTTTATTAAAGGGACATTCTGTTTTGTTTTCATAATTGTTCCAAAGCACGGATATGCCCGTACAAACACGACACAATTTTGGTTAAGGCGTCACCTTCAAAACTCCACGTAGACACGTACGTAAAACCTTGTGTGCACAGAAAAACATCGATATTCATTGCCACTTCTACTCCTGAGCCCCACACTCCCAAAGCAACTAGACAATATGAACTTTACTTTTTGACTCTGTCATTTTCCACAATCACTCATTTGTGAATACAGCTAACTCACAAATTAACTGACACAATCAGAAAGCGTTTTCCAACACCAGTGTCATCTTAATCAAATACAAAATCAATTCCAATTCAGGCGCGGATCCACCGTTGTGGGCACTGTGGGCATGCCCACAACCTTAATTTGTTTGTTGTAATTATGATCTATTGAAAAATCGAAAGGTAAGTCCATGATTGTTCATGAGTGAGTTCGTACTCCAATCCAACTCTCACTTTGCTAATTTTTGGTGGCTGTGCCCACAACCTTTTTTGAGGGCTGGATCCGCGCCTGTTCCAATTAACATAACATCGCAACAAATCACACTTGTTAGCCGCACTTGTGTATTTTTTGGCATGTACAAGCCGCCACATACAACTGTTAGGCCGATCAGTCGACACATCAATCAGTGCGATAACCTGGCCAAGTGTAGGCGGTCACTATTGTTTCGGGACCACACAGGTTGCGTGTCTATTTAAACCAGGAGCATTAATCTTTCCTTTGTAAGGCGGCTCATCAATTATGAGCACGTTGTAGGTGAACGGTTAATGGTGCGTATACACTTGGCTGTCTTTGATGAGGAATTGCGTTTGATAATTGTATTTTTGTACGTGATGGCATATGAGCCAGAAATCTCAATGGGGCTAGTTATGAGGTACACGCTGATTTGTAGAAAATGCCAAAGGTGTATTGAAATGACATTCAATGTCATTTTGACTTGTCGTCCCTATAAGTGTGACGTGCGAACCATGTCCCTCCAAATGTCTAAAGCACCTACTATACGTTTTGCAGTTCCACGTGAGAAACAAATGTCTTGCCATGCCGCCTTCGCCAGGCCCTCGTGAACGGGGTAGACCCAAAAAGTGTTGGTTTGAGGTCGTTAGGTATGACTTGCGTGCCAGTGGCCTCACAGAGAGGGATGCACAAGACCGGGCGAAGTGGAGAAGCAGATACAGAAGAGCAGACCCCGGGCGCCGTAATGGCAGCAACCGGGATAATTGCTAGGATGATGATGATACGTTTTGCAGTTTCTGATAGTTAGTTGCTGTAAATAATTTGAAACTTGTTTTAATTTAGTTAGTAATCTTATTAAATAATTTAGTAAACTGCTTATGGAACTACCCCTGAAACTGGAATATAGCAAGCAAAAAAAAAACAACAAAAACAAATGCAAACTGGCAGCTGATCAGTTTCTTACCTTAGTTTTTTAGTCGGGCATATTTGCCAGAGCCGCTATTGCTGGTTGTGGTTATGTAATTCAATGTGTTTTGTTTTTACTGTCACAGTTTCAATACCAAAAAGCCAAGAAAGAAAATTACAAATTTTTAAGCAGGAAAACTTGTTCCACATCGAATATTTTCTTTGAAGCTCTCTTTAAATTCACATACTATGTGTACATCCACCTTAACGGTCTCGTTGAACAGTTTCGTCACGTTACGAACATTATTAATAGTTACAACTCACAAACCAACATCAAAGGCATTGTTCTCTGTAGCCGGTCCGATTGTTGTTTTTAACGAATTCGTTCAATCTTTACCGGATCCGGGATGTCAATGAACGATTGATTTTAGGAAATACTCTAGAAGTTCGCTTAAGAGCCTTTGAAGTGACTTTGACAAGTTGGAAAGCAATAACTAAAGAAGCAGTTGTACGAGATGGTCAAATCAATTTAAAACTTATTGTGTCAAATCTAGTATTTTTTTCCAGTGATCGAATTTCTATCAAGGTTTATTATCACAAACAATAGTTTCCTTGCCTTGATGTTATTAGTGCTCGTTGGTTGAAAGGTGCCTAAGGTATAATGGCGACGAGGAATGGTGGAAATCAAGCTATTCATGCTGGATCAGGCAGCGAACCCATTCCGAGATCACCCTAAGGTGAAGGCTACGCCGACGGTTAGCCATCATGTTGTTGTGCTTGATCACCGTGCCTTGTAGGTAGGAGAAGGTACAAGTAGTTGGTCCCCGTGAACGTCGCCAGATTTCAGTAAGTAGTTAAATCCAGTAAAGGCCATAACTTCTGATCTGATGGTAAGGCTTGTCACAAGGATCATCTCTACAATAATCCGTTTTGAGCCCGCCTGCTGTTGGGGTATGTCTTGCATCACCCCCTGGTTGCGGTATGATCTATGCCCAGCAATTAGGAGGCTGTTGTTTCTTTGCTTGTATGTGGTGTTAGAAAAACTGTATGTACTTCCATGGTTGGCAATAGCTTCAAAATTAAGGAGTTTTCACTACAAATAAGTACGGGTATTGGGACAAGCAACCAACCACCGATGCCTTTATGTAGGCTGCAAAACCTACACTATGCTCAAAATAATCCGAAAACTCTTATTCATTAGTAAAAATAACGGATATACAGCTATAAAGAAAATATCAGTAAATTAACTTGACTGTGGCGCTTATTGCCCCAGAGACAGCGCATAACGAAAAACGTTTATCCTCCACGCGAGAACCAAGCGTTGGATTTACAATTCAATATTTCAGCATCATTCATCGACTGCAGTTTGCAACAGGGTTGCTAATCGAAAAGAGATAAAATGTTTCTATAAAAATCCTTAATATTTCTTAAACATGTTGAATAATCACCACACAAAACCAGTTATAAATCCATCCTCCAAGTTTTTAAATTCCAATTAGAAGGTTAGAATGTCAAAAGCAAAACCATTTTACCAATATTTCGCACTGTCAATGGAGATTGGCTTTGTCTGTCAAAAATACCAAATCTCAGAAATATCAAATGAGGTCCAACAAAACTAGGTAAAATCGACTTAAATTTAGTATGAATTATGGACATGCGTTGGTGTTTTTTTCTGCGGATAAGGATGCTTCAGGATGAATTATACAATTTAATGTGGGTACATAAGGCGTCTGTTACGTACTTTTTGAGGCATGAGCAAGCTGTATTCTTGCAAATCACACAAACAGAGAAGTTAAAAGTATCTCATTATCTGTCAATATGTTTTCCACGAAATTCACAATAAGACGTTTTTTAGTTAATTTAATAAATTAAATTGCCTCCATAAGTGTTAGCAACCCTAGCTTACATCCGTTTTCATCATTCAAGCTGTCGGTTACATCGACCAAATTTTGGTCTGAAAGTGAACGTTGCGTTCAGGGTTTAAGGTGCAAAATACGTTGGTATCGGCATAGTTTGGCATCTGTCAATGTGAAGTCAACCTTGGGGATTTATTTCAGAGCAGGATTTATGATCATCTGTAGAAGTGGGAATGTGTTTTGTCTCTTAACACAACGCTACGTAAGAGACATAATTTACAGACCAAACGGTTGGTTTTTGCGCTTACTTTGGTCTAAAGGTTACACTGTAGGTAAACCCCATGAAAGCTGTACCAGGCAGACCACAAGCCAGGTGACGCTATCAAAATTGGATGTCTTTGCGAAAGGCTGACCTGAAAGAGTCAAGAGAGGCAGGAATGGAAGAGGGGGTAGGGAGGCCTTTGCTCGCAGTAATTTAGCTCAGATTATTTCTAATTAAGCAACTGTTTTGTATTCACTTTACACAAACAGAGACATTTTGGCGTTACGATTTCGAATTTATTTTCGAACATTTATTTACCCTATCACTGCTTCAAAAAAGTTTAAAAACAACACCACCACCACCAGGAGCACCACTTTTCAGTATAAGAAATACGCTACATCACTGTTACCGCGATGTGACTTTTCACCTCACCTTCCAACTCCAACCTATCCCAATGAAACAATTTTTAACCTTAAACCGGTGTTCGCAAAGTCCTTATTAACAAATAGCTTTTCCAGCAGTGAAGATGAAAGGCCGCGTCACTCGTCGGATCGCGGACCAGTCAGACGGCGAGTGAGTGACGAGCGACAAGCGACAACCTCTGGTGAGTGCAGGGTTGCCGATGACGAGCGAAAAATGCTAAAACTTTTTTTTCTTTAAATCGATGCCACTAACTCATGCTTTTTACAAAGGAGTACTCTCCACTCATGAGTCTAATTTATCATCATAGTGTTCTGTATAAAATACAACTAATTTTTCATAATACTTGTGAAGAAGGGTTGTAGCTAGAGATAAGGTAATTATAGCTCAGAGCCTGACCCCTGGTTTAATCCTTATAACCTCAAATTGCTAAATTAGGATGTCACGAAAGCTTTCGATTGAAGATTGTTTTCAGACAATTAGAACATACTGCGAGTACATACACACTTGCAAGATACTCACATTCGAAACAAATTTAACTTAACGATTTGTCTGCAATAAAAAAGTATTAAACTTTTGAAGATTGATAAAGGCTGCAGGATTTTGATGGATGCAGGACTCCTAGAACGGCTGCTCTGGAAATCTTTGGGGGAAGCCTTTGTTCACTCGGCTGTTTAATGATGAGATTGCCTACAAAAGGCCGATAGGAAATCTATCCCTATGTTCACATGGGGTCCATTTTGGCTGCAAACAATGATGATTTTCCTAAATTAACTTTTTCGGCCCACTTGCCACTTACTCGGTCATGATCGATAAGTCACAGTATCATTTCTATACTTATCTAACTAAAATATATTTGTCGTCATCGAACCACGACTATCATCTTCAAATCCAAGCAACTCTGACCTCAACGATACTTAATGCTAAGCTTTAATTTGCGTTTCCGTTGCCAGGAGCGAAGATGAAAGTCCACGTCTCTCGTCGGCCCGTGTATGAGCCAGAGAGCGAATGAGTGATGACAACCGCTGCTGAGTGCAGGGTTGCCGCTGTCATAGAACAAGGATAACAATGTTTTGCTGACCAATTATTTTGTTCTTGCTCTTAATTTTATCTACGGGTTGCACTGTGAACCCACGAAAGCTGCACCGGCTACCAGGCAAACCACGAAACAGGTGGCGCGACCAATTGGATGACTTTGCGAAGGACTGACTTGTAAGGGTCAAGACAGGCAGCAATAGAAGAGGGGCAGAGAGGCCTTTGCTTGCAGTGGGATACCTATGGCCAATTTAGTTAAGATTCATTCTTAATAAGCAGCTGTTTATCTCTGAACAGCTGAAAGTCGCTGAAAGTCCACGTCTCTCGTCGGTCCGTGTATGAGCCAGAGAGCGAGTGAGTGATGACAACCGCTGCTGAGTGCAGGGTTGCCGCTGTCATGGAACAAGAGTAGCAATGTTTTGTAGATTGTTGGTAGTAAAGATAAATAAATAAAAGGAAGTGACAGTGGGTGATGGCTTTCGAGATAGGTAAGCTAATGGTGGTAATGGGCTGGCCAAATTCCCTTGAAACAGTTATTTTTGAGTGAACAGCTCGTGTCTGCAAAGTGTAGCGTGAGACGCTGGGTAAAGCGGCAAATCGCTGATGGCTGCTGTCAGAAAGAGGATGTGTCTCACTGAAATGGGCGATGGCGTGCAGGTTAACGTTCATCAGTTGATCAGTATGGGCTGATGATAATGATGAGTGGATAGTAATATTATGGAGGGTTAATATGTTGGGAAGGGATGTGTTAGAATAATTAACATTGGACGGCCAACGAAGCATTGGAAAGCAATGACACTAAAAAGCGTTGAGTTCATTCGTACAATTTCCGCACTGGAACAAATAGTTCCTCGTTTCGTTCACACGAAAAAGAGTATCTTTGGGATAAGAGCCATGTAATGATGAGTTTGTACCTAACTCGTATTAATCTAATAACGCGTCCACGGGTCATGGATTGTACACATTCAAGTTTTTTTCCATAGACAAAATCCTAGATCAACAAAACACACACACACACATCCCTAAACATTTTTCTACAATCCAGTGTGATGTGCGAGGCCTAACATTAAGCCCCCCACACACGCGCGACAGTGGCAGCGCGACATAAATCGCGGCGTAATCGCGCGCGATCTGACAGCGAGCCTGTTGAAATGAATATTCGTGATAAATCACTGTTTAGCGGCCACCGTGCGCGGGCGCGACAGGGGAACGTGTGGAGCTGCCTTATTTTACTAGACAAATATTGACGCACTTTAAATCCAGAGGATAAGGTTCTAGGTCGGGTAAAAGCACACCACTGGAACGTCAATGAAACACGGTAGTCGGGAGCTAACTGTTTATTTTAAATTAAAGGCATACCCTCGAGTATTATGACAGAACAACCGTCCATTTTCCCCCTTTTAAACACTAACTTACTAGGTAATTATATTTATGACCTTAGCGCAACAGTTGAATAAGTATGCAGTATGACATACATACATCTAAGTATTAACTTAATCTAAAGAATTTAATTACACCAACTTATGATATATATAAATCTAAACATAGGCATTATGTTAATACTTATACCTATAATTTACATAATGGTATGCATATTCCTTGCTCGGTTATATGCTCGCAGAGCCCGAGCGGAAGCCCCGCCAGGCGGAGGCGTCGGAGTCTGTCGGGTCTCCTCCTGCGCCTGGTCAGCGTCGGCGGCCGCAGGAGTAGGTGGTGACACCTCTGATAGACTAATGTTCCCTGCCTCCGACCCCTCCCCCTCTGCGTCCTCAAATGTATCGTCGGCATCGTTCACCCTTTTTTTATTTTCGTTGTCTAGAGAGGGCCTCAAGTTAGCTCGGGACAGCGAGTACCTACTTTTGCGACGTGCATTAAGATTTATAATCTGATCTTGATGCCTTCGCCACTGCACGTCATCCCCTACTTTTACCTTATAAGATACTGGTCCCGTTTTATCTGTCACACTACCTTCTACCCACTTTGGTGTTTTATCTGAATAACCCCTGACCAGCACGGGATCACCTACATTAATAGATCTCTGTTGCCCTGCTTTGTTTACGACTTGGCGTTGCTGCGCGGCGTGCACGACCGCCGCGACATCTGGGCGCAGCGCGTCCAGGCGGCCCCGCAGTCGGCGGCCCAGCAACGCCACCGCTGGCGGTATGTTTGTCGTTGCATGTTCGACGTTACGATATTGAAACAAGAAGGTAGATAATGCTTGCGATACAGCTACGCCCTCATGAACAGCCCTTTTAATTACTTTTTTAATCGTCTTTACGGCGTTCTCAGCTGCCCCGTTGCCTTGCGGTCTATACGGTGCCGACGTTACATGTCTTATACAATTTTTAATGCAGTAATTATTGAAATTTACCGATGAAAACGGTGGGCCGTTGTCGGTGACCAACTGTGCGGGTAAACCAAATCTAGCAAAGAGGGATCTTAATACCGTTATAGTAGATTCGGCGTCCGTCCGGCTCATTCCAATCGCCTCAATCCACTTTGAATGTGCGTCTATAATAATAATGTATTTCTTACCTTGGTACTCCGCGAAATCCGCATGGATCCGCTGCCAAGGTTTAAGCGGAAATTCCCAAGGATGTAGGGTGGCGTGCGGTGGTGCGTCCCGCACTACACTACAAGCTTCACACGAGCGACAGACATTTTCTATCTCTTGATCGAGACCGGGCCAGTAAACATAATTACGCGCCAGGTTTTTCATTTTGTTGACCCCCAAATGCCCCTCGTGAATTTCCGATAAAACCCTAGCCCGTAACGGTGGAGGTACGACCAGTCTATACTTAAACAGCAAACAGCCTAACTCAAAAACTATTTCCTCTTTTCGCACAAAGTACGGATTTTCCTCTTCACAGCCGGCCCTCGACGGCCACCCAAATAAAACATAACCTTTAATTTTACTTAACAATTTATCCTTTCCTGTCTCCGCCCCGATCTCTTTAAAACTCACTGGGAATTCCTCTCCCACTAGACCCACATAGTTAGCAGTAACATAGTGCGTTCGCTCGTACGGCAGCGGTAACCGCGAAAGTGCATCAGCGGGACTATTATCACTAGATCTTACAAACTGCACCGAAAAATCATACGCCGATAAGCGAGCAGCCCATCTTTGAAGACGGCTTGCAGCTGTTTGTGGAATACCACCTTTTCTCCCAAAAATATAACTAAGCGGTTGGTGGTCAGTGCGCAATAAAAACGTACGCCCATAAAGATATTGGTGGTGTTTAGTAATACCAAAAAAAATTGCGAGCGCTTCTTTGTCTAATTGACTGTAATTCTTTTCTGCCGAGTTAAGTGTCCTTGACACACAGCTGACGGGGCGCTCACTGCCGTCGGGGTACCGGTGCGCGAGCACCGCACCCAGCCCGTACGCGCTGCTGTCCACCGCCAGCACCAGCGGCCGGCCCTCCTCGTAATGTGCGAGCACCTGATCACTCGTCAAGGTGTTTTTCGCCGTCGAGAATGCTAATTCACACTGTGAATCCCATTTCCAGACCGCACCTTTTTTTAAAAGTGCATGGAGTGGGTGTAAGATAATACTTAGGTTAGGTATAAATTTACCATAATAATTCAAAAGTCCTAAAAAACTTTTCAATTGAGTGACGTCATTGGGTCTAGGAGCTTTGTAAATTGCTTCGAGTTTCTTGGGATCGGGACGTAAACCGGACTTATTAATTATGAAACCTAAATACTTTACATCGGCTTGTAAGAAACTACATTTATTTAGTCTCACTGTGAAACCCATATTACGCAATCTCTCTAACACAGCCCGTAGATTACATAAATGATTTTGTCTATTTGAACCGGTGACGCAGATATCATCGAGAAACACCACAGTGTTGGGGATACCCCGTAGGGTCTCCTCCATGATTTTTTGAAATTTTTCGGGGATACATGATAAACCAAAGGGGGTGCGACGATATACAAATGTCCCTATCTGCGTGGTAATGGCGGTATACGGTTGAGAATCCTCTGATAAAATCACTTGTTGGTAACTATTTTTTAAATCGATTTTTGAGTATTCCTCTCCTCCACTTAACGTAGCAAACAGTTCCTCAATTCTAGGGAGAGGGTACGGATCGCGTTTCAGCTTAGGATTAATTGTTATTTTGTAATCCCCACATATCCGTATATCGCCATTTTCTTTAATCACTGGAACGATCGGGGTCCCGTAGTCCGATGTTTCGACTCGGTAAATCGTTCCCTCTCGCTCCAGCCGTTCGAGCTCTCGCTCGACGCGCGCGCGCAGTGCCAGAGGCACCGGCCGCGCTCGCACGTACACACCCACGTCATCGGTCAAATGCAACTTCATTGTTTGTTTACATGTTCCTAACTTATCGTTAAATACTTCAGGAAATTCTTTCACCAGTTGGTCCAAAAGTGGTTCGCTCGTTTGCATTTGGTTCAAATCAATTGTTATATTTTTTATACCTAGGGCGCGTACCCACTCCCTTCCTATTAGCGGCCGTCCGCCGTTTTTAATTACGTAAAGTTTGCAATCAGAAACCAAAACATCGTTTAGGCCAACCTTTACTTTCAAGTAACCGAGCGATTCCATTTTTGAACCGACATAGCTACGTATATTTAAGTTACACGGCTGAATACATTTGTCTTTAAAATAACGTTTAAAAAGTTCGTCGCTAATAGTTGAAATTCGACTTCCCGTGTCCACTTCGAATTCCAGAGGACTTCCATCAACTACCACCGAAATAATATAAGGCCGGTCACCTGTTCCGTCCACTTGGATGTTGAAAAAATCTTCACATTCCTCATCACTTACGTAATTATGCCGAATACTCCCTCGCTCCTTATTACGGCTGTCTTTGCACATAACTTTTAGATGACCACGCACACCACACTCATCACAGTTGTAATTCGCGAACCGGCACTTATCCGCCCGATGCGGCTTACCACAACGCCAACAACGCAAGGGGCCTCCGCTGCCGCCGCCGCCACCGCGCGGCCTGCTGCCCGCCGGCCCTGCGCGCCTCACGTTCGCCTGGTGCAGGCCTTCGCCCGCCATTACACCACTTGGACCAGCAACCGCGCCCGAGACTGCGCCCGCCGCTGTAGCAGCGCTCACCTCCGCATGTCGCTCGGCCGCTTCTAGTGCCAGAGCCAGCTCCACGGCTTCCTTATACTTGATGTTTCTTTCTGCGAAGATCCGCGACCTCATGCCCTCATTTGCTAACCCTGACACGAACTGGTCGCGTAAGTTCTCCTCTAAATGAGCTCCAAAATTGCACGTTGTCGCTAAATGTTTCAAACTTTGTAGGTATTCGGTGAGTGGTTCGCCGACATTTTGCCTGCGTAAACGAAATACATGCCGTTCGGCGATTTCTGAGCGCTGAGGTTCTAAATGCTCAGACACTAGCTTCACTAACTCGTCGAACGTTTTAGATTCTGGGTGATCCGGTGAGCACAAATCGCACATTAGTGAGTAGGTAATTTCTCCAACCACAGTAATTAGCAATGGCACACGCAGTTCCGGTTTGATCTCGTTGAGCAGAATGTATTGGTTAACCCTTCGAATATAAGCGGGCCATTGTTTTGAATTTAGTTCAAACGATTCTAACTTGCCGATCGGCATGATTAACGCAATCCACAGAATTCTATAAAATAACGTCACGCGTGAATTTACTCGTCGCCAGTGGAACGTCAATGAAACACGGTAGTCGGGAGCTAACTGTTTATTTTAAATTAAAGGCATACCCTCGAGTATTATGACAGAACAACCGTCCAACCACAAATACATTTGAAGTCCTTACGTACTTTTGTCGTCTGGCAAAAAGCCCAACTCAAGAGCCACCGTATTCGGACCCTACTGGACCCACCAAAAAAAACTTAAAAGGAGGATCCATGACTGCATCAACAGTATAGCTTAGTTTGATCCCGATACAGAGCACCCTTTGCTCTCACGACATTTTCGGCACTCCGTAGGCACTGTTGTAGGCGCACAAAAAGTTGCAAACAGAAAACGCCCCCACGCCACTAGACCACTTGTCAATGGTAATGGTTCTACCACCTAACGGTACTATGCCACAAAAAGACCAGGTCTCTCAAGTCTCATCTCGTTTAACTGCAGTTTGATATATCAGCGAAGGTTATATAATGAGATGCTGTGTATGTGTGCTATTGATACAGCATTGTTACTGTACATCGTTTGCGTCACTGCTTAGAGTCGCAGTGTTCGACGGGCTCTAGGTGGATTATCAAACAAACGATTCGATTTTAAGTCAGGCAAGGCGTATTATTACTTTAAAACAAAGTAACTCCACACCCTCTCCTGTCCTCCCGCGGAGGACACAGTAACGATCTCCTCAGCGCTCCCGTCAGTTATTATGTGTCGTCCATTACGATTTTATTATGCTAATGCACGTCACCCGCGCGCTACGTGTGAAATATACGGGTAAGAGCTTGAACTGATGTTTCCGTAATGGAAGTCAGACTTGTTTGTTGAAATTAGGGAAATTATACTACAATTTTATTACAGGCTGGTCATTTGCTCAGTGTTGATGTCTAGTTGAAGAATTGCCAGTCAAGGGTGTGTTCGTCTTGAAGTGCAGTGCAGAAGATTGGAGTGGAAGCAAAGTGACAAATAGGATAGACAAAAAAAACGCAACCAACGCAGATCTACGCTCCGGAACCAAAATAGCTGATGTAGGAAAAGCCACTGCCAAGCTGAAATGTTGATTAGGCTGGACACCATCTGCAGGATGCCGGACGATTTGTGGGCAGAAGCAGCTGCAGAGTGGGCCCCTCCCAAGCAGTTCCGACGACCTGGCAGACCAAAGCACAGATGGCGTAACGAGCTAGATATCTTTGCAAGAAGGCATGCGAGAACTATGCATTTGATTAGCTTTTTGAAGTAAATCGTCAGAAAATTTTACCTGTTCTTCCTTCTTGTTTCCTGTAGTAAAAAGAGGAATGAGATGATTTCTTGTTTCATTCAACAGAAACCCTGCTTTGTTTTGACACCATAGCATGAAACCCTGTCATGTGTCCTGATTATAATGAAACATCACCTGTAAAACTGTGACAAGCGAATGCGGAGTGTTTTCTGATTAGGTTATTAAATTTTAAAACCGGATTTATGATAATTTATTAGAGGCTTGTTAATTATGAGGCCGTTATCATCATTTAAATCTTTTGACTAGACTTGGTAAAGACAAATACGATTGGTTTTTCCCCGTACTTTTAAATATTTCCTGCTTATAAATAATCATGTGCAATAAAAGTAAGCATGACACTAGCTAAACTGTTAAGCAAATTTCATTTAGTTATTCTTAAAAAAATATTGATTCGTTTTTCTTCGTTTGTATGGCGCCAAATTCAAATCTGGTCAGAAAACCTTCTTTTTGTTTATTGTAAAACTGGCGGCTAACTCAAGGTGATGGAAAAGACCGATACTAATCCCAAAAAACCCGGATAACGAAGTTTGGGCTTCTGAATGCTCCGTTTACCATGACCATAATCAGTCTGCCTCTAACTACCCGCTTTGTAAAATATTCTTCATGTATGGTTTTTTTTTCGCCTGTCTTTGGAGTAAAAAAAGTTTTCAAATGGAGTCCAATCGGTTTCAGATTATCATCAACAACTGGGGGATATTAACACTAGGCTTAACTAACTTCACGTTGCTTTCGAAGCAGTTATTCAACTAATTCCAGCGTAAGTAGTCCCGGTGTAACATGAACTGCGATGACCTAAAATCAGCGAAATTCGGTCGAGGTGGTCATCTATACCTTTACCGAGCAGGCGTGTGTTGATTTTACAACGGCGATCGTTGCCGATTCACTATCAAACCACAGCAACCGGGACTTCCAGTGCATCAAAGTTCATAGTGCTAGCAACAAATAGACCGTTTTCTTCAAAAACCACCACAGCGCGAGTTCAGCTATGAGCGGATCGGAGCAGGTTTGTGACAACTTACTGTTTCACTTCTTTACAAGTCTTCACTCCAAATAGATGCGTAGGTATAGCACATAGTAATAAAGCTTACAATGATTATACAGTCTTACCTAAAAGAACTGATCACACCACCCAAACAGCACTCAGGACATTGGCTTATCAGAAAGATTATCCTGAAGACATGGAGTATTATTTTTTTATGATCGCCTCATATTCATATATTTACAATGTCATATCGTGGATGACATAAATCAACAATATTTACAACTTTAATCGTGTAATATCAGAGCCATATAATTTAAAGTATTTTATTACCTTATTTCTTAGAGATTTACGACACATTACTGAGGGAATTAAAAGGGGAAATACCAAATTATAACCACCTATTGGTATGCAGTACGTGCATTAATAGCCAGATAGATTTAACAATACAATTTGAACGGTCCACTGAGCTGGACACAGGCCTAATTTTGCGATTTGGCCAAATAACTTGATACAGATTGTTGAAGAAATGTAAGGTTTGTGATAAATAGGCCCCCACATCTAATGACGTCCGACACCTGGGACCAACTACCAGCAAAAATCATCACATCGGTAAAAGTGGTCACCATACCAATTTCGATAATTTTTGGTATTTTTATACTAAAAACTAAATTCAAGGCTATGGGGAGTATCCTTAATAGTCTAACGTATGGCAAGTACTAGTAGCTCTACCTACTTGTATCTACCAAAAAGGAATTATACCTACCCATCAAATATAATCGAGTCATTGAACTACATGAATGTAGATCAGTGGATAAGTAACTCAAAGTGACAGTGAGCAAACAGTGAGCAAAGTGCAAAGAACTGTAAAAGAGCAAAGCTTATTTTAGTAAAAAAACTATCCTAACTAATCCTCAACTTGTCTTTAAACATTTTGTTTTTAGTTCATAATATATAAGAGTGCTTGTACGTATGTACCAAAATAACATCTCCCAACAAACTAACTCGGGCCAACAGATCCCTCGAATCTCCTATTACACCGCCAATTTTCGAATCGTAAACAATCTATCGCTGTGCACTTAGTGCGATCGGTAACAATCCAGCACACGTTGATTGCAGTGAAAGTACGGTCGTAAAATAAATCAAAGGCAACACAATGAGTGGTTAAGCGAGCCGAGATTACCGCTTCATTTGACTTATTGATGGTGCTCGTGCGGGTATGGTCGGCAGAGAAAATTGAGTGGCTAAGTTGAATGGTGAAAAAAAGCAAAGGAATGGAGGGATTGAATTGCTTCACGATTTAATACCTGCAAGTTACAACTCAGTCAGACTTAGTGAGCGCTAGCCATGAGCAGTACACGCTGATTAGCGATATGAAGACAACGCTAAGAGCATGGGGTGGCATTAAACACACCATGTTTGACAAGTCAAAATTGCTTATAATGTCATTTCATAAAAAAATGGTGCTTTCCACATGTCACTGGAGGACGCGTGCTGGCCATGGCTCCCTGATGTGGTTGTGGAAAGTATTTTTTATTCACGCTACGATGTGGTCGAACAATACAATACTTCTTCAGCTGTACGGTAATCAGCCATAAGTGTTGTCCTCTGAATTTTAACTTATTTATAAATAATTTGACCCTGATTACACTGTCATCAACCAACGCGAGATGGACCTTTTCGCGTTTTGGTAGTCAAGTCTTGTATCCTTCAGTACTATATTATGAAACGTCACCATCTGTTTTACCTTACCTTCCAAGAGACTTTATGCCATTGAAGGCTCAGCATATACCAGCAATGTAACACTCAGTTCGACTGTACCACCCTAAGGTGAAGTCGTGATTATGTTAACTTTACAACTCATAAGTGGCGGGTTGGCCAGCCATCGGCGCTGGTCTGTTGGTTTACGGCCTCGGCTCCGCAATAACACGATTAAACGATGCTATCTGGTGACTGCTGATTTCAACACCTCGCCGAACGTTTCGTATAATTTTAGTAAGTTTAAAAATTATTGTACGCTTACGAAAACCCGTTAAATTAACTACCAATTTTGTTCATTTCTTACGCAAAAACATTCATTGCTTTGTGCAAATCTTTGTCAACTATTTTCATTAAATTTGATACCGCTTCTTTTATTGTAGACCCAGCATCTACAGCATTTTTAAATATTTTCGTTCTTAGTTTCACTTGTTCACTTGTCTAATTTTCCTTTTCATGATAAGCCATTGTATTGATCCATAACTCTTAACCTTCGCCTGGTAAAAAATATATCTTCGAAGAATTGCTTACCAACATCTTATTTTGCTATTCTAAACTTCGATGTGTGAAAAGAGCTAAAAATAAAAATAAAAATATTATCCTCTTACATACTTTTACAACATCTTCTCAAAGTTAATTTAAAACCAAAGTTAAGAACAACCGCTTCAAGAATAATCTTTATTTTCTTGTTTATCGCTCGTCATTAATGAACTAGTACCACTAAATTTTTATCTCCCTTCCTTACGATGAGGTAGTTTAGCAAGAAAATAGCACTTACGAGTAATCAGTGTTAAAAAGATCATCAACTGGAAACGCGATTTACTCGCTCCTTTAGCACTTGCGCGCACTGCAGACTAAATTATTGTACGTGCAAAAAACCACAGGTAATGCTCTCAATGCCAATTTTACGCTTGATTTGTGTCCAGTGATGATAGTTTGCTCGGACTGACCAGCAATTCAGTTACCGACCGGTGTCAATAAGTATAGTACTAACCAGATGTGCAGTCACGAAGCTAATTGGAAGCAAGGCCGCAAAAAAACTAGCCATGACAGGTAAGAAAGTTAACCTTTGTAGAAAGTCTAAGATATTTTTTGTGCCAACACGTCGGGTCACAGAACATCCATAAGTAAGTAAGTTAAAAGAGCCAATGTGTCGATCCCACAAAAACTTACTCAAAGACAAAGGTCTCCAACACTTACCTGTGTTGAATGCTGGACTACTTCCCCCACATTCCAAGAAAGAATGCCGACAACCTGGAGAGGCTGATAATCACTAGCAAAGTAGAGGGTAAAATACCATGAGGAAGAAGCTCTTTTGAAGAAGATATTTTGTCATTGATGCTCTTCACTCTTTTCTTGACAGAGACAAGTGGCGACAAATTCGCAACAAAGTGTTCCTAAAATTATAAATGGTCACAACTCTAAGCATTGAGTTGACCGACACGAAGAGGAAGAAGTCTTAACAATAGTGAGGATGGTAGCTTATCGTTCTGATTATAGTTAACGTTCACGATCCAAGTTAGGCCCATCAAAAGTCTTAAGTGTGCTCGAGACCGCCACACAATTTACGCGGTCATTAATCAAGAAAGAACCACGAGCAAGCCTGTTAGCACATCTCAATCGTATATCTCTTGGTGTACAATTAAATCCGAAACGACGCTGGGGGCTGGCCTGTAGCCATACATTATTGAGACGGGTCCGGTGTTGCCAGACTTGATATGCTGAGTTATCAGGGAATGTTGATTTTTACCGCCTATGCCTTTGATTAAGCGTGGTTTATAAATTGCTGGGGAATTGCTATAGGGTTTTTTTTAAATAATGTGTTTGACAGAGTTGTTTTAGTCTTTTTAAATATTTATTTTTAAACAATTTGGTTCCAAAACAGATAAAAAAGGTAATGAATATTTTGATTGCCTTACGATGCCCTGTTTGTGACATACAATAGTATAGTATACTTCTATACAAAACGAATACTGGGTATGAAAATTGTTAGTTTTTCTACGAAACCGTTTCATTTCCTATTTTATCTATTTCCCATTTTCGACTTTTATCACATTATATTATGAGAAATGCCCCTTATTTGACACTATCGTACTTTATTATTATTACACTAAAGTCTACTAGTAATGTCCAATAAACAAATAAAATAAATAAATCTTGCTTACCCTTGGTGTTATCTTCCTGCCAGTAGTTAGGTTACCTGGAAGAGAAAGGTTTTATTAACACCGCGTAAATTGTACACCAAGACGTATAAAAACGTACTAAAAAGCAGCAAATCACCAGTATTTGCATGACATTATTTCTTCCAGATATTACTTATCGAGCGACATTGCCACAAAGAATAAACGAAACAGCAGTAATAATTTAAATAGTCTAACAACATTTTAACCCAGAATGCATTCAATTTAAAATTCATTTCCATAAACAATTCAGAACCAACTTCTCAGACTTTAAATTGCCCTATTTATTACTTTACTGCGGCACCAACTAGATAAGCAATATCCTAAACTTGACATAAAACTACAACTTTAACTAATTCTGCATCCATCAGTTATCTTTCATTACTACCATTATGAATAACCTCAAATTACTGGTAACGATAGTTGAAGCTAGGGATTGCTATCCCGCAGCTTAGCCAATCCCGCGGGATCGATAATATGCGAGATTGATTGACTTAAAGGTTTTTGTTATGTAAAAAACAGCTTTTATTACGAATGTCACGTGAAAGTAATTATTTTATGCTAAAAGTTTATGTTTTTTTGGTGAGTGTTGTCAGGTTGCTAGGTTATACAAGCAATTTTACACATTAGACTCAAAGCCAATTTCAAAATTTCGGAATCCACGTATCCAACGTATTTTATACCACTGCACCGGTCGCTATAGTCAGCGTTCTCATCCTTATGCTCTAGAGCCACAATAGTCTAGTAAACTTTGATTCCTCACTTTGAAACTTTGATTTTGAAAGCTCACTTTCTATCGCCTTGACCCAATGATCTTCTTTTTCACTACTTAACGCAATCATCCTGTTAATCCATACCGAATTGTTTGTATTATATTTATGTAGGTATATGTAAGTTTATTATTTTGCTTGTAGTACTGTATGTATGTTTATTTTATAACTGGAAAACTAAATTTTGTTTTGATATATTCATTGTTTCTTTTTAGTAACCGTCTTGCACCACCGCATCTACTTCCCTTTCCAGTCTCTCTACCTGAAGGTTGTCTGGAAGAGATCGCTTTTAGCGATAAGACCGCCTGCATTGTACATTCTAATGTCTATAAGCATCGTTATGTAATTGTTTTCTTTGTGCAATAAAGTATATCTTATCTTATCTTATCTTATTCCTGATATGTTTACTTCCTAAGACACCTGGATTTTAGAACGAACCTGCCGTGGTTTTCCGATAAGCTATAGCTCTTTAAAAGAGATTTAGAAAAGTTTTCACAGGGTCGGTAGATGAGGTCCCTAATGTTACAAGGGTTGATAAAAAAGTTGCGGGATCCCGCGAGTGAATGAGTAGTACGGGATCCTGCGGAATCTTGCCATCCTTACTTGCAGCAGACAACACCGTTATCATGCCATCCATATTGAGATCTAAGGGCGTGGCTTCGTACAATTTACCTTGCGCCAGCGCATAAATAACTGCTGGGGTATTAAATATGATAATCTGCATGCAGGATCGCCGGATGAATGTTCTTTGTTTGAGAAACCAATGCACTTGAGATACCATTGTGATGGAGGGTTGAGCGGGCCATTGAAACTGGTGGGATTTCGGTCCTGGTTTCACAGTGTAAGTAA
The DNA here is from genome assembly GCA_950022985.1 of Udea ferrugalis. Taxonomy (NCBI): domain Eukaryota; kingdom Metazoa; phylum Arthropoda; class Insecta; order Lepidoptera; family Crambidae; genus Udea; species Udea ferrugalis. The sequence goes on from OX465522.1 coordinate 18,001,689, forward strand.
TGCTTCTAAAGAACACTTCTGAATTGAATATGCACTTTCAATGGCGAGAACTGTGATTATCTTGTTTTGTTAATTTAAGGAAGACTGACTAAGCTTTGACCCGTTTCGCCCATTTGGACTAATAATACAATAATCTCAGCTAATTATTTGGCGTACTGTATACTGTATTGGCGTATTGTGACCATCATCAGTTCCATCATCAGTAAGGAAATAGAAGTAATCGTTTTCTCAAAAACTTGTGTATAACAGATACTGGAAACACAAATAAATAATCATTCATCGTCACAATTTAGCAACCGCTAGGAACAATAACCAAACTAAGTCCTTCCAATAGATCTTCAGAAAGGCAAGTTGAGAGGAGTTTGAACTAACTGAAATTGTGCTGGTTGCTGTAGTGGTATATTTGACTAAGAATATATTAACATAAACGGCCTATATACGTCCCACTGCAGAGGCCTCACCTCAACTATGAGGTGGATCGAGCCATACTCCAACACGCGGGCTGAGTGCGGATTGTTAGAGGGGTGTAAGGTTAGTGAGCAACTTTAATTTCAGATGCTATCAAACCGCCCTAAGGCCTTTGACTAAGCTTAACGACTGACATCTACCGACGTCAACCGGGACCACCTGCTTAACGTGCTTTCCGAAGCACGGATATGCACGAAATACATATCACTAAATTTCGGTGGCAATAATAAGAATATATGTAATTGTTTGAATATCAGTTCTATAAAAATACGATCAGCCACGTTTTTCAAAGCATGCCCTGCAAGGTTGCTAATATCTAATACAGAGATCTTAATCGATCTATAACACGTGTTATAATAACAGCATAAACGTTCAATACCTGTATACTTAATAAGCTATTATTAATTCCTTATAAATAGTATGAGGAATTAACCTGACGTAAAGTAATGAATTTACTACAGTGGAAGTGATCAACGTCAGATAATTCACATCGTAGTACTTGTACTATGCTGCGATAGTACAAGATAGCTCACTAACTGGAAGTACCTACTACGGGTATCAGAAGATTGAATCAATTACTAACAAAGGTTGTAGGTCAGATAGTTCGACTTGGACACTCATCGAGTGTGAGTTCACAGTGCAAGGTCACTGTTAACACTTTGTTACGACTTTTCATTTAGACAGTACAGATATTCAAGTTGATTATACTTACTGCAAGTAATTTAACAGCAATAATATAAGTAGCCCATTATGAATTAGCGTGTAGTAAATTGATATTTAAACTTTCCTACAACTTAATACTTCTAGATTTCTAATTGCAATCATATAATGGTCGTTTGTTGGTTTTGGAGATCATAAGACACAAGGTGATCATGAAGCGTTACAAAAAAGCACCTAAGCAATTACGAAAATTCACAAAACAGGATCTAAAAACGATTATTAACGTTACAGAACGTTTTGAAATGAAAAAACACGTGTTTTATCACGGATTGCAAAGGTAAGATTCGTAGATACACATAGGAAACACTCAGACCAGTACAAACAGACATGTACAGTCGACGGCACATCAGGTTAGCCATTTCCATTGTTTGTCTCTCTCTAGCCAATGACATTTCTTCGCAATAGAGCAAGGAGGTCTGACAGGAAATGGGTAGCGTGATGTGCCGTTGACCGTACATGCACAGAAATGTTTGTGCGGGGATCATACCCTCGATTGTCCACCACCTCTGGTGTAGTACTTAGCCAACATCTTAACCAATACCCCAAATTGGGTGTCAAAGTAGTAGTAGGGTAGTTTGTTATTAGATTTTCTACAGCTGAAGTCTTTTGAAGTAAATTATCTGCAGTCTGTTTATTTCTAAGAAAATAATATTTGAATTCCGTAAAGACAAACCCAAAGAACGCCCTAGGTTACAATATAGCTATAAATCCCGGCGTTGCGTGGGTTCTATCACCTATAGAAGTCTATATTGGCACTTTTTGAAGCTAGCAAAATTGTGACTCTAAAATAAACAAAGCACAGTTCATTTTTGAATAGTGCGATCGTTTCTCCAGCAGTTGAATCCACCATTGTTCTGAACATTACATTTTATCGTTTCGTATCGTAATATTTTCTTTATCGGACCAGTTGTTTGTATGAATTGCCCGGGTAATGTGAGTTTTGGTTCGGTTTCCGGTTTGCACTTTGGCTCGGGTCCTATTTGAAAGTGATTATATAATAAAACGTGGACGTTGGATATCATTATTGTGTATTTAGAACTATTTATGGATATAATTCAGCTGTACAGTTACATCAAACTACATGCTTACTAAACAGATAATAGTATTTGCAAGAAAGAATAAAAATTTAACAAAAAAAAATCGGTTTTGAAAAATGCACTTGGTGCCATAGTTGGAATGCAATGGTAAGTACTGAAAGGTATGATACCTTTCATTACTTACCATTGATCAGCAAATTGAAGTAGAAAGTTTAATTTGAATTTACTTTACGGAAAGAAAATCGTATACAATTAAACTGACGTAGTCCTTAAGCTAATTAGTTACAATAGCTCAAAATTAATAATGAAAAGAAACACTTGTCACAATGACATTAACAATTACTTACGTAATATCGACACTAAAATTGTTTGTTGAAAAAAAGTGAGTTTTAAAATTATTCACTTCCTCAGATTTGATATATTTGCCTTTGACCAAAGGTTACTTCAGCATTTCGTTATCGAGATGTTGTTTCGTGGTAGCTACCTCGCTATCATGCCATAATTTATCAGCAAGGTACTAAACATGAATCTTGACTAATGTTTCTGATTGGAGAACTCAACTACCTGCTTCTAAATAATCATAAGGAACGCCGCAAACGGTGGATAGCAGACATTAATCTGCCATACAGCAAGCCTGAAGGTATATTTAAACACACGGTGACGTGCTAATAAGTAGTTATTTTTAAAGCAAATAGAATTTGATAATCAGACAATTATTAATTTAAGTCAAATAGGAAATTATTTTATTTATTCAAAAAGACCTTACGTCTTTAAGTCGATAAGTATTTATTTTAAAACGTCAATCTAACCAAAAAAACATACCAAGTGCTTAAATATATTTTTATTACAAAATTAAGGGCTTACAAAATAAACAGTAAACAAATAATGTGACTTTACCACCGGGTTCAGACTGTTGTTTCTTATAAAAAGAATATTAAACAGCCAATATCGTATCCCAATCTCCGTGCTTCGGAAGGCACGTTAAGCAGTTGGTCCCGGCTGACGTCACTAGATGTCAGTCGTTAAGCCTAGTCAGAGGCCTTAGGGCGGCTTGATAACATCTGACATTAAGGTTGCTCACTAACCTTACACCCCTCCAACAATCCGCACTGAGCCAGTGTGTTGGAGTATGGCTCGTTCCACCTTATAGTTAAGGTGAGGCCTGTGTCCAGCATTGGGACGTATAAAGGCCGTTTATGTTTATCGTAACCCAAATCACCATCCTTTATTTTTTGTATTATTAAGAAATCCTGAAAATGCAAAAAAACACCAGAACCAAAAAGTTTCACAACAAAATGTAACCACATTCAGCTACAACGATTCCATGTCCACCGAACCTCATCCAAACCTCCAAAGTCCCCATTTAAAACAGGCCCAACTAGCATTTGATCGAGTTGTTGGTCCGTAGTACCCGGTTTGCTATCGTATCGTAATTTATCGCCGGAGGAAGGCGTAAATCACGCGCCAGCGCACGCCCCCGTAAATCCAATAATATTATCCTGCGCGTTTGGGTCCGCGATAATTTTGGCTGCCGACGCCGGAGGTTCACTGAGATTGTGCTGTTTTATGAGCTAGATTATGCATTATCTATTAGCCGTTTGGTTCGTAAAGATTATCGGCTATTGACTTATTCTTAGGCTTGATTCGTTTTGATCTTGCTGCCCGAAACGATTTATCAAAAAAACATGAATTATTTTCTACCATTTTGGAAAAAAACTGGTGGCTCTTTCACTGTGTTTTTACTTTTGGTATTTGAACATCTTATTCAGGTATTTTTATTCATTGACAAAAGTAATCAATCAATTAATTTAAATGTTTGACTTACAATGATATCATAATAAAAAAGACGAAGATGGTTTTCTTGTGCTAAAAAGGCGGCACCCGAAATCAGAACTTCGAACACCTGAGCAAAGCATTGACAGTTTGAGACGACAATGCGCAACGTGTATCTGTCTCTTTTACGCTCTAGTAAATAATCAGACTATCTTGTGACACGGTCAAATCATAGGTATGTACGCCAGGGGAAAATTGACGGGTTCGCATCAGTGCTGACATCACGTATCTACCTCTTTTAAATATCATTGTTTAATAATTCAACGTGACCATTCTCAACAAGGTCTCAGAAGAAGAAGACACGTTTCCTAGATTGCAAGGGTCAATTGAATGGTCATAAATACAGATTGCTGCAATCATTTTTACACTACAGCTACGGGTGATATCCATAAAATATCAGTTACATTGAAAATATCGCATCCATGTTCCGGACGTTGGGCTATAGAGCCATAGTGATACGATATCGGCACGACTTAGAGCCGTTACAAATAGTGAATGTTCGCGGGCGCATGTGCACTGATAGGGACATTTCCGCGCTATTACCACCTCAATGGGGAGATAAGGCTGGTTGAAGTGTCGACCAAAGTGGCGCGTATAAGCAAACTGTTGAAGCATGGAAATCTGAGAAATTGTGTTTCGTAGGTGACATTAGGTGCGAAATAGATTTGTACCAACTTAACTTAAAAAAGGGGGTGACCTAAACCAATTTGGTTTTGGGCCATGCCGTGTAGTCAAAACAAGGAGCTCAGAAGATCAGGTCAATAGTAAAGTAGGTAACATGAGCTGAAGCTTACAAATATAGAAAGAACAATCAGAATGGAACAAAACAAGTAGGAGGACGTGGTCTCTGGTTTTTGTAAGAAAATAGACAAATACAGGGTGAAAACTCCAAATAAGGGATGAATGATTTCCTTGCCAGATCTATAAAATAATGAGTAATGATAAAAATTTGATATACATAATGTGCAGAAGATAATATTAAAGACAACAATTTCTTGCCTGCTTAGTGAATAAACAGCACAGACAACGAGAACTTACACCTCTGTTCATATCGACTGTCAATCTTATAAACACCAAAATAATTTAAAACACTACTTCAATTTCCTTAAAACTACAAAATCCGAATACAATACCGCAAAATCATTTTCACGCACAAAAGAAGCTACAAACATTGAAGATAAACAATAAAAAAGATACATGTTCATGGCAAACAAAAAGACTAGAGAACTTGCAACATAAAAGGGGAAAATTATTACGCTTTCAGCGGCACATTTAAGCGAAGCATATTTCAAAAGTTTCGGCGTATTAAGCAACATTTATTTTGGCAGTCACTTGCCCATTACGCCTCTAGAACGAGCAAGTCTGGAAGTTATGAAAAACAGCTCCCTTACCACTAGTTTGCTTTAATTTTTGTCAACTTTTAAAGCCCCGCTACATCACTAATACGACTAAAATCATCGTCGTCGATTTACAGAGCGCACAAAATGTAGATTGCTTGTAATCACCAAACTCCTTCGACTTGCATCATGTCATCTGACCACCTTACGTTGCACGCTGCGTCTGCCAATGAACGGTTTCAGATTTATTATTTTTTTCCTAGCCTCTTCCTTCCCCCTTAAGACTTACACTTTAAATAACCATGACTTGATCGATAGTCTTACAGCCATATTATTGATGGCATGGTAATTTAACTAAGCAAATTTCACACATTACACGATTGCAAAGTGTGAACGTTTCACTCGACGAGATATCTTAGTAAAAACTTGGGCAGATATGGCAAGCTGCGACGACACTGCTTTGTAACATTTCTAGCCCCGTTCTAGGCTCAACGCCAGCGTTTATTATTTAAAGTGGAGCCACTTTATTTAAGTTAATATTTTCTTCTTAAATATGTCTGTCCTTTAGCAGAAGTGGATTGTATTTTCCCTACAATTTTCTAAATGTGATATTATTATTTTGGTCAAGACAACAACATTTTAAATAACAAATCTTATCAGACTTCTGTATCCAGATACCGTTATGTTAACCAAATATTAAATTAACTTAACATTAAAAGCTGGGCCAATGTTATTGTCGACGGAACTGTACATGGGTCATCAGTTCAACACAAAACCATGAGTAAAAATAAAACTAATGCATAATCAAAAGCCAAGTTCACCCATACCATTAACAACAATCAGGCAAAACAACAAACAGAATTTGCATTGAAAACATCAATAGCCAAACAATATGTCGTGGAGTTGTATGGGTTTATAATTTATTTGAGTTTTGGTCCTTCGACTGAGATGGGCGGGGCGGAACGCCTAGTCGACTCGGCAGGGTGCCTTGTTAAGGGACAGGCTTGACTTTCTTCGGCGACAGGATGTCAACGGCAATGTACGCATTGTGATGCCAGACGCCTGGTTGAATGTATTTTGTGATGGTGATTTGCTTTTTTGTAAGTGGCCTGGAGGATATTAGGTGATTTCTTACTGCTCGTTATTAAACGCTATTATTTGATTTATTCTTACCAAATTGACCTAAAATAGTTGTTTCACATTGAAAATGTTTACACACTGATCTTTATGAGCAAAGGCATGTTTTTTAGGTACTCGTATTTGGGCGGCTTTTCCAACACATCTGGTTTATGAATACATAGTTACATTCCTGGAGAAAAATTGCTGTGGAATTAGCTCCCTTTTTTTTTTTTTTTTTTTTTTTTTTTTTTTTTTTTTTTTTTGACGCGGAGAATGCATTTACGCACTGTCCCGCTCCCTGGGTAGAAGAGCGGGGGAGTGTGGGACTCACCCACCCCAATAGGAAGGAATACCCACTAAACTCCGCGGAGGCCATCTTCTGCGCGTTACCGGAGGTCCCCGAGTACCACCGTGAGTGACTCTACCGGCGGACTCCCGGCGCGCTATGCCGGTTTCCCAGCTCAACTCGAGGGGAGCTATACCTCCCCTCGTACACCCGCCGGTGTTAACGGCAGTGCGAGGCCCCCCGCACCGCCGCCCTCCACGGAGTCACATGTGCAATGGAGGCGCACGGTCCCCACCGTGTGCACTCCTAGCGACCCCGGGGCCCCCCTTTAGTCGCCTCTTACGACAGGCGGGGGGAAACCATGGCAGTATTCTAATGCCCCATACCATAGGGCAAGGAATTAGCTCCCTGAAATACACTGGAGGCTATTACCATAGTACCATTGTTTTCCCGAAGCTTAAAATGTCTTCCAGAAGTTTGCTTACAAATGGCATTTTCACAAAATATTATCTTTTCCTGCAGTATTTCTAACTAAGAGCTACACCGTCTTAAATATTAAAAAGTGACTATTTTAGAATATTGACTAGAAGACAACACCTTCAGGCATAACGTCCTAAATTTGTTTATTTTTTTCTTATTTTCTAACGAATTAACATTACAGTGTGAACATTCTCTTTAACAACCCGCCAGCCACCGCTGGCCCGCCATCGCTCCGCCCATCACTAATGATGCTCTTCAGCATCAGCTCAACACCTCTCGCCGTTGAGGATTTCGCTAATGGCCCCAACGAGGAAGTGGGCATGACGGTTATAATTTTACATGGACCATTATTATAATTTGTAGGTAGGCATGGGTTTTAAACTGTTTTCTTTATGATGATGTTTTTTATGCTCAGCTACATTACAATACTTGCGGTACTGCAGTTCAGATCACGGGTGGTCCTTGAATCAAAACTTGGATGAAACACTTTATTCTGCGTTCATTATTTTGTGGTAAACTCTAATCATCATGATGAAAAACATGGTTGAAAAAAACCCGAGCACAGGTTTGGTAGACCTAATAAGTACGTTGGGTTTTTGCTTTGCAAATAGGGAATTTTTAAACGTTCGGGTATTTGTACATCGAATGTCATGTCATCCAATGATGATGCCTCAGGAACTAGCCAAAGCTATTGCAGGCATACATTTTGTTCCGGAAATAGATTTTCACAGGTTAAAAATTGTACACCAGATACCAGAAAAACCCTGTATGTAAGTTTATTTCTACTATGAATTAAGAAATAATTAAAAATCTCTAATGCTTGTTCATCTTGTTTGCCAATTAATATCGCGACAAAAACAGTGCCAAAAGCCTTTGCTAAATTCAAATAATGTCCATAATTGATACTGTACGTGATCAAAAGCCTATACAAAATCTCTCAAATTTCTTAATTCGAAAACTGGGCGTTGATTCTCGTCGAGACCTCTCAGAGCCTCCGCCCTCTCTCAGCTCTGACTAATGAGGCGCTTGAATGTCTGCAATTGGAGTGCTTTTGCAATGATTGAGATGTGATTGACATAAGAATAAGAAGGCATTAATTGCTGTTTTGAAAACTCAATTCGTAGGGAAAATAATGATTGCTGCTGAAATATTTTAAGTGGTATTCGAGTAGTGACTTTAATTTTGTCTGAAGCAGATAATTATGGCAAGGAATACTGAAATCAAAATAACTGGTGATTAGATTATAAGATAGTTTTTACTCCTAAAAATATTAGTAAAATACATTTGTTTCAGAAACATACAAGTAAACGTACAGCAACTTTATTAAAAGAGAATGTCAAAAAAATGTTACCATGACAAATGACGAAAACATAACAAATGAAGAACCCGTTGATTCGATTCAATAAACTCAAAAGAAACTCACTTTTCTTGAAACCACCAAGAAAGATGAATCCCATGGAGCAGTAACTAGCGGCGATAATAAATAATCTTCTCAGACGTAAATCACGCGAAGTGGCGCGACCCCAAATATCAGAGGTTAACCGCGCGATAACTATAATTTATATGAGCTGAGCACGCTCATCGGATGGAGAAGGCAGGATATGCCCCCGCTATGAACTAACACATGCTTCATTATTTACGCTAATATTTATATTTGTAGCCATTAGAAAATACAAAATATTTTTTTTCCAAATAATTAAGTATATTTAGTTTTTTAAATTTTGGTTTTTATTTTGCTCAACCACATATAAGAAATTCGATAATTCCTTAAACAAACTGCAAGCATTTTTATTTTGATGGCTCATCTACATAGTTACTGATACATTTGTTTTAAATTTGAACATAAAAGCAACCTGTTTTTATTTTAGCATTTATCCCTGTAAAAAACTAAATCAATTGAGCTCAGCATAACGCTTTATTGAAATGTAAATTTAACAAACATCCGGATGTAATTTATTAATCATAATGTCAGGTATCACAATCTTATACAAAAGCAGGTTTATTCATTGTTTCTTCTTCAGTTTGTAGGTGTCAAACTTTGAATTGAATTGTAGTTGAAAGTTTCAAATTCAAATTTGAATTTCTGTTGGTAGACTATTGTCTACCAACAGAAATCGTTTGTCAGAGGCTCACTTGAACTTTTGTGTCCTAAATATTGACTTTTGTCGTTGTCTTCTTATGTAGGAACTAAAAAATACTTAAATGAAATGTCAACGTATCTTTTGCCTACTTTTTGACACAGCAAAATGTATTTTGAATAGTCAGCAACAAAAATCGCTGAATATTTAATTACTTTGATAAAATCTGGGACCTTCGCCAATGATAATGAAGCGATACTCAAGTATTTTGTAGCCTAAGTTGTTAACCAAACCAAACAAACATAATTCACTACCGTCCAATACATTTTTGCCAACGTTACCACCAATCATTTATCCTACATCTATCAGCGCTTACAACGAAACGGCTCCAGCCCTGACTGCAAACACGGTTGCGAAATCCTTGAACAGAACACGACAAAATTTCTCCCAAGACCAATTTTCAACCTTACCCCTTCACTTTTAAGGGAGTAGACTTAGTAAGGTCTAACAGCAAGGTTTTGTACAATATTGCTACCAGATCGGTTTGAACTCACGAGCGCTGTATTTATGAGGCAAGCCTGCCGATACTGGGTATTATTTATGTCTCTGTTTCCTATTTTTGCTGTTCGAATGTGCTCTTTTTTAATAGTTTAGATATGGGACGGTTTGTTTATGGGTTTGCTTTGTAGTGGCGAACAGGGAAAGATTTATTTCGTTGGGAGTTTATGTTCCGGTCATTCGTACTATTTAAATATTTTGTCTTATTAGCAATACCGATAATCTATTCAGCTGTTAATAAATGTTGGGTGAATGTTGAACATTTTCAGTTATAATATTCCAAAAATTACATCATGCATTATGAGATCCGCTCATAGTGATGGTTTTTAGGCCTTCAATGCACAATTGCTTCAATGCAACGTTGTCAGTTGGACACAATAATACGACATACATCTACGTATTTAAAAAAAAACACATGTAGGCTGCATCACCATTTAAGTAACATTTATGTTATGAAAAACATTTTCGGAAAATATTAGACGGTAAATTATTTGGCAGCTTTTTTTATGAAGCACTCATTCTCAGCTTTATTTTTCGGCAAAATCTACTCAAGACGTAGTATCATAGAAATAAGGTCAAAATTATAGATAATCAAATTGAATGATCAGCAAAATACATTAGAAAATGCACTTTTGCAAAACAGGGCTGACTTAAAGTGAAAAAACATTTATATCTCTTGATGTCATAAGGTATCCAAAAACTGAAATTTCCTAAGAACCAAAAATAATTAATTTATGGGTTTATTCCAGGGTATGTTTATTTAACTTGCAGTATTGAGTGAGCTTCTATCGCCGTTAATATATTCTTCAGCGTGCAGAGGGCGTCCGCGTCACACCGCGCATACACATTCGCGCACATAATGCATTTGTACGAAATAAGGCTGAAAACGCAATGAGAGCAGAAGTGGAAATACGGAAAGTGTTTTAGCAGGTACCTACTCCTCCACTATACTTACTTCATCATAACATATTTTTTTATCTATGTTAATTGTGATTTCAAACATGCTGGCGCTTTGGGCAACTGTAAACCGGTTTGTTCAATTATTGTCTAAATAAATAAATCACATACACTCACGGCTAGATCCCAGGTGGGATAATGAGAGGCACACTAAATGTTGCCGACATAGTGAACGAAAAATAGTAGCATTGCTTTAGCAGCCAACCCGCGACTTTGACAGTCGCGGGTTCGATCCCTGCATACTACTTATAAACATTTTGTGTTAACATACTAAATTATAGCCGCGCCGCTTAGCCCCCAACTAAACTTCTTAAAGTTTGTATTATAAGTAAGTAAGAAAATATTTTTTATTGTACACTAAAACAACAACAATATTACAGGCCAGTAGATGAAGTAAACACCTAAATGTACAACTTGGGCGGTTTTATCGCTAAAAAGCGATCTCTTCCAGACAACCCAAAGATACAGGAAAGTTGATGAGAAGGGTAGGCAAGTGCACAAAAAAGTAATCAGTATTATGGATACTAGACAACACATCGATGGAGTGGATGGATGTTAATCCATCCATCATGATGAATGTTTAAACACCTAGACCAATATTTTCAAAAAAAGTACAAAAAAAAAACTAAAAGCATACTTTTTTTGTGTGAAGTCAAACAAGATATCAGTCTCGGTGTTTTCTATATACATTATACACCCAGCCCAATACAAGCAGTCATGTACATTCATGCGCACGAATATTTGTACTTTGCGGGGATCGAACCAGTGATCGCTAGTGTAATAGTCAACTTCTGACCTAAGTTTGAGCTGATAGCCTGTTTACACCTAGCGTTTGTTGGGCTCATTCAAAGCGGGCTTCGTGGCGTTTATTTTATCGCAGAACTATCGCTGCGAGATCGCGGCGTGTACGTTGCGAGCACGCCACTTGCTCTCTGCGAGATCGGCTCGCCGTGAAATCGCCAAACGCCAGTGTGACCAGGCTCTGAGTGTGCCCCCAGCCGCCGCATCCGCCGGCGGGCGCAACGCCTCTTCCATCAGTCCAATTCAAAGCAGGCTTCGCTGCGAGCTCGGGTTGCTCGTGGCGTTTATTCTGTCGCGGAACTATCGCTGCGAGATCGCGGCGTGTACGTTGCGAGCACGCGGCGAGACCGCCTCGCCGTGAAATCGCCCAACAAACGCAGTGAGCAGGCCCTGCAGTGAGCAGGCTCTGAGTGTGCCCCCAGCCGCCGCATCCGCCGGCGGGCGCAACGCCTCTTCCATGTCCGCATCAGATACGCGCGATTTATGCGCCCGCCTTAATTGCGCAGTCGCCGCAATCGGACGATTTCAATTTGTTATTGCCGACCCTTAATTTTGTGTGTAATAAAAATCCCCGATAAATAGCGGGCCGATGCAAAGCGATGCGTTCCGTGAAATGTGGCGTAATGTGTTTAAAATTGGTAACTTTATTAATCTGTAGATCCTTTTTTATCTCAAACAATTTACGATTTTTTGACCAATAATCTTTTTTTGAAGAAAGAGGCATGTTTAATTAAATACCCATGCATAAAGGTGAAACTTCGATCGATATCGAATCAACTTTAGAATGCAATCTCTTATCGGATAACTATCTCTTTTCTACCCTCGTTACTAACAATTTAAGCAAGCTTGGTATAGCTTTTCAGTTGTAAAATTAGGTTTAATGATAAAAAGTCAGAAAGCACTGTATGGTTGCTGTTCCTAAACTAAATAAGTATTTATTTATAAAAAGTAAAGTGATAAAAACTAAGTGTCAATTTTATGATTCCATGAAGCATTAAATTAAAAAACGTTGCAAGTATTTCTTTTTGCCAGCCACATCACGTCATAAACCATTCAAAACTCCATTGGTGGCGATAAAATGTGTTCTTAAGCCCTGTTTTACCGAGATGCCTTATTACAAAGCAAGATGGCCACACATGCAAATAAGAAGGGAAAAGGAGGATTGTTGAAGAAAACCGGAGGGTTTAATAATGTTTTTAAAACCCATGTTAAGAGCAAACAAATACACATTCTACTGTCCTACACCACTTTGGTCACAATATCGTTACCGCATCTATCCACAAAACAAGTCGATTTGGATTCAAAAGGTTAACTGATAGCTGAACCATCAAGAAACTTAGAACTATTTCTCAATACAGAAAACTTCTACTACCTGTGCTGCGGTGGTAGAGTGCAATTTACTGTAGAAAAAAATAGTATTGATGAAGATTATACGATTTGGATATACTTGGTCCTGGTACACCAGGACTATTTTAATATAATTTATTTTTGATTGTGCCCGGATGACGGTGGTAAGCACGCATCTTACCTTACCACGTTGAGGTTGAATTCGCTCATAGAATGATCTGTTGGCATTTTCCGTTCCCCATGACGGCAGCAATCTGTGTCCTTTTGACTCTGCTTAGGATGTAGTCGTTAGCATATTTTATATTGACAAGTGGTGGTTGGTCGTTTTTACTGACCAAATCGGTCTGTCACGAGACTGGGGCGTGCCAGTGTTGCAGGGCTGTGAGTGATAAATTGGGCGATCAAAGAGTTAATGCGATTCCAGCTCGTATATCACCTGGATAAGGACGAATGGCTGTTTTTACTCGTGTTCTCGTTTATTTTTGACTTTTGCGTTGATTGCTCGAGGGTTTAAGTGCTTGAGTGTATTTTTGGGAGCGTAGTGTGAAATATCGATGTCGTTTAGGAGACGTTTATTTGGTACTTTATGAAACGGCAACAAAACTAACAAGATGTAACATAAACTTTTGGATACTGCGAAAAGCTGAGTAATTTGTTAGTTGCAAGAATAATACAAAGAATGCAGAAGATTGAGACAGCGGCAATATTTTTACTAAACACTGCGTTTTAAATGACAAAATACTCGGAGTATAGCAGCAATTCTACCTATTTATAATTGGCCTATATGATCTTTCATTAATTCACTATTTTCTTAGTTTTCATTTCAATACTCCCGGATTTTAAATTCGTAGCTAACCACAGAAGTATACAAAATACTTGGAAAAATTGAGATTTGTTTTTTAGTGTTGTGTAAATATTTTTTTCTCAAATTCACAAATCATCGAACACCATCAACATAATAAAATGTTTCGAAAATCTTCTTGTTATGATTGTACAGTATTTGCATACTGATATTCCCAAAAAATCGGCAATAAGCTGAAATTTAAACAACTTTTTCGAGTTTTTCGAGACACTCATATACTTCTTCTAAACGCCAAAACAATAATGTACAGCTCTGACCCAGAACAGTCGGCACACATTTTATGGGCCAATAAAGTACGGTGCACGCCACCTATCGTTGCGCCATCGCAACAAATTGCACCTGATGTATCGCCGGCCATTACTGGATTGAGCACATGGCGGGAAAGCATGGGATATGACTCCAAAGATTCTTCTGAAAGTGATCACGTGTTTTCTGAAAGTGATCACATGACACCTTTTGAACATTTTTAACATTATTATCATTAGAACCCAAAAAACAGGATAAATGGATAACAGTCTCAGGCTCGCCCTTTACTACGTTAAGTTTTTCTTTTGTAGTGGTCTTCAAGATGACCTCACTCCACCTGATGGGAAGCAGCCGTGAGGTCCAGATATGGGGTTGACAAGCACAGTAATTAAATGGAGAACTACTTTGCTGGTCAATCTCAAATCAACTACTAGTCAGTTCAAATAAACGTGGCGAGGCTCGCTCTCTACTATATTGGGTTTAAATTTATTAGGCGAAATGTGGGCTACTGAACGATCCAATCACCATGATGCTAACAATCAAAGTAATAAGGACGAGTTTGCTAGACCAAACGCGTCGATGATTCTTACGCGCGGCTTTCCATAGAAAGCGTCCCGAGTTCAAGACTGGCCGGGACACCTACTTTGTGTTCCTTGTACACTTTGCGGCTTAATCTCCGGTGATAGAAATCACCGATAAAAACCCCAAACAACCCGGGTAACGGCGGTAGGCTTGTTATTAAACTGCCCTAAGGCCTCAGACTAGGCTTAACGACCGACATCTAGACTGACATATGGGGGAGGCCTATGTGCAGCAGTGGACATTATGTGGCTGCTGATGATGACTGACATCTAGTAGGGCCGTCAACCGGGATCATCTGCTTAACGTGCTTTCCAAAGCACGGAGACGCCCGAAAAATACAACACTAATTTCGGTCGGGGTGGTCCCCCATCCCGTTTCCGACCCGCGTGTGTTGCTTTACAACAGCGATCGTCGCCGATCACTGTCACAACTACGCCACGGCGGCTGGGCGTCGACAACCCTTGACGGGTATTAAACCAGTTAGTTCGAATTGTGCTAGCTTTAACAAAAACATTCGCCCTGTGGTCTGGGGCGTAAGAATACAGCCAAGGTCACCCCCGCCTGTCGTAAGAGGCGACTAAAGGGGGGCCCCGGGGTCGCTAGGAGAGTACACGGCGGGGGCTGTGTGCCTTCATTGCACAAGCGACCCCGAGGAGGACGGCAGTGTGGGGTGGCCTCGCACTGTCGAACACCGGCGGGTGTGTAAGAGGGGAGGTACTACTCCCCTCGAGGTGAGCCGGAACCGGCACAGCGCGCCAGGGTTTTACCGGTAGAGTGCCTCCCTGGGAGAGTCCTCGGTAAACCCTGGTCACGCGCACAAGAAGGCCGCCCCGGTGTTTTAGTGGGTATTCTCACCCCTTGCAGGGGTGGGCGAGTCCCACACCCCCCCGCTGCCCCCCAAGCAGCGGGAAGTGCGTAAAGGCATTTCACCGGGTTAAAAAAAAAAAAAAAGCTTTAACAAACACAGGATACCTCTGGTCACAATATCCCGATTTTCCCCTTCAGCGTGACCACCACATCTCTGCCGGCCCGTCCGAACCACCAGCTAGATTTTATCGTTCCTTCGAACCATTAAACCGACCATAATGAAGTTTCCCGCGGATAATGCACTGGGGCATTACGCCATGATTTACAAGGGTGGCAATAAAAAGAATTTAAGGGATGACCTCGCGCAGTAAAAATGGCCGGGTGGGGGGGGAGAATCGTAAAGAAGAGAGATGTTGCCGCAGACCTTCCCAACTGCCTTCCACGTTTTATATGAATGTACTTTTATTATTTCATATTTCCGTTTGTGTTGGTTTTATATTTTGATTCGAGTGCAGCATCTTGTGATGCGAAGTGTAGGGGTGTAAGATGAATTGGATTTTTTATGCTTGCGGAACAATATTATTGCAACTGTCACGGTTTTATAGTGTGGATACATTTGACAAGAATACTAAATCTAGCGATTTATGTAAAATGACAAGTAAGTTGAGTGAAAAACAATTTACCTTCGAGTGGTTTGTTATCTTGTTAATTACAACTAATCCAGGCAACAAGTAACTTACATCTAGATTGGCCTTGATATTTGTGTCCCATATCTTGACACAGGTTTGAAGTCGAATATGTTGTGGACAAGAAATATTGGCTTATAAACATTATCAGGGTATTTTACTTATGGGTGTAATAAAGTAATCATCATTCAAAAATCAATCATCAGCAGAGAAAGGCGAGTCTACCCGACGCGTTGGTCTTGATATGCACCTGAACAAGACTCAGGTCATGTTCAATAGTCAGATTCAGCCTGGGCCAATATCTGACAAGGGAACGCTTCTCAAGGTTGTTTCCAAATGCACCTATATAGGTCTAAGTTTCACAGTTATACATCAAATCAAAAGTTTACAGAGATTTAAGCAGTACAATTGAGGGGGCCTTATCGCTAGAATAGAAGGATTTGATTGCATCGGTGGCAGGTACAGAACTGGAAGTAGTGAGATATCCAGTGTGGTAGTTACAACAGGCTGATAATGAGATAAGACAGAGAACAAACGCCAATGTTTATCACATGAATATTTGTCCTGAACGGGGATCGATCCGCGACGTTTGTCCTTTCTACCCACTGCGCCATCTAGCCATCCTTCAGAGTTTCTTCACAAAATCTCTTCAGGACGTATAAATTGATTATTTATCTGCGCACAAGATGTTGCGGTCTGATTCCGGGTAGTGACGTAATTTACTGCCTATTATGAACAGGTGTTGCAGAGCTGCGGCTACGACAGGCTCACAGTTTAAATTACTATTGCAACTACGATTTATAGCTTCCCTATAAATTATTGTTTGGCAATCAAGCTTCGTGGTGTTGGCTACGTTGATGCGGCTTGACTTTTGTGGTGTCTAGCAAGATTTACTGCGGCAAATTTACACGAAAGCAGCTTATTAGGTTTAAAGGTCACAATTCTCTCAAAATAATACACTATAGAATTAATTTCATTCATGCGGAGAAAAGTGGCGGTATTCATAACACAGCGGATAATAATTAATCACTTATTCGCACACACAGCAATTTTACACATAAAGGGATAGCCTTACTGACATTCTTAATAACCAATTTAAGAGCGTCATGGATTGGTCAATCCGCTGTACCCCAAATTCAAATCTGACCGGTAACCCTCCTGGTGTTCAAAAATTATGTACTATGATTAAAATACTTTTCTTTTCATTTTTAATTTAACTTTTTATGAACATAACTATCCATTTACACAAAGTATTATAATGTAAGAAATTAGTCACATTCTTCAATTTTCTTTTGTATTATTTAAATGACCATCAATGGAGTCACTTCTTCGGACAGTCAAATAAATACATAAAAAATATCGATGACAGAAGCCATAACACTGCATACTGAATTAATCAACATGTGCATTGTAAAATAACCTTTTTTTCTAAATTAAAGGGCATATCAAAAGTAACACATTCATCCAAAAACATCCCGTGTTCACCATGATTGAATTTGATAGCCACATGACGTACCATAATCCGTATTCTATTACATTTTGAACAAAAAGCTCCACCCTACTGACGTTAAAGCTCATAAAAATAGCTATTCCAGTTGAGTGACTAGGCAGCTTACGGCTACAATCGATAGTGACTGATTTTTCTCAATTTCACGATGTGGTCGGATTATTTTTGGTCCCCTGGAGCGCATGCTGTGGTCATAGACTAACAGAAGCATTTAACTTGACCGTGCATTACCTACAACCAATCTAGAACGATTGAACGTGGTGTGTTCAGGTGAAAAGATTTTAATGAAATTACTGTGTGGTATAGTTTTCTGGGTTCTGTATTCTGAGATATGTTCGACCATCTATGGTCTCAGTCCAAAATGAAACGTATTAAAAATACTTATTTTTAAATAATATTCAGGTCTTTGTAGTATCATTTTGCCTAGTCAGGTAGACGAATGGGTCCGGACAGTAAGAATATTTTACAGACTTAGCAATTTTTATAGGAACCCACTCAAAGAACTTACAGGAGCAATAGTTATTTGGCTGACCTGTCCAACACTAGTTGTTTAAGATAACGTTCTATCAATATTGCAGGCACAAAATAAAGTTTGCTTAAAGACACTAAATAATTAATGGAGCAACGTTTGTCGTTAGTAGTTTTCAAGGGCACAAGTTACTAATTCGAGTCCTAAATAGATGCAACTTTCCGATTATTTTTAAAATTAGCTACAAAATGAATAAGATATGCGTCTGCGTATTTTATAGTCTGTACCCGTAATACGGGGACCCCCGACTCGTGTACCCCGCGGGAATCGAACCTATTATTTAGGATATTACTTTCAACTCAAAAACTCAATGTAAGCTTTTCAATGACTGATTTTTTTACTCAATATGAACTTTCGGTTTTTGCTGCATCTCCTACTGTTTTGTTTAATTATTCTATTCAAAATAATCTGGCGGTATTTTTGTGTGTCATCGTATCTTCTATGAAGAGAACTCAAAACATTTTGAAGAAGATAAGGCTGTAAGGGTTAATTTTAAAATCATGATTTAGCAATATATCGAATGGGTATCTCTTTGATCGTAACATACTGAGCGTGCGTATGTATGTGCAGATGATTAGAGAACCACAGCCGGGTGTTAGTATAATTATGAAAATGATAGGAGGATGTCACACGTGGCAGTATCCACTCAATTTGAAAAAAAAACCCAACCAACGGTAGCAAAATATGTCGTGCTTTTTCATTGTATTTAAGATCCTTGTAACTATATTCTTCGAAATAAATAATTAATTACTTGAACCAACGACAACGGCCGAACGTGTCTTCTTGCTCTCATCATTGATCTTCCATAACTACCTCAAATGTACAACATTGGCGCAAAATAAACGTGCTTTCGTTTTTTTCTCTGAATACCTGCTAAAATGTTATCATAAGTTATATAATTATACATTTACATTACTAACTAACATTATATAATTTACAGTTACATTACTAACCCTTGGATCTTCAAATCACAAGTACAACCTTACCCGTTCTATGTGAAAAAGTGGTGCTCTCAGAGGTGAAAATCATACCTAGGACTTATCCTAGGTTCGGATCAGTTGCACTAAATGAGAGCTACACAACAGATAACTATACCTGAATACTTTTTTCAATAATACTTAAATAGATAGAAAACACCCAAACTAATACAAACTGACATGTTTATGTACACAAATGCTTGTTCTGAGCAGGGCAGGGATCGTTCGCGACCTCTGGTGTAACGGTTAAGTTAGCTACTACACTATCTCAAAGAAGGACCATATCACATTAGGGTTAGGGACCCTAAATTATCTTTCAAACCTAAGTGCCGCTCATCATAACTCATAACACAGTCATCCGCATAGCGTGCTGTTCACCATTAGGCGTCGCAAGTCAATGGGCCATTGTGCGTAGCATTAGCGCGTCGCGACCGTAACTCAGGCTGCTTGATACAAAGGACCGCCTGCCGCGTTGGTGATTTATTCAGCGCCACCTACATGGGTTGTGGAATGGTCTGCTTTTGGTAGGTTAATTCTAATTTACTGATGACATCATTTACTGGCAAAATTAATGAAGATAAGTAAAAATACACACTTAAACACACACACACACACACCACAAAAACACTCACATTTAAACGCATGCACAATCACACCTCCTAACAGACTAGACATAAGTTGTGAATTGTGATTGCCGAAATCATTTAGTACCTAGCCAATAGGATGTAAATCCTTCATTGGCTGTATTTTTGTTATATTCTGTTATGTTTTACACGGTAAATAAAAACTGTGATTTTGTAAAAAAAAAATATTAGAGCAATAAATTACAACCCGGCTTTTTAAAATGTATGTCAGAGTGACATATTTCAATTGAAGACACAACTATAGATTTCAATATCCAACATTTCCAAATTTGCCGACTTGTAATTTTTATCTAACTTTTGAAAAATCAGCACAGAACTAACGCAATCATCGAGACACAAAATGAAATTGCTTCTGACGGTTACTTCACATCAGCACAAAATTGATTGAACAAGTTCCCAACCACAAGATTCAGAAACTCCTCGCTGATCGTTATTGCCAATGGAATCACGGCCGAGATGGAGCCACCGGCGGTTAGACGCAAATTTCGTGGTCTAATAGAAAACCAATCAGTTAATACGAGGGTCGAGAGTTTAAGGAAGGGGATGATTGGGCAGTTTGTCGATGGATTGAGGATGAAATTTAATGAAATTTACAGCACATTTTGTCCTGATGCAATCAGTTTCTTATCTCTTCAAATTAAGTAAAATCAAAACTGATTCCTGATTCAAAAAGACATATTACCATGGGCTTCTAAATCGTCAAATTACTTACAGAAATATAAATGCTTAAATTGATCAAAATAAATGGATATACGAAATGTACAGCCCACAAACTTACTGTGACTCTACCATTGGTGGACGGTTGTTTCTGTACCGAAGAGAACCGGCAAGAAACTCAGCAGTTAAGTTTGAAAAATGTTCATACTTAATTTAGTAAAACAAGTCAAATTATAAAAAAAAATGAGCTGACGTCATTATTAGGTATGTTGGGGTAAGAACGGATCGGGGTAAGAGCGGAGAGTTCTAATAACTCACGAACGAAAAGCAATTTTATGATACGAGCAACATAGGCTACTACGCCATTTCGTAGTGTATCAAAATTTAGCTTGTAATATCTATTTTACACAAAAACACGTATGGTAAAGATCAAAATGTAAAGGGGTGTAATTTTCGCCTAATTTTGTCAAAAACGCTCTTTCCCCTGGTACTGTATCTCAGCATCCAAAAGGAGTATTCTACATCTGATGAGTTTTTTGTGATTGTTGCTCTCGTCTAAATTATTTTTCAAACGTTATGATAATGAATAACGTACAGTTTATGTTTTACATTTGAATCCGATCTTTCCCCTATGGAGGAAGAGCGAACTACAAACTTTCCCTGGTTTCAAAATATACTGAAAGAATCAATGATACTCAAACTTTTAGCTTATCTGAAAAGTAAGTAGTACTAATTATTGGGAGTGCTTATTAGACACACATTAAGTGATTGTTCCTAACCCAAATACCATGTTGCCCTGTGACTGTAATTAATCACTAAGTAGAGATCATTTAAAATGACTGAAAAACGCGCCCCTCCACCGCATCTACGCATACAAGAGTATATTGTCCGCACTTTCCCTGGTGAACTAAAACACTTCCTGTTCAATTTGAACTATGTCAGTTTATGACGAAACGAAATCAGTAAAATGGTAATGGAATGAAGGTCTTAATTATTTTTTCTTTCAACTTAAATCGTAAAATATTGGATTACGAGTACCTAACTATAGATCTTGCGGGTGAGAAGTTACTAGCAGAAATATCGGTATACCCTCCTCATTTCAAAATTAAATAAGATACATGAAGCAATCCCGTATCGTGCGATTGAAATATTTAATACTAGCTCACCCGGCGAACTTTGTTCCGCCTTAAGGGCAATAAATAAAAAAAAAGTAAAAAAAAAACAAAAAAAAGTAAAATAAGATAAGTATCCTATGTCCTTCTCCTGGCTCTAAACTACCTCCATGCCAATTTTCAGCTAAATCGGTGCAGCCGTTCTTGAGTTATAAGTGGAGTAACTAACACGACTTTCTTTTATATATATAGATTAATAAAATAATAAACATTATAACCCCCACATGAATGATTTTTGCAAGCTGTCACTTAAAAACTGGAAGTGGGTAGGTAAGTGGGTGGGAAGTGGTGGATAACACACGAACTAGGTACCGAATGTCATACAAATGCGTGTTTGATCGAGGCACAAAAACAAAAAAGCTAGTATACAAAAATATCCATTCCAAGGAAAAGCAGATCACAACAGTCATGAATGGTAGAGCAAGAGATTTAAAAATAGAATAATAATGCTTCTAATCCATTTTTTACGTCTAAATGACACCTAGTAGCCGCGCTGTGAAACTTCTTACCACTCGCTTCAAGCAAGTGAGGATGCTTTTGCAAAGCCTAATGGTTCTAATCAAATATTACAGAGGGCGCTAATGCATAACGTTGTAACGTTTAGGGCCGGCGCCTACTATCGGCATCGGCACGCTTCAGGCTTTTAAGGTGGCAAATAGTAATATACTCTAACAAAATGGCAATAAAGTAGAAAATGCCGAAACAGAAACAGAACAAATGCATTTTGTTTTT
Organism: Udea ferrugalis; assembly: GCA_950022985.1. Lineage (NCBI taxonomy): Eukaryota > Metazoa > Arthropoda > Insecta > Lepidoptera > Crambidae > Udea > Udea ferrugalis. The sequence continues at coordinate 18,024,111 of OX465522.1, forward strand.
ACGAGAACACATCACGGAAATTTCTACTTTATTGCCATAATGTTAAAGTATATTGCTATTTGCCACCTTAAAATCCTGAAGCGTGCCGATGCCGATAGTGGGCGCCGGCCCTTACAAGCAGTGCAGCCTAGCGGCAGAAATAATAAGTAGTACCTACCTAGTCAAAGCGGATTAAATAGAGTACGTAGTTGACAAAAAAATAGAGAGATGGCACTTTTGTGAAATATTATGGCTTTTGATTCTGATTGTGTCGCCAAACAACACTTTTGTTAAACTTATATTTTGTCTATCTCTCAGTTGTGTTAGGTACAACGGAGGGAAAAAAAATATGGTAAAACAAAAAACATTTTGGTTCGCTGCTTTACATCGGCAACCATCGCCGTTGTAAAGCAGCGAACCCGGGGTCGGGAATAGGCACCCCTTCAACAGGGGCCTTAAGTATCATGATCTTTATACAGCTCAGTTTTAGCTCAGTTTACGTCTTTTGATTAATTGAATTTGACTTAAACATGCAAAATAAGTTACTACAGCAATGAAGAAAAAATCCGGTTTTTTTGACACCATTTACCACACAAAACACGACTTGCGACGGTAAATATGCAGCTCAAAAGCTGGGCTTGTGACTGAAACTGTCAGGTTATAAGAGATTGTAATAAGGCCTCAGACCTGTAAGCCTTTTATATTGACTCATATTATTTATTTATTCTTTACTGAACAAAATTACAGAAAAGTAGGTAAGTACGTCGTCAGGAGTCGGAGGGTTTAGTCTACCAGAAGACAATGTTGCAAAATACCTCTCTGATTGGATTTCTATACTTATCTTGCTTGCTTGATTTGATAACAATTCAAAATTAATTAGGTATTCACTAATACCAACGTTACGTGACGAAGTTCACGTGTGAGACATATTTTATGAGTAACACTGATGTGTTCAATTGCTTTTCGGTAGTCTGAATAATACTAGAGAACGGCTGCACTGATTTGGCTTATTTTGGCTTCGAAATGTTTGTGGAAGTTCAGAAAAGGTTGAAAAGATGAGTAAATATGAGAAAAAGTTAGGAACACAGTGAAAACCACAATTTAGTTTTCCCTTAGCAATCAATCATTTCTACTTAGTTATTACTAGATTTTTTGCCAACAGAACTAAGTCTGTCGGGACAGTTAGTCACATTGATAAATGGTGGATTGATTTTTTCAAGTATTCTTTCCATCCAAAGACGCAGTATCTACATTCCAGTGCTCTCCCTTCCCTGCTATGTGTCCGACATGGTGGTGGGCTCTGCTCTTCCTGTCTGCTTTTCCACTTCGCACTACCTCGATAAATTATTATATTCGTTCATATTAAGTGACCACTTTGCTGGAGAATGTGTCTATTAGGTACTTATAGATACGTCATGATAATGTATTTATGAATGACCAGGAGGGCTAAAAAGGCAACATTTTAGATAATTCATATTATGAATCATCTAACTGACGTTTCACCTAGAGCGCGGTCCGTTTCGAGTCAAAAGTGATAATAGCGCGCTCACACGCGTCCCGAATTAATAAATTGTATGAGCGTGAGCGACGTGAGCGCGCTATGATCACTTTTGACTCAAAACGGACCGCGGCCTAGATGAAACGTCAGTTAGATGTTTCATAATATGAATCATCTAAAATGTTGCCTTTTTAGCCCCCCAGCTGTCCCGACAGACTTAGTTCTGTTGTCAAACGTTCAGTGTCACGTGACAGGTAGGAACATTTGCTAAGAGAAAACTAAATGATAGCTTTGCACTACATTCCTAGCATTTTTTCATATTTACTCACCTTTTAAATCTTTCCTGGACCAATACAACTATTTCAAAACCAAAATAAGGAGAATCGGTCCGGCCGTTCTCGAGTTTGCGAGACGAACGAACAGCAATCCATTTTTATATATCGATGGTGTAGTTCACAATTGTCTTAAGTGCACTTATTAACTTTTTCATTTTATTCCTGCCTAAGGAACTAGACTATATTCTCTACCGTTCGCACTTACCCGATTTTCATAATTCCATCTCTTTCTATTGAAAACTTTGTGTCAAACTAAGCATCAATTCGTGTTCATAAATACTAACGACCATTAGTTCGAAAAATCTGTGTCACATCTACTATAAGTGGCATAAAAGATTTTGAGCATGGTAAAATGAAGCACACAAAAAGTTTAAGTGCAGTTGATATAAAAAAAATATTATGAAATGAATTATTTTGAGTGCACAAATATTCTAAGTAGCTATAATATAAAAAAAAAACTCTGCTTGAAGTTGAATTGTATAAGCACAAATCGACTAAGCGCACTAAATCTATGTTTTATTAAAAAAATACAAATTTTTAGTGTGGTAATGTCAGTTACGGTTTTTGTGCTCTTTATTATTATTTTGGCGCGTAATTAGCGTTCGTAGAGCGTAGATCCTCTGTGAAAGCCAATTGGCGAATGAAGCTAGGTAGGCTAGTTTAGTGGCGTTCTTGCTCGGCTCGCATCGTTCTTACGGGGCGAGCGGGGCGGGTGTGTAGGTACTAGTGTGCAGTATTATTCTTTATTGGCAACATTGCGACAACTGGACTGCTAATGCGCCCGCGCCCGCCAGAACAGTAGCAACGGGTTCTTTAACGAATATACCGAGTAAATATTGCATGCTTATTTGTATGGCGTATTCAAATGTTTCGTTAAGGTCGTGAACTTGTAGAATTAGTAGGAACAAAATGGCGAATAAAGAAACCACCGCAAAATGTGTTTTCAGCTGTAGTGGACCCAAAACTGGGTGGTGGACTGATAAATTATACAATATCAGTTTAAAAAAGAAATGACTTCTCCGTAAATTGACAAAATTACAGTAGTTTTGTATAAGACACGCGCACTTAGTACTTATGTGCTTAAAAATAAACTAATCACTGGCAACAACTGAATGCACTTATTATGTTTTTGCATCACTTTAAGTGCTGTTAATGCATTCGGTTACCTACGCTCTTTTTGGTTTCATCATCATCATCATTAAGTGCCACATGAAGTCCACTGCTGAACAATGGCTTTCCCCATAGATTTCCATACATAGCCACCAGTTGTAGACAGCCTGCACCCACAAAAATCTAGCGACCTTTATTAGGTTGTCAATCCAACTTGCTGGTGGACGCCACACACTGTGTTTGCCCTCAAATACTCTTCAATCTAGAATTTTTGGATCCCAGTGACAATTAGTTCCTCGCACTATGTGCCCCGCCCACTGCCACTTTAACCTGCTAATCCGCTGGGCCACGTCAGCGACTCCAGCGCTTCTACGATTCTGGTCATTTCTGACTCGATTTCGTAGTGTTATAGTTAGCTTAGCCTTCTCCATAGCACGTTGGGTGACTTAGACGCCCATAATAGGTATGTGGGTCCATAATTACTAAATCAAATCACTGAACACAGTGATTATACACCTTCGTATTTAGGCAAAGAGGTATGTTGGAAAAGAAAACATGACGCTATGCGAAAACACAACACTGCCCACTTATTGAGAAACACGATTGAAGTTCTCGAGCAAGTTGCCAAGCTCTTCCAACGATTCTGCCACGACCACTGTGTTGTCGACAACCCGGGTGAGTGATATATCGACCAGTTATGTTGATGACCAAGTCCTTGCCATTCCAGGAGCTTGAAGACTTCTTATAATGCGGTCGTAAACAGTTCCGAAGAAATAACGTCCCCTGTCTTAACACTCCTCGTGCTCTGCTCCTGCACTTGGACTGGACATTCGCGTATGTGCACTTTAGCACTTCAATGTATCTCCCTATAGTCAATGTAGCAACACTGGAGACACTGCAGCATTGCTCAAGTCTCGACTAAATCGAATGCTTTCTCATTGTCCAACGGTTAGCGTTGGACAATGCCAAAAAGTGGCAGATAATACTCCTCAGATTTCTGTTATTAATCTTCCCGCATCTTGGGAAGATATTGTTTTTAAAGAACAGCGCCACTTAGCTTCTGTTCCATGCCTTTGACGTTACCTCCTCGAACAACACGGATAGCCTTTGAACTCTGAGAACCGGCTTTTCGCCTGCCTTCAGAAATTCAGCAGTAATTCTCTCATCGCCTATCGCTTTGTAGCTCTTGAGCTGTTTGAGAGGTATTTTAATCTCGTAGAGGCTGTTGTCTTGGATGTCTAGTACAGTGTCGTGTTCGGCTCTGGGATCTTCGGCTGTACTAGTACCGGATTTGGCGATCGAGGTATATACTTTACCCGTAGAATCTTTCAACACCCCTTAATACTGCTTCTGTCGTCGATGCCACACTGACAACCCAATATACTTGTCTTTTGTGAACACTTTTGTTCCGTTCGATCGTCTCTTAAGGACGATTGGTTATCAAACTCACGGATGTCGTGTTGCAAGGACTTCCAGATACTCTATTGAGTAGTCGTTAGTTTATAGCATCATCGGACGTCTGCAGTAACAGAGACCGACACTCAGCCATTAGTTCGGAGGTGTGGGTCGCAAGTTTTTGCGGTTTGTTTTGACGACCAGCCTTATAAAAGCTGGATGCAACCGCATGGCGCAGTGATTAGCCATCTCATGTTGAAAGCTCTCGGGGTTTTCGATATGGGCGCGAGTAGGTTGGAGCGTTGACTCCGTTCCAGCTTGACGTTAAAATTCAAAGTGCCTCGCACCCAGGTGAAATGGTAGAGCCGTCCTGCTACTGAACCAACAGTTACCATAGATCATCTATGATAACTGCCAGTTTTCACCCTGTTGATCACTTAGACTCATACAGGTCCACTTCTTTTGAGGTGGCTTCTGGAAACATGGGTTCAACAAACCCATGAACCCACCTAGGCTCTGCCCCCTGAGGTTCTCTATAACCCTAACTCCCACTTTCGACGTACAATCCCCTCTCTTGCCAAGCTTTGGCCACAGCTGGAATCAGAAATAGCAGGGCCGCCGGAGACTTATGAGTACAGTTTTGTTTGTTTCAAACTACTGTTCTCAAGGAACTAAGAAAAAAAAACTTTTAGATTAACGTTCAGGAAGAAATTGCCGTTTTTTTATGATCCAAGGTAACTCCAAATCTAATATTGTCATAATCGGTGTAATCTTTCCCGCGTGAAAGAGACATTCAGAACAAAGAAACAATCACGTTTTTAAAATTAATGTGATTGTAAGTTTTGAGAGCTGAATTTCAGGAAAATTTCAAATTGAGAATAGGTTCCAGACCAGCTCGTAGCCTTATAAAATGAATGGAACCCTCAGTGGGCGAGTTCAGCTCACACTTGTCCGGATTTTGAATGTATTAAATAAACTAAGTACTAGTTTGTTTAGATATCTGAGTGCACAAATGTACTAAATGGGGGGGTTAGTTAGCTAATTTGCTTATTTTATAGTTAAGACGGCCTATGATTGGTAAGGTTTATACTTTAATAAAGAGACAAAGAATAAGTCTAATACAAACATGCCAACTTATTATGAAAGTCAAAACACTGCCTGTGCTATACATGTCTCAACTTTCAAAATGCTCTCCTGTAAAATCAACATTTTGTAGTTAGCACAATTGTGAACTACACCATCGATATGGAGATTGAAATATTCAGTAACTTATAACTCTAGATCTCACAAAGAAAAAAAGTAAGACAAGATAAGATATAATTTTCAACATAATTAATAAGACGTTGGATTTTTTTAAGAACATGCATGTAATGTTCTAAGTACAAATTGTAAGTAGGTATTAACATTATGATGAGTGGCTGCCAAATTTTCGAGAGGGTTCTTCTTAGTATATAAACAGTTGTTTACTAGAGAATCGGAAAGCTTTCCGATCCTGTGGTAGAGACGCCTTTTGTGCCGTAAATATAATGATGTATTTAAATCGCTAAAAACGGGATTGCTAACATTTACCTTTTTGTACCTATTTTGTACTCAAAACAAAAAAAGTACATGGTGGCAATCCCGTTTTTAGCGATTTAAGTGTTAGTGAAAATGAAAGTTTAAAGAAATATATAATAATGTATTCATGTAAAACGTCTTTTACTTGTAAAAAGATATTTTCGTTCTGTATTTTGATTGTACGCTGTCATAGGTGGTCACAGGTTAAGGTTCGCTACTGGGGTCGGCCGGAGAGAAAATCTGTCAAATTTGAAAGCGATCGTGACAGCTATGGTCACACAGTGGTTGGGCCGTGCAATCCGTGCATAAATGCAATGCATAAATCCGGACGACCGTCTTGGTGTAATTGTTTAGAAGTCGGCTACTACACCAAAGGTCGCGGGTTCGATCCCCGCACAGTACAAACATTTGTGTGCATGAACATGTCTGTTTGTATTGGTCTGGGTGTTTCCTTTGTATAATAAGTATGTATTTACAAAAGAAAAAGTATTTGAGTATGTTTATCCCTTGTCTAGTATCCCATAAAAACGGAGTATAATTAACTCACTTGGGGCTAGATGGCGCTGTGTGGAATAATGTCCAGGGATATTAATTTATTTATTATTATTATAAATCGCGGCATGATAATCATTTGATGCGTTCACCAAATATGTTTTTATTTCGCCACCCAATATATTTCAGGATATAGGGCAAACAAAAGAAACTAACCAAAAATTTTATTTTATTAAGCAAACTAACAAGTTTTGCCAATTATTTTTTTACACTATTATTTGCAATCTATTCTCGTGACTACGTTATTTGCTCAATGTTATATCTGGTACTTGACGATTCCATCGAGATTTAGTTGTAACTTAGTTTATCCGTTCGATCATCATCAACACAAAATATTTCTTACATCCAATGCATATGATATAGCAATACACGGAGCCATTTCTAGTAACATGCAGAAGAACCCACTAATTAATTGGTCTTACTTGTAATGAAAAGCTGCAAGAAGCATTAAACGGAGCTATCTTGTTACTAACTAAAACGAGGAATTTAACAGTTGTCAACAGTTGAGACACTTTTAGTGGATAATTTATTTTAGATAATATCACTTGAGTAATACCTTTAGTCTCCTGTAGAGGCCATCGTATTTCAGGCTTTTTACGCTGAGTTTAATACAGAATCCACCGTGATCTTCATCTTACTGGAATTGATCTACGAGTAGAGCATAGTATGAAAGGAAGTCACCCTCCGCGTTTTTCTGTCTGTTTTTACATAAGCTTTCACTATCTAAATGATAGTTGATGCTAATTATATTTTCTAGAACGTTTATCTGTATAGTTCATTCAAATTACTACAGGGAAAAGCTGTGTGCAAATAGCCAGTTAGAGATTGTAGCGTTGTTTTTATCTGTGGTCGACCTCACAACAATATTTAGATTTTCTCGTGTTTTAGAACGCAGCTGTCACTGCTGGCTGTCAGTTAGGTTAGATTTCAGAAAAAATCGATGGCTTCCGTCCCGAGGGTTTAAATAGTCTGGAGACAAGATCGGAGCTCATACCTTTGAACACCTGCGCCAGAGCAAGTTAAGCTCCCCAAGTACCAGAGCACCAGCAGTTGACATCGGGCAGAATCTGTCTGCGGGCCCGTTTTCCTGCATTTGGTAAGCCACCATAACCTATGTGGCCCCCGTCTTCACGGAGCCCTCGCTGTGCTTTCCAAATTCACAAGAGTGGTGTTCTTTTACAGTGTTTTCATGCCGCCACGTGCCCGAGTTGAAAATTGGTAGCGGAGACTCAAGCGGACCAAGTATCCTCCAACAGGTGAGTCTTGAAACCCTTTATTAAGTGCTCCCAGAGTAGGTTAGGCAGTGTTAATCTCTTGTGTTAGATTCCCCTCGTGGTCCCCCATCTCATTTTATTGTCAGTAGACTAATGTCTGCATTTTTTCTCCTATTTAGGAGGTGTCCAGTTACGGCCAAAAGCTGCCGAACCTGTTCCCCATCAGCCGTGCACCCTGAGGGAGGACAGGCGGACGCTGACACCCGTCCTAGGCCCACCACGTGGCCGAGTACCACCATCTTGCCACTCCGTAGCACCCCACCACCCGCACAGCACCCAAAGCACATGTTAGGGCATTACTTATCAGAGTTACCAACCAAGCCAGCCTAAGACCCTGATTTTTATAATTAGGAAGTAGGACTTCCAATGTATCTTTTATTAACTTTAAAGTATTATAGTCTTTATTATGTGGCCATGTGAGCTGAGCTCTCCGCAGGCGGTTTAAGAACCGGCACTGAGGCTCAGGGCTCATGGCCAGTTAGGCTTCTATTTTATAAGATTATAAGTTTTCTGTAACCTATCTATAATATAGATCTATTGAGGTATCTAGGACATCCCTGTTTTATTAAATAAATAACTTGTTCCAGTGCTGCTAGTTTACATTTTTATAACCTTCAGCCCCGCCCTTCAGGCCTAGGTAAACCTAGTACCTTATGTGCAAAAAATAATCACATTACAAGATAAAAATGCTTGCACTGCCATTTTTCCATGGCTGACGTAAATATGATAATTCATATTTATATCAAAGTTCTATCTGATCCATTTTTTTAAAATTTAAAATGGGTTTGCGTTTGACCTCAGTCTTGCCAGCCACGCTTACCCAAAAAATGCCTATTCACTCTTGTCTTGAAGACACCAAGGTTGTATGTATCCGGAAACACAGACGCAGGGAGGGCGTTCCACTCCTTAGCGGTGCGGACCAGAAAGGAAGCACCAAACCGCTTAGTTCGGACCGCTGGTAAGTCGACCACATGGAGATGAAAGCCCTCGCGGCGTCTTGTGGTCCGGTAGTAGAAAGTAGAGGGTGGTATCAGGTCATGAAGTTCTTGCGCACACTCTCCGAAATGCACCTTATAAAAAACCGATAGACAGGCAACTCTACGCCGATGCTCCAAACTCGAGTTTGGTTCCAACGAGCGTCTCGTCACCTATCAGTCTCCTGGCTCTTCGGTCTACTGAGTCCAGTGCATCCAGCTGATACTTGGCAGAGCCATCCCAGAGGTGGCAGAAGTACTCCATACACAACCGAATTTGTGCTTGGTACAATTGTAAAAGCTGTTCCGGTGTGAAGTGTGTTTCCATTTCGAATAACTTGTCATTATGTTCTATTGCAATAACTATTTCTGTTTCGTATAAGCAAACGCAAACTTTATTTTTTTTTGCTCGAGATCTCCATCCTAATTACTATGGAACGAGTGAAGTTTCTTTGACAGCCGTCTGCGCAGTCCCGCAAGTCAGTCTTCCACATGACGCCGGGTGAGTGCACATCACTGCGTAAAGAATAGGAAAATGAAATGGCAACTAGTACGAAATTGTCAACCCCAAGAGAGCTTTTAATCAAGTGTACTTATAAATATAAACCTGCCTTAAAACTCTCATGGTGAATCATGATAAAATCATACGTTTGATAAATTATGCATAATGCATATGAACAAACTGTACGGAGGAAAAAAAATAAAGTTGTACTATTTTCAACAAAAGACCCTATGTGCGCCTATTTCCTGTAAATTATCCGCGTAATTATAAATGTCATTTTCGTCAAAAGCGACGTGCGCTCACCTTGGGGACATGGGGGGGAGTGAGCTGCGACGGTGCGCGGACAGCTATCAAGAAACTTCACTCACTCCATAGTAATTTGTATGGAGATTTCAAGCGAAAAATTCGGAATGTTTGTTAATTTTTTGCACAAAACTGAAATAAAGCAATGAAAAACAACTGATTGGCAAAGCTTCTTTGATATCTAATCTTTACACGTTATTTAAAACAGGTAAGTTGTTAGTTTATTATGATGCCTAAACTTTTGAAATACGGGAGTGCGTTTTGCACGTTTTTAGCGATATTCTGATTTTTTTTCACATTAATCTAGTAAGTTGATCCATATACTGGAAGTTTGAGCTGATTGTGCAACTCTTTGACTACTATGACGATTTTTTTCGTGCCTCATACTTCATATTTTCTATATAAAACTTTAGTTTTCCCGAGAGCCGTTTTCCTGGTATCGCGCCTTAATTTGAATTAAGATATTTTGTTGGGTTCTTTGAAAAAAAATCGTAGGTAACAGTTAGTTGGTACTGTAGAAAATATTTATTACTAGTGGCCGCCCGTGACTTTTTCCGCGAACACCAAAGTTAAGAAAAACATGTCGTATTTCTTTATTAATTGTAGCCTATGTGTTATTTAGATGTACAAGCAACATAATAGTAAAGTTTCATTAAAAAACCATTTAGTAGTTTTTACGTGAAAGAGCAACAGGACACATACAAACTTTCGCGTTTATAATATTAGTAGGAAGTAGGATCTTCTAACTTCATTTAGATTTTAAGCGACTATCAACATATACCACTAATCCGTTGTTCGGCCTTCAGATTGTAGGTATGTCACGTCATACAATCTAATTAAGTAGATAATCACCATGCTAAATTATTTATTTATGTACTCTTTATCGCATAAATTGATCCAAAAAGCGGACTTAATGCCTGGCATATTCTAACAGTTAACTATAATAGGTCTAGGCCGAAAAATACAAAAGGGTTGCAACAACTACGAACTACTCATGAAATGAAAATAATCTGTTTCATGTAAACTTTTACAAGTGTTTATGAGAAGTCAGTAAAGTAATTTACAGTAAAAAAATAAAATGATGTAAGAAACACTCATTGTTACTCTACCACCGCGGGTTCGGAAGCTGCTTCTATCGAGAAGAATCCGTTAAGAAATATAATATTTCCAATGATATTCATTTACTTTTTTAAGATAATATTTATACTACATTCTAATAATACTCACGGATTGAGAAATCACTTGGCGTAATGGCGGTGTGGTTGATAGTTGTTATCTGGTCTGCTTATCCGCTGCTCGTGGATTTCATTCCCACCTAAAACAATAATTAATATCAGCATTTTTTTTCTAACCTACATCATCTCACTGCTGGGCAAAGGTCCCAATCCTTTCCAAACATTTCAATCCCGTGGCTGGCTCCTAATATCTTCATTCATTTGTTTTAATTCTCCGTGTGGTTGTTCTTTCTATTGAGTAAGTATGTATAACAATCCAAGTAAGCATGACACTCATAATGAGAAAATTATGGTTCTGTTGACAGCTCGTCATTTGAAGAATCAGAATCAGAAATATCTTTATTTAAATAGACCTGTTACAAGTGCTTTCAAATCGTCAAAAACTTAATCAAACAAACAAAAATACACTTAATAATAGACTTAAATACTATAATAGAAATAATAAATAAATACACAGTCATCATCATCATCATGTCAGCCGAACGACGCCCACTGCTGAGCATAGGCCTCCCCAAAGGATCTCCACAACGATCGGTCCTGCGCTGTCCGCATCCAGCGGCTTCCCGCGACCTTAACCAGATCGTCGGTCCACCTTGTGGAGGGCCTTTTTTTTTTTTTTTTTTTTTTTCGAGGGTAATCCAGTTTACGGACATCCCGCCCTCCGGGGGAAGGGCGGGGGTGTGTCAGACTCACCCACTTGGGAATACTGACTAAACCCCCCGGTGCTCCAACGCTGCCATCATGTTGTTGGGATCGTGGGTATCGCTTTGTCGCGCTTCCATGAACCCGGCAACGGCTGTCCACGTCTGGACCCATCTTGTGTGGTAGTATTTCACCACTAAATCACCTTTGGTCAGGGTGTGCGAGGAGCACTCAGCACACCCTCCATCTTTTTGGCCCCTTACGAGGCGACAAAGAGCCCCCGCTATTGTCACCCGTAGAAATTGAGCCGGTTTCACGGCAGCATCACGCGATTATAGTTTCGCCGTCTGCGCCCAGTTCTCCGGCGGCGAAGCGGGTGGGACATGGGGTCCGCCTCTCGTGTTCGCTCCGCCGACTCCTTCTCACTTATTACAGCCTCACAGAACGCTGCGAAGGCTCCCCAGCATTCTTCACTCTTCACCATTGCACTGACAATAGAGGGCAGTGAGAGATCACAGCCTACTACTGACTCCAGCTCCAACCTTTGCGTTTGCCAATTGGGGCAGTGGGCCACAGTGTGCTCGGCCGTATCGTCGCCATCCCCGCACTGGTGGCAGATGGTGGACTGCTCCCTCTTGGCCACGCGGCACAAGTATCTCCCAAAACACCCGTGCCCCGTGAGGACTTGGGTGAGTCGGAAGGACAGCGCCCCGTGCCTACGTCCGATCCAGTCGTCCATGCACGGACGTATCGCCTCTATGGCTCGGTGACCATAGTTGGGTCTCACCAATCTTTCCCGCCATGTCTCTAGGAGATCCGCTTGGGAATCTTGTCTCCATTTCAAGATTTCGTCCGCGGCTGGATTTTCGCCGCGAGACCTTCTTTCCGCACATTTATGGTAAATATCCGCGAGGACGGCAGCATCTAAATCCCATGGTGGGATTGCTGCCATCAAGCACGCCGCCTCCCAAGCTATGGTACGGTACCCTCGTATGGCGCGAATGGCCAGCACCCTTTGCGGTCTTCTCAAGAGGGCCTGGTTTTGGGAACCTAGCGCGTTAACCCAGATTGGTGCGCCATAGAGGGCCATCGACCTAACCACACCGGTGTACAGGCGGCGGCAAGCTACGTCTGGTCCACCGATATTTGGGAGCAGCCGTGAAAGGCCACCAGCCGCCCTTATAAGCTTTGGAGCCAACTGGCGGAAATGCTCCTTGAAGGACCATCGGCTATCGAGGACGATGCCAAGGTACCGCATCGTCGACTTGATGTCGATGGTCACCCCTCCGATAGACCTTGTGGAGGGCCTGCCCACGGAACGTCGTCCGGTACGCGGTCGCCATTCGAGAACCTTTCCGCCCCAACGGCCATCGGTTCTCCGCGCTATGTGTCCCGCCCACTGCCACTTCAACGATGCAATCCTTCGAGCGATGTCGGTTGCCTTAGTTCTCCTGCGGATCTCATCATTCCTATTTGTATTTGTCACCCTTCTGTTTTTCAAGAAGGGTGACAAATACACAGTATACAAACATAATGTGACTCAACCACCGGTGTCGGAAAGTTGTTTCTGTACTGAGAAGAACCGGCAAGAAACTCAGCAGTTACTCTTTTCAATATGTTCTGTACAATAATCCGTTAGTAAATTACAATTTATTATTAAGTACACATACAGTTATACAATTTCAAGAAAATGGTTAGTGCACAAAATAATGGTAAATTATTAAAAGCAATTAACAACATTGTTTAGAAAAGACTACTGGTTAACATTATAAAAAAGGAGTTTTGAGGTTCACATCCAGTTATACAATTCAAAAAAAAAATGTCCTATTTCTTTGCGACACTTCATACGGCGCATTTGATATGCACATAACTTGACAATAATTTTATCAAGGCGCTGCTGAACTTTACTTTCATAATATGCCATTCAGCCACCCTAAAGTCTCCAACTAAACTTGATGACTGCCACATAGCGACAACAGCCTGGACCAACTGGTAAACGTACGTAGGTAGGATTCATTCATATTCTTCATAATTATTATATTCTATTCTAAGAACAGAGATGCCCGAAAGATACATAGGTACATACTTTCGGTTCATTACCCATCCTATTGCTTAATAGGGCATCGTTGCTAATCTGATTTCATCACCAAACTAAATGCGTAGGCCGACTAGAATTTCACAGAGAAGCGGACTGTAGTTTCACTAAAGTTTGCCCAAAATTAGTAAAAGAGCAACAATCCGCACTGAGCCTGCGTGTTGGAGTATGGCTCGTTCCACCTCATAGTTGAGGTGAGGCCTGTGCCCAGCAGTGGGACGTATGTAGGCCGTTTAGGTAGTAAAAGAGACAGTAATTATTTACATAAGTAACCATACAAACGTAAATGTCAACTCCACTTACCTTTTACGTTCACCGATTGGTGACCAACACCCTGCCGATACGGTTACACTTTTGCTTGACGAGAACTAAATAATTCACATAGGCTAAACCTATACAAAATAATGACAATATCGCTATACGGAGCGCTTGCCTGAAATCGGGATAATCAGGCTGCGCTGCTTACGTCTTCCCGCGCGGTACACAACGAACACAGGAACAAAACGAAGGTAGCTCAAACATTCATGCATATCTGACTACCCTCCACAGTGCGAATAAAAATATTTGCCGATGCGTTCCGATACATACACGGTAACCTAATAGCACTTGTGAGAACACAATATTGGCATTTTATTTGAATGATTTGACGAGCGATTCGGTGTAATTTGGAGGAACTTCAGGAGTTAACTATACATTAGACTTTGCGGGTTCGTTTCCCGCACAGTACAAACATAAGTGCATGAACATGTTGGTTGATTATTCTGAGTGTTTTTTATGTATATTAAGTGTGTATTCACAAAAACAAAGTTTTGAAGTAATGTTTATTTATACGGTGTCTGGTATCTCATATTACAAGCTTAAAATATTTTGGTTTGCGGCTAGGCGGCGCGCTGCGCTTTGTGAAATTATGTCGAGTGAAATTTATTTATTATTAAATAATTTACTTTACTTACTTATTTCTTTGTACCTGGTTACAGTTATAAGTGTCTGTGTTCGTTACCGACGACAAACATGTTTTTTTCTTGACCAAAATTAGTTATCAAGTGTCAAAAAATTGCTTTCTCTTAACGTTGATCCAAGAATAAGAAATGGTACACATGGAATTTTTTTGGCCCTCGACAAACCTTTTAACTTGTATCGGGAAGCCACTTTTATTTTAAAATAATTTTCAAACAGTAAGATTTTCATCTGTCAGATTACCCGCCATTTAACTGTACCTATTTAAAATTCGAAGTATAGTGATCCTTAGTTAGACTAATAAAATTGAAGTTACTTCCTCGGTCCTAGTTTATGAGTGAACAACTTCTTTCCTCGAATGTTGTGGCGGAAACGGAAAAACATAAAAACTGTCACATGACGATATTTTTCTTTGCGGAGTATGTAATATCAATCTCGTTCTAAACATTTTTTGTTATACGCAAAATGGTATTGGGTTCAGTTCTGTTTTCGTAAATGTGGTTTTATGCGTTCATATGTGGATAAATACTGGTATTCATCTTATGCCGATAAAAAAACATAAGTAACCTGGAAAACGGCGGGAACCGTCCTTTACCACGTTGTGTTCAAAAACTACTCGGCGGCATGAAATGTGGGCTTCTGAATGTTTCGCGCATTATAACGACAACAGAGCTACTCCTGACTACCATCTTGGGATTCAGTAGTGACCATGTCATGTTATTTCATATATCTTTTTCAAGTTTCAGTCAGTCAAACGTGAATCAAAACATTAAGTACATACCCTCTGTCTGTCAATGTCATTTATAATTCTAGTGAGATAACGAGTAACAACGTAGTACTTAATCAAAACGTTTACGTCAAAAAAGTTGCACCTGTGCGCGATTACGATAGACGAACAAGGAAGAGAGACAAGGATTTTCGTCCAAGGGTTCATTATGTTGCTTTATTTTACGCGCTTGCCTAGACAATAGGTGGAATACGTCCAAAATCCCAGATCTCTGTGAAACCAAATATAACAATGCGTTAAGGATGTTGCTTGAACAACTACGCGCCCACAATGCGTCCGCCATGTTATCGAATGCAAGCATAGGCTTTCATTTTCCCAATTAAGTATTTGCTGAATAGAGTAGATAGCAGTTACACCCTGAAAATCATGGTAACAGGGCGTCCATGATGTTCGGGCTACACGCCACAAAACACCATCACTGGTATCGACGCAGCGGGCCGTACTGCTGGATGCAGCAGCGGAGTCGCCCCTTGGGTGGCTCTTGGTTGCGGTAAGTAACGCGTACAATTTCAGCCAGCAGGCCGGAGTGCGTTGGTGCTCTGGCTAATATAACGGCGAAAGTGCCAACATACTTCAGGCGGATTCGGAGCCTGTTGCTGTGGCAGGGCGTTGTTGCCCAGTGTTTCAACCCTGACTACGACTAGACTCGTCTAGTGTATTACAATAAGGAGCCGAAATCATTTTTTCAAATGCTTTGGCAACTTCAGAATTACATTTGTTTTTTTCTTCAGCTAATAGTTTCATCCATCTCGCTGGAGGGCGCCCTACACTGCGCTTGCCGATCCGTGGTCTCCACTCGTTAACTCCAACGGCCATCAGTCCTTCTACAGACGTGACCAGACCACTACCACTTCAGCTTGCTGATTCTGCGAGCTATGTCGGTGACTCATGTTCTTCGCCGGACCACCCAGCCACCTCATTTCCGATTTTATGTTTTACAGAAACTCCGAGCATAGCTTGCTCCAATGACCTGCGAACGGTAGCGGGATCGGACTGGATGCGGAAGGCTCAGAACCGTGAGTTGTGGCGCCCTTTGGGAGAGGCCTATGTCCAGCAGTGGACTATGACAGGCTGAAGATGAATAGTTTCATGTGAAATTTTATTGAGTTCACATTAAAAAAGCAAAAAGATCCATTGAAATGGCTTAGTGACGCCTTAGAGATTCCCAAAATATCTCTAGTCCATGCCCGGACACAGGTAACATTATTATCTTTCTCTTTGTTATTAAGAATCATTCCTATCTAGATTAACAATCAATAAGCCAAGTTTCATTACTTGAGCATTAATTCTTCTTATCGCAATTTTTAGCTATCTTTTGTCCCCTGGCGAATTTGTTTATTTAAGTGCGAATGTCTCTTACTGGAGGACGTGTGTGTGTGTTTTAATTTTAAGTATTTTTATTAATAGCACAAGTAAGTAATCATTACAATTTAAATATTTCTTTAAACTTTCATGGGCAATAACAGTAAAATTGCAAACAAAACGATTGCTACAGACTTATGTTTGGAGTTACCGATTTTTCCATTTGGTAACGTTAGATTATCTAGGTTAGTTAAATTTTGGACACTTGAAACAAAAAATGGTAGGAATCCTGTTGTTTTCTATTTAAAATTTTGTTAATTCAACCTACCAACATACCTAACATTAAACCTTTACCCATTTAAACGAAATGGAATTCCTGGTAAAATATAGTTATAAATTAAAATTATGGCATTAAACATCAAGATATTTATGGCGATGCGTTTATTAATTTCAGGATGACGAGGGAATCTAGAAAAAGAGGCAAAAATGACAAAGCAGAAGCTGAGACAATCTCAAATCAACCAGCACAGGAAAAATCAAAGTATTGGGATCCTCTCCAAGAGGGAGTGAAGTGGATAGAGCGATATGCTGAACCTTTAGAGAAATTGTTTAACAGAATCCCAGAATTCATTACCACTTTCATTGCTACGCTGGCGGTGTTTACTTTTGGAGCCACATTAAGAGGTAAGAACATAAAAATAATGCTCACAACCATATTTACAAACGTGGTAGTCAATGGCAAATTGATTGTTGCATGGTGAAGGGAAAATTTTAAACTTCACTTTCAGAAAAATTCTGAGTGAATTTTAACCCTATAGTGTGGTAAAGTGTTACCCCCTTTTTTATAAAAACGAACGCAACGCTAAAGCATAGTTTAAGCAATTGACGTGTTATGTCACTAACTCGCAAATGGCGGCAGCAACAATAATGAAAAAGACAAAGCGATACAAAAGTTAACGTGTTGTTAAAGAGCTGTTTAAGTTTTTATAAATAAGGGTGTAGTCTTTTGCCGTTATCTGGGTTACTTGGATTCTTTACTGATATTTTACATCACCATTAAGAATTCATGGTTTTGAAAAACCTAATTTCAGGAGGAGTTGCACTTAAGGTTAGAACTGATGGTTTTGTAAATATTAACTACGAATAAGCTTCAGCTAAAACTTGCAGAAATCAACGTTTTATATTAGACTTAGCTAGTCTTGCTCTTAGGTAACAGTTGCTCTTTAATGTCATATATAAGCGTTAATTGGATTTAAACTCGAGTGCGAATGGCGGCTGAGTAAACAGTGGTCTTTATATCCCTGAAGCCACTGTTATGATATAACTACACACGTTTATTCACTACATGTATCATCTTCAACAGTTGTTTTTCGGCAGCACACTATGTATAAGAATGTTAAGAACACGTTTGCGTTAAGAATGTTGTGATTTCATTCTTGTCCTTCGACCTAACACGCCCCTAACCAATCAAATCGTTTCTAATTAGAAAGCCAAGTACACAGTGCCAAGTTGCACCCATTCTTTCAAACGCAACGGTTTTGTACCTAAGTATTTCTCCGGGAAACGGAATTAAATAAAAAAAAACGTGCATTCTTAACGCGAACATACTATAGTAATAGTATTTCGTCATGAAGCGTTTGTTGTAATAAATTGTCTTATTCCAAAAAAATAATGTTGTCTGTCTCTATATACTTGAAAGTGTCGTGGCCCAGTGGTTAAATACTGGCTTGGAATACTCGCGGTCTCGATTTCAACTCTGGCCGGAACACTTTTTTGTGTTCAATTAACAATTTGTGGCTAACTATGTAAATAAAACTATGTATGTAAAATAAAAACTCAAGTGACCCAGATTACGGTGGTAGGGTAGGCTCATCCCTTACCACGTCGAGCAAAAAGATTTGCTCGGCTAATTATGTGGGCTTCTGAATGTTGAGTTTTAGTAGAGAGCGTATGTTATGTTTCACTAAAACACTTTTTTTGTAGTGTTTGCACACGCTGAAGGTTTACTCACCTTAATTTACTGTCTTATTTTCGGCTATCAGTAACAGATAAAGGTAATTAATTAAGTAATCAGGCAAAATACACGTGAATGTCAGCTGATCTGGTTTTGATAATAGATTCGTTTTGGCATTACAATCTGTTATGTTTTTGCCCTTTCGGAGGCCCTATTATGTGGTTTAATTGGGCATGATTCACAAATAAATAAATAAATTTTTAGCAGTCCGGGGGCAAGACTCGTACTCAAGCTTCAGAATAAGTTAAAAAAATGACAGAAAATGACAGAGTTTGTGTCAAATAACTTGTCAATTATTGCACTTAAATTGAGTCCAAAAAAGTTATGATATTATTATTTTCAGCATTTTCCATGCAGTATCTTTACTAAAGATCCGAAAACTTAGCTTTAGGCGGGAATCGAACCCGCGTCTTTCACAAATCGGGCGACTGCAGTAACCACTGTGCTACCGAGACCATTAACAGACCACCAAGAAAGTTATTTCAGATTATCACTGACTACATTCCTGACTAACTGCTGAAATTAACCACTCCCAAACCGAACACCCGCTCTAATCCTAACAAAAGATTATGCCTTGAAAAACCTAGTGGAATAAATTTAAAACTCATTTTAAAAATCTGCTAAAGTTAAAATTAGCGCAGTAAAAAAGTTCACGGCGATAGTGAAGTGAGTTTAATATTGAAAATGTAAATCGGCTTTAGTAGTTTGCATTTTATTGAAAATAATGTTCGCGTTATTAAAGGAAGCTGGTTTTATTAAGAATAGAGATGTTGAAATTCTTGTCTAGTCATAGTTAAGTAATAATATTAGGAGTCGGATATTGACATAGCTCATTGACATAGGAGAATTAAAGCTGTCAAAATGGTAACACTTGACATTATGACCTTTCATTGCAAGTTGTCCATTTTTGTCCAGGGCTAAAGATTTTTACCTTTAGATTCAAAGTTTTCCATGCTGCACATAATGCTTGCCCTTGCTATTACTTCATTTGATTAAAACAATTGCTTTTATTCTCTTTTTTTCTGCCTCAAACGATCGCAGTATGACAGTTGATAATGTTGAATGTGCGCTACATTCTTATATCATATTATTATTATTTTCATTTATTTCTTCTAAAGGAAAATAAAACTTAAATACAACTTAAATACAACCTCAAAATTGACCTGGATCGTCACACAGAGACATGACACCTGACCAAATGTCTCAGGATAGGACATTGCTGAGCGTTAACAATTCGTTGATTATTTCAGACGATTACATTTATCAAATCGACAGAAAGTAAACCATTGTCAGAATAAATACAAACCAAATCATTTTTTTGATAATTTATCAGAAATTATAACATTTCCTTCACCCCTTATAAGTAAAGGTAACAAGCCTAACCGTTTCTGCGAAAAGAGAAACCACGTAAAACTAAATAGACAAACTTCAACATTGCACTGTGAAACAAAATAATGATTCATCAGACACTAGTTACTCCTAATTATTTTCATGTTTCTATCAAAATTATGAATCACTGATATGGCAATTTACATGCAGATATCCGGTCAATACACAATGTCAACACGAATGCAGATATACCTACCTCGCACAGCAAATAATTGCAATGAAAATTTAATTGTACATTACATTGACTCGCAAAGGAAATTTTAATATTTGAGTTCAATAAAGTTAACGAATTTAAGGATTTAATTTTAAATCAATGCTTTAAAACCTAAAATATAGACCTGTTAAATATTAATTCAATTTCAAGAATCAAAATGAAATAAAAGGCGCGAACTTATTATATTCAACATCACCTTGACAACGAAATTATTATCATAAGTATTAGTCTAATCACCAGAAATGAGTTTAGAATTCTTGAAGTCGTCGTAAAGAGTATAATTTCGTCGATTAATTAGGCAGCTTATCAAGTACAAATCCGACTTAATCGTACGTAGATAAATAAATTGGTCGATAAAACAAATCCGGCATTCTGACCTTTGGGTATTAACATCACGTTTCACATTTTCATCCAGACTGTTGCTTCCTTTAAATAATTTCTGGGCTGCATATTTACACCAAATTCAAAAGCATTTATTGGATGTAGAATTAATTTTGAGTACTTAAAATTACTCGAGAATTTAATAATTGAGACCGTCGTGGCCCAGTGGTTAAACACTCTGGCTCGGAACCCGTTGGCACAGTATAATCTTACAGTAAGCTATCTACATAAAAACGTGCCACTCTCGGTTTGAATGTGTAGCATAAAATAGGGAGGCATAGGGAGGCGGCAGTACGGACGGGCTGTGCCGCGTGTCTGTGTGCACGCTAGGCTAATAACTCGGCGGGGGGCCTTAGATAGCCTACTGTATGGTTATACTGTGCCGTTGGCCCGGAGATCAAATCTAGCCGGAACGCACCTACTTTGGGTTCATTGTACAATTTGCGGCTAACTCTCCGGTGATGGAAAACACCGATTTGAAACTCAAGCAACCCGGATAACGACAGTAGGCTCGCCCTTTACCACGCTGAGTTCAAAATCCCTCGGCGAAAAGTGGGCTCTGAATGTTCACTATGACGGCAACAATCAGTGTGCCTGCTAGGGATATGATCGTGAGGTGCATGAGAATTGAACACAGTGAAATTAAATAGAAAAACATAATGTGAATTTACTACCAGTTTGCACGTTGATTCTATCGAGAAGAATCCGACAAGAAACTTGATAGTTAATATTATTTTATTGCTCAAGTAAGAGTATAGCAATGAAAACTGTGCAGACAAGCTAATAGTCCTATTCCACCCACAGTTGGAAATACTATTGATATAGTTAAAAGTAGCCATGTTAATATACGTTTGGACCTGCGTACATGTTGTCTTTAAAATGTTATGTGCTTATTTTGCAGGAGAATGGGTGGTAATCCTGGTCACAGCCCTGAAACAGATGTCAGGGCAAACACAGACCAACAAAACCATTACTTCTGACGAGATCTACCAACTCCTCACGTTGGAGAACCTGAAGATGGAGAACTTCAGCTTCATCTTCATCTGTGCGCATGCGGTTTCTATGAGCATGTACTTCTTCATTGGAGGATTTTTGCACGTAAGTCTGTTTCGAGAATTCAGTCTAAGAATTAGGTTCTTCAGAAGCACTGTATTCAAAGGCAAAACCAACAATATTTTGTTTGCCAGATCAACGGAATTATAAAGGGTAAGCAATGAAATAGCTACTGAAAACAGATTATTTTTTTATCTCCATCGCTCTTTTGTGCAAGGAACTAGCGACCTGAAATATATTTGGCTATCATAAGGCTACTTATAAATCAAACATTATTATGACACTACACAAAACAAAACTGATTAACATGATGTAATACCACTGTTTAAAATGTGAATTAGTTGTGTAGTACTTACTGAAGGTAATAGTTACATTCAAAATTAAACATGAAAATAATAACAGAAGATTGACTAAGAATGTTGGGTGGTAGGTTCTGTAAGGTTAGGGTCTACTACCTAGACGGTTTTCGTAGATAGTTTTCGTTGCCACGTTATAAATAAGAGGCCTGAACTTTCCAGCAATTTTATCAGACCACGGATTGAGAAAAGGTTTGACAGGTCGATAAATCTACTTAATAGATTTACATAAAATATCTCAACTTAAAATAATTGCTTTAACTTCGAGTGGCCTAATACTTAATTGATTTCAGCATTCTCAATGCTTATTTCAAATAGAAAGCTATTTTAAAACAGTCGATTGAAAAGCTTTCAAGCGAAGACTCTGTTTATATTTAATTTTAAAACATATAGTGCTAATGATATGTCTGCAAAGTTTATCAAAATTATCAAGTTTAGATTGGTGAAAAACTGTACATGAGGATTAAACGATAATATATAGGTAATGATTAAAACATTACAGATTGTAATAAAACAACTTCACGGATTCTACTCGCGGTCTTATATTTTCTTTCATTTTCTAACCCGACGTTTTGATCGCACAATACTGTGAGGTCTCAAGATACGGTTAGTTTGTACTGCTAGGATAGGAACATTTCCAATAATGTTAATGGAAATAACGGTAGTTAAGTGAGAGTTGCTAAAAAATTTGTACTGTTTTGTGACATAGAACATCTTTGTCATCCCGTGATCACTGCCGTAAAGTAGAAAATGAAAGAAAATATAAAACCGCGAGTAGAATCCGTAAAGTTCTTTTATTTCGATGTATAGTGTTCGCGTAAACATTAGAAAACATTATTATAGATTGTGTTACTCTTGACGTAAGAGACAAACATAACTTCGTGTTCCAAATAAAAGAGGGAGAGCTAAAACAAGATAAAGGGAGATAATAAGAACGAGAGCAGAGGTGAAACCAGAATGTTGCGTATTTGCAGGCCAAAAATATTCATCTGTGTCTGTCTTAATATGTTCAATTTAACCAAAATGTGCCCACAGATTTAAAAACAAAAAAATAATAGGAAAAGGGAGTCCGCCTTCAAGATAGTAGGTACTGGAACAATAAAATGTGGCGTAGGTATATCATTTCCTTTGATCAACTTTTATTATTTACTTACGTATTTATTAACAATTTATTTGTGAAAAATCTACAAACTTATGATCACCAAAGCAATGTTTCGTCAATTTATTTATTTTATTGATTCAGTTTTCAAGCATGCTAACAGAAATCCATAATTCCAAATTGCATACAAGTTAAATAGTTTATCATAACAAACTATTTAATTAATCAATAATAATTAACTCATCAAACAGTTAAATCTTGTACCAAAAATATTAAAGACCTAAAATAACATACCAATTCCAATACCACTGGTTTCATACGTTTAATATTCTTCAGCTTCAGTACAAAATGAGTGCTTTTCAAATTGATAAATTTATGAAATTATGGCATAATCATTCAGTGGAATTTGGATTTGTGACAAAAAGAAATACTGATAATAATACACGGATGCCTAAAAATAAGCAGCATATCGATAGAAAAATTCGAGGAATAAATGGTTCTGCAAATATGAATGATAAGCTACTAGAAAATCCTTTCAAGTACAGTCGCACTGAGTTTATTCGAACTGAAATTAAAACAAAAGAAAAGGTTATTGTTGGTTCGATTGCACTCGAAGTGATTAACAGTATCAACAATGAAAATACAATAAAGTGATAGGGTTTGTCCTAGCAATAGTAATAAAAAGAACGACAGTAAATAATCATTCTGATAAAACTTACACTGAAATTTATGTCGACGTCTCTAATAAAATTTGATTTTCATAATGACCTCATATCGTTTTTTGTGTTAAAACCACTACCACTTTTTGTGTTCATAAAGTGCAAAAAAGCAGACACGGGCCGCCCGCCACATCCACAAACGCCTCTACAAGAAGTAGCAGCCAGAAGCAGCTACAAAGGCTTGCCGCTCGTAAAGTACACACATCAAAATTGTCTAGGGATATCATAGGGACATCATTTTTCAAATATTTCATAAAGTTAAGTTTGTTTACAAGTTGAGCATTATCTTAGAATAACGCGAGGACAGAGGCATAAGATAAAGGTTAAGAATATTACAAAAAAAACGTTTGATTTTGCTAAAATTTTGACACCTTTTAAAAGAAAAATTTGTCTTTTTTTAACGTCCTTACGATTGTACAATAATGCTACTACAATGAATTTCTAAATACAATCTGAAAGGGCAGATATAGCTGATTCTGTGTTCTAAAAATTTCTACGTTGCTATCAATATTTAAATTTGTACAGCCTCCCAAATAGTTAATGCTTGAGATATCCCTAGACACTTTTGAGCAGTGTATATGTACCAATCCCGCGAGTGGTGTATGGCGGCATTCGTAGCACGTGGTGGCCACCGGCGTCCACGTTTGCGATGAAAACTATAGGAATAAGGAATATGCACTGTTCTTTTTTATATTTTTTTATGATAGCTTATATCGTTTTATGACTGATCAATAATATTCATCAATAAAAATGCAAAATGTAGTATATTTATAAAGTTTTACATATCTCAAACTTTTTCAAGCGTTTCTAACGCCGCCATTATGGCGCGCTCCGTTGTCATGGACTTGGACGTCACGCGAGTCTATGACAACACAAATGTAACCTACAAACTGTTGAATTCTTCTTCTTGTCGCGCTTTTGACAGTGACATACGCCTAGACTGTGACGTAACACTCGACCCACTCCGTTTCAACCACTTTGAATTGCCCACATTTTTTTGCACCTCTCAATAATTATTTTTACATCTACAAAGAAATATAATTAGGAAATATTGATAGAGACGTAATAAGAATTCAAAATACTACTCAAAAAAATAATATGACGCTCATCTGTTTCAAGTGCATATTCCCTTTTATGCCAGTGGCTGCGTTTTGTGGCTGTGGCGTGTGGCTCGCGTGTTTTTTTTACCAACGCATCAAAAATATAACTAAAACAAATCTAATGGACTAGTAGTGACGGCCCGTGATTTTCTACTAATCATGCTTGATGAATAAAAAAAGTACTATACAAATTCCAATTTCTTTTTGATTCCAGTGGTACTTCTATATGAATAGAAGACATCTAGCGAACGAATGGAAATTGCAACCTACAAAATGGCTGAGTCCTGAGTTGGAACGTCATGAGATTATGGTTGGAACATTCTCTCTCATCATCACTGGCAGCTTCTCCGCGTTCCTTGCCACTTACCTCTACAATGAAAACCCTTCGACAATCTATTATCAATTCAATGAGTATGGTTGGCTGTGGTTCTTCCTGCAATTCCCAGTTATTTTTATCTACATTGTAAGTATACTTTTTGTTTCGGATATTATTAATCTTCTTAGTATCTTATCTTATTTTATTATTACCAGCGCTGCTCAGGTCTTTGACCGTTGCAGCATATGCTGAGCCAGATGCTTTTGACACAGTGAAACTAAAAATTTACTGTTAAGTCTTTTATATAATATGTCTATTTTTGTAATTATCTATCTATTACGATAAATAGTATCTTTCTTTCTTTATAATTTATTTTTAACGGATAATCAACGTACACAACTGCAAACTACCGCTGTCAATGAAGTTTGAGTCGTGATGTAACTATTTTTTCATGAATCAGATGTTGGTAAATAGCCTCAGTGAAGTCTTAACAAATGTCTAACCAGATTGCTATCAGTGATGTGGTATTGTGTAAGCTACAATGAACTTTAAGTTTGTACATTGTCAACAAACGTTGACGTTCCCCTGCTAAATGAGGAAACAATCATCCTACTGAACATACAAATCATACCGAAGTATCTCTTTCGCAGAAATCCCTACTGGTTATGAATACACAATAATTATGTCTATCGAGCAGCTGATGACTTTTTAAACAAGCTGATGCTGCTGATAATGCCATAGACCAACTTAACAAAAGCACTTGAATTTCAGGACTTCACTACTTACATCCTCCATCGGATGTACCACACCAAGTACCTGTATAAGTATTTCCACAAGTTGCATCACAAGTATAAGCAGCCGACTGCATTCTCCGTGACGGCTATCCATCCGTTCGAGATAATGCACATTCAACTGACCATGTGTCTTCCACTCTTCGCTTGCCCCGTGCACTGGTGTAAGTTATTTCAACTATAAGTGACTTTGCAAAGTGTGGCAAATTTTTTAGAATTAGCTCTGTAGAAAATATTATGTACTTTGAAACCCGGTTGTTGAGGTTGATGATTTTTAATGCTACAGTAGTAACAACAAAACAGGCTACCCATTTGCCTAATGTATAAGATTTTGTTCTTTACTTCGTGTCACAAGTTCGATTTTCTACAACATTCTCCTCCAACGTTGAGAACAAACTCAGAAATACACTTCATGATGTTAAAAATCATTTGCAGCATTTTCTACTCTCGGTCATTTTGCCACCTTTACTCTGCCAAACTTCTTCTACTTAATGATTGGTTTTTAAAGGATAATCAATTCGTCTCCTTTTCCAGTCCCGTTCTACACAGTGACGATGTACAACTACTATCACGGCATCATCGACCACTCCGGTGTGAACTTCAAGGCCCTGTGGTGGCAGCCGTGGCAGCCTGACGCGAAGTTCCACGATGAGCATCATGAGTTCTTCCACTGCAACTTCGGTTTTAACATGTTCATTTGGGATAAGGTTAGTACATTTTTCTGGGACGACATAGCAGTTTTTTCATCATCATCATTTAAAAGGCATCGTTCAAACCAAGTGATTGTCTGTCTCGGATTGTTAGAGAGCGTTACGGGTTTATAGTTGTACCAAATACATTGGATTCAACATCTTGTTTACAATGAACAGACTATACGCTACATTGCGTTGTAGCTGACTCTCGGCGGCCAATTGTTGTGTACTACGCGTATTGAGACTGCGGAGAACGACGCGGATTCGTACGTATAGTCAGTTTGGTGAGAACATAAACAATTTTTAACCTGCCTAAAACAGCTGGTTGCAGGTGGTGGAATTCAAATGATCTTTGTCAGGTCATCCGTCCACATACGAGTGTCTTAGCAGAACCTGAGACATTTAATATAGACGTTAGCCTCAGATTAGATCATAGTTCGGATTTATAATCCAGCATTTGCTTCGTATTCGTCTCCTTTAAGTTTACATGCAGACTACATGCTTTATAAGATTAGTCAAGCTCTTGGTCTCAGCTCTATCACAATAGGGTGTATGAAGGGTGTATGCATAATCTTTCAATATCTGCCTCTGTCATAATTGGATCATTTTAGTTGAATAAATACTAATGGTGAAGGATTTGATTGAATCGCTCATTGAGTACAATACAAAAGATGGTTTTAAATTTGTATGAAACGATTAGTGCGTCATTCAAAACTTGCCCCATTTGAATGAAATTAAATTGAATGGCTGAATTATTTTTATTTTACCGATCTCCGGCTGAAAAGACACATATTCTTTCTCCAAAGACATCAAGCTGCCCCGCGGTAGGCCAAAAATGTGATGGTAGGACGAACAAGACTCATTTATTTATTTATTTCATTTATGGATGATTAGTGCTCAAAAGCGCCAAATCAGCAAAAATGCATGAGATAATAATGGGCTCCTAATATTATTACTAAATATTATTCTAACCACAAAATGCGCACACTGAAAAAAAACACGTTTCTATATTCTCTTCCTAAAATATTATTTCTTTATTTCAACAGATCTTCAAAACCGAAAAAGTAGCAAAACACGTGTACACAGAAGAGACATACCACGGCGAGGCTCCATCTCTTGACACGCCCGAGGGTCAAGCACTTCTGAAAGAAAATCCGGAGCTTGTGGAAAGTTTTGGAAAGGATGTCCTCAATAAAATTAAGACCAAGTGATAATCATAAACTGTGTTTAATTAAGGTTTTAATTTGGAATAATATTTAAGATTATTTATGAAACATCAAAGAAACAGTTTGAGCCCAAACTGTAATTAAAATAATTTAAGAAGTTTATTTAGACAGCTTCCAGTGCCATTGAAAGGAAAGTATTTTGGCACTTTTATACTATTCGATCCAATAGAAATACGATTCATGAGATGTGTCTTCAGTTTTGAGCCTGTCAGAACACTTGAACCCTTTTAGGATTTACCAACGTTTAATTTCAAATAACACTGGAATCTGGCAATGTGAACTTCTTAGATTGTTTAACTACAAGAAAATTTTCCACTGTTGATGTAGAGTATGAGTTAGCTCCAATTGCTCAAATTATAATAAATAAATTGATATTAAAAATTCTTCCAATCGATGCATTTAATTCTAACAGAGTTGAAGAGTGTTTTAAATGAAATAAAAAAATCATTTATGCATTATAATTGACAACATTAACATTCAGAAATGTATGTTTTTTTTTTTGCATTATTATTAAATCGAGTTTGAATCCCATATTCTACCCTAAATGTCAGTCATTCAGTCTG
Source organism: Udea ferrugalis (assembly GCA_950022985.1). Taxonomy (NCBI): domain Eukaryota; kingdom Metazoa; phylum Arthropoda; class Insecta; order Lepidoptera; family Crambidae; genus Udea; species Udea ferrugalis. Next base: position 18,052,521 of record OX465522.1, read on the forward strand.
TGATACTTAATTATTTCTTTCATACAATTTATGTAAGAACACAGCTATAGTTTTTAATCTTCGCTATTAAAATATATTGAGAATTTCTTTATCAAACAGTTATTAATTGTATAATAAGCGACCTACTCAATTTTATGTTTAAGAAGCGAAATTGAGCGCAAAAATAAATACCTTTGTGATATTTACTTGTGGTTTATCTTAGTTATTAAAAGGTGTGAACATTATGTGAATTAATCAATAGTTTTTTATATAAGGTGACAGTAAAATGGTTATGATTAAATGCCTTTTTTTCATTCGTTTTGACTAGGAAAAAATGTTTTTCGCACATTTTGATATTCAAAGGGTGATTTATGTCCATACCCAAATTCACACGAAAAATCAATATGTCAAGTCAAATCATAAATGCATCGACGGTTAATGGCATTTTTTTATCCAACTGAATCAAGTAAATACTTGGTTTAGTTTCAACATTTAGACCAATCGCTGGCAATAGAATCTATAATATTCCCGACAGTAGATTCTTTCTTGGGTGATATTTTAAAGCCCAAGCCTAAGAAGAAAAAAAGAAACAACATGACATGATCCGACCAAATTAAGAACTCGATATAAACGGGAATTGCTGACGTGGAGGCTGGGCATGGCTGTCGTACATCTTTTGAGCTGTGGGCGAGGTTGACAATGGGGTGGATCCCAAATAAGCAACGGATGCGTCAGAGACTACGCAGGAGGTTGCGAGGTGAACTTGATACTTAACAGACGGATTGGAAGACATTTGGCAAAAAAAATGGAATTGGACCTGTGATGGAGACTGAAAGAGGAGGCCTTCGCCATACAACATTAGCCTATGAAGTGAATTGTAACGTGGTAAGGAACGAGCCTACTGCCTTCGGCCATACATACTTGGATTTGTTAACTATACTTTCCATCACCGGAAAATTTAGCAAGTTGTTTAACTAACAGCAAGTAGATATTCCGCATGCATCTGAACTTCACAAAGATTCACATAGTGCTAAGTCACAAGCCTTCTAATTAATTAAAAATAATTTGAATAATTTAATAAGTTATTTATTTACTTTAAACTAAACTAAAGGGATATGAGAATAACAAGAAAATAAAAGAGGCTTAACGGCTAAGATGCTTAATTCGACACAGGTTTTAAAAGAATCTCTTGATTATGTTCTCAAAAATTAATACGAAACACACCTTTTGGTGTGGTCACGATGAAAAAATGTATACAGTATATTACATGTTACTCTTATTGTTCCAGTGGCAGTAACAGGAAATAATAATTAATCCGATACCATTTGGTAAATCACGTGTTAATTTTTTTGGAAAACTTGCATATTTTTTGATAAATTCAAACAAAAGGTATCATCAATTACGAAAGGGTTACCTACTATAGAAAAAAATATAAGGCAATGTAAATATTTTTTCCAATATAAAGCGGCCGGAACCTCGTCGACAGGGCTCAGATTGAAACAAAACCTTCTACATAATAAGTTCGGTACCGTTTCAAGGGCGCCTCGGTTTTTTCTTGACAAGCGATGCTCTTGTTCGTCTTATTATAGTAACGCTCGGAAAATAATGGTATGTTCAAATTGTTTAAATTTTAACCCTCACGATCATATCTCTAATGAGTTAGTCAGAGGAACACGGACTGTTGCCGGCATGGTGAACGGAACATTCAGAAGACCACGTTTCGCCGAAGGAATTTTAACCTAACGTGGTAAAGGGCGAGCCTGCCGCCGATATTCGAGTTGCTTGGGTTTTACATCGGTGTTTTACATCAGCGGAGAGTTAGCCATAAGTACAACTTGTGAACAAAGAAGGTGTGTTCAGTTCTAGTCAGATTTGATCTAGAGATTGAGCATGTTTATGTCGATGAGCCCGCGGGCTCAGCTAGTTACTAAATAAATAACATCCGAGAAAATATAATAAGGTGTACGGATAATAATCTTACGCACATCCAAGAACAAATACTTCATTTTTGTTGTTCTAAATAAAGAATTCAAAACTAAAACATCACACAGTAACGATGGTGGACCATTAGGGTTTTCCTCAGACATCAAAGTTATAAAACAATGTCCCATTTAGGGAAGCTCGTAAAAAAATAACGCATTTTCCTCGAAATTAATCATTCTTTTCTGCAAATCGTTTGTTTTTGATGACTTAAGATTGAGGTCAGAACTACGGTACCACTGAGCTAATTATAATGCATTGAATCAGTTTATAAATAAAATTTATTATTTAGAAGGTAAACCTCTACGTTTAGAAAGCTCAGTAGATGTAAATTTACAAAATATTTTTAGGTAGGGTTTCTGTATTAATAATCACATCATATCATCATCGATAACGCCGAAAGGAAAGCCTAACATTTGATGGGACGATTTGGCATATTTCGAGTACTTTAAAAAATGATGGAATTTGGCACAAGATGGGGATCGGGAGTAAATTAGGGGGCACTTCGCGGCATTCTGCAGTAAGTAGTCTTTTTTTCAGATGTGAGTTAGGTACATCCAAATACGGATAGGATCCAATATAATAACTTCATCTTTTTTATATTATACTAGCAGCCGCCCGCGACTTCGTCCGCGTGGACTTAGCTGTATGTGAAAAAAGATTTTCCCGTTTTTTTGTTGGAATTTTCCTAAACTTTCATTGCTATAAACCTCACGGAGCCTGAGACCTTTCCAACGAATTCAAAACCGTGGAAATCGGTTCGTGCGTTCTGGAGTTATAGCGTCAGGAAGAAAAACCCGACTTATTTTTATATAGTAGAAGATATTCTGGTTCGCCCTCCTGAATCCACCCACGAAATCTTTCTATTACTAGGTAATAGCAATAAAATAACATAAAATATGTGGAATTAAGACGACTAGTTGTTTATTACATGAAAGTAGAAGATTGACAGATAAACACAGAGTGTGTCAAAAAAGATAAAATTCAAATATAAAAACTACTGTGTTCTTATTACTAATCAGTGAACATGTAGGTTTCAACACCTCCCCGTAATAAGAACACCCTGTATAAACATATAACAAAGTACCTACACACTAAACTTTACAATTAACTAACTACAAACTAAACTAAACAAAAACAAAAGACAAATACGATACAGACAAACTCAAAAACCGGCTTATAAAAACTTAAGACCTAAGTTAAACCTAAAGAGGACAGGCACTGGTAGTGTCTCAGTTTAGGTAATGGCTTTGTGAGAATGTCAGCTGTCATATGTTTTGTGGAGATGAAATCGACATGAACCCGCTTCTGTACAATGGAATCGCGAATGAAGTGATGGCGAATGTCGATGTGTTTAGTGCGAGCATGGAAACTGTTGTTTTGCGAGAGTTTGATGGCACTTTGATTGTCACACATGATCGTGATTGGTGGAGATGTGGTGAATATTTCTTTGATGAGTGATTGAAAATATATGGCTTCTTTGCTGGCTTCGCTCACGGCCATATATTCTGCCTCAGTAGTGGATTGCGCTACAGTACGTTGCTTGCGCGATTCCCACGAGACTGAAGATCCACACATCTTGAACACAAATCCTGTATAAGAACGTCTGTCTATTATGTTACTTCCGTAGTCTGCATCAGAGTAACCGATCATTTCTGACTGATTGTTAAAGGTCAACTTTATATCCTTGGTAGCTTTAAGGTAGCGAAGGACACGCTTAGCGGCCTTCCAATGTACCTCCCCGTAATGTGTATTGAATTGGCTCAAGACAGAGACTGTATGTGCTATGTCCGGTCTTGTACCAATGGAGATGTACATTAAGGAACCAATAAGCTGCTGATAAGGTATCTCCAATCCAAGTTCATCGTCTTTGTTTGGTAGTGTTAATTTGACACTGGTTTCCATCGGCGTTGATACAGGGATGGCATCTGTCATCCCAAATTTAGCGATAACTTGTTCGATATATTTGGTCTGATCAAGTGACAACGTATTTTCGTCTCTGGTGACCCTCATACCAAGACAATCTTTGACTGACCCTAAGTCTTTAATAGTGAAGAACTTCTTGAGTTGATCCTTAAAAACATCTTTCATCTTCTTACAGTTCGAGAAGATAAAAAAGTCATCAACAAATACTGCGACTATGAGTATTTTGTTGTTGCTAATGTTCTTTTTCTGCTCGTTTGAAAGAAAGTTTGTTCATGGCCTCACAAACTTTTTTATTCCACTGACGTGGTGCTTGCTTGAGTCCGTAAAGTGATTTTTTCAATAAACACACTTTTGACTAGTCAGTTGAAAAACCTTCTGGTTGCTCCATATAGATTTCTTCTTCTAGATCCCCATTAAGAAATGCAGTTTCAACATCCAAATGATCGATATCTAAATTAAGTTTGACGGCGTAGGCTAGTAATAGGCGAATGGAGGACAATCTGGCTACTGGAGAGAAAGTTTCTCCATAATCCAGTCCTGCGACTTGTGTAAAGCCTTTCGCAACAAGTCTAGCTTTAAATTTGACAATATTCCCGTCAGTATCTTTCTTAATTTTGTAAACCCACTTGCTCTTTATAATTTTCCTGTTTTTAGGCCGATCAACCAATTCCCAAGTCCCATGTTTCATGAGAGAATGAAATTCAGAGTCCATTGCCGTTTTCCAGTCATTTTTATAGACATCATCCATAGCTTGTTTAAAAGTAACTGGTTCGAATTCAGTTGATGTCAGATAAAGAGTCTCATCATCAGGAAACCTTTGTGGTACACGCCGTTCTCTGGGAGGATAACGTCTTTCAGACACGGGTGAAGGCTCTCTTGTATGTTCAGACTCTGCCTCTATAAATACCTCGGGCTCTGGTTGTGGAGCTGCAGGTTCTATACAAGCTGGAGGTTGACATATGACATCGGCTTGGCCAAGTGAAGGCTCTGGTATTGGAGGTGAATCTTGGGTAACAGGTATCACCACTTCAAGATGTACTGGTGACGGAGTCGGGCCTGTAGCTTCTGCATCAGATCTTGTGTGTGGTGACTTGTCTTCGACGAAGACGACGTCTCTGGCAACAATTATGTTCCTGGGATTCCTAGGATCAACAAGACGGTAACCTTTAGTTTCTGTTGAATAACCCACGAAAATGCAGGTTTTGGTCTTTGATTCAAGCTTCTTCCTTTTTTCCTTCGGAATAAGGACATGAGCTTCACATCCAAAAACTCTTAAGTGAGATAAGTTTACAGCCTTACCAAACCAAAGTTCTTCAGGAATTCGATTATTTAGTGCCTGAGTAGGAGAGACGTTTTTGAGATAAATAGCGGTGGAGACCGCTTCACCCCAATATGCTCTGGGTAGACCAGAGTCTTGCAACATACACCTTGCTTTTTCGATTACTGTGCGATTGACTCGCTCAGATACACCATTCTGCTGTGGTGTGTACGGCACTGTAGTTTGGTGCATAATGCCATTTTCTTTAAGAAATTGAGTCATAAACTTGTTTACAAACTCTGTGCCATTGTCGGAGCGAAAAGTTTTAATTTTCAAGCCAGTTTGGTTCTCTACAAGACTTTTGAACTCTACGAACTTTTTGAAAACCTCGCTTTTCGACTTTAGCATATAGCCAAAAGTCTTACGCGTGAAGTCATCTGTAAATGTAAGTAAATATAAAGCGCCACCCCATGAATGCGTGCTCATTGGCCCGCAGAGATCAGAATGTATTAATTCTAGTTTCGCTTTAGACCTACTTGTAGAAGTTTTAAATGGTTTTTTAGCCATTTTACCTTGTAAGCATGGGACACAAGGTATATTGAAACTATTGGACGAAAAACTTAAACCTAGTGCTCGACTTTTTAAAATATTTAAGGCCTTAGCATGTAAGTGACCTAATCGTCTATGCCACAGTATAGCAGACTCATAGCTGTTTTGTGTCAGACAGGCTTGTGGCTCTGACAAATCTAGTCTGTACATGCCTTTACAATTTGACGCTGTCGCTACGACATTTCCTGACACTTTGCAATCTTCTTTTTCAAGAATTGATGCGCCTTTTGGTGAAAAAATTACAACAAATCCCTTTTGCACTAAGTTACGCACTGATAATAAATTAGTAGCTAACTCAGGAACGTATAAGACGTCGGAAATTTGCTTAACCCTATTAGAGACTTGTAATGACACAGTACCTCTTCCTTCAGATGTAATCTGATTACCATTGGCCACAGTTATCGGTTTGGTCTCCGGTTTGAGGTTCAGAAACCAATCCCTCTTGTTTGACATATGAGCTGTTGCTCCAGAGTCGATAAACCATTCGGTAGTTGAGGAGGATGAACCTGTAGGATAAGCATTGAAACAAGATGAAAGTGTAACCTCAGATGTGTAATTTGTGTTATGTGATGAATGAGATGATGAGGGTGTACACTTTTTGTGTTTGTTTTGCCGTTTCCTACACTGAGACACTACATGACCTGTTTTTTTACAAAAAGTACAAGAAACACGCACGGGCACACGCACACTATTTACATTCGATGTCAATGCTTGTGATGAGGGAAAATCACGATGACCTTCCTTCAGAAGCATAGATGCGACGGTATCTGTGGTCATAGGTGCGCCAGAATGCTCAAATGCCATCACCATAGGACCGTAGCTTTCACTGAGTCCTGTCAGCATAATAATAGCCACCAGTTCATCATCTAGGCCAGCTTGAATGGCAATCAGCTCTTGGTGCACGCGACGAATATCATTCACGTAGTTCTCTATGTTCATGTACAGTTCTTGTTTGGCACTAAGAAGCTTCTTCATTAGCTGCAGACGTCTAGATAGGCCGCTGTCAGCATAGGCTTCTCGAAGTCTCGTCCAGGTTGCTGCTGCTGTTTCCGTAGACATCACTATGGGGTATAGTTGCTCACATATATTTAAGCAAATTTTTGATCTTGCTTTGGCATCTCTGCGTACAAAGTCCGTTACTTCTTGAGCAGGGCGAGTGACGCAGTCCCATAAGTCACTGTCAATGAGGAACATCTTCATGGCGAAGCTCCAGGTAGCGTAGTTGCTACTGCCTTGTAGCTTGGCGAAGCTCGGCGTACCACTGGCGACGACGATTGCTGACGGGCCGCTGGGGGCTGTCAAGCCGCTGGTTGTGGCCGGCTGTTCTCGAAGTATCCCGTTGACTTCCATAATTTTATAATTTCACGTACAACACTTTTATGTCGTCAGACTCTGGGCCCATAACCTTCTATTACTAGGTAATAGCAATAAAATAACATAAAATATGTGGAATTAAGACGACTAGTTGTTTATTACATGAAAGTAGAAGATTGACAGATAAACACAGAGTGTGTCAAAAAAGATAAAATTCAAATATAAAAACTACTGTGTTCTTATTACTAATCAGTGAACATGTAGGTTTCAACAAATCTCCTGGGGAGGCTACTATGTTCAGAACAGAATGTCATGAGGCTATTGATGATGGTATGAGCTTTGGTAAAAAAACCCAATCCTTATCCAAAAAACTTTCATAACGATTGAATTCTTATTAAAAAATAATAAATCACCGTGCTTGTATTTTTGATTTATTATTTAAATAAAGCGAATATTAAACCAACAATTAAGTCCACGGCAACGGCAAAAATGAAACTAAAAGAAAATCACTTATTCAGTATTTCGTCGCAACTTATGTTTTCCTCAAAACATTAACATCAAACAAAATGTCGAAAAATTTACCCATCTTTATTATTCTTCGATCTGTGTAACTAAACAAGTGTATTTTTGTGGAATATATTCCTTACAAAGTCCTTTTTGTACCGTTTGAAGTTACTCTTTGATGCTCGCTAGCGCAAATGCAAAAGTTTATATCCTTGCTCTGTTTTGAGATTTGCTTTTGAGTTTCTAGGTGATATTTTGCTTTTACACTTACAAAGAGCTCTGTATGTTAAGCTAAAAAGAGCTGAGTATTTTTTATACCATTTTTGAAGGTTGTGTAACGTTGTTGGAAATCTTAAATAAATAACACTGCCTCAGCCAATCAACTTCATTAAAATACAGGGTGGCCCAAACGGTGAGGATAAAAAATTTTTTTTGGGTTCCTGACATATAGGGGTACCCGAAAATACCTCATGTATATTTGCCGATTTTTTGTAGTTTTCGAGTTATGATTTTTTTAAAGTAAATTTGAGAATAACCGATCTGACCTCCTAAAAAAATTTTTTTTTCGGAAAGTATGCATTTTTTATTAATTTATTTTCTTGTAACGTAGACCTCATTAGTTGTACTTTTACCTATAAAATTACCAGGTTCATGCCATTAATTGAAGACACAAATTTAATGACCAAAATAAAAAAACTGGGGTGAATGCGAGTCACAGTAAAATTTTCAAACTTAAATTAAAAATTAAAAAAAAAGTTCCATGACTTTTAAGTAATTTCAAAAACTGCTCGAAACCCTTAGCTTCAATTATAACTAAAAAAACTTGGTGCTTAATAGGCCTTTTTTAGCCGAAACTTGCCTTCAAGTAAACCAAAGTGGAATTTTTAAGTTAATATTTTGTTGTAAAAACACCTTTTGTTAATTGCTAGGGTTAATGTGGGTTGGACATAACATGGTCAATAAACATGAAGTGAATTAATTTAGGATTTCTTATTATTCTGGTATCAGCCCAGTGTCATTTCAACAGCACAAGTCAGCCTTCGTCCCATGAATAGTAGATAGTTATGGATACAAGTGCAGAATGTATGTCGTTTTGCACGCACGAGTCCCGAAGTCAGCCTGAGCTGTAAGGCGAGGATCAAAAGTTGGGACGAGTGAAAATGACATACCCGTTCTGTATCGGACAACGATTTTTAATACATTTGCGTTAAAAATCATGATAAAACATGGAAACCTACGTATAATTTACTAAATTAAATCTTGAAGAAAGCGGGCATGAAAAAGCTAGGATTGACAGTTTCCCGGTACAAACGGTAATTTAATTGGTAATTACATTTAAACATGGATTTCATTCAAAACCCAGAAAATCAATAAATGCCTATTATTTTATCTTTGGTGAAGTTTAACTAATCTCAGAAATTCATTTTGACAGCTGCTAGTGTCATTAGAAATTACACTTAATACAATGCTAAAAGGGTTCAGAGGAAGGCCCATTTGAGATTCCATGAGAAATATTGGCAGACCCTTTCACAAGATCGAGATCTATGAAGAACATGGGGAGAGACCTTTGCCCAGTAGTGGGATGAAATGGGATGGAAAAGGGTTCAAATGTTATGTCCTTGTCAAAAGTCAAGCCGTCAGCAATTTAACGTTTATTTAAATAGACGTTTTTTTTTCTTCCTTTCAAATATCCTTAATAATATTCGATTTTTATTATTTGATACGGGACAAGTGCAAAACGACATAATACATTCCGCACTTGTATCGCTAACTACTATTTATGGGACAAAGACTGACTTGTGCTGTTGAAATGCCACCGGGCTGATACTAGAATAATAAAAAATCCTAAATTAATTCACTTCATGTTTATTGACCATGTTATGTCCAACCCACATTAACCCTAGCAATTAACAAAAGGTGTTTTTACAACAAATTATTAACTTAGAAAATTCCACCTTTGTTTACTTGAAGGCAAGTTTCCGCTTAAAAAAGTCCTATTAAGCAACAAGTTTTTTTTATTATAATTGAAGCTAAGGGTTTCGAGCAGTTTTTGAAATCACTTAAAAGTCATGGAACTTTTTTTTTAATTTTTAATTTAAGTTTGAATTTTTTTCTGTGACTCGCATTCACCCCAGTTTTTTTATTTTGGTCAATAAATTTGTACCTTTAATTAATGGCATGAAACTGGTAATTTTATGGGTAAAAGTACAACTAATGAGGTATATGTAAAAAAAAAATTAATTAATAAAAAATGCATACTTTCCGAAAAAAAAATTTTTTTAGGAGGTCAGATCGATTATTCTCAAATTTACTTTAAAAAAATCATAACTCGAAAACTACGAAAAATCGGCAAACATACATGGGGTATTTTCGGGTACCCCTATATGTCAGGAACCCAAAAAAAAATTTTTATCCTCACCGTTTGGGCCACCCTGTATAGTCTATATTGTCACCTCTAAAACACAGCAAGAAGTGGGTGAACGAGAAATGGGGTGTTTTTTTCGACGAAATTGATCAAAGATAAAATACATTATTATGGCAAATAGTACAATATTAACGTATTATTTATTACATTTACACCTTGAGTCTCCTCATCACTACACCCCCTACCAATTGCATAATGCAAATAAACAATTAAGTTTCAAAATAAAGTTTAGTGAGGTAAATAGCAAAGGTTGAACCATCAGTTCGGTGGCCATTCATCCGCAGAGTCACAGGGGTGCTAACTTGTAGTCGTGAATACGGCCGTATATTCACTGCTAGGGACGGCTACGTTAGTAACCTGAGACAATTTCAACGACACTCCTGTGAGCAATGCAGTCCTTGAAGCTTAAAATAGTAAAGACCATTATGTATTATGCCTTATTACTTCTCTGTCTGCTTTTTTAGTCACATTGAAAACGTTTGATTTCTTAAAACATAAAATCCTACCGATCAAACTGACGGCGTTCCTAACATCTCGCTTATAATTTAAAAAAGAATTCTTCCGATGCTTTCGTACCTGTTGGTGTTCCCCAGGGGCCGATATTTGGACGTCATCTTTTCGTGATTCATGTAAATGATCTTCCTTTCCTTGTCAAAGGGGTATGTGAGATTGTTGTATTTGCTGGTGACACTTTGTTGATTTCTTAAGTCGGCAGAGGCATTAATGCCTACCTATGTAAATATTTTATCTAATACTTTCTGAATAAAATGCGGTGGTCTACAAGTAGTTATTTAGTACCGCTAAGAAATCTGAATGTTTCACATTCTTCATTCATGATCGATGTTAACTGACATTATTAACATAACATAAAATATCATAAAATATCAACATAAACAATAACAACATAAAATATCATTCGCGCGCGCACCACCGTTGGGTAAACTCGCTTCACAGTAATATTATTCACAGTTCATACAGTTGCCAGGGGTGTTCAAGTATGGCAACCGCATTCGCGTCCTCACGCCGCTGTGCAAGGTGTATCGAAGCGGTGGGCCATGGCCCTGAGTGTTCAGACTGTGGCAGTATTTTTCATTTTGGGTGCAGTGGTATAACAGAGCGGGGTTTCGAAAGACTTGGCACTAACAGGAAGAACTGGTTATGTGGCACATGTCGCGATAAACCGTCATCGCCATCGACGGAAACAGAAGGTTACCATGAGCAACTTCAGAAGAGTGATGCTGACCATGGAGTAGATACGGGCGAAGGGGTGAAGCTTATCTTGGCTAAAATCATAGGTCTGGAAACCAAGTTTTCTTCTTTCCAATCGATGCTGAACGATTTAAAACAGGTCGCAAATGACATAGCTGATTTGAAGATTACCCTGAATACCCGTATGGACGAGTTAACTGGCAGAGTTTCGGATATTGAGTCCAGAGTATCTTCGCTCGAAAGCACCAGATCCGACTTGAAGGACTTACGCACTGTTGTCAGTGAGTTGGCAGAAAAAAATGCTCAAAATGAGCAATGGGTGAGACGGTCGAATATACAAATAAACGGGGTTCCACAAAAACCGGGAGAAAATCTAATCGAGGTGGTTAAATCACTTGCTAGACTGAGTGGATTTCCTTTAAACATAGAAGCCGACGTTGACTTCGTAACCCGTGTTGCTCTGATGAGCAGTGGTGACAGCAAGAAAGTAAAGCCCATAGTTCTTAAGATGCAGTCTCGTTACAAGAAGGATGACTTTCTGGCTTCATTGAGGAGATTGAAGGAAATCAAGACCAGTGACATTGGGTTTTTAGGAGAAAGTGGAAGAATTTACGTTAACGACCATCTTTCCAGCCGCAACAAAGCCTTACTCCAGAAGGCGAAATTGCGTGCCAAGGAGAAAGGCTACAAATACTGTTGGGTGCGTAACTGCACGGTGATGGTTCGGCGGTCTGAGTCGTCCCCTGTGCTGCATATAACCACAGAAGAGGCGTTAAAAAAGATCACATAGGCGTGATGCGTTCTTTAATAAATAGGATAGAATCTTTTTTCGGTCAGAACTTTGTTTTATCATATTTAAGTAGTCATTGGTGTTATTACTTGAATTCTTTATTATGTTATTTGCTGCGTTTTGGTGTAATTTGTTGTGACGTATTAATAATATGTTCATTACGGTTGGACTTTGCGGGCCGCATATTGAGCGCACATGCGCATTTCACTAGTTTATTGGATTCATACCGGTACTGTCAGCACTCATTGCACTCGCGACGGATCGCATTGGTGAGTCAATACATTGATGGCTTGCTTGTTGGTCGAGTCAATTGCGGAATGTTGCGCGCAATGGATGTTGATTGTATCGTTACTATAATTTTGCCTGACTGTCATTCTTATTATCTACTTCATAGACGTCTCGCGGAGGATAGACAAATTATTGTTATGCGGTCATTAGTTTCAAGCTACCGTCGTTTGTTTACTGTCGTTAATTGTTTGTATGAAAGGTGTTTCCAATTTTTAATCGACTTATTTACTAAATACGGCAATAACTATCAACTTGTGAATCTGTTTCTTAAATCGGATTGGTCGCCTCAATATCTTTTTAACACAACATCTATGCATTCGTACTATTATTTACGTAGGTATTTACGGAGCTAAGTGTTTTTTATCAAAATGTCCGTGGTTTGAGGACTAAAACAAATGAGTTTTTTGCAAACGTTTTAAATTCCGATTATGACATCATATGCCTGTCAGAGACATGGCTTTTGCCAGCAATTTACGACGGTGAGTTATTCGATGGTCGATATAACGTTTATAGAACTGATCGTGATTATGAGAGATTGGGCATGCGTATGGGAGGAGGTACGTTAATCGCAGTCCGTAAGGAATTGCGGGTTGATGTGCGCCCTGAGACCCCGCCGCTGCCGTCCATGCCGCTTGCTGATATCACGTCTGTTCATTTGATTATAACGCAAGGCACACATATGACTAGGATTTGTCTTTTTTGCTGTTATTTTCCTCAAGGTCCGTGTCAAGCTCCGTCAGAGTCGCAATTTCTCGAATATGTATCAGATTTAAGTGTTGAGTTCTCATCTTATAAATATTTAATTGTTGGCGATTTCAACGTGCGGGAGGCCGAGTGGATTGCGAAGCTAGGTAGTGTAAGTGGGTCCGAAAGTATTTTAAAAAACCCAACCGTAGGGTTACTGACACAACAGATTTCTAATTTCTTGAATTTTACAGGCTGGATTCAATATAATACGATATATAACCATAATATGAGGTGTCTAGACTTGGTTTTTTCCTGTTCTCCCTGCACTGTGACTCGTTCGGTTCCTTTGGCGGTACCGGAGGACTCGCATCATCCGGCACTGAGTTTTGAAATTATAACTCATGACTTACAAACTAACTTGAAGCCCGCACCGCGTATTGTTAAACGCTTTTTTGCCGCTGACTACGACAAAATCAAAGAAGAGCTATCTAAGGTTGACTGGGACCTTCATTTGCCAAAAAATGATATGGAATGTGCGCTTTCTAATTTTTATAATATAATTAACAGTTTAATTGATACTTATGTTCCATCACGTACTATTTACGGTGAAAATAAATACCCAGTGTGGTATTCTCGGTCTTTGATCAGTCTAATTAGTAAAAAGAGGAAGATGCATAAAAAATGGAAAATCTATGGTAGACTTACTCATTATGAAGCTTTCTCGGACTTACGTAGGCAGTGTAAGATGTTGGCGACCGATTGTTATAAAACGTATATTGATAGAACAGAAATGAATATAAAAAATAACTCTAAAGCATTTTGGGCGTTTATAAGTCAAAAAAAGAGTAGTGCCAACATACCTGACTCCTTGTACCTGGATAATGACACGGTGTCAGACGGTCAGCAAATTTCTAATGCATTTAATAAATATTTCCAATCGGTTTTCGAGAAGCCATCGGCCAATTCTTTCACACCCACCTCGCCATACAATTTATCAAGTTCAAATGTCATCGACAATGTTCACCTTAGTTCCGAAATAGTTGAGAAATACCTATCACAGTTGGACGAATCGAAGGGTAGTGGGCCTGATAGTATACATCCAATTTTTTTAAAGAAATGTCGTAAGCAAGTGTCTGTACCCATTTACAAGCTGTTTGTGTGCTCATTATCCACTGGTACTATGCCTGAATTTTGGAAGCGCTCGCTGGTGATTCCTATTTTCAAGGCTGGTGATAAGCATGATATAAGAAATTATAGAGGAATTTCTAAGTTGTCAGTGATACCTAAATTGTTTGAAAAAATAATACACGATACCCTGTTCCCAGCAATAAGGCCCTTGCTAGTTTCTCAGCAGCACGGGTTTATTAATAAACGCTCGACTGAGTCTAACCTATGTGAGTTCCTGGAAGATGTTCTTGCCTCCATGGACGGTGGGTCTCAGGTGGATGCCGTGTATACTGATTATTCTAAAGCTTTTGACAAAATATCACATTCCATTCTAATTTTTAAAATTGAAAATATCGGTATACACGGCGACCTTCTGAGATGGTTGGTATCTTACCTTCGTGATAGAACTCAAGCTGTCGCGGTGAAAGGCTTTACGTCATCATACGTACCCGTAACGTCTGGCGTGCCCCAGGGATCCCACCTCGGCCCATTGCTTTTTAATATTTTTATAAATGATATTGTTGGCATTATCCACAATTGTAAAATTTTACTGTATGCAGATGACACCAAAATATTCCGGGAAATAAAATCTGTGTCTGATTGCTATTTACTGCAAAAGGATTTGGACCGCTTATCTCAATACTGTTCAGCAAATGAACTCCAATTAAACATTAATAAATGCCAAGTCATATCGTTCAGTAGGAAGAAGAATCCTTTACACTTTAATTATTCTCTCCAACTTAATGACCTGTCAAGAGTTTCCGAGGTGAGAGACTTGGGAGTATTCCTCGACAGTGAACTTCTTTTTACTTCCCACATAAGCAGGATCACTTCTAGGGCTTATAGGATGTTGGGTTTTATTTTCCGTCAGAGTTTAGATTTTAAGAGTGCTAGTACCTTATTTCTATTGTATAATGCCTTCATAAGATCGATTTTAGAGTACGCGTCTACCGCATGGAATCCCCAGTATATAACGCATATTGAATCTATTGAAAAAATTCAAAATAAATTTTTGAAGCGTGTGAGATATAGGTTTCCACACGTCTGCACCGAATCAATTACATCTTTGTCATTGCGGCGTGAGAAACGCGATCTAGTATTTCTGTTTAAATTAATAAATAACCTAGTCGAATCTCCTTTCCTTACCAGCAGAATTTCTTATAGATGTACTGGTGGTGGCCGCAGGTCCGCTAATACTTTTGCACCTCCACTTTGTCGCACAAATTACGCCAAAAATCGCTTTACCATAAGAGCTTGTAGTGCTTTTGATAAATCGTATCAACAGATCGATATTTTTAGTTATAATTTGTATAAATTTAAAAAACTAGTTGGCTCCATTTAGAATTATTTTCGTGTAAAATATTTGCACCTAAGTAAGATTAACTTTTAAGAAATTTATAAATACTTAAGTAGTTTGTTCTACTTTTTAGTTAGAAGTAGTTTACTCAATTGCATGCTGTTTTTAGCTGTGGAAACTTTTTTGGCTTATGCAAGATTTGTATAGTTTTAATTCAATGTACTATATCATGCTGTATGTTTCCTTTTAACAAATAAAAAAAAAAAAAAAAAAAAAAAAAAAAAATATAAATAGTGAAGGCATGAACTTATTACATACAAGACATAAGAACGAGCTTGTCATAGAAAAATGATCTTCCGTATAAATCATAATAAACTAGCGACCCGCCCCCGCTTCGGACCGGTGCAATTAGATGTTATTATACATATAAACCTTCCTCTTGAATCACTCTATCTAAAAAAAAACCGTATCAAAATCCGTTGCGTAGTTTCAAAGATTTAAGCATACAAAGTGACATAGGGCCAGAGAAAGCTACTTTATTTTATACTATGTAGTGATAAATAATTTTACTAAGGCGATAGGTTACGCCTCCATCTCCGTCTATTGCACCCATAATACACCGTTTCATCTCACTTACCACACATCTTGCAGTTTAACGACTCATATATAATTTAAAATGGAATTCCACACCTACGATTTACAGCGTCGTTTTTTATTATTCAATATCGAGCGTTCTCAAAAATGGAACCCCGCTGAAGAAAATTCCGCCTTTTCACGAAGACCATTTATCACTCTACGGAGACGGAAAAAATTACCTTGGCCTTCGCTTGGCTCGAGGCCTACTCCTAGTTTGATTTATACCATGCAGGCTGCTACTAATTAAACGGCTATCTTGGAACAGACGATGAACAATTTGAGAAGCTATGCAAAATTTGCATGAACATGAAATGTGATTTCGTTTAGGTTATTTCGTTTATTTTGTGAATTTAAATAAATTGGTATGAAATGCGAATTAGTATTGAATAATGTTTGTGTCATAAAAGTGTTGTCTTTATTGCACGATAGTTATACAGAACACCAATCGGTTCAGCAATTTTTTTATACTTTAGCTAATAGTTTTTTTGACATTTCTGTCTGTTAATCCTATTACTGAATGAAGTGAATTTTGATGAAAAAAATATTGTTTTCAACATTTTATGAGTTTTGAACATTTGAGCACGCATAACAAGAAAACTCTGATCATGATATTGCAATACACACTTGTAATTATTTCATTTTTTTTTATTTTTTTATAATAACTGCACTTCATCATTATCATCATCATCTATTGACAGTTGAACTACGATGACTGGTAGGCGTAAGCCTCCACAATAATCAATCCTGCGCTGTCCGCATCCAGCTGCTTTTTGCGATCTGCACTAGCCTAAATTCAGCCACAGTTAGACATAATCAGAAGAAAAAACAACTTAATTGATGTTAAATGTGATTTGATTTTTGAGCTTTTTTCTGGAACCTAAATATTTTTACGTAGAAAGTGGAAATAAGTTTCTTTTCAAATTACTATCTTACCCTAATGGAAAATTGTCAAAACCATAAACAGGAAGTTCTTTCCAAAAGCTTTTAAAAAAAAAATTTGTAATTCGAAAGGTCCTAGAGAATTATTTCTGTCCAGAACCTTGTCTGATGCCTGTCTCCCTGTTACCGGTATTTTATTCTATATGGATCAACAACCCTATTAGTGAGAGAGCCTGTAAATTTTAAATAGAAGGATCTCGTTAGATAATGGCCTTTTCATTTTTAAGCCAATTCATTAGTCTCCATTCCATTCATTTACTTTGGGTTTGCAAAACATTAATTTTGGTACTGTCAGAATCAAATGTTTTACGTCTATTTTAAAAAAGACTCGTTACTAGCTGAATAGTATGGTATGTTCGAGCACTGTTTGGCATTTATTAAGTCCACTACCTCTACAGACCAATCCTGGCCTAGCCACTGTCTTCATGATCTATACTACCCATGAACTCACTGAAACTGAGTATTCAACTTGAACTTGACATTGTTTCGAAATCCATTGGAAAAGACTCAAATATAATTGGCAATCCATAATTAAATAAATATATTTAACACGCTTCTTACAAGTTACCCAGTATGTACTGTACCCAGTGTCTATGTATCTTGGTTGGTGTAAACCAACCAACGACTTAGGTACACCCAGATATTAACGACTTTTTGTGTGATTGTACTTTCGTCTGTAAGTTTAATTATGTAATTGAGAAATGGAATGGCTACAAGGAATGAGAACCTGTTTTTTTTTGTTATTTAAATAAGCAAGAAGCACAAAGTGAAAACCAATTTGACAAATAAAAAGCAATTGAAAAACAAAATTTATTTTGCTATAATCGTTATTTGCCACAGTAATTTATAGCATAACATTAAATAGCCGAAATATATAAGGCTTAACATAAAAAGGCATGATTGCGATAGGCATAACCATCGAATTGAATAATTTATGTTTGTATGACGTAAGGAATGTTTAAAAACATACATTTGGCAAAACTGGATAGATGAATAAATTATGATGGGATGACATTCATTAAAACTTTTGAATTCTTAAAAAATACTTATTTTGAAATGTTGTATACAACAGTTCTGCATGATTATGTTTATGCGTTATTTATAGTAAAATCTTTAATCCCCCTTATGTCCTTGATTAAGACCGTTTTTTACACGACACGTGTTCTTTCTATTCTTTTTTCAAGTTAAGGAGAGAAAAATCTCAACCTGTTTTAGGTTTTCCAAGAACAAAAATAAAAACGATTTACAGTATTGTTGTTGCCTGAAACGTAATTTCGCGTATTCTGAAGTTCAATTCAGCCTCAGTAACTTGAGGGTACTTACGATAGTAACAAGCTATAGCATTATACGGGGACTTAATGGTGTAAGTTACAAGTGACTGGAGATTTTTGAAGGCCCGTTGGGACGATGGCGTAGGGAAGTACTTAGTTGTGACAGTGGCTCGGCAACGATCGTTGCCGTTGTATAGCAACGCAAGTTAGATCGGAAATGGGATGGATGACTAATGACCACACCAACTGAAATTTAAAAAGGCACGTTGAGCAGTTGGTCCTGGCTGACGACTATATGTATATGTCAGACGTGTGAACTAGTCATCGGAAGCCGTAGAGCGGCTTAATAACATCTGACAGCAAGGTTTACTACTAAACTTACATCTCTCTAATATTCGCTCTGAGGCTACGTGTTGCATAGCATAGCTAGCGCCATCTCGTTGTTGAGGTGAGGCCTGTGTCCAGCAATCAAACGCATAATGGCTGTTATTACTGTTTTGTTTCCATTTACATTTTATGCGCGTGTGCACTTTTGGTGTTGTACCTGCCTTAATACTGCGGCAACCGTTTACTTGTAGGTGGTTTGCGTGATTGTTACTCGATTAGTAGCCACCGGATCGCCTCACAATTTATGTTTCATCTAGGTAATTGTAGACACAAAGGGTCTTCTTCAGAATGAAGTGACTGTGATATTTAGCAACTTAGATGGGTCACCTAAATCTGAAGACGTCTGTACAATTACATACTTAGATGCCGGACGCCTATATTTTGAGATACTTACCTTTCTTCTTGTAGTGATATCTTGTTTTTTGCTCTACAGATATCATTTTGCTAGCGTTATTTTAAAAAGTCTTCTCTTCTGACTTGCGCCCCGCTAGCACAAAGAGGTATAGAGCGGAGGCAAACGGGCGTCGAAAAGCCTGCTGCATAATGCATTGTGTGACTGCACCGACCTTTGAGTTCCACCGGATTATATGCCAGGTTTATTTCGAAAATTTTCCGCCATTTTCAGATTTCCAACGGCTTTGAACGCCGCCTAGGCTCTCGTTAAAATTGCTGGAGCTTTTAAGTTTTTCATGCACCCTTTAGTTTGTTTTGTCTACTATGAAATGAAGTTTGTATTGTAGCTGTATAACAGCGCCTCTGCAACATTTAGTGCTTTTATAGTATCGTTTGCGACACTTGCTCTGAGGATAATTTCAAAAAAATGAAGCTTCATCTGCTTGCATTCACGATAAAGACCTCAGAGTAGCCGTGTACTACGGCTTAAACTGTCTATCAACATAACTACCTCAGGCAAACATCACTTTTATTACTATGTCAATGTACAATTACTGTAAGAAGTTGTCTCAAAGAAAGAATAATTTACTTTCGGATGTTGTTCAACTTATAAATTAAAAGAGTTCAAGTAGATTGGAGAAGCTTTTATTGTAAGTGATAAATATCACTTTAAATGACTCCTCCTTTTCGTGAAAGCTGCTTAGCTTAATAAGTTAAATCAATTATGAGGTGACGGATTTTTGGACCTAAAGTTTTCTATATTTGTTCACGTGCCGTTTTTTAAATCGCAAGCCATAAATGTTAGCAGACACATGTTTTGTGGACTTTAATATTCCTAGTAATTGTTGGTCAGTGCTTGCTATAAGACAGCATTTCATTACCAGATTTTTTTAAAATAGGTTCAGGCTAATTTAAGATTCATTCAAGTCCAATGAATCGATTGACTACTGAAGTAAATTGGAGATTTGTATTGAAATATTGTAATAACATGAAAATATATTGAAGCATGCAGTTGGCGACTGAAGAAAAGCTAAGAGAGAGACAGAATTTCCTAAAAAAAAAGAAGTTGTCACCTGAAGAGAGCGCGAAAAATGATCTACTTATTGGTTAATGAACCAGTTGCTTATTCCCGTTATCACTGTGGAATACGGTTATGGTTACAGACATTTATTTCTCAAAAAGAATACTAAATTCACTTATTAGAGAAATACGAATATACCGGGTGTTATGCGATTAACGTGGATATTCTCGAGCTGAAACTGGCTGACTGGCATGAAATTACACCAGATCGAGACAAATTGCGACATCTCATGTCAAAAACCAAAACTATTATTAGTCCATGAAAGATATTAGCTAAAAGTCAGACTGTTCTATGCTTGACCAGCTACAAACACAAATGGCGCGCTATAATGGGTTGAATAAAACTCTAAAAACACAGCTACCACGCAACCACCACTAAGTTTGTTGTGCAAAGAGCTCTTTCATATTGATATCTAGTTCAGAATTGAGACGAAAGTAAGTATTTTTCTTTCGCTAGTGGCCACGCTTCCCGCCCCAGTTCCGACAAAATAAAAACTCCAGTAACTTTATCAGTTTCCGCTTGTGTTTTAGAAGCAGGGAAATAACAAAAAAGCTCTATCGCGATTCGTTCCATCTGCGTTTGTGAATTTAAATTCACATTCTTGGAGTACCTTTTTTGGAAGGAAACGTTTTTATCAGTGTTGGAAATCATAATAAAAACATTTAAACACTTCGGTATACTAGACTAGCTTTCATCATCATCATCAGCCTGTTGTAGTCCACTGCTGAACATAGGCCTCTCCTTTTGCACGCCACTGTACTCGATCTTCGGCTGCTCGCATCCAGCTCCTGCCAGCCATCCTGCGCAGATCATCACTCCACCTTGCCTGAGGACGTCCTACACTACGCTTGCCGAGACGCGGTCTCCACTCAAGAACACGTTTACTCCAACGGTTGTCGGTTCTACGGCTAACATGGCCAGCCCACTGCCACTTCAGCTTGCTAATCCGGTGGGCTATGTCGATAACCTTGGTTCTCTGCCGTATCACCTCATTTCTGATTTGATCTCGCAGAGAAACGCCGAGCATAGCCCTCTCCATAGCCCGCTGAGTGACTTTAAATTTGTGGACCAGCCGTGCCGTTAGTGTCCACGTTTCGGCTCCGTATGTCATGACGGGTAGGACGCACTGATTGAAGACTTTTGTCTTTAGGCACTGTGGGATCGACGATGTGAAGACTCGACGTAGCTTCCCAAACGCTGCCCAACCCAACTGAATTCTTCTGTTCACCTCGTCCTCGAAGTTGTTTCTACCTAACTGCAATGTCTGCCCGAGGTATACATATTTTTGAACAACTTCGAGAACGGCGCCGTGTATCGCAATCGGTTCCGGTAGTACATGTTCATTGAACATGACCTTGGTTTTGTCCAAGTTCATCCGTAGACCGATGCGCACAGAAGAGTCAGCCAGGTCATTCAGCATCTGTTGTAGGTCCTGCAGCGTTTCTGCCACGATGACGATGTCGTCAGCAAATCGCAAGTGAGAGATGTACTCGCCATTGATGTTGATGCCACGTCCTTTCCAGTTCAGCGTCTTGAACATATCCTCCATTGCATTTGAGAACAATTTCGGGGAGATAACATCCCCTTGTCTCACACCTCGATGCAACGGTATAGGACTTGTTTGCTGATTTTGGATTTGGACGGACATAGTGGCTGCTTCGTAAAGGCATCTCATCACTTGGATGTATCGCCAATCTACTTGGCATCGCTGCAGGGACTCCAGAACAGACCAGATTTCAATCGAGTCAAAGGCCTTCTCATAGTCCAGAAATGCTAGGCACAGGGGCTGATTATATTCTTCAGTTTTCTGTATAATCTGCCGCACTGTGTGGATGTGGTCTATGGTGCCGTATCCACTAGACTGAGACAGACTAGCTTTATTATCATGAGATGTTATTTAAGGTCCTCATTATTATCAAATTTAGGACTATGCTCCTCTGGTTGGTGTATCAACCGCTGTAACTTTTTGGATTCTGCAAGCATCTTCAATACTTCAAGTGTAACTGTTTCTCTATGAGTGTCCTTGACTGAACAGAATGACACAAGTCAGTAAATTATGGGTTCATGTAAATGTATGCATAAACCCTGATATATTTTGATGACAATCCTCTGCACAAGTATAACCTTTATAATAAGTCTATATTAAGTGAAGATACGAAAAAAATTATCTACTCAACTCTACTCGAATATATTCTACAATCACAATATTATATTACGATCCATTATTATCTTACACTAAATTTTCTAACGTAAACGCAAAAAAATAATGTATGTAATAAAGTTATAAGAAAAAGATAAACACATGCAAATTTCGAGACGTTGCAAACATGAAAAAATGAAAGAAAAGTGGCAAGTCATACAAAAAACAATGAAGAGCATATAACAAGCTTTAAAATGTTAAACCAGATAGCAGTTAGTAAAAATGGGATGTTCTAAGTGGTTCCATCAGGTCTGGACCTGATGAACTAAACAATCAACCCCCACACTCGTCTTATGCAAGAAGTAAAATCATTTCGGAAAAAAGTGGTTGTGACATACCGAAACAGACAGACAGACAGACATGACAAATCTATAAGGATTCTGTTTTTCATACGGAACCCTACAAATACCCTGTCATTTCAAAAAAGTTCCTTAGCTAATAGTTGTTTATTGATAGCTTTACTTATAAATACTGCTTTATTTTAAGAAATTCCAATAAAGGAATTTCTAGAAAACAAGACAGAACTCTTAAACCTTGGCAGTTTTTCAAATCCAGACTCAGCAGACTTCGTTTAAGTTTCATTCAATAAAATCCCAGGTCTTATTAATGCTAAAACTTCGCTGCGGCTTAAGCTTAGTTCACCACTGAGATCGATTCGCACCTTCATTTTCAACCTTAGCAACCCATTTAGGCTTTGTAATTTAAGTTCACACGAAAACTTTAGGAGCTATATTATTGAAAATTCATTCTTTGACTCTCTTAGTCTCTTCGGTGTTCATTTGATATTTTATTTATTTAAGGAAAATATATGTTAATGATTCAGTCGGCTTGAGCATTGAAATACAATATTTATTATTAAACTTTGAAGTTTACTTTGTACATTTAGTGAAAGAATTTCAACGTGTTTTAGTCTGGGGTTTGTGGACATTTTCACAAATGTACCTGGGTTAAGACCAGTCAATGTTATTAAATAAATAGATATTATTAACTGTGCGAAAAATTAAAGTTGTATCAAGTCAGTTGTATTATAGAAACCAATGACAGCTTAGACGGTCTTATCGTTAGTAAGCGATCTCTCCCAGACAACAGTTCAAAAGTAAGCAAAAAAAACAAATATCTTGATTTCTATTTAAGACCGGCCCGAGTTCGAGCTAGCTTCGTTGGGGCTTCATTTAATAAAGTTTCGTCGGTCTTGTTAATGTTTTAAACTCCGCTCCGTCGGGGTTCCGAAGTCGTTTACTGTGCCGCTAACTTGCACTTTTGTTAACTTGCGACTCTATTCACTTCAGAGTTAAGTCGAACTTTTTAGTGAACACCTTTGCTTTTCGGCTTTGGAATTCGGTTAGGTTTTAGAAAAAGAAGCTAGGAAACGTAAAGCGTAATTTAGGACATTTTTAAATTAAAGGTAAAGTAAATTAATGTGGTGATAATTGTACCTAACTAAGTTTTAAACCTGCAGGAAGATATATGATGAACACAAAGCTATTTACCAATCATCCTTGCTAAACAGATTGGTCCCAAGCCCCGGCTTCCTTTAGAAAAACCGAATGATTTACCTCTGTAACCCATTTCAAATGTTAAAGAACCTAATCATGACTTAATTCCAAGTAAATACATGGGACGAGACCACGGGAACTTATCCCGATAGGCCGGTACAAAGGTCACGTCTGTTATTGGTTGTGCAGCTATCAACGGTCGCTTTTTCTGTCTTTACACGTAACTACCTATTCACTTTTGAACCGTTTCATCGCTGATGACAAATCACCTGTTTATAATATAAATAAATAAATATACCTGGACACCATTCCACACAGCGCCATCTAGCCCCAAGTGAGCAACGGATAAACATACTTAAATACTTCTTATTTTGGAAATTGATACTTCATATACATACTAAACGCCCAGACCAATACAGACAGACGTGTTCATAAACAATCGACTAAAAGTGTAATAATAACGTTTAGTTACATAGTTCCGTTCAGTTTTTAATTCGCCTGAAGTGGGTACCACAAGACCTATGCAGGATGTTTTAAAATCCCTGGTGTTTTATCAACCGGTTGTTACTCTTAGATAAAACATCATCATAGTGGCCAGCTTGTTTAACATCCTATTCAAAGCTTAGTACCCAAAGCAAGAAAAAGTTAAACAGTATCCACCTAGTTTACACCAATACAAGTATCTTAATATCTAGAAGCGCTCTATCCTAGTCCTAGTAATATTACACTTCGCTTTGTCCTCGAAATTAAGATTAACAAATGTAGTAGAGCGTGTCGTGCGGCCATCTAACACTAAAGTTGAAATCCATAGTAAAAAAAAAATGGTTTCAAGTCTATATTCGGCTGTCAGTGCTGTCACAGATTGTCAATGTCATTAGTGTTTTAGTGTTCGCGCCATTCTGCACGTTATTTTTTTCTTTTCCAAGTTTTAAACAGTTTCAGTGATATTATGCATCAAAAACACAAAGCCCAGGATTGGGAAATGTTTAAGGAACGAAAGATTAAAAATTAAAGAAAGTTTCAAACGGAAACTACAAGAACGATCGAGTTTCTGGTAGATACCTTCCTACGTGAAAAACTGCATTTGCAATGAAAGTTTCTCAATGTCTTAGTGTTCACCTCGAGTGGGTGCTTCCGAATGCGAATGAAGAATGAGTATAGCTCTTAGTGGTTATCACCTTTCTTATCATGAGTTAAAAACGATCAACTTTTGGTAAGTACCTAGGTACCTACTTGAAAAACTGCATTTGCATTGAAAGTTTTCTCTATGTCTAGTGGTCACCTTAAGTGGGTGTCTCCGATGACAAATAAAGAATGTGTATAACTCTTACGGTTATTACCTTTCTAATCATGAGTTAAAGACAATCAAGTTCTAGTCAGTACCTAATTAAAAAACTTTGCATTTGCATTGAAAGTTTCTGCAAGTCTGGTGTACTCCACTATTGTTTGTATCCAAGGAGGAATAAAGAATGTGTATAGCTCTTATGGTTAATACCTTTCTAACCAGAAGTTAAAGACAATCAAGATCTAGTAAGTACCTAAGTTAAAAACTATGCGTTTGCATTGAACGTTTCTGCTGGTCTGGTGTACACCCTAATTGTTTGTATCCAAGGAGGAGTATAGACTGTGTATAGCTCTCTGAGTGGCTATAACCTTTCTAATTACCAGTTCTTTAATTTTGCTCATGCTTGTGTACAATTTAAAGTGATTGTAACCTACCAAAAGCAGCTATACATGTATTAAGAGTATCTGTTTATGTATAAGTCTTTATTTAATATTTTTTAACATAAAGTTAAAACTCTGAGTTTGTTGTCTGAAAGTGACAATGTATTTGTACATTACATTGAGGTATTACCTAAATGACCTTAATGAGTGCTCAGGTAGTTAGAAGTTTTTATACACTAAGTGATTTTCAGAAAGAAATCTTAGTGATTATCCGTCAGATGATAACAACTGTGTTACTACCCTACCGGGCCCTGGGTGGATAACTACCCTGTCTCCGTCAGGGACGGAAAAGGATTTCATCCCAGTCATGACACCCAATAGAATTGAAGAGCCAATAATAACACAGTCAGAACCCACTGATGTCTTGGCTTACCCGGAGGACCAGAATTTGCCTAAACATTTTAAGGTAAAAAGGTCCAATCTATTGCTTACGCTGGGAATTACAAGGAGGAGGTCATAGACAGACACTGCATACCAGAAGATGCCAAAAAGATTGGTGAACCGTTTCCATTTTGCTGAAATGGATCTTTCTGTTGTGAGTACTTCATAAAAAAGGACTAAACAATTGTATAAAAACAAATCCAAATTGCATCCATGTCAGCATCTATTAGAAGCTCTGATCACAGCAATCAGACAAACTTCTGACATGCTATTATAAAAATCATGAATGGACGCTGGGAAATTCATGTTTGACTAACAACAACCAAAATTGTTTTTTTTTGCCAAGGAAAAAATATGTGTGTTCTTTCATTTCATCATGGATTAATTATACACAATAAAAATAGATAAAAATATATTTGGCGACAACTTGGCAGGTACTTCAGGCTGCTGAGGCCATAAAAAGGTCTGGGCCTGAAATTAAAAACACCAAATACTAAGAAAAATATTTTAACTGAATGCTTCCACATTCACCACCAAACGAGAATAATTAAGAGGGGTCTGCCTGCCATGGCGACACCTGTGACAGCGCCGACGAGCTCTTGGTATCACCAGCAGCGCTGTCATGCACCGGCGCCGGCAGCGCCGCTGCAGCGCCCACGGATTCAGCCACATCACCGCTTATAATACTTGTGAGTCATTCAGGCAGTCACTCATTGATCATTGGTGGAGCCAGTTCTGTCATGGACTGAGGCTTGACAATCACCTGGTTTCCAAACAAGATGTACCACTTTCAGCAGAATTAAGTTCCGCAGAATTATTAAAACATGAAAAGTTTGATGATGATTAATTCCTAATAAAATCCCTTGTCTACAAACCAGTTGGAAAAGTATATTTACTTATATAGAACTAAGACTTAATAATAAGTTTATAAAATCAACCACTTTAAATTGATGATTCAAGAACCACTTAACAATTATTTTTTTTAAAAAACACCCATCAATTCAAAAGACATATATTTGTAGGTATTCTTCGTTTGTCTAACTCAAAATATGAATCAGTTGGTGCCAGTTTTAGCTTACTGGGCTGTTGCCATGGGCTATGTAACTATTTGTTTGGATGACATTATGTTCATTGATACCTCATATAATCAGTGTATCAGTCTAAGAGTTTGCCATATATGATAATTGAATCCTTAATAACCTTAGAATTCTTATTGTCACCAAACATTGTCATATTGAACTCATCAACCTAAAGAAATGTAACATTTAAAATAAAATCACAAAAATTATAGAACTGCAGCAATGAAAAATTAGATACCAATGAGTGGGTCTTCTAACTTCTGCATGCCTGGCCATTCAATTTGGCTGGCTCTCTATTGAGGAATTTGAGATATTATGTAAATATCCTGTATTTCATAATACAAAAGATTATGATGAGTATATGAATTTACCAGGCCACCTTCAAGGAGACTCTAGTTAGTGGTTAAATTCAGTAAAACACTTTGCAAGTAAAAAGGGGGGGGGGAACCTGCATACAAGGAAAGGACTGCAAGTGGGCAGTGGAGTTTTTTCCGAAAAAGATTTCCACATCAACCAACTAGAAATGCAAAACCAGCTGTAATCATCAAAAGCTAATTGACAATACAACGGAGATCACATATAAGAAGGGGATGGTGTCAGGTTCCCTCACACCTCTCTAAATAACTAGAAAATTCTGGCAGTGGTGCAAACGTTGAATAATAGGTACGCATTTGCTTCCTGACATTGAATGAGAATTATGTGAAACAAACAAACAAAACATTTATTTCCAATGAATAAAAGTGAGTCAATAGGTCTTAAAAATATCTGGACAAAGTATTCGGCCTGCTAGCAGGCCTGCAAATTATTGAAAGTACTTAACTTTAATTTCCAATGTTACAATTTCGTTTGGAATAAGTACTTTGGTACATATTTGCAATTTGCAAGAAACTGCCTTAAATTAAATTGTAAATACTTTTGGCACGCCTGAGATAGATCTATTTGCTTCTAGATTAAGCCAATAATGACTGTCCCGGATTCGCCCACTCGCCCTTGGTACCCTATACGTGATAAATTCTAGAACCTTAATCTTGAATCTTGGGTCCAAATGAAGAAGTTAAAAATGAAATGAAATGAGGAAGATAATCCGCCTGCAAGCTCTCAGGACGGCTTTTTTAAGGAGATTAACTCCACCACCATCTTTTAACGTTATGTTAGCTTCATCATCAAAAACTAACGTCAAACAATGCGATACTGCATTTATAAATGGTTTAACTTATCTTAAGACAGTCAAATCATAATAACTGCTTGGAAGGTTAATTGATCTTTATGAAAAATTATATTGAACTATGGAGCGAAATATGGTACTTCAGATTGAATATTTGATTGAATATCCTTCGGTTCCTTTAGTAGTCGACCTCAGTCCTGCTGAGGCTTTTAAATTGTATTTGTATAAATCAAGGGCGATTTTAAAACAACGAAAATTGTTTGAATATTGTTTTCACCATTTTTTCAGAAACTATACAATCTCGTAGGGTCTCAAACTATTAGTCGGTGGATTTTAGGAATCCTAACATGATCCTAAAAAGTTAGATACGTGATACGTACATACGATGCGAGTACCTCAGCTGGAGTAAAGCTTCCTCTTTGTTTGCTAAATTCTATCTAAGAACAGTTTTCGAAGCTCCTAGGAATGTAAAGCACATTGTTTAATACATAATGAATAAATAAGTCAACAACAACTACGGTATTACTGAAACTTATAACATAGTTACAATATTATGTTGTAATATTTAAAATAATATTACAGTTATTTAATTGTATAAAAATTTTCTTAGAATGCTTACTTACCTAATGTAAGCGACCTATATGTATAATGTACCTATGCTTCTTTATATCTCTTCCTTATGCACAAAATACTGTACTGCTTTCAAAGTCTACATTTGTTAATCTTAATTTCGAGGAGAAAGCGAAGTGTAATTGATAATTAAACGAACTTACCTTAAGTGAAGTTCTATTCCAATTACACGAAGGCTTTGTCTGAAGAAATTGAGACCCTCCCTACCCTAGGACCCCCACATTATTATGTGCAGTAATCTAGCCTCTCGGAGGCTAGATTACTGCTCTCAACTTAATGACATTGACAATCTGTGACAGCACTGACAGCCGAATATGGACTTGAAACCATTTTTTTTTTTTTACTATGGATTTCAACTTTAGTGTTAGATGGCCGCACGACACGCTCTACTACATTTGTTAATCTTAATTTCTTCGGACAAAGCCTTCGTGTAATTAGAATAGAACTTCACTTAAGGTAAGTTCGTTTAATTATCAATTATTCTACACATCGCCACCTAGCCTCAAATTAAACTAATTAAAGTCTAGGTTATTTTTATTTTAACCAGAAGAAGACATTTGGTCTGTTGTCGTCAGGCGGGAATCGAACCCGCATCTTTCAACTGACCAACAGACCAAATGTCTTTTTCTGGTTTTTCCTATCTTTAGTAAGATGATAACGCATTATCTCTCATGCTAAAAATAAAAATTACCTACACTTTAATTAGTTTAATTTGGGGCTAGGTGGTTTTTCCTATCTTTGATTAAAGTCTGTCTATGAAATACTAGACAACTGATAAACCTACCAAACTACTGAACCGTTTTTTTTTTTAAATATACATATACATACTATTACTTAGGAAACACTCAGACATGTTCATGCTCACTAATGTCTCTAATGTGAGGGAGTTGCAACCGCGGCCTATATAGTCTACAAGCCTTCTTCTGAACCATTACACCAAATCGGTCGGCAAGGTCGTCGTTTATTTGAGAAGATACTCAGTGATTAGTAACCGTTGAAGCTAGAATGTTCTGGAATGCGGCATTTGGCGGTTACAACATCATAGGACACCAAGGTGCGGATCATTGACCAGGTGAACAGACCTCCTGATTAAGATCAGAGTCTCAATGAATCTATCCTCTTCCTTTGGTGCATCTTCTTCTGCTGTGTTTTCTGTAAATATAACATTTTATACATGTATTGTTATTTAAAATTAATTGGTCACATTCATTGTTGTCCAAAAAACTTAGATTTATTCCTTTTGTAATGTAAGTATGCACGTTTTCCCCCTTTTCTATTTTTTTCGCTATTAGCGATTAGGCCGCCTAAATTGTGCATTGCTTTTAATGTATCACTAAGCTGTTAGTTTTTAATGTTAATGTGCAATGAAGAATATTATCTATCTATCTATCTTTGGTCCAACAAGAACTGGCTAAAGAAATAAATACTTTTAAACAGATAAATTAGAAGACAGTTCTCAACATGTTCCGCAGGAAACCAATATACTTGACAATAATAAAAAGGCGAACCAATGACATCGGAATGAACTTATTTTTTCCACGAAAGGATTTTCTAATCATCCCACACAATGTAACGTAACAAATTGTTACGTCTAACCAAAATGAAAAGGGTAGAAATCCATCAAGCTCACATCGTGAAAAATGTTCTCCAGTCTGCAGAGTAACAACTGGATAAACTTATTTCGGGATTGAATTCGCTTCCCTTTATCCGGAACAACAACAAAAATCCAAACGAACATTCAGTTGGTTTATTTAAAATTGAAATAAGACCACGAATTGGCCAGATCCTTTTGTCGTTCTGAATGTTTTAACGGCCTTTACACACGGAGACTTCACATGATAGCTACGATAGCTCGTCGCTGCTTTGACGACAATTAAATTCGGTGTTGTAGTACCTCAGGTTTGTTACACACATAATACACATCTTGCATGTATTTACCCGTTTGATAAATTGGCAAAGTATAAGTTTATTAAATACTAGCGGCCGCCCGCGACTTCGTCCACGTGGACTTAAGTTGAAAAACCAAAAGTAATATTTCTCTTTGAATTGTAGCCTCTGTGAGATTCAGATGTATAAATAAGCAACATTATTGTAAAAATTGAAAATTGGGTTAGAAAATGAAAGAAAATATAAGACCGTGAGTAGAATCCGTAAAGTTGTTTTATTTCGATTATTGTAAAGTTTCATTAAAGTCCATTCAGTAGTTTTTACGTGAAAGAGCAACTCGGCACATCCACACATACAAACTTTGGCGTTTATAATGCTCAGTTATATTTATAACCCTGTGATATTTATTATTTATAATTATATTTATAATAATAAAAAAACACAAGCAAAAAAAGTCGGAATGACCTTTCGTATCCCCTGGACAATATTTTTAAATCTTCACAAAATAAAAAACCGAAAGTACAGATTTCAAATTCGGAAGTTAAATAACAACGGAAGTCCCGCATAAATTTCAATCTCGACAATCCTTTAAACGTTTTTACAGCCATAGCTACGAGTGATCAGAGGGAAGGGAAATAAAAAGGGGCACAGCGGGAAGTGAATAAAATTGGCTGTAATTTACGAGCGAGCCCGCGGTGCAGTTGTGAAAATCATCGGCGACGATCGCTGTTGTAAAGCAACACACGCCGGGTCGGAAATGGGATGGGTGACCACCCCGACCGCAATTTAGAGATGTGTATGTCAGGCATCACCGTACTCCGGAAGTTACGTTAAGCAGTTGGTCCCGGTTTGACGTAGACATCTAGATGTCAGTCGTTAAGTTAAGCAGACATTAAGGTTGCTCACTAGCCTTACACCCCTCCAACAATCGGTACTAAGCCCGCGTGGTGGAGTATGGCTCATTTCACCTCATAGTTGAGGCGAGGCCTGTGCCCAGCAGTAGGACGTATATAGGCCGTTTATGTTTAAGTAATTTATGCGCGAGCCGCCATCGTTTCGGCAGTTCGTCGCGTCGCAATTGCGCTTCATCGGCCGTTAGTTGCGCAATCGGGCAACTTTATTGGGGCGAACTCATCATAAGGAAGCGAAGGTCATAAACAGCTGGAAATGGCCGAATAATGAAGTAGTACCGCTTTAAATCACATTCAAAGTTCAAATTACTTTATTTTAGCAGGCCTATTAGTCAGACACAGATTATCAAAATCTGATTGGATAGGTAAACACGTAGTACCTATTATATCAAAACTTTTACTTAGAGCCTGTTCACACTAGCGTTTGTTGGGCGATTTCACAGGGAGTTTCCGCAAGAAAACAAACGTCGCAAGCTTGCCGCGAGATCGCTGCGCACTCGCGGGTGGTATCGGGCGGCGGCTGAACGCTTAGTTCATCAGTGAAATGGCTTTGCGGCATGCTCGCGGCAAGCTCGCGGCGTCCTTGCGGCGTTTATTATATCGCGGAACAGCTATCGCTGCGAGATGTCGGCGGCGGTTTGCCTCGCCTTCGAAATCGCTCAAAAAACGCTAGGTGTGAACAGGCTCTTACAAATTTTGTCATAGAGACTGGTGATAGTAAATCTAAAAGCTATCATTTGAACCAGTTAATCACAGCTAATGTCGCCGAATATCATTAGGATAAGTCGGAGGCCGGAGGGTGACTCTGAAAATGAGGTTCACGTCTATTTTGTGAACAGTTTTTTTTCAAAATATGTAAAACGTGTGGCCAACAGTGCTTTGAACTGTAAAGAGTGGAAAGTGGAGAGGAAATCCTTAGCCCTGCAGTGGACAGCGTACTCGTTCACACTAACGCTTACTTACTCACGCGGAGAAAAATAGGTAAAAAATTAATATCAAAAAAGGTTTGTTATTTGAAGTTATTTTTCATCAATGCATTATACTAAATTGTTTGCAATGCCCCTGCAGGGTTTTGTACTGGACATAAAATTGTATAATTTATCTTAAATTACTGCACATAAAAGCGAATATATGAAAATGGATATAAGCTTGAAATAAGTAAAATATAAACAAAACGTAACTTTGACACAATTCAGCGTTCACACAAGTACGAGTATGAAATTCATGATGAATGATGATGCCTACCCTTCTCGTTGATTTTCCTCTAGCTGTGGCTTTTTTCAAACAGATTGCTTCCTGGAAATAAAGAATATATCTATCAATCTTTTCCGTTATTGCAAGTGGAGCACTCCTAGGGCCAATCCGGAGTAAGCGAAAGATTGATCAAATATTTCATGAGAGTGAACAAACAACTTTGGCACAAAGAGAAACACAGACCAATAACTTCGTATTTTGACACAATTTGTCACTAAACTTTCTGTAGTACAAGCGACGCTGATAAAATGTCGCTTGAAACATTCCTTTGGAACTTACGTCCGGGTCCTTCATCACTGAGAATATTTTACATACATAAACGGCATATAATACATCCCACTGCTGGGCAAAGGCCTCACCTCTACTATGAGGTAGAATGAGCCATACTCCAACACGCAGCCTCAGCGACAATCCGCGAGGGGTGTAAGGCTAGTGAGCAACCCTAATGTCAGATGTTTTCAAGCCACCCTAAGGCCTCTGACTAGGCTTAACGACAGACATCTAGCGACGTCAAGCGGGACCAACTACTTAACGTGCCTTCCGAAGCACGGAGATGCCCGAAATACATTATCACTAAATTTCGGTCGGGGTGGTCACCCATCCCATTTCCGACCCGGCGTGTGTTGCTTTAGAACAGCGATTGTCACCGATCACTGTCACAACTGCGTCACGGCCACCTTCTACTTAATTTTCTTACATGCTTCTATTAAACTACAAACAACAGCCTTCATATACGTCCCACGGCTGGGCGAAGGAACGTGGCTGTGGGCCACTCACCCAGTGCCAAGCCGGACTTTCTTGGGTTTCCGGTGGTTTTACCTCCCTACAGCACTAAGCACCTCCGGTATGACTCGTGGTGGAAAAACACTGAGCAAAAGTGAGGTTAACATAATATGTTTAGGCCTTCAACCCCTCATGTGAAAATACTTGCTTTTAGCAGGAGGCTTATAAGCCTCCTGGTAAAAGTGACACCAGAAACGATTCTAAACAGACGAAGAAAAATGCCAGCCTTTCCTAGATTCCCGTCCATTTCATTTTGTTTTTACCACTTTCTAGATTTCTTGCTTGTAGCCCTACAGACAAGAAATTCAAATGATTAATTGTAAGAATTTTCTTAAAACAAGAACATGAAAAATCTTTTCTAGAGCGGAAAATAACTTGAAATTAAGTGTGGCAATTCTGAAGTAGAGTTGACTCACATTCAATTTTAAAGTGATTGAATGAGTTACAACTGAAGTCTTATTGAAAGTGAATTAGTTTTACGTGTTATGTATCTTTTTTATAAATAATTTTAATGACTAACTGTTAATGCAAACATAGTTTTGACAGATTCATCGGACTCTGAGCGGAGCTGAAAGCTTTGAATCCCTAGCTTAAGGCCTTGATTGCTTGTGTATTGCCAACTCTGTGAAAACATAAAATAATCTTACTTTCTTTAGGTTTACACAAATAAATTAGAAATGTTAAACAAGTTTGCTGTTTTTTGATGCACTGGCATACAATTATATCTATTTTAAAAACACTCGTCATTGCATAAAATTATAGTCAGTCTATTGATCAACAAATCGGACTCTACCGGTATCAATACAATCAACAATCACACAAGAATTCAGTGGTTGTATAATAGCACTTTGGAACGAAGAGAGCATGGAGTTTTGAGTTGAATATGGTTATACCTATTACCAATATTAGAGAGTCTAGGATGGCATTATAAATAAGAGAGTACCTACAAGACATGCTTTGTTTCAAGACAAAGCAGTCCTCTTGGCAAATATAGATATTGTGTTTAAACGAATACAAATGCTTATAGTTTCCATGACAAAACTAATAGTAGACTTTACTTTTATCCTGTTTAACATTTCCTAATGTTTAAAGCTTCATAAAGCCATATTCAGTCTTCCAAAGAATTCCCAAGGAAACGCGAATCGCAAATCGGGTCCAAACAGGATCTAGGCTATAAACAAGTCCAGCCCCAGATGCAGGTGCTGTTCCGACGATGCCGTAAATACTGCGCGATACGCGAGGACCTGCAGACAATCTGCATCAGCGCTTACCATTTGTCGCTGAGCTGTACGGGCATTTGTTTAGTGAAATGTTTCTATTTGGATTGTAACTGGAGCTACAAGAACGGATTTAATTAAAATTATGGAAGAAAAAATGTTTGAAAATGTAGAACATTCCATTTTATTGTATAAAAACAAACAGTACAAAATTATGAGGCCAAATAACAGCAGGAAATTTAAAACCACCAGACAGAGCAGTGTGACGATGTCCAATAATACGGATGACGGATAAAAAACATTTGAACGAAAATACATTTTAAAAAACGAATAAATAATGTTCTCAAAATGTTCTTGATAAAATTTCAATTTCAGCGAACGTGGACTCCTGATACGAGTATATTCATTTTGCTACATTATACTGTTACATTTTTTAAAATAAAATTGGTTTCTGTTTTAAATGAATTTTACCGTATTTTTTCGCATTTGTATGTGTGTAGGGCAGGTTTTCCCCTATATACCGAGGCTTATGCACTTTTGAAATCTGTGAAAAACTGAATGTTAATAAAATCTTGAAAACACAATTTGATGATATTTAGCTAAAATATACAATGAGCCTGAAGTTGCTTCCTTTCTAAATATTTTTATCAATAAAATGAATTAAAGAATGAACTTATATTTATGTCAATGTTAAAATACATCGTTTTTCTACATTAACGGCAGAGATGTACGTTAAAGCGTTATTTTTTTTCGCAATTTGAGGATATTTCGATAAAATTAATTTAGTTAAAATTAATAAAAAGATCCATAATTAGGAATACCAGACATCTTTGCTCAGCTTTGCCCGGCTATGCTTTTCTGGTTGGCGCCAAATTTCACTTCGTTCGAGGTGAGTTATCTTTGAAATACAGTTTCGTTTGAGAGAAGAACTAAGACAAATAACATTTTTAAAATTATTCACATACAAAAAAAGGAAAAATACTAATTCAAAGTAAATAGTATTGATGATTGAAGTAAGCGTGAAGCACGGAGATGTGAAGAGATGTTAGCCGGAATACCACCCTAGGTCCTGTGAAAAGCGTTCCCAAATAGGCACTGGGCACCGCGAACATTCGCATCAGCGCTTACCGTTTGTCGCTGCAGAAGTTATACGAGAATTTGTTTAGAGAAACGTTCGTTTATTTGGATTGCGACTACCTGGAGCTAGAACAAATTCAATTAAAAGTTTTTCAGTGGAAAAAAGATTAAAAAACAAGCTAATTCTCAGGTGAATCGTTAGTGTGTTTAACTTATGGAAACAAAATAAAGTTGATCTTTTACTAAATAATGAATAACTGGTTCTGTTGCAAATGTTGCGATCTGTTGCATTCGCGTATCCTTCAATTATTGTAAAATATTATCTCTTTAGTCCTCATTAATGTCATCCAAATTTGAGCATTAAGTTGCCAATATTTTGCAATATTCGTATGAGAAATCTAACAGCGAGCTATCAGCGCGTTCGAAGCTACAATACCACTCAAATCACAGTTCGCGTTCTTACAACTTTTAAGGTTCTAATTTGAATGGTAATTGCTAGGTCGAAACCATGCAGTTGCCGTGCTGGCATTATGTGCTATGACCTCAACGGTACAGCTCCAGGGCCAACGCTGGAGTTTAATTGATCAGCACCAGACGCTCTCATAGATCACCTAGTGTCACAGACGCAAAATGTGACGCCTTTATGCTACCTACCCGCAGGAAATAACTTCCACTGTGAACATTACTTATTCATGCACCATTTACGAGAAGGCATTTAATTTTACGTACAGCGAGCTAAGTCATGCTAAAAAGCCTTGGTCTTGAATGTTTTTCAGTTTGATGTTGTCTACCCAGTCTGGTGTGTTTTAGAGGAGAGTCACGTTATTCAAATGCCATCTAAAAGGTAAAAAAATTATGAACATCGACAGTTTAACAAGTAGAATTAACAATGTACAATATAACTTTTCCGACTTTGTATCTATTAAAAAGACTTACGTCCGATTGTCTCCCAGTAACGTCCTAAGCCGAGGACCGCCCCCCCCCCCCCTAGGGGACCCTTAGGCACGTTACTAAAATTTTAGGGGTTGTGAGCCTTCCGCTCACCACATTGCCTGGTAAAGCTGGGAAAGTCGCACCTTGGACTAACAACTAGTAGTCAATTCAAAAGAAAAACACTGAAAAGACAATATATCTGTCTTGACAGAGGGAAATATGTAAACTTACAGACATTTCAGAGTTTAGCAGCTACTTTTTTGAGTTTGGTTTGGCATCCTTATTTCGTCACATTACCGCATTTTGATAAAATGTAATATGACACTCAAGTTAATTTGAATAAGCTCTCATTCTGATTCCTTTACGTTTTATTCAAGAGAACAAAAAAGAAATAAGTTATGTCGTTCTAAGTAGGGATTAATTATTTCTGCCATTCTTGTTTACATTTTGTATATCGTTTCTTATTTCTTTTGAGCTTTCCTAATTTGGCAAATGTTGACAATAATAACATGGTGCTGAGATCAGAATTAATTAAATTTAGGAAGTGTCCCTTATCTGTAAACGCGTACTGAACCTACTTTCAAAAAACACTTAATTGAAATACTTACAGTTATCATTATACAAATAATCAAAAAAAAATACATTAATTGCTGGTTTGCTGGATAATAACGTAAGATACTGTTGCTTAAGGCATTTAATAAAATTTTTGATATTCTCGTCTTTTGTATGTTTTATTTGTTAGAGAAAGAAAGAAAAAAACTTGTATTACTCTACACATGATAATGGAGAAGGTCAAAACAAACAATCGAAAACCACTTAGTTTGACAGATGAAATGACTTACATTGTTTGTAAACTAAGCAATTTAAAAAAATCAACCATTTCTCTTTTACTAACAGTTCCGCTCCTAGCAAAAGCAAGCAAATCGCCCGTTCCGATTGCCATTTATTTCAGCCATTCTTCATCAATATCTCCCTCTCCCTCGCACACAATACTCACCCGTCGCCTCATTTGCCCACCTAATCGAGAGGAAGACACGATATGAAACGATTATGTACCTTTACACACTAGCACAACGCTTGACACAGAATAACAACAAAAATACAAACGAAAAAACTAAGTTATCAGTGGCAAAAAGTTCAGTTTCAGCTTGCTTACACTGTGGTTAAAATTTTAAAGCGGTGCACAAGTCAGTACGTGGATTCGTGAGTGCTCGTTTAGCTGGAAATTTCAAGTTTCAAGAATATCTTGCATTAAATTTAAGGCCCATATGCTAGCAATGTTCGTTAAAAGCAAGTACTTACGACAAGTAATTACGCTTCTGAAGTTTTGACGCACATAACGTTTGTTGTGATAAATAATTTTTTTGCACTTATTTGCACGGTTAATCAAGTTATTAACACTGCAGTTAGATATAACCAAATCCGTAGTAAGTCCCCAATTAGACTTATCGGATGACAACTGGTATCGTCATCCGGGATTGGTCCCGGCTGACGATACTAACTGTTACCAACTGTTTACTGGCCTTTTTAGAGTACAGAGATACCTGAAAGATACATCACCAAATTTCGGTCGGGGGATCACCCATTCCATTTCCTACCCGCGTGGATTGTTTCTAACGACTATCGTTCCCTAGCTACTGTCACAGCTTAGACACGGATATTCTCACGTCAAAGGTACATGTGTCATTAGCCATATCTTAATTTATAGGCAGCTCAAAACTCAAGCGCTATGCTCGCTCAATCCCTTTCCTCATAATCTGACGTGTATGAGTATTTTATTGTTTTCATGCCTTAATTGACAAATTGACTTTCACAAGGAGAATATCTCGGTAAGCTTATTAAGTTACATAGTAAACATCTAAATTATTCACATAAAGGAAGTTGCGAGCCTTTCTTATAGGTACGCAGTAGTAAAGTAGCACATAAAAACAATATCACCAATTCGGCTATTAATATCAAAGATTTACAACCTTTGTTTCCGTTACAGATTCTCAAGCGACAAACATGTTAGTCATTCCGAAGGACCTTGAGGCAGACGCAATAAATACACGTTTCGCGTTATTTTATGCCCGAGCGACCATGTTTCTTACACTTGGCCGTGCCAAACACTGCAGTTAGGTTTTAAATTGGGTCTTGATCTATGGTCTTTGGCATAAGCGGTAGCGGTTTTAGCTTTCTCGTTTATTTTATCAGCCCATAAGATTAGCGCATAGAAGTAAAGCCGAGTTTTTCTATGATTGATTGTTCAGTACAGTTTTCATCGTTCAGCACCGCTTAAATCCCTAGTAGAAATTTATTAAAAGAAAGGACTAGCTATGTAAATTGTTGAACGTACTGATACTGTTTTCAAAATGCTTATTTAATTATCCTTTTGCGCCTTGGGATGGA
Organism: Udea ferrugalis; assembly: GCA_950022985.1. Lineage (NCBI taxonomy): Eukaryota > Metazoa > Arthropoda > Insecta > Lepidoptera > Crambidae > Udea > Udea ferrugalis. The sequence continues at coordinate 18,091,787 of OX465522.1, forward strand.
TTGTATAAGTGAATAATTAGTTTTCTTCATATTCTCACATCATATATTGTGCTTTTAAAATGAGGAAACCATAACATAATCTAAGATCAGACAAGGCAAGAATATAGTGTTACTTTCATAAAATAATCGATAATCTTATCAAATAGTGGTATTTTATGACATCACTTCACATCTCGGTGCTTCACGCTTACTTCAATCAGCAATACGCTTCACTCTGAATTAGTTTCTTCCCTTATTTTGGCCTAGTTCTTTTCTCTCAAACGACCACAGTCGCAAAGAAATTGAATTTTAAAGATAACTCACGAAGAGCGAAGTGAGTTTTTGGCGCCAACCAGAATACCATAGCAGTAAAAGGGAGAACCCATTGCCCATATTAAGATGAGTAAAACTTACAATGAAAAATGACAATTATTGAAGTGATAAAAATCCAATTATAGGATACCGCCCTCAGCTCTTCACTTGGACTGTAGCCTATTCGCCCTCCTACCACAACGCGGTTTTCTTTTTCTCTTACCCCTTGGCCCTGCCTAACTTGGCCTCAGAGGCTCCACCCCGTGCCAGAAGCTATGGAAACAGGCCGATACGCCCGTTTGGCTGCTCTTTACATAATTTTAATGGGAATTACTCAGTAGCGTTGGTGATGTCATTCGGTACGAGATTTTGATGTAGGCGTAGTACGAATATTTTTTTGGAGGGAGCAATCGAGACTGTAGGTTATCTTAAGGTAAGTAATCGAAAAATGTGTTTATTGAAATAAGAACCTAAATAAGTTCTTACTAAAACACAGGTTTCTTTATTATTTCAGCTATCCTCTCTCTTGAATCACTTACCTGTTTTGAACAAGGCCTACCTTTTCAACTAACTTTTTGACTTTTCAGCTCACGGTCGAGCTGGGCAGTGAGGCACTGCCGTCGAGGCCGTTCAGCAATCACAGTAGCCGGAATAGGCTTTGACAGTATTAATTATTATTATTACCTTTTCAACTTAAAGGGTTGTTTGACACGTCATAAACCTATCCCTACTCCCATGAATTAACTGCTTTTAAGCATAAAAATAATATTATGTATTTAAAAAATATTTTATACGTGGAAAATACCCTTGAGATCGTTGTTGTGTTGTTACCTTCACCAGGAGCGAAAATTAAAAAATAAATAAAGTGAACCAATCGTTCCGGGATATTTGAACTCTGCTATATGTAATGTGCATAATTTAGGTTGAATTAATTCTATTTCAGTTATTTTCACACGTCCGTATTAAACAATCCTAGTATTGATTTTACGACAACTTTTATTAAGAAATTGTATGCTCAAGCTTTGTATCTTTTTTGTCGCTTCAAATATTTGTTCGCTTCTAACGTCCAACATCAGAGGTTCATAAATTTAATTGAAATGGGTGACTATTTATTTAAGTTTATTAAACTTAAACGAACCCTAGACTGCGAGTACCAATAATTTAATTTTGCGTAAACATAGTCAACGTGAAAGCGTAAAATAAAAAATCAATAAAGGGATTTAATTTTGAGACATCAGTCACTAAAATACAAGCAAGTAACAAATAAGATTGTGAGTAAATTGTTTTTTAAAAATCCTAATCTGAAAAAATGCATTAAGTCACTTGAGGTTGAGTTTTTCGGTCAGTAAACATATTTCGAAAACTTGAAGAAATTACTGATTTAATTCTTGTTAGGATCAACAGACTGTTTCTTCCTCTTGAATGAGCATCACAGCTATCAAAACTCAATTTAAGTCAAGACGAAGATGTTATAATTAGACATAGAAGCGCACTCTACCTCGTAGTTGTGAAACTTATACCAGGTTTCGGTAATGTTAATGATGGGTATGTAGCCCGTACTTTGTTTTAAAAATGATATCTTGGTTACCCAAATAGATAAGTACATTGCACATACCATATTGCACGTTATTTTTAACAGATACATCACATTGGTATCCGAGTACATCAATGGTTCGCTGAATGTTGCTAAGTCGGCTTAGCGCGACTTAGCTGACGTAACAATCTAAACTAGACTGCAATAAATATTCAGGTGTAATCCTTATCTGAACAAACTGAATCCCTATCTTAATACTTGGTGATAACAGTGCTAGTCACGGTACAAAAATCATTATTGTATTATTGGAAAGAAGTCTCACCTGTGCATTAAAATGTTTTTAATAGCGTTTTTATCCTTCAATGTTTTTGTATATTTTTTGATAGTGTTGTACTGTAAATTGACATGTGGAATAAATAAGTGCAGTAGACATTTAGTGGGTAAGGTGGTGATTGTGACTGGCGGTAACAACGGGATAGGATTTGAAACTGCGAAAGATTTGGCTCATAGAGGTGCCAAGGTTATCATAGCATGCAGAACTGAACAAAAAGGAACAACAGCAAGAGACAAAATCATTGAATACACAGGAAACAAAAATGTCGTGTTCAAGAAATTGGATCTAGCTTCTTTCAAATCCGTTAGAGAATTTGCGTTTGATATACTCAAGACTGAAAACCAACTTGATATTCTCATTAACAATGCTGGAATGCATGGCACTGAGAACAAGAAAACGGAAGACGGATTATTAGTTGACTTTCAGACTAATCATCTCGGACCTTTTCTACTGACAACACTCTTGTTACCATTGCTTAAGAGTAGTGGCCCTAGCCGCATCATCAACGTCTCGTCCTTAGCTCATGGATTTGGAGAAATGGACTTCGACAATTTGAACGCCGAAAAAAGTTATAGCTCTAGCAAAGTTTACTCAAACACCAAGCTGTGTAACGTCCTAATGGCAGTTGAATTGGCTAAACGCTTAGAAGGTTCCGGCGTGACTGTTAATTCTTTACATCCAGGAGCGGTATACACAGATATTTTGAATGACATACCTGTTATTAAATACATAACGCCTTTGTTTTTACTAACGGCAAAAACGCCCTGGGCAGGCGCACAGACCACTATTTACTTGGCTGTCGCTCCCGAGGTGGATGGCGTCAGTGGAAAGTATTTCGTTGATTGCCGCGAAAAATCAACTTCTAAAAAAGCTGAAGATGAAGCTGTCGCTCGTAAACTGTGGGAAGTATCAGAAAAACTTGTAAAAACAAAATTGAAATAAGCCCCTCACAGAAAACTAGCCACGATCACTGACCTTTGATGCGGTAACAAGGATGTCGTTATCATGACCTAAATTGATAGAAACGATACTGACATTGCGATAGCAGTAGTTGGTACTAGTTCACGTGTTGTGGTTGTAAAACTAAACATAATGGTGAAAATGATTCAACGTCTTAGTCAATAGACAGTGACAGTGGAGATTTTTCTTCAAGATATTATGTGACAATACATGTTCGAACTCTATAATACCGATATTACAAGTGAAATGGATTGTCATAGTGATACTACAAAAGATAGGTAACAATATTTAAGTGTGTAAAAACATCAACCCATCATACAGTTATATGTCTTCAACCGAATAAGTTCAAAATGTGGTTTTACTTCTGCCTAATTCTAACGATCCTCACTTGTATTTATTTCGCTGTAGTTCTTTACTGTAGACTGACATGTGGTGTAAACAAACGCAGTAGACATTTAGTGGGAAAGGTAGTGATTGTGACCGGAGGTACTAGAGGAATAGGATACGAAACGGCCAAAGATTTAGCTGACAGAGGGGCAAAAGTCATTATTGCTAGCAGAAATGAAGAACAAGGAAAAATTGCTCGCGACAGCATAGTTTCCTTCTCAGGAAACAGTGACGTACATTTTAAAAAATTGGATTTAGCTTCATTCAAATCCGTCAGAGATTTTGCTGATGACATTATTAAGAACGAGAAACGTCTTGATATTCTTATAAACAATGCTGCGATGTATGGAAATGGTACTGAAGCTAAAACAACCGAAGATGGATTATTGCTGGACTTTCAGACTAACCACCTAAGTCATTTCTTACTGACGTTATTGTTATTACCTTTACTGAATACTAGTGCCCCCAGCCGTATCATAAATGTGTCATCGGGGGCCTATGCGCTTGGAGAAATTGATTTCGATAATCTCAATGCCGAAAAAGAGTATAAACCAAACGTTGCTTACAAAACCAATAAGCTCTGTAATGTCTTGATGGCGTACGAAATGGCTAAACGTTTGAATGGCACAGGAGTCACTATCAACGCTCTACACCCAGGAGCAGTTGACACTGAAATTTTAAATGATGTTGATTGGCTTAAATGGATATTGCCGTTCTTTAGATTCGCATCGAAAACACCTTGGGAGGGGGCCCAGACCACGATTTACTTGACCGTATCCCCTGAGGTTGAGCATATTAGTGGAAAGTACTTTGCAGACTGTCAAGAAAAAGCTATCACAAGAAACGGGCGAGACGATTTTGTGGCTCGCAAGCTTTGGGCTGTCTCAGAAAAACTTGTGAAAGCAAAAATCAACTAGTATTATTGATTAATTTATTAATCCGACGTTATTTTCACAACAGTTATAAATTTTGCGTATCTTTAGTTTTTTTTTTTAGAGAGCGTCGTGGCCTAGTAAACACTCCGACTCGGAACCCGATGGTCCCGAGATCGAATCCGGCCGGAACACACCTACTTTGTGTTCATTGTAAAATTTGCGGCTAACTCTCCGGTGATGGAAAACACCGATATAAAACCCAAGCAACCCGGATAACGGCGGTAGGCTCGCCCTTTGCCACGTTGGGTTCAAATTCCCTCGGCGAAATGTGGGCTCCTGAATGTTCCGTTTACCATGACGGCAACAGTCAGTGCGCCTCTGACTAACCCATTAGGGATATGGTCGTGAGGGTATGTTATGTTATGTTTAGTTTTTTACATGAATACTTGCATTTATTATACATTTTGAGCAGGTTGGTTACACTTGAATGTATTTTTTTGAAAATATTATTTGTATTTTTTTTGTAGTTAATATTTTGTGTTACGAGTACTAAAATCTAATCTGAATCGTTTCAAATTATTTTAATACCACATTTGAACTGGGTTAAAGTTGTGATATTGTCCACAAATGTATGTTAATCCATTATTTTTCTTGGAGCTGAACCCAACTGTGACAATCTCTGGGGAGGACGGGATAAGCTAATGTAAACATTCACTTTGTAATCAATAATTCAAATGCAATGTGATAATCATAATTTAAGATTTTTTTGATTTTTTTCCTTTTTAATATTTTTAGTTCCTATTTTCTAAATTATTTATTGTACTGCCAATATGTTTATCAATTTTTTAATTAAATGGATTTTTAAGAAGTCTGATGATATTTGAAATGATGTCATATATTTGTTATACATACCGTTCTACTAGAAAACTGAAAAATAATACAGATTTATGGAAACATCTTACTCTTATAATTAGAAGAAACCCTGAAATACCTTAGTTCACTCTTCCTTTATGCATTTTTAATTTCAAGCTTGGACAGTGAAAAGTCTTAATATCCACTATGATTATTTTTTTTCTCTTTGTGCTTTTTAATTGAATCGAATATTTTGTATTTTGTAAACTACAAAATATAAATAATGACAATGATTCTGGAGTCCATTTAATGAATTGATTATTCTTTATTTAATATTTTTTAAACACGTATTGATTTGTTTCTGTCATTCTTCCACCACTTTTTATAATCTAATCATCATCATTAGCCTCTTAGAGTTCCACGCTGACTCTGCTCACTGGAATTTCACTAAAAGCAAAAAGTAAGGCTATTAACTGCTGTTCGGAACGCTATCCTTTTTGTTTAAAATAGTGAAGTGAGAGTTATCATTATTAAAGTTTATAATTATTAATAATAAGAAAATAGTTCATCAAAAATGAAAGAGCCGGCCAGAGTAAAATAATATTAGATTCTAATTGGAAATGACGTCCTGCACATTTTTTTACTAGGACATGAATCTTCCATAATAAAATTGACCGTTACACAGCTCTTTGAGTTGAACATTACGAAAAAAAACCCTGTATAATTCAAATTCAAATTTAATATTTCTTTATTCAAGTAAATCATTACTCAGTACTTTCGAATAATCAAGAATCTTAATTTTAACCACTTAACAAACATACACATAACGATACGACAGATAAACAATACTTAAAATACATTTTGTTTGATTAGAGAAAATGTTTCTGCCTTAATTCGACGCTGTGCAGTATAATTCCCCTTAAATAAAAAATAGTACATCAAAAACAATGCCGTATGTTTAAAACTTTATTGATAATCAATTAGTATAATAAGGTTATTTAAATTATTTCCCTTTTACATCGACCTGCCTCGTGTGGAAACATGGTACTTACGTGAGCTCTCGGGGTTAGTTATACTTACTCATGAAAATAATTACGCTTTCTCATGGAATAAATCCAAGTATTACTTTCTTTCAAGGGTGTTATAGAATGATAAGCATGTTTTTGACATTTCAAAAAATGGAGTCTGCTCAGATATTACCATTAATGGAGATAACGAAGAATTCTGTGCTACTTCAGTTGTATGTGAAAATGAAACGCCTGAGAAGGAGTATCACTCCCGGTGAGGAGTGTCATCCCTCCTCATCGGGTTCAAACCAGAGAATATATTCTAATCTAGTACTTTAAAATCATGATCGTGATCGGCCTTCCTGTTCATCATCATCATCACAGACCAAAACACTAAATAATAATAACATACAAACAAAAGCTTTTTGAAGTGAAGGACCGCCAACGTAGACGCCTGTGGATGAAAACCGAATATAATGTAATCCATTCAGTAGTTTTTACGTGAAAGAGCAACACGGCACATCCACACATACAAACTTTCACCTGAAAAATATTAGCAGGACAAAATATGGCCGTGAGGAAAAATGAAAAGTTTCAGGTGCGAAAGGGGTACGGTATTCATTGTTGCTTAACCAATATTTGTAGTGAAAACTTCAACTAACGGTTGGCGGCTTTTGCACATCGATGACAGTAGGATTGTATTGCGTTAATTGCATTAATGGTTCGCAGAGTGTTGCTAAGTTGGCTTAGCGCGACTTAGCTGGCGTAACAATCTAAACTACAATGCAATTAATATTCTGGGATAATCCTTATCTTAACAAATTGAATCTTATCGTCACACCTGGTGATAACTATTATGCTAGTCACGATTCAGAATGTCACGGTGTATTATTTTAGACATGCACCGCAACATATTGAAATCTTAAATATAATAAATCTAAACCTAAAATTGTAACTTTAACTAATTTAAATCTTAATACCTACCTAAAAAATAAAACTAATAAAAGAATAACTTCCTAAATACTTAAAATAACTAAATACTCGAATTAATTAAATATAAATTATCTGTAAACCTACGATCCTTCCGAAAACTCATAGCACTACGCTATGTGCCTCGCGCGCCGATCGCGGAACCAGCTGCGAGAGAGGGACGCGGTGAGTGAGATGGACGATCGCGGCCGGCGCCCGCGCAATAAAACTGTTACTCACGCCAACTCGTCCTCTCACTACCGACCAGCCTCCTAAGAGGACGAACGTGCCTAGCTCTTGTCGCCGCGGCGCACGGAATCTTCCGTCGCGTCCGCGGCCAGTACTAAATTTCTCAAAATCTTATTACCTATCCAAAATGTAAACTAAATATCCATGTGCGTGCAAATCCCCGAAAGGGGTCTACCACCAGGGTTCGAACCAGAATACCATCCCTTCTACCATCTTGGCTGCTGAGCCATTGCCACGCACCACATCGTTCTGCTGCGTCCCAAGTCGGCCACCCATCATCTCGGCCACCATCTGCAGGGAAGTCCCAGACCAGCGAAAGTGAACACAATCAGACGGGCCCTACGCCCACGACCCTAGTGCTCAGTTTATCTACAAATAAATACTATCTAATTTGTCAACGTTGTTTTTGAGTTTTACTTAAATACCTAAAAAGCAACCGTTACAAGAAATCATAATTGTATTATTAGAAAGAAGTGACACCTGTGAATCAAAATGTTTTTGATAGCGTTTTTATCCTTCAATATTTTTGTATATTGTTTGGTAGTGCTGTACTGTAAATTGACATGTGGAATAAATAAGTGCAGTAGACATTTAGTGGGTAAGGTGGTGATTGTGACTGGTGGTAACAAAGGGATAGGATTTGAGACTGCAAAGGATTTGTCTCATAGAGGTGCTAAAGTAATCCTAGCATGCATATCTGAACAAGAAGGAACAACAGCAAGAGACGAAATCATTGGATACACAGGAAACAAAATGCAATAAAATGCTTCTTTTAAGCAATTATTTAATGCAATGTGATATTTCTATGTTATGATATTCATGCTTATTGTTTAGGGAATTTTCCCTTTTTGATATTTTTATTCCCCTTTTACTAAATAATTTATTGTGCAGTCTGTATTTTTATCAATCTTGTAATCATTTAATGATTGGTTTGTGTTTTTCATGTTATATGAATGATGTGAGTAACTGTTCAATTTAAAAACTTAAAAATACAGAAACATGAAAAAAACACAAAGTATAACATGGACACAAAAAAAAAAAACCCATACATTTTAAACTTTAAGCCTTTGAACGCCGTCGGTCACTGTAACAATCGATTTCCTATTGTTTGTGACCGGCGTGGCGCTCAACGTGTTAATAGATTGGATAGTAAGAAATAATAATTTTAAATTTAAGTTAACTTATATTTTTTCAAAATTCTTTCTTCGTTTTTTTTTTGGTCAAATTAAATATCTTGTGAACTACATTGGGAATCCATTTTATACGCTAATAAACTCTTGTATTAACACGTATTGCTTTTTTCTGTCATCCCTCCTGTCAATATTTTGGAACACTATTAACTCCTCTTGTTTGTAGAAACTAATAAGGGTGCTCGCCCACGTCCTACAATCGGTGACCGATTTTTTGTAGGAGAAAAATAGAACGTACTGATACCATTGGAGCAACGCACACGTCCGACAAAAGTCGGTCAAAAATAAAATCGGTGCATCCCGACCGATTTACCTACCGACTTACCACCGACTCACCACCGACTCAAGGAAAAAACGGCGTTTACACGTTGTACTTTTTTAAGAGCTGTCGTTTTCACTTAAAACCTTTATTTGCCACTTAGCGTTTAATTGATTAAAATAATCGTTTAGAAAAACGTTTAAATTCGTAAATAAAAATTTAAGCGTCTTAAAAAGTAAAAACATGCATGTGGCTTATTTCTTTGCTACAACAATGAATGAAATTTCCTTCGTACTTGACAGGCTTAGGACTGTCTGAAATTAGGTTTTATTTCGTACTAGCTGTCCCGACAGACGTTCTGTTGTCAAACATTCAGTGCCTAAAAACTAAATTGTTGTTTTTTCACTATATTCCTAGCATTTTCTCATGTTGGCTCACCTTTTAAACCTTCCCTGGACCTTCACAATTAATTCAAGACCAAAGTTCGCCAAATCGGTCCAGCCGTTCCCGAGTTTTAGCGAGACTAACGAACAGCAATCCATTTTTTATATATAACTAGCTGTCCCAAAAGACTCCGTTCTCTTGTCAAACATTTAGTGTCACGTGACAGGTAGTAACATTTACTAACAGGAAACTAAAATTAGGATTTTTACTATATTCCCAGCATTTTCTCATGATTACTCACATTTTAAACCTTTCCTCGACCATCACAAATATTTCAAAACCAAAATTAGCCAAATTGGGCCAGCCATTCCCGAGTTTTAGCGAGACTATTGAACAGCAATCCATTTTTATATATAGAGAAGATTAAAACGAACGCAGCGCTAAAGCAATTGACTTGTTTTGTCACTTACTTGCAAATGGCAGCAGCAACAAGAATGAAAGAGACAGAGTGATACTAAAGTTAACGTGTTGTTGAAGCACTGTTTATGTTTTTATGAATAAGGGGGTTAGAAATAGGTTTTATGAAGAAAATAAATTTGTTTTTTCAGGCGTGCTTAAAAGTTCATTCATTTTATTTATATACAATTTCACTATGTACAATTATAATTCCGAGCAACAAACAAACAAAAAAGTACTATCAAATTGCCAAACACCGTCAATGTCAATAAACAGAAAAAGCGGAACTGATTGAAAAAAGTAAAGTAAAGTAAAAGTTAAAGTAAAAAATCATTTATTTATTTTAAAAAAGCGTAAACAAAGCGTCAACAAAAGTGAAATAATAATCATTCAACCTTACCCAATACACAACAAGGTCTAAAATCAAACACAAACCTTCCTTTGTAAATCGACCTTTCTCTTTATGTAGCCACCGACAAAAAGTCGGAGGTGTGCGTTGACCGACAAAAAGTCGGTCACAAAATCGGTGGAAAAGTCGGGCCGACAATCGGTCCTACAAAAAGTAGGACGTGGGCGAGCACCCTAAAGAGTTCTAATTACTGAAGATAATATCTGTGAAGTAGCCACAACGGCATTTAAACCGGCCGTAACAAAGAAGCGAGCGTTCGTGTTGCGGACGTTGCGGCGAATGTTTCCGCGTTTGTGGTCTCACGTTATGTGCAGCAGCAGCTAGCTGACAATGAGATAACGATTGGGTAATTAGATATTCTGTTGTACCTGTTGGCTTTAACTTGCTGGGCAATCATATCAATCATAAGCATAGCCAACAAAAGACGTCCATTGCTTAATGAGTCTTCATTTAATTCTTTCCAGGCTATGCTTTCTTTTTATCTATGAAATGCAGTGGGCTCTATCTTTCTATGCTTTGGTGAGCATCACATGATATAATGAATATAATAATAATCACACATTAGAATGTATAACTTATCTGTAAATTACTCTCCTTTGAGTGCAGTAATCTTTTTCTTAACTTATTTAACGGCCAGCAGTACTACTCTGCGGCCTGCGCTATGTGATCCACCCACTGCCACTCCAATTTGATTACTCGCCAAGTTTTCTCATTTTTTATTCGGTTAAAAAATATCATAAGGTACAGTCTAACTTGCCAGGCCCTTAGGAAGTGTGGGTTCATTTGCATTAAATAAATTTTTACATAAAAAAACTAAATTATATTTTGTAAAAGGTAAGTTTATCACTGGAAGTGGCTATAACGGCATTTAACCTGGCCATAACAAAGAAGCGAGCGTTCGTGTTGCGGACGTTGCGGCGAATGTTTCCGCGTTTGTGGTCTCCCGTAATGTGCAGCAGCAGCTAACTGACAATGAGATAACGATTGGATAATTAGATATTTTGTGGTATCTCTTAGCTTAAATTTGCTGGGATATCATGTGCTTAGCCAATGAAAGACGTCAATTGCGCAATGATTCTTCATTCAATTTTTTCCAGGCTATGCTTCTTTTTATCTATAAAATGCAGCGTGATCTATTTTTTTATCTTCCGGGTAACCATTACAGCTATATCTGCCACCCAATAGTCTCTTTTTCAGATATCTTCTTCCCCAACAATTTGATTATTCGCCAAGTTTTCTCATTTTTAATTAGGTTAACCAATATCAAAAGGTTTATTCTAACTTACCACGTCCTTAGGAATAGTGTGGGTGGGTGTATTTTCATTAAATAAATTATTTCATAAAAAAACTAAATTCTGTTTTGTAAAAGGTAAGTGTGTCACTGGGAAGCGGCTACAACGGCATTTAACCTGGGCATAACAAAGTGTTGCGGACGTTGCGGCGAATGTTTCCGCGTTTGTGGTCTCCCGCTATGTGCAGCAGCAGCTAGCTGGCAATGAGATAACGATTGGATAATTAGATATCTTGTTGTACCTATTAGCTTTAATATGGGATATCATGAGTTTAGCCAACAAAAGACGTCCATTGCTCAATGATTCTTCATTTAATTATTTCCAGGCTAAGCTTTCTATCTATTTATAAAATGCAGCGGGCTCTATCTTTCTATCTTACGGGTGACCATCACATGTTATATCATAGGCTCTATTCGAGATATTTTCTACACCAACGGTTGCTAAGGCTAATAGCAAAAAGACCGCCTAAATTGTACATCAACACTATAATGTACTGCTTATCTATAAATTGCTCTAATTTGAGTGCAATAATCTGTTTCTCATCTTATTTGACAGCCAGCAGTACTGGATGTGTGATCCACCCACTGCCATTCCGACATGATTTCTCGCCAAGTGTAATCATTTTAAATTCGGTTTGCCAACATTGTGAAAGCACTCAGTTTTCAAATGAATTCATTTACGCGTTGCAACCACATGTTACCTTTTTATGAGTAAACGGTGTAGCAGGCTGGAGTATGTCAAAAAGTATGCTTTAAAAGTATGAAAATATAATTAAAATTCAATAAGACGTGTTATCCTTCACGATTGACAGTTAAACCAATACTTTTGTCAATTTCATCATTGAGCAAGCAGAAACAGATCTAAGGGGGGGGAGGTCCTTTCATTCCCCGACTGTAGATTAACAAAAAAGCTTACTTAACTTATCTTTGAGTGCAATAATCTGTTTCTCATCTCATTTAACGGCCAGGAGTACTCTGCGCTATGTGATTCACCCACTGCCATTACAACGTGATTTCTCGCCAAGTGTCCTCATTTTTGATTCGGTTTGCCAACTTTATAAAGGCACATTGTAACATACCACGTCCTTAGGAAAAGTGTGGGCTTATTATCATTAAATACATCATTTCATAAAAAAACTAAATTCTATTTTTTAAAAGGTAAGTGTTTCACTGGAATGTGGCTACAACGGCATTTAAGCCGGGCATAACAAAGAAGCGAGCGTTCGTGTTGCGGACGTTGCGGCGAATGTTTCCGCGTTTGTGGTCTCCCGTTATGTGCAGCAGCAGCAGCTTGCTGGCAATTAGATAACGATTGGGTAATTAGATATTTTGTTATACCTTTTAGCTTTAATATGGAATATCATGAGCCTAGCCAACCAAAGACGTGCATTGCTCAATGATTCTTAATTTAATTCTTTCCACGCTAGGCTTTCTTTCCATCTATAAAATACAGCGGGATCTATCTTTTTATCTTCCAGGTGAGCATTACAGCTATATCTGCCATAAAATTAATAGTCTCTTTTCCAGATATTCTTTACATCTACTGTTGCTAAGGCTAATAGTAAAAACACCGCCTCAATTGTAAAGTCGCGGAATGAAAAGGTTGACCAGTTTTCAAATGAATTCATCTATGCGTTGCAACCACATGTTACCTTTTTATGAGTAAACGGTATAGCAGGCTGGAGTATGTCAAAAAGTATGCTTTAAAAGTATGAAAATAAAATTAAAATTCAGTAAGACGTGTTATCCTTCACGATTGACAGTTAAACCAATACTTTTGTCAATTTCATCATTGAGCAAGCAAAAACAGACCTTAGGGTGGTCAATCCTTTCATTCCCCGACTGTAGATTAACAAAAAAGCTTACTTAACTTATCTTTGAGTGCAATAATCTGTTTCTCATCTCATTTAACGGCCAGGAGTACTCTGCGCTATGTGATTCACCCACTGCCATTACAACGTGATTTCTCGCCAAGTGTCCTCATTTTTGATTCGGTTTGCCAACATTATAAAGGCACATTGAAACATACCACGTCCTTAAGAAAATTTTGGACTTTATCCATTAGTAAACTGATTTCATTTAAAAAAATGGGATAGATAAGTAAGTTACATAATTTGTAAAACTGTATCCAACTCAAGTTTCCTACTAAATCTCCACGGCCATTAACAATCGTATTGGGAATGTCGAGAGCATTAGGCAGACTGCAAATGGTGCAGGCACTTCGGGCCTCTCGAGGCCGATTCTACGAATAGCTCGAATAGTTCGATATAGTGTTGCTGTGATAGGGATTGTCTATCGATAGATTTAGGCATGTAAATAGAGGGCAATCTGCCTTACCTTTCAGAAGTGTTGTCCCATCAGGTCATAGAAAGGTCGTCTTTGAACATAGACTGCCAGAATACTTTTTTATATATTGTATTATTATTTATAACCATAATCTTCTAATATAAAAATAAGTCAGGTTTTCCTTCCTGACGCTATAACTCCAGAACGCAAGAACCGATTTCCACGGTTTTGCATTCGTTGGAAAGGTCTCGGGCTCCGTGAGGTTTATAGCAAAGAAAATTCAGGAAAATTTTAACAGATAAGCAGGAGAATATTTTTTCACATACAGCTAAGTCCACGCGGACGAATTCGCGGGCGGCTGCTAGTTATGATACAAATAACAATCAATTGAAATGATTGTATTAAAGACGGCCTGCAGTCACCAAATAAAAACTGTACTATATTGCAGTTAGTAGGAATGTGGCATATAAAGTGGTGTCGAGACACATTAATTTATTAATATAATTAATAATAAATTAAGAAGTTTATTTATATATTATAAATATTAAATTAATTAAATTATTTAAATAATAATAAAAATTTATATACAATTAAATATTTAATTTAAGGAACTGTAGGACTGAACTAGATTGTGTGGTTGTTGGCCTGCGCAACACGGTTGTTTTTTTAACCGATTCGAAAGCGCAAGCGCAGTGCGGCACTTGCACCGCCTTAACATGAAAATGGTATTTTAATAAAACACCTATTTCTAGTAACTTTCAGTAGTACCTATAGTCATTTTTCAATAATATATGAAAAATACCAATCGATTTAACTATTGAAATTACGCCTAACTTGTTGCGCTGGTAAATTAATGTTTTTACAACTGGTTGTCACGATAAAATTACCTTAACATTCTCAATTAAGTATGATATTGTGCATTCAGAACTCACTTTTTTGGATGGCTGATGTTCGATTTGATATTTGAAGAAATAAATAGTAAAATAGTCATGATATTTTGTTAACTATCGATAGTCTGTAACCGACTAATCTGCAGCACTAACCACCTAATGCGGATAGTTAGACTTTAGTCATACTTATTAGTTATATAACCTACTTCCAGCATTACAGTTATTTCCTGCTGCTATTTGCATCAACTAACGTTATCTAAGTTAGGTCTAGGCCGACAATATTGCGCACTCAAGTTCTAATCTGTTTACGAAACTTAATGTAATTTAACTTAACAAAACTAAACATGAGAGACTAAGCTGGTGTAATGTTTAATTTTAATTAACTTCGGATACAACTGTGTCTAAGATGTAATGAAATTATATAAGACATATCACATAACATTGCTCTGATAACAAGGTAACGTCAGCAAAACCCACCACCAACCTCGAGACCCAATTCAAATATCTGTTTTATCAACAAACATTTGAGCTTTGAGTTTCAACCTGCACACGATCCTTTATGATGAGATTGACCAGATCAGTAGTAACAGTTATTTAACTGTACCTGTCAACCCTATATCTGAACTCCACTGCTGCTTCCCATCAGGTGGAGTGACGTTTTTTGAAGGGCACGATAAAAAAATTAAAAGACACGTGCCACTGCGCTATACAAGGTCCTACGTTAAATATTTAACGAACTTTTATTTAGGACCTTGTATAGCGTGTGAAATTGTAAAAATAGGACCTTTAATATGTAGTTCCCAAAACATAAGGTGTCCCCTACTTTATCCATTCAGAAACTCTACATGCATTCACCAAAATCTCTAGTTCAATTTTTTATACAGAATTTTTTTATTTAGTGGGCCAAATCCAAAACCATGCCAGATGTAGAAAAGTGCTCGAAAGAGTCTCGAAGAGAGATTTTGACAAAAACTAGAATGGGCCAACCAAGTTTGGAAAACAAATAGTATGACTGTTCTATTCATTATGCATACTTGACCCCTAGGCATAGTATTAAATAAATTTCAAACTAATCGCTAAATTAGACAGGCAAGTCGAACATTAACATTTCTTTTAACAATTTTGGTACGAAACCAGAAGTACTTAATCATTCTTGCTTGATGAGACTACCATCTATGTCCTTGGCTTCTACAGCCTATCAGATGATATATGTGAAGGAAACTATTCCCCGATTTACGACTAATAAACATCGAATGCTTACCGTGCGTTTTCTTATATCAAGGATCATAAACGTTCCTTGTTAATCTCGTACGGATCGAGAAACTAATAACGAAGCTGGAAATAATGTGACATGTCAAAACAGGGAAAGTTTTGCCGTCGTTAATTTGAAGAAAACGTGTGCGTTCTATCCTCCCCCATCAGCTTATCGCCCTGTGTTCCTCGCGCCGTCGTCGATACTTTGGATGTTCTGTGAAAACACACAGTAGCATATTTTATTAATTTCCTTGCATTTACTTCTTCATTAACAGCCTAAATCGGACCTAGGCCCCAAGTCTGCTATTTTTATACCGCTTCAATTGAATCGTAATAGAGTCTCAATAGTCTAATATTCATATAAAATGTGTCAAATAAGCCGATTGAGAATAAATTACGATTATTATTAAAGTGCACAACACCAAATATTTGACAACAAACCAAAAAAATATTAGTTTAGTTTATTATTTTATTATTATTTACTATCTTCCTAAAATATAGAAGAAAGAAAGAAGAAAGAAAAACTATTTATTGGTCCACACAAAACAAAACAAAACAAAAATATACACCAAATTAAAAGACAATGACAAAGAGAAAACAAAAAAGAGAAAAAAAAATGGCAATAATTAAACAAATGAATCGAAGCAATAGTACTAGGAAGAGAAAAAAAAAAATGTTTTAATACATTGCAAAAGCATAATGAAACACAAAGAGATGCGCAATACTATCGCGTGTAAACCCAGCATATTATGAACATTACGATCAGACGCGAGATAGCTACGAGTCGCGCAAGCCAAAGTGTCTCCCTCTGCATGGCATGGGGCGTGTGGCACTGAGCAAACGGATACAGATGGCTACACAAATCTAGAAGTGTTGAGTGCCTACACGCAGGTACGAAACTAAAATACTGCTTTATTGTTCTACAGACCAAATTATCTTATTAAAAATATGCAAATAAACAGATCAATTACAGGGATGATATAATAGAACTCATAAAGGCAGGGTGAGTGGAATTTTCGAAAATCTTTAGAGATCCCTTGTCGGAAAAAACAACAGCAGTTGCCATAGTTATAAATTAAATGCATTAATTATATAAAATATATAAGGTAGGTATTTTCCTGCTTAATTGAATCAACAATTATGAGATCCACGAAAGGACAAAGACAACCGATATCGATATCGACAGGATTACATCGTTGAAGTGGCAGTGAGCGGAGCATCACGGATACATCTGGTAAACAATTAATGTTAAATCTGCAAATAAATATAGCAGTCAGTTTTGTTCCAGTTTATACTCATAACTCGAGAATTATTGGTCAACCTATTTTCATCTCTTGAATGAAATGTTTGCTATCTTATGAGATCAATTTATCATGCTATGTAATCAGAGCATTAAAAAGATGTTACTAAAAAACATTGCATTATTGTACATTTTGGAAATAATGGTCTAAGTACTTGTAAGAACATGGAACAGACAATTTTGATTCTATCTCACTTTCGTTTTAAAATTTTCCCTTCTGTGCCTTTTGACACAGTGGCTTTTTGTATTTTACACTTGCCTTTTATCAGTGTTTCGGATTTATCCACCAAATTTAATACATGGCTCGTCACTGAAAATGAGCCCCATTTTCAACTGAGTGGTGATTCCTTTTTGCTGAAACTCGCATGAAGCTGTCTTCAGTAATTCGACGAACGCGTTTCATTTGCTGATGAGATAATAATTTACATTTTGATTATTTATAGTCTGCTGACGTTATTTTATTCAGGCTTAAATAACGAGCGGCGATCGCAGCAATTGTTTACAATTAAGCAATCTGTATTTATTTTGCTAAAGCATTAAGGATGAATTTATTTTATTTTAATGACGATAGGAAACCCAGAAAAAAACGTTCGGTCTCGGGCTAAGGCGGACTCGAACGCGCGTCTTCCGCATTCCGTCGGCTGCACTAACCACTGTGTTACCGAGACCGTTGACAGACCGGCCATTTTTTTCTTGTATATTTTACCTGGTTGGCCAATTTCTCCGTGAACGTTTCGTCAATTAGGAACTGGCTTGCAACATTTCAGCTATCAATTCCAATTTCCAAGTATTTTTTCCAGGAATTTTCGTTTTCCATCAAGTTTCGACACATTTTTTAGATTTCGTCACAAACTACTTTTCTTCTTTACATTTTTCCATTTAATCGTTCGTTACACGGCTGAGCACAAATATACCTACCCAAAGGTGAATATTCAAAATTTAGACCGAGACTCATAGCGAAGGCAGTACGACTTATAACTAAGAAAACTAGCCAACTGATGTGTATTCTTACTATCGCAAACACTACTTTCTCAGAAGTTGTCCATAAACTATACCTACAGCTATATCACGTCGGATAGTAAAAGTTAGGTAGATAGTACGTAGAGACGCGACACATCCAGCTACGTGACAACACTCGCTAATGCTATAGGTACGGAGACTCTCGTTATTGTGGTGGCTTTAGATACACATTAAAACAAAAAATAAAAGGCTTGTTAGCAAGTTGACAGTTTGTAACTGTGACAGGACCCTAACTAATAGAGAAACAAAACAAAATTTTATATGAAATCAATCACCGAATAATCATCTGCCAACTGATGATTATTCGCCGAAATAAGATCCTGCGAAACGTTAGTTTGCAATCTGCAAAAAGGCAGTGATTTTAATATAACTAGCGTCTTCTGTCCATTTTCTGAGATTTATTAGCGATAAGTCAGCCTGAAATATTTATTGCTTTAAATGTAGTACATACCTCTTAGTTTCTTTTCTTCTTTAAGAATATTATCCTTTTTTTTTATTCATGCTTTATAAATTTATACAAATAAAAGTAGAAATAGTGGACTTAATGCCAAAAGACGACAGTGCCAACAGTCAACCACAGAACACACAGTCATTATATGTATCGATATTGATTACTTTGTCCTCAACTCGAGTGACACCACTTACAAGGTAGCAACGCGAAATGGGCGAACAAACTAGCAAATACAATTTGGATGTGCTAACTGCCTATCAGAGGAATTCAAAGCCAGGCTGTCTTACTGCGACGCCTCCAAATCCGGTGAGGGTCGCCATGGGAAAACGTTTTGTTTTTATCGGTTTTACTGGCAAACTATGACCGCTTTCGGTACGTGATCAAATCAGAAATTAGGAATTCCATAGACCTAAACTACAACTATTCCGGGTATGAGTTGAAGTCAAACTCTTGTTGAGCAGCTTCTCAACAAGTTTAAGTTAAGTTAATAAAAAGAGGTTACTATAATGTTTGAATGACAAAATTGTATGGTCATTATAGATCTGCTGCTGCACTCTGCTCCGCACATTTTGTATTTGTGTCTTGGCAATACTTGATGATGTGGTAAACACTGTTGTTATCAAACAGAGTTCCGTACAAATGCTTCCATACTAAAAGATCTCGGTATTAAACAGCGCTAATCAATCACAGTGCAGTCACGAATCCCGACTTTCTTCGGACATGTGGAAACGACTCCATAGAGCGTCTCATGGTACAGGGGAAAATAGAAGGCACCTGGCCACGTGGTAGATCGCCGATGAGGTGTTTAGACCAGATCAAGGCCGCAACACAGTGCGCAGTTCACGAATGCACCCGGAAAGCTGCAGTCCGCGAAGAATGGCGCCGTATAACTAAGCTAATCACTTATCGTGATAATAAGGATGACCACGACCACTCTGGCAAGAGTATAGCGACTACAGAAAAAATCGAACAATATTGAAAAGGGTAACTGTGGAGTTTCTTGCCGGAGTCTTCTCGATAGACGCAGCGTCCGACCCGTGGTAGTCACTTTATTTAATTGGATGTTTTTTTAATTATTGACAATCATGCTAAGCATTTATATCAATAAATGATTTTTACGTCTTTACTTTAACTAAAGAGTAAACTACACATCAAAATGATGCAGCAAGTGATGCAGCAATCAAATCGTCATTTGGTGTAAAAGCAATTTCTTAACCAGTACAACAAATATATTGTTGATCGCTAGATAGAGTGTATGAAACAACACAAAATAGGGTGCCCTTTTTATTGGCAGTTCTTAATTTCAGATATCGCAAACTATGTTTATCTGTCATACTCCAATTTCTGGGCTAAAATATCAACTGTTACAACTCATGTATATGTTTTAATCCAATTAAACTAAAACATAATACTTGCAATGTTCTGTTTTTAAACTTTCATTTATTTCTCAATTTCGGTCTGTCGATTTAGTGACAGGGTCGCATTAAGGTGTGTCTATTCTGATCTGATGCAAAACTTTCAAAATAGTACACTAATCAGGTAAATCAATCATGCCCCGAGGTTTGAACCAATTATCGTGGGCAAAGCTCCACACATCAGTGTTTGGGCTTTGGAAAGTCAGCCATTAGGCCGATATTAAAATCTAATCGGATCACACCGGGGAGGTATCCCGTGCTAATTGAAAGGGATGTAACCAATGATATTACAATAAAAAGACGTAGATAGGTTATGTCAGTACTAACGCGAAGTTAAAAATTGTCCCCTGGAGCACGTACCTATAATTTGACCGTGTGTACATGATAGTATAATTATTTACTAGAGCGTAAAGAAGACAGATACATGTTGCGCAGTACCGTCTCAAACTTTCAATGCTCTGCTCAGGTGGTCTAACTCCTGATTTTGCGTGCCACGTTTTTTAGCATCAGTAACCTATCTACGCCTTTTAATTATAATATCAGTGGCTGTAACTACTTTTTGTTCGAAAACAAACTTAGAAATGCTTTGTCATCAAATTGAATGAGGAGCCTAATGAAGGGTGGATGGTGAACCATGCATGGATTGAAAGCTATTTTTACTGTAACAAAAAAAACTATTTTGTAAAATACAATTCAGGCGCTCTTATCGCATTAACCATTTTTGTTTTCGTAAAAACCTTTTTTTAGCAGAATTTCCAGTGTTAAATTTTAAAGTTATCAAAACACCATCAAGCAGGATTAATATATTGTTGTAAAACAATAACAGAACGTATTCAGATGTGCACGATTGACTGGTTTCAATAATTCACGATTCCAACAATACGCAGAACATACTCGCTGACACAACAATAAACTTTCACTCATGCACTACATTGACGGAAAATAATTTAAACAACTTGCTGAAACACTGGTTTGTAGTTTGTTCAGTACTCTATACGTTTTAAAGCTTCAGTGCTGTGTGATTGTTTTAACTAATAAAAACTGATTTCTTTTACAGTCATTTTTTAAAACTTTTTGAGGCTATAGGTCATCAAAAATATAGGCTTATCATTGAGTAGAAATGTTAATACTTTTAAAGTAGTTTAATAAACAGGCATTTAATCGACTTGTGTATCTAAAGACCTTGTCTCAAATTACATAATTTAAAACAAGGCTATGTGAAGTTTTTATATTTCGTTTATTTATGATCATTTACGTATAGTTCACATTCAAAAGATGAATTGCAACAGAGTGGCCAAATATATAAAATATGAAGTATTTGAGAAAAGCAAATGTGACTCTGTCATTGTTGTATTACAATTGCTTTCATCAAACCTTTTCGACCGATCGACATAATTTGTTGCTGACTGTACACACAAATATCCGGTCACAAACACACACATTTCCGCGAACTTGTGTTTCATCTTTAAAATTAAACTTACGTAACCAAATATGCAAACCTCCATATCTCGAAGCAGTGCCAAGATGCATTTTCATATAAAGAGGGTATTCGAGGAAAAAACCGAGCTCTAAACGGAGCAAGAATTCGATTCCGTCTTCAGGCATGATGTATGCCCACTTTATGAGAAAATTAAAATGGCTGCCGTGACTTATGACGTCATAATGGCAAAGAGCGGGAACTTTCGTCGCCTGTGCGCAAAAATTTCTTGAGTAAAAAAGCATGTGAGAACATTGAAAATATTCAACTTTGTAACATATGCTTTAAACCCTTGAGATAAGATACGCTTTCTTCGTTCTAAATACTCATTTAGAACATTGCTCAAATTTTAGATTTTTTGTTTCCCATTTATAACATAACATAAACGGCCTATATACGTCCTGATGCTGGGCACAGGACTTACCTCACCTATAAGGTGGATTGAGCCATACTCCAACCCGCGAGCTCAGTGCGGATTGTTGGAGGGTTGTAAGGTAAGTGAGCAACCTTAATGTCAGATGTTATCAAGCCGCCCTAAGGCCTCTGACTAGGCTAAACGACTGACGTCTAACAACGTCAGCCGGGAACAACTGCTCAAAGTGCCTTCCGCAGCACGGAGATGCCCGAAATACACATCACTAAATTCCGGTCAAGGTGGTCTCCCATCCCATTTCCGACAGGACGTGTGTTGCTTTACAACAGCGATCCTCGCCGATCACGGTCACAACTGCACCACGGGCACCTCCCAGCCATGTCAAAGATATACAGCGGGCAAAGGAAATTATACACGCAAGAGGAATTAGAACAACGTAAGCTTTCTTGATTGTAATTTATTTGAATTCAAAAAACTTTTCCTGCTTAGATCGTAATTAATAACTTATTTCGCTAACTACTAAGCTTGAACAATAATTTCACAACCCACCGAAAACTAGGGAAGAATAGTAGTACCATTTAAGATACATTTCTTTGTTTAGGCAAAAATGTTTCCACCGAACAAAATATATTATTATCAATATTCAGTACTTTTCCTAAAGCTTTTATTTTTCACCCTGTTGAATGAAACACTTGAATTTCTTTTTTAATTACAGGGCTCCATTGTAATCCTTGCTTCGTAGAATTTTCGGTAGCGAATTCTGTGTACTTTTGTTTCTATCCCACAACGATATTTACACATACTAAATGTGTATCCCTGACCGTTATTAAGCGTGTATTATTTAGAAGTATCAGAACCTTTTTGCCGGGCTATTTAGCATTCGTGCTTTATGCCTATATAGCATTCCTTTGGGAGGGCACTCAGGTTTTTTGGGACGGAAAGGGTTGTATTTATTACTTTTACGGTTTTTCACGTGATCACGCTTATAAGCAAGGGTTGAAATATATTTTATTTCATTGTGTTTTTTGTATTTTCTGTTAATGATCTTTTAAATGTAAATTTAGCAGATAACCGCATTTATGACGTCAGTGTATGTAGAAATCTGCATATTTGTTCGCAGCCCGAATACAAGAATGAGTTGCCTAACTAATTGGAAAAAGTCTTTGGTCCTATTGAACTATCACCCCTATTTCAACTATGTAAACTACTTCTAAAACTCACTTGTAAGTGAGCAGTAAACACTACTTTTTAAGTATGTATTTTCAGTACTTTGCATGCGTTGAATTACATACTGGTAAATTTTTCACTGTGTAGTTAATACTCAATTAAAAACAGAACATGTTTGATGAAGCAAACAGTTCATTTCATCCAAAACCGCATCATAAAATAAGCCTTCAAGTAGAAAAAATATATTTCACAAAATTCTTGTCTTCAATCAATTAGAAACAGAAACACGTCAAAGTCGTAACCTGAAATTCCTTTCAATAAACTAACAAAGAACCGTCGCACTTCCTATTCCTTAGCTGTAACTTTCAAACAACAAGTTTAGAGCTCTTTCATCAATACGCAACTACTTTTGTCCGTCTTTAATTAAACACGTAGCATTTTTACGCGTCGTAAAAGTGAAATGAACGTGCCTCCGCATCTCCGCCGTCAAAGCTTCGTCTTGCCAAATGAAATATTAGCGTAAACTAAGCGTTATCACGACGTAACGTAGACGGAACGGACTGGGATGCGTTTTTGCGAAATGTCAAGCAGTAAATTTTGAAACATTTTCAAATATTAAAAGCGCCATAAAGAGGGTTCAATGTAGCCTTTTATCTGGGACATCTAACATCAAGATGGTCTGGGGGAAGAAACACAGGTCGGATCCTCAACAGATATTAAGCGACCACCAGTAGCGATGGTGGGATGAACTCGACTCGTTCATTTTACTTACTAAAGATCTGAAAACCAGAAAAAGACATTTGGTCATGTTGGCATCAGGCAGGACTTGAACCCGCATCTTTCGCAAGCCGTTCATTTTACTTTAAGGACGCGTAAAAATGCTACCTGTTCAATAATTATTATTCTTGCCGATATTAGGCTTTTGCGGGCAAAATCATCTTTTCAGCAAGAATGAATGAGGTAAGTATGGGGAGGCTTTTTTATAAGACCGTGGCACTTTGTGCTTGTGTGCTTGTATAATAACTCTCCAATCTGGTGTGCAAAGCTGATTCTGGCAAACTTTATCGATCTGCTATACCCGTGAGTCCCGTGACCTGGGCAAAAATAAGCCGAAATTCCGAAAGCAAGGGTTTTGTAAATGAGCATCCAGGTGTGTGCAAACAAACGAGGCATTACACGTGCCGTCTGTTCGCGGAAGAAGCGCTGCTGGCGTCGCTACATGTTACCCCTAATTCTCGTGTTTCAGAACTTGACTTGACGTCGAGCTAAAAAATCTGACAAACAGTTTACAAACCTCTATCTTTCTGGATTTGAAATTATGAATGAATAAAGCTTTTCAAAGGTTTTGTATTACGATTAAAATAAGTTTTGTGTTTTTCACAGACATAGTAATACGTCGTCTGCATGAAAATTGACTGTTTTCATTGATCTGGCTGTTTCATAAAGTGTCAAAGTTCGTTTGGACATTGTCTAGTATACCATTGTTTAATATAATTGCTACATTTAGAGCTAGAGAGCACGGCGTTGTATGGAATAACAAGTATCCAATAATATTTTTAATTCAATGACTGCTTTTTACCAAGGGGATAATGATGTCGGATTGTGCTTTTCTTTCTTAACAATAATAGTTATTCTGACAAATTGTTTTTAAAAACTGTAATTATCTTAGAGCAGTATGCACAGAAGAAAACATTACTTTAAATATAAGTTTCCGTTTTAATTTTCAAGCTTCCTCAATTTTCTTATCTTAACGTGAAAAGTTCAACTTTCGACAGCAAGAGAATGCTTCTTACTGGGGCATACACTGCGCCAGTAGCACAGCTAACGGTCTCAAATCTGGAGCAAACAAAAGGGTGGTAGATAAGGATACACTCATTATAAGAGGACACTTTACAGTAGCTGTTGTTTTGTTTTAGAAAATTTTCAAAAGTTTAGATAGAAATGTGTGCTGTCTTGACTGTCAACATGACCATGGTCTGTTCTTGGTTTTTAAAAACAGATATCTCTCAGGAAATCTACTATAAAGGTAAAAACAAGCTCACCTATGCTGCAAATGTTAATTGTTTCTGTTAACTGAAACTTGGAAATTTGTGTTAGTACTAACTAAAAAATAAATATGAAACAAGTGAACATTGTATTATCTGTAGTTCAGTCATTTAAGCTTAAATTAGGTAAGAATCTCGGAATTCGAGATACCCAGCTGTAAGTCTGTAAATACTTGTATATTGACACCCTAAAAGTTGTCTCAAAACCTACATATGGTAGGGTGTACGCAACTATTAAATTTCAAGGTCAAATGTCACAAAAATCGTTTTTTTGTAAATATCTCATTTCCTTTGGGTTTTTTGCTATTTGTATGTATTATCAATATTGTAGAATACAAAATTCTCAACAAATTTTGTTTCAAACATTTTTTTCATACGGTGAACCGTTTTCGAGATAGAGGGCGGAGAGCGCGCGGTCACAGCATCACTTCAGGTCAACCGGTGCCTCCGGTCAAAAACTTAAAAAGTGAAAAAATGTGAAAAGTCTCGATCATCTTCGTTATCTGCATTACGTCAAGTCTACAGAACTTAATAAAGCTGTGCAGCTTTCAAATATTCCACCAACAAGTGCAGCTGCTCATCAACATTGTAAAAACAACAACGTGTATATTATCAAGTTCAAACTTGGTTAGGACATGATTTGGAACCCCAGGTATGGGGTTGGGCAATGCGAAACGATTTTCGACAACGTTGTTGTTTTTATAATGTTGATGAGCAGCTGCACTTGTTGGTGGAATATTTGAAAGCTGCACAGCTTTATTAAGTTCTGTAGACTTGACGTAATGCAGATAACGAAGATGATCGAGACTTTTCACATTTTTTCACTTTTTAAGTTTTTGACCGGAGGCACCGGTTGACCTGAAGTGATGCTGTGACCGCGCGCTCTCCGCCCTCTATCTCGAAAACGGTTCACCGTATGAAAAAAATGTTTGAAACAAAATTTGTAGAGAATTTTGTATTCTACAATATTGAAAATACATACAAATAGCAAAAAACCCAAAGGAAATGAGATATTTACAAAAAATCGATTTTTGTGACATTTGACCTTGAAATTTAATAGTTGCGTACACCCTACCATATGTAGGTTTTGAGACAACTTTTAGGGTGTCAATATACAAGTATTTACAGACTTACAGCTGGGTATCTCGAATTCCGAGGTGAACTTACTATAATGACTGGACTACTGAGTTCAGCTGATGAACTCGGTGTGAAGATGTCCTAAATAATATTAATATTATTTTTATCAATTATCACTCCCGGGTAACCTCTTTTCAAAGATTTCATAATCAGATGAATTGTTTCAGAAATTACTACTACTAAAGAATCAGCCACCAGCTAGCTCGAACAAGACGATAAGAACCAGCGGGTAAGCAGGTTGAAGTGGCAGCTGTGGACTTCTTGCGGCTGCTAATAAAGACTAAAGAATCAGACTTAGGTTTAAGTTATGATGCACGATTTATAACGCTGATTCAATCCGTTAAGTACCAACATTGGTGTCAACACGCCACTGTGGCTATCAGTGGCTCACATCATCGTTTGTCTTACATTAATGATGCCTGTTAATTATCGGTAACGGTATACTCAAGTAGTTGATAGTTGAGAGTACAAAATTTTAAATGTTAAACTTAGACGGGCTTGTAAAGGCTATTGTAAAAAGATTAGAATGATTTTCATTTAAATATTGTCTAGTGGTAAACAGACTTGTTCATCGCTGTGGTTACAAGCGCCTAAACTGGAGATTAAATACATCATTAACTTATTAACGACAGAATTCAATAAAAAAATTGTTAGAATAGTCAGTTCAAATAATCAGACAGGATTCCGAACACACAAAGGGTTTTTTTTTTAATTTCTCTGCTCGGTGCTTACAAAAGACAGACAACTTAATTCACAACCTGATAGCCGTCAGAATAAATAGTAATAATATAAATAGAAAATAAGAAAGAAAAAAGTTATTTATTTAGCACATTATGCAGCTAAAATGGTGGCCACGCAACAAAATGATACTCATATAGGATATCCTCTGACTTTAAGCGTGTGTTTCAGTTACACGCTTAACTTCGGAATAAGTAATCCAAGCAGTTTATAGAACGCAGCTTAGTCTACTTGAGAACCTTGACTATATTTGCATAAATATCTTGTGTGCTTCGGGCGTATGCTAATTCCAAGTACTGGTATGCATGAATGCACTCGCAGTGAGGCCTGGACTTGCCTTTGCAGTGTAGCAGTTTAAATATGGACTGAAATGTCAAGAGTACCTGTGGGTGATTGTGGATTGTGTATTTTTATTATGTTTAATAGAAAGTTTATAATAAGAAATAAGAACAAATAAGAGTCTTCTTAATAAAAGTATTTAAAAAAAGTGTTTAAAGAGTGAGTAGGCACTAGCTGGGCAGACTTGTACCACCACTGCCTAGTTTCAATAAAAAAAAAGACTAGCGTTAGCTGCGTTTGTGTCTTTTTCGCCTAAAAAGTGTTTATTTTGACCTTGACCTGTAAAATCTCTCATCATCCTCTGAAAGTGTTGTAGTTATATCTATGGGTTTCTGACAATCATTTGTGACCGCGGTACTTATAGATAATGGCCACTTTTTGACTAGGAATTCCATGAAAAAAAGTCTGTATGTACCATACCATCATACCACTTGACGAATGTAAACCTCAGAAATTTCAATGAAAATAGTTATAACAACGTGATTTTTGTTGACTCTAGCTTTCGCTGACCAAAAACTGTGCATAGTATCATATGGTATACTATAGTATAGTGGTTAGCAAAAAACCAGAACCCCTGTTTGTTGAGTTTACACTTGACGTCATCATGATTAATTTACAGCTTATTTCCCAAGTTTAGAAAACGTCTAATAGATTACAAAACATCTAAAAGTAGCGGTTGGCTTAATTGCTGGTATACCTATATTAAGGTTACAAAGTGTTTTCGTTCCCATTTCCTCTCGCCGGGCTTGCGTTTGCCGACCACGACGCTAATTTGTCGACACATGCAACTATTGTGTAACATGCCTGCGGACGACGGGTGCAGGGTTATCATGTAATGTGGCATTACAGCTTTGGTGAGCGTTCTAAACTAGGCTATTAATTAAAGATTCAGTGTGTTCCAGTAAAAAGCTAATTTTAGTTTTAGTTTAGATGGAAAGCGACAAGCTTATAATTATATCGAATGGTCTCCCAGCGGCGATATTTCCGGAAAAATATGGCATTTGGGCCTTCAATAAAAAAGTGAATTCATTTCTAAAAGCAACGTAGCGGCAACGCCGGTGGTGTTGCGGTTGTCCATGGACTGAGGTGATCACTTCCCAACAGGTGACCCCCAAGCTCATTTGCTCCCTCTTACATAAAAAATAATGTAAAGTAGTAGGTAAATCATTTCAAACATAAGACATCTATAGATATATACAAAAAGCAAACCTGACTGACTTTATATTACCGCACAGGCAAAACTACTGTACCGAGAAGCTTGAAACAACATAGAACTTGGTAGGCAGAATTCCTTTTATCTTGGGTTCCGCTACCCTCTTGTTTCAAGCAAAGATGACCACCGTCATGATTAAGTGGGTAGAAGTCTCTGTTTTCCAGGAGTTCCGAGCCTCATATACCCGAGTTATTCCATAAATGGGCACCAAAATCATTTACAAGAATGTCTGCAAGTTGAAACCATGCTATATCCGTTTGTCAAATCGTCGAGGGAGCCTAACACCGACACTACGTCGACGTAAAAGGTTTACACACTCAAAAACAAGTTACAAGCCAAAATATTGCACAAAATAATACTTAAGAACAAGGAAATAAAGCGTATGAAGGAAGTTGTTAATGCGTCTTAGGAGCGAGCGGCAAGTTGCGATGTAAAACTGGCACTTGCAGCGCTAAGTACAATTTAGTGTAATCCTCATTGGTACGCCGGAGGGGGTTACCATACACAATGGTGGTATCGGGATGTAGTAATTTACTCTTGAAGTAACACGTTTACTTAGAAATATATAAATTTCCTTATGTGAAATTCCACAATTAGCACACCATGTAATTCAATAAATCTTTTTGAAACTAAATAAACAAGCACTGTATTGTGAAGATCGCTACAGTCAGGTTTTAGTGGATAGAGGGTCTCTGTTTTCCAAGAGTTCCGAGCCTCACATACCCCAGTTATTCCAAATCTAGGGCACTGACGCAAAAGAAGGGGTGCCTTTCATGATGTGAATGGGCTCTAAAAACGGATTATTAGAAATTCAACTGATTAATATGGCGTGAAATAAGGTGGTGAAGTTAAGGCGGACATCGTCACGCTGCCGCTAGTCTTACCATATCATTTACAAGAAGACTGTCTGCAAGTTGAAACCATGCTACCTGTTTGTCAAATCGTCGAGGGAGCCTAGCACCGACACTACGTCAACGTAAAAGACTCACACACTCAAAAACAAGTTACACGCCAAAATATTGCACAAAATAATACTTAAGAACAGGGAAATAAAGCGTATGAAGAAAGTTGTTAATGCGTCTTAGGAGCGAGCGGCAAGTTGCGATGTAAAACTGGCACTTGCAGCGCTAAGTACAATTTAGTGTAATCCTCATTGGTACGCCGGAGGGGGTTACCATACACAATGGTGGTATCGGGATGTAGTAATTTACCCTTTAGGTAACACGGTTACTTGAAAAATACATGAATTACCGTATGTGAACCTACACAATCAGCACAGCGTGTTATCCAATAAATCTTTTTGAAAGTAAATACTTAGACAAGCACTGCATTGTTAAGGGTGAACTTCATACTACGAAGATACCTACACTTCGTAGTATGTGCATATACTCGCAGTATGTAGCTACTCTCGTATATAGTAAAGAGCTATTTTCGTAGGATGTAGCTATACTCGTATATATAGTAAAACGCAGTTTTTGTAGAATGTAGCTAAATACTTGTAGGATCATCTTACTTTGCTCATAGTAGTAGATGGGAGATTTTCAGAAAAGCTGATTACATCATTCGCGTTACTCCTTGACACAAACAATATGATCGGATAGGATAGAACTTGAAAAAATCCTTTAAAAAAGGTAGTCATAAATCTTTATTGCTTCATGTTGGTACAAAAGATCATAACAATACATACACAAAGGAACCGTCACCATGAGCCATGTCAATGCATGCATGCAATGCCCTCGCATTGCAACGGTGAAATTACTTAATAGCTAAAATTTAATATAAAACTAATATAACAAAAAAAAACAAAAAGCTACTCCAATTAATTATTTGATCATTCTGTTTTATTAAGTAACACCACAAATGATCCTATTAATTGCACCTACTAGCAATGAATCAAAAGCAGAGAAGTGTAAGAGCCGACAACAAACAGATCTAAACCAGGAAGATAAAATAAAATTAATGTTGCCACCCACGCCAGGAAAATTACCCCGAATTTTTGTGAGTGGGTTATTAAAATTATAAATGGCGTTTATAATATTTTTCAAGGCAGCCTTTTATGGTCACCTTAATAACAAACTCTTGGGTAAAGTAGCAAGCGCTAGTTGCATAACAAGGATTAGTTTGGCCACAACATGGACGCGCCACGACCGCTGCATCGTGGAACAGCACCAGAGAACTTAGTTACCAACTATTTATTCTGATGTCAATGTATAACGACTAAACAATATCAGCTGTTTGTGGTAACATTTATTTTTTGGTGGGAAAAAATCTGCAACGGAGTTATTGGATAAGCAATAATTACAATTACACAGTAAGTAGTACAATTATTAAACAAAATTAAATGACAGGATGAAAATATTGAAGTTTATTTTAACCTGGTGAACGCGTTCTCTTACATTTTTTTATATTCGAATGAAATGCCCTATCGTGCGTTGCGTCATCGCACACAATATCATACAAATCGAACAACGTAACGTACTAAGCACCCTATTGCTGAACTTCATCACGTAGGTGATTTTAGTTTTTCTATCTAATTTTGTGTTTCATAACATAACATAACAACATAACATAACATACCCTCACGACCATATCCCTAATGGGTTAGTCAGAGGCACAGTGACTGTTGCCGTCATGGTGAACGGAACATTCAGGAGCCCACATTTCGCCTAGGGAATTTGAACCCAACGTGGCAAGGGGCGAGCCTACCGCCGTTATCCGGGTTGCTTGGGTTTTTATATCGGTGTTTTCCATCACCGGAGAGTTAGCCGCAAATTTTACAATGAACACAAAGTAGGTGTGTTCCGGCCGGATTCGATCTCGGGACCATCGGGTTCCGAGTTGGAGTGTTTAACCACTAGGCCACGACGCTCTCACGTTCGCTCGACGTTTGTGTTTCATTCCATCTAAATACCGAGCATATTCTTTCCATAGCGCGTTGAGCTTTCTACAAGGTTATTAAACGTCACATTTCTATAGCACTTTGCTATTTTTGTAGCAAGAAGCTAAAACGCAAAAGTAAATCAAAGCCAGTCCTTAGCTCCAGCCGTGCCGTCTGGCGCGTTAAAAACCACAAACTCCTTAAAGACGTTCGCACCATTAAAACGGTGGATGTATAATAAATCTTGTTTGTGGAATGCGAACATGTGAAAACACTTCTCGGATAACTCGGTTAATACAATCCCTTGGGATCCCTCTTCTCATTAGCATTCGCTAATGAGCTATGGCTAAGGAGATTTTCTCACGAATGAAAACATATTTAAACCGAGTCGTATGTCACACTTGAAGAGTTTTCTGCTTTTTGCGCTGCGCTGCGTTATTTGATCCGTTGAACGTTCGTGTGACGACGCATTTTAGAATGTGTCTTATATATGGAAAGATTTGTCAAATGGTGCAGCGGTTAACGTGGTCACAAAACAGCGCAAAGGAACTTAAGGAATTTAAGGGTTGAGACTCGATTAGATCATTGCGTTGCGACAACGCAACGCTCAAACACAAACGCTGCGTCGTCAATATCATTATCACCTTTTATTTTATTATAGAAAAGAGTTACAGATTTTTGCTGCTAATAATTTATACAAACCGGAAAATAGAGTACTATTTTAAAATATTTAATGCGTGATAGAACTGAATTAATTTGATCGACGTTGTAAATTATAATAAATTATAAATATATTTATAACAATTTTGGCAAAGTAAATGGAATTTTGTTTGTATATTATTTAATGTAAACATTTTAATTCCAGTGATTTTGAATCGAAAGCGTCGTGTTTCAGGGGTTGAGTATTTCTGGCCACGGGTTAAATATATCCATAAGCCTCTCTTTGTGTTTACAATATTTTAAGGCTGATCGTTCACAGAAGGTCAAAAGTAGTAGTGAGGATTAATTTGGAATTCGTTTATTCCACACACCACGGTGGAATCTAAGTGAGTTTGTGTAATTCAAGTAAAAATTTGTGGCAGATTAATGTTTGTTTACACTATTGCCTTTTTTCAAGAATAGACTTTAGAACTCCATGTTTTTTGGGTTCAGTCCAAGCAAAACAGTAACCGAAAAAGTGTCTTAAACTATCTGCCTTTGAAAACTGAAGCTTTTTACTACAAGCTACTGGTTTATAACAGAAATGTAGTCATCCAATAGAAGTCTCTCCACACCAAACGTTTTGCATTTTTGCTATAAAACCCAGCCTTTGCCATACTGCACGGACTACGCCTGTTACAATATATTATTTACAAGTCAGTACAAGCGGCCGTCGGTTCAGGATATGAATAACAAATAAATTCGATTGTCCATGCATGAACTATCGCGAGTTGTATCGTTATTGTGGAAAAATTGAATAAGGCCTTGTGAGTGGCTAGTGGAATAGTTGTGATAAGCCTTGCTGGGTTTTACTTGCAGGTGGGTGTGGTCTTTTGACTAGTTTTAGTGATAGGGTTTTTTGTGGACTGATTTCTTCCATTAGGCTGCGTAACAATGAAAACCTTACAACTATGAAAGACAGCCAACTTGTGGCGAATGCAAGTAGTCAATGATGATTTTTTTTTGTGATTTTGTGTTAATACATACAAACATTGTTAGTATGTTTCAGATAAATGTAACATACCCTCACGATCATATTCCTAACGGGTTATTCAGAAGCTCACATTCCGCCAAGGGAATTTGAACCCAACGTAGCGAAGGGCAAGAATAACGCCGTTATTGCTCAGGTTTTTATTAGTGTTTTCCATCACTATAGAGTTAATCGCTAATTTGACAAAGAACACAAAGTAATCCCTGTTTTTATTATGGTTAAATGGTGTTCACATTCTTAAAAATCTATATTCAGTATATTTAGAACAACTTTTTTCCTCCACCTGGCATAAAAGGTGAAAGGAACATGATGTATAAAGCAAAAACACATAGCTCTGAAGACACAGGCTAATGACTTTGTTTCTTCCGCTACATTAGGGCAAACTAAGGGATTGTCACAAAACGATATGTTACATGCGTAATCTAACATTCGGTTTGTGTAATTAATGGTTTATTGTTATTCGGGAAGCATATCGGTAAATAATAAATGGCTGACCTTAATCGCTTGCTTATAGGTTTCATATACAAAGACGCGGTGGAGGACATTTCGCAGAGTGAACCTAAGCCCAACGTGGAGAGCCCAGAGAGTGAGCCTATAATTTCCTATATTTTTTTGTCATGACGCTTTGAAGTCTAACACCTCATTTACGGAGACGTGACCTTCAGCATCTATTGACCGGTTCACTGTCAAGAAACATGAAAATTTTAAGCATAAAATGAGTTCGCATAATGTAATTACTACTAATGATGATTTCGCATAATACTAATAAGCATAACAGTATTTAGGATAACATTTTTAGCATAAATGCAATCAAAAAATCAGCTTACGGGTGGCCCAAGGGCCCCCCCGCCGCACTTAAACCTACTTTTACTATATACAATATAGTAAATTCTGGTTACTTACTTATTACCCAGTTCTTCCAAATCAATGTTATGCTAAATAAATTATGCCAATTTCATTATTCTAATCCATTTTAGGACAAAAAACATTATGCCAATTAAAGGCATATCTATTGACCCGTCAAAATATGCTGACGGATTAAGATATTTACTAACGTGTAGGGTATTGACGGATCACAATATTTCTTTACCTACATTTTAAGATACATCAGTAAATATACGGATATTAATCAGATATTTATTGAACGCCTATGGTAATAAACGATTTTGATACGGGTTTTGCACAGATACACGGCACGGGAAGAGTGGTGGTAGCAAAGCATGCGGCGGCCATTGCTGTGGCGCACGCGGGGTACTAATTTTAATCGACTTTACAGACACAGTGCTACTTATTACTTTATTCTTCCTTTTAAAACGTAGTTTAATTTATAATATCTTAAATTTCCTTAAATTGATGTCGCCATTTGAGAATGGGGTAATGGGGAAAACGCATAATGGGCCAGTGAAAATCGCAGGAGTCCAATAAAATTCGGCATAAATCTATTGGGAAGGTCAATGTTCAGTGATAGAGGTCAACGAACGATGATGAGGGAATGGTTCATCCCATTCATATGTTTATTAGTTGCCTTTCTTCAGCTTGAATGCCTCTTTAATAACAAAAGTATTAGAGGTTGCTGACCTTCCAGAATCTTCGACTACCTCCATAATCCCTTCCTATCCATACTCGCACAAACCTGCTGATTACTTTTCTTCATTCTGAATTGTTTTTATCTTCACTCTTTACCAATCTTCGGGATGTAACCTTCCAAGTTCGCCGGCATTCTGAACGGCACGACTAAATCATAACTTTACGAAGGCGTTACCGTAAATATTGCGGCGCGCGTGCGTAAATTACGTCACTTCATTACTGACGCTTTATTGAGAACAGTCTTGTTGTAAATATTAAGAGAATGGTGGAGTGCAACAGTGCATAGTTGGAGGCGATTTTTAAACTGTGATGGAAACTTTTATACAGAAACGTGAAACGGAAATTTGTTTATTTACCTTCGGTTGGTTTCAATTCCACAAACTATGGATTTCAAGTTCAATCACGTTTTATAAATAACTTACATTCACTGAAACAGTGACCAAGATACAACGACACAACACAAACATACACACACAACAACACAAGGCACAGTGCATGGAACAGTGATACAATTTAGGTGAAAATAAATGCAAACACCACAAAATGTAAAAAAAAATATTAAAAATTGTATCCTTATTTCACCCGCCTTAATCATTTCTCAGGTGTATTAATTTACGAAAATTGTAATGATTTCATAAGAAAGTAACACGAAAACTTCCGAATTCCAACTCTACATCGAAAAAGATAAATTCGTGGAAGCGATTGCGTTCATGATAATAATTTGATTATTAAAAGAAAATTCTAAGCGGTGCTGCTGGCGCGGCATGTTTGCAAGAAGAGAATTCACATTTATTGGTTCTTGTTTATTTTTTCTAAGAAAAGACGAATATGAACTAGTTGTTGGCAGCAGCAGCAATATAGAAATAGACACTAGAAAACCGGGTTTTCTGCAACATTTCAACTACGGTAAAAACTATTATTTTACCTGCATTTGCCCGACGTTTCGGCGCCAGTCCGCTCCTGACCACGGCACACGCAATTGGCGCCGATTTTTTAGTGTTCATATAGTGAAGAATGCAACAAAGAAGTTTAAACTTAAAATATGAAGTGAAGTCATCGACGTAGCTAAGTTTCGTAAAAACTAACGCATATTGAGAAATGAGGACCAAAGCAAAACCATACGTTGTGTTAGCCATGGTGGTGCTAAACTATGGCAAGTGAATCGTATAATTTTATGTTTGTATTTTAAATAAAAACGGCGAATGTCGACTTGGCCATTATTTGGTAGGGTTCACGTTGAGACTGATAATAACTTTATGAAATGGTATAAGTAGATTTCTATCCATAATTTATAGGATTTTGTAAAGCAGTGATTTGATTTTAAAATAATTTACGGCAGTCTTTTATCAAAACGTCGTAAAAAATGATAAAACTAAACAGAAAACCGGATAAGTGAAGGACGTTCCTGTTCATGCATCAGTGTTATTTTACTTTCTTTCTAAACTGAACCTTAATCTAGGTTGTATTGTTTTGACAAGTTTTGCTGTTATTATTTTACTGTTATCAAAGCATCTCTAACTAGATTAAGATGTTTCAAGTGACTAGATTTTAACAAGAAAGAAATTAAATAAATGCCAGTAACGGAACGTTTAAACGTCAAATTGTGTCAAACGTCAAAGTCAGACTGACATGCGTGCATACTGCATTGTTTGTTTGTTGTTGTTGTTCGCTTCGATTTCGTGCTTGCTTGCGTTTACAAAGATTTCGTGGTGTTCTTACAGTGATTTATCTTTACACTGTGCGTGTTTCCCGGACTTACGATTGAAGCCATAAAGTGCTGTGATGCATGGTTCAGAAATTAATGAAAAAAACTTTATAACGTGATGTTATTCTAACCTATCCTCTTTAATGTATTGTTTATATCTTTATATTCCTAACTTATAGAGGGTAAGTTTTAGTATCATTTTGATAGCAGTGTCAAGTTGTACAAATCTTGGTTAATTTTGTACATGAACGAGGCCTATTATAGTTGGGGCTCAAACTCAAGGAACTTCGCCAGTCTCCTTTGTGGGTGTAAATTGGGGTCAAAAGTAATTAATTCATTTTCAAGTCCTGGTTTTTTATAAAAAAAATATTTCTAATTAAGATAACTATCATTAAATCACAAAATTGCAAAAAAGTGTTATTAAGTCATAATTAAAAGAAAAATAATACATAAATGATAAAAACAATTGTGTCTGTTTTTAAAATTCATATTTTTGCAATCTTTTCAAGCCAATTAGAACAAGAATAAACTTGATCTGTCTGATAAAACCCTAATAAACACAAAACAGCAATTTAAATCCCCCAACCGAATCACAAACACCGAAAGGCCGTAACATCGTAAATTCGCCTATAAATTCGGTCAATGATCATGAACCTGGTTGACCGGTCAGTTGCGAAGGGCTGATGCAGAGCAAACACAAATCAGGCCATTTTATCTGATTCCGTATATTTTCCAGGTGGAAATTTGTCTATAAACAAACCGTAGGAGAGTCGCTACTCGAATACTAATATATCAGCGTCTGTTTCTATTGTGCGACTGATGAAAGGACTTTGTCGTGATTGTGGAATCCAATTTGGGAAAGAAAACACAATTAGCACGTGCTATTGAGGTTACTCGTGACTGACAAACAATACAGTTCCTATTGTGTGTTTTATGGTAGTCAAAGACTTATAGCCAACGGTATTCTGGAGGTATTATTTAGCTGGATTGCCAGTTTCAGCCAGTAGGCGTTGTAACGAATCATTCATTTTATCTCATCTCATTTCTAAAAGCACTGTAATTTACAGCATGAAATAATTTGCAACTCTTATTATCATATCTTTAGCACAAAAAAAATTGACGTGAATTGGTGTCATTTTCATCAATAGCGACAAAGCTTATTTATTTCACTACACCTGTGATGTAGTTAAGTGACTAGGTAGCGATTGGTCAACACCTAATGCCAAGTGCTCAATAAGAGCACCCGACCTTGTCATCAACTCTTTGTAAATGGAACATCATACCGGGTTATTTACATTGGTGGCACCCCCGTTTACACAACAATAATGTTCGGGAAAATTAGTTCATCTTCAAATAACCATATCTTAGTCCCTAAAGCGTCAATAGTTTTTCAATCGGGCCTAAATTGTAGGTAATTTAATACAGTTAATATGTTTTGGATAAATTATTCGCAGAAAAATTACCGTTTATGCCCTGGAGAGCAAATAGTGTTAAAAAAATAAAAATTATGCAGTTTTTCCCAATTTTCTAAATTTCCACAAGTTTTCCGTAGTTGCAAATTTGAAGACGCACAATCTAGACAGATCTATACAACATACTAAAATTGTATGTATACCATGCTTTGCAAATTTAGTCACTTTTTTTTCGGGTAATCCTTCTAGCCTATAAATTGTTATGGTCTAAACGAAATAACAAATTGATTGCTATTGGGCCGATATACAATTAATTTCCTACCTTTGGTGAAATAAATATATTTGGAACGTCGTAAGTATAAAAAGGGCCTGCTTGAGAGCATCAGGTTAATTAACATGTGCCGTCCACTTCATAGTTTACAAGCTTAGTTTTACAGTTGGCAAACAAGCATAAAAAGTCAGAATTATAAATTTTAGCAATGAATGGATTCAATTGATCAAAATTTTGCTGTGCAGTAGGATAGTTAAAAGATAATTTCGAGATATTGATAAAAATAACCGTCTATTCCACAAATACAAGCAACATTACAACGCGTAAACAGATTTATCGCTTCCGTAGTTCGTAGCTAAGCAGAAAGTGATTTGTAACCACGCCTCGCTTACACTCCCATATTGCCCTTCCATCGATCATGGCGGCCAGCTTCGCGGTAAATAATTCTTGCTTGAATTATAAATATTGTGCAAGGCCGTTTTGTGATTTGTAGAGCGGTATTGTTTGCTTGGTCAGCTTGGATGTACAGTCGCGGAATGAAAGGGTTGACTACCCTAAGATCTGTTTTTGCTTGCTCAATTATGACATTGACAAGATCAAACCAATAATAAGTATTGGTTCAACTGTCAATCGTGAAGGAACATACGTCTAATCGAATTTTAATTTTACTGTCAAACAATGAATCATACTTTTCGACATACTCTAGCCTAGCCTGTTACACAGTTTAAAAAGGTAACATGGTGCTTGCAACGCGTAAATGAATTTATTTAAAAACTGGACAACCTTTTCATTCTGCGACTTTACAAAGAAGTTCGAAAATGAACTTTAATGCATTAGGCTTAGGTTAAAATATTTTATCAAAGTGAATACACTTGCCTTGTAACGCCTTTCGCTACAGGTAAATTTAACGCTGTATGTAGACTTTGACTGCCTTGCGATTATGAACTTTAACTGCTACGAGCTCGTAGTATAGCTAATACTACGAACTTGTAAAATCTGATACTACGAGATCGTAGTATAACTAATGCTACATGGTAGTAAAAATAGCTTGATTTAAAATATTTCGATGGTGTGGGTGTTTATTTTAAATGTTTTCTTTACTTAAACTGTTAGTGTGGTTCATTATGGATATTTAATAAGTACCAAGCTTATGTTTATTCCATAAAAAATGGACGAGGTCCGTCGTATTTTACTTCTAGACAGTATCGTCACTATGGCTATCAATTTGTTAATATTCAAAAGCTTCAAGTGGATTTTTTACAAACTTAAAGAATCCACTAACCTTTGTAGACTGGTGACTGCTCTCAATCCAGGCGTTAACATTTGCACTAAAATTCAATATACGGAATCCCACTGGCTCAATGTTTATGTTCCTGAAACGGCACTAGGTCGTCTCGATGAAATGTTACCTGTAAAACACAATAGATAGGTATCATTCAAAACTTATAGGACACATTTCATAGGTAAAGATTTATGATTTTGAGAGTCTTGTAAAACGTAACGCACTAGCAAATCAAAAGCTAAAACTGAATGGTAGCGGAATCGAATGAGAAGTTTGAATGTCAAGTTGCAGAATTAATTTTTGAAAATAGAACACTTACTAGCCACGGATTGCACTTCAATAAGGTTTTTAAACAATAACCATTTCCATTTTCATGTCTTGTAAAAAATAGGCACTTAAACATTATTGTATGGGTACACATACACACATTGTTCGATAGACTATTTAGTTTTTCTTTTGTTATTTAGCATTAGACTAAAAAAATTCGCTCAAAAACTTTTGTTTCTGGTATTTCTATCTAAGAGTAATGTTATAAATGTGTCCATTAAAAACCTTTGACGGTTTATGTTGCATTGTCTTGTAGTTTTCTATGTACAAACGAATTGTTTGCCAATCAATAAATAGTAACCTTTGCTTTGAGGTGCCCATGGTGCAGTTGTGAAAGTGATGTTGTAAAGCAACACACGCCGGGTCGGAAATGGGATGGGTGACCACCCCGCCCGAGGTGATGTGTATTTTGGCATCTCCGTGCTTCGGAAGGCACGTTGAGCAGTTGGTTCCGGTTGACATCGCTAGATGTCAGTAGTTAAGCCTAATCAGGGGCCTTAGGGCGGCTTGTTAACATCTGACATTAAGGTTGCTCACTAACCTTACACCCCTCCAACAATCCGCACTGAGCCCGCGTTTAGGAGTATGGCTCGATCCACCTCATATTGAGGTGAGGCCTGTGCCCAGCAGTGGGACGTATATTGGCCGTTTATTTAACCTTTGCCATTACCGATGGGAGTTTGCACTCACATTAGCTAGTCTGCGCAAGTCAAACATCATCAATCAAGGATGCTGTGCCGCGCTGATATACGGGGATTACCCTAAAAAGACACCTTTTATCATCTCATAGCAGGGAAAGGTAATGTCTTTAAGGTTTGTTATCGAATGTCCGCTGCTCTCCGCAGTAGTTTGAAAGCTGACGCGGTTCAAAATACACAGTTGTATGTGCACAACGGTTTTAAATGACCCGAGACGTTTGTATACGAGACGTTCGTATAACTGTATGTTATTGATTTTTGTGACTAGACGAGGATAAATATTATTGTGATTCCTTGTTTTATGAGCGTCTACCAGGTTTGTTTCTTAAAACAGCAAAATTTTAATAGAATTACATAATTCAGCTAGAAAAATGTTTCAATAAATAAGTTGCCACTATTAGATTGGAATAAGACATTTAGAAAGTTGAATCTCCGTATAAACTATTAAAAACAAAGACCTGGCTCTTTTGTTCCTCTCCTTGAGGTTATTCAGAACAGTAACATCACTTGGAACAATAACATGTCTTTCTACATTTTTAAAGTTCTTGAACATTCATTATATCTGAATTATTTGGTGTGATAATGTAGTTTGTATAGTCTCAATTTTATGTGACGTTCCAAATGTGTGTCGTATTTTGCATTACTGGTGTGCCTTTTTTTTTTCTTTTTTTTTTTTTTTTGAGTAGGGGAAATGCACTTACGCATACCCGCCAACCGGGGGGTTGGACTGGTTATGTCGGACTCTCCACGGGGAGCATGCTCTACCCAGTGGGCTCTACCGACTAAAAACCCTACTACTCCCTCTCTTCGTCCATAGTGGGGGAATACGCCGTATAGCTATAAGCCCTGTGCGCGTTCTCCCGGACGGTGCCCGCCTACACGGCGGGCCGGAAGCGACCCCCCCTTCGAGAGGGGGGGCCACGACCCCCCCTTCGAGAAGGGGGGGCCAGTGGGGACAGCCGAGGGTGTCGAGCCGTCCCTACCAGGCAGTGGTGGAGGCCTGTGCAATGCCGGCAACGGTACCCCCGTACCGCGCGCCGGCTGGCCTCTACCACGGAGGGGTGCGACACGGCGAGCAGGTGCGCGCCGTCTTCCCCCCCTCCTCGGCCTGCGGAGCTCATCGGCTGCAGGATCAAGCTCCCGCAGCCGCTCCGCCGCTTCCTTAGCGGTCATCACCTCCTCGCAGAAGGTGGCGAACGCTCGCCAAGCCTCTTTGTCTGCCAACATTGCGGTCACAATGCTCGGCAGAGAGAGGTCCTGGCCCACCTTGGCGACTAGCGCCATGCGCTGTGGAGCCCACGTTTGGCACACCGCTAGTGTGTGGTGCGCCGTGTCCTCCACAGCGCCGCACTCATGGCAGAGTGGGGCTGCCTCTCGGCGGATGCGGTGCAAGAATGAGCCAAAGCACCCATGCCCGGTCATAATTTGCACCATCCTGTATGAGAGGGACCCATGCTGCCTCTCCAGCCACTTATCAAGCACTGGAGCGAGTGCCTCCACCGTCCGCTGGCCAGACTCCGGAGCTCTTAGGTCCGCCATCCACAGCCGGACCAGGCTTGCCTGAGCCTCCTTGCGGACGGCCTCCCGCTCTTCGGGGCAGAAGCGGTCACCCGCGGCCCTCTTGGCGGCCGTCCAGCGGTACATGGCCGCCAACACGTCCGCCTCTAACTCACAGGGAGCGTTTCCCGCCAGCGCGCAGGCCGCGGGAAAACCAACGGTGCGATATGCTCGCACGCTCCGCTGTGCTATCGCCCGCTGGGGCGCTCGGAGGAGGCGGACGTTCATCTTCTTAGACAGGGCCGCCGCCCAGATCGGGGCGCCATAGAGAGCCATGCTCCTCAAAATGCCGGAGTAGAGCCTCCGGCATTTGGACCCCGGGCCGCGGATATTCGGCAACAGCCAGTTAAGGCTGTATGCCGCTCTCAGCAGCCTGGGTGACAACCCCCGGAAATGGGGCAGAAATTGCCACCTCAAAT
This sequence comes from Udea ferrugalis, assembly GCA_950022985.1. Taxonomy (NCBI): domain Eukaryota; kingdom Metazoa; phylum Arthropoda; class Insecta; order Lepidoptera; family Crambidae; genus Udea; species Udea ferrugalis. Next base: position 18,134,165 of record OX465522.1, read on the forward strand.
CGAGGATCAGACCGAGATACTTGATCTCGGTCTTAACCACCGTTCGGACGCCACCGAGCACTATTTGTGCGTCAGGTGGCGCCGGAGGTTGTCGCGAGCCATGGAACCAGATGGCCTCGGTCTTTTCGAGCGCCACCGTGAGTCCGAGGCGACCGATTCGGTCGGCCACGAGGTCTCCTCCGACTTCCGCAAGCGGAGCCGCGTCCCTGAAGGACTTCCCCCGGGCAGTGACGAGCGTGTCGTCAGCGTAACAGATTACGCTCATGCCCGGAAGGAGTGCGCCGCGGAGGAGCCAGTCATAGCCTATGTTCCACAGGAGCGGCCCCAACACCGACCCCTGTGGAACCCCGGACTCGACGCTATAGCGTCGGATGGCGCCCGAGCTGTCTGAGAAGACAATTGCCCGATCTCTGAGGTAGCTCTCAACGAGTCCCTGTAAATACAGGGGTACTCGGAAGTACCTCAGGGCCTCCAATATTGTAGCGTGAGGGAGGGAGTTGAAGGCGTTCTTGCTATCGAACGATATCGCAATCACTCCCTCCTCACACTCTTCAGCCTCCAGGATGAGTTCCCGGAGATGGGCCAGGGCGTCAATGGTGGAACGCCGTGCCCGGAACCCAAACTGGGCGCCCGCCAGGTCCGGGCCTACCTCCCGTAGGTGCTCGAGAAGGTGGTAAGAAACCACCTTCTCGAATATCTTCCCTACTTCATCCAAAAGGATGATCGGACGGTAGGCCGAAGGCGAGTCAACTGGACGCCCTGCCTTTTGGATAAGGCAGAGCTGACCCACCTTCCATATCGCGGGGAACCTCCTCTCCCGGAAACAGCGGTCGAAGAGGTCCCTAAAATTGCCCTCCATTTGGCCAGCCGCTATGGCCACGACCTTGGCTGGCAATCCGTCTGGACCTGGCGCCGTCTTCTTGGCCCGCCACTGGAGCACCACCGCTCCGAGCTCCTCCGCAGAGATAGCGGGGACCTCCTCGGACTCGTCAAGAGCGCCGCGACACGGAGGCATCGCCGGCGGGACGAAGTCCTCGCAGCGGGCCGGGAACAGAACCCGGACCACCTGCTCCAGGAGAGCCGAGTTGAGAGTCTCGGTCAGGGGAGGGCCAATGGGACGCAGCTGGGCGCGTGCCGTTTTATATGGCCTCCCCCACGGGTCTTGATCGAGACTCTCGAGCATTTCTGCCCGGGCCCGATCCTTGGCCTGACGAATGGCGTACTTCAGGGTGCTCCGTGCCGCCCTGTACGCCTCGTAGAGGTTGACCTCCTCGTTGGGGTCGGCCCTCCTCCGCCGGCGTTTACAGTTTGTATACGCTCTCCGGGCCGCAACGCAGGCAGCCCGGAGACCCGCGATCTCCTCCGACCACCAATAGACGGCGTGTCGGGGATCGGGGCGGCGGGACCGAGGCATGGAGAAATCACACACCTCGGTCAAGGAGTCCCTGAGTTGGGACGCGGCCTCCTCTACGTCGACGTCGGGTCGGGGTGGGCAGAACCACCCCTGGACGAACGCAGCCTCTCTCGCCATTCCGCGGTCGAGCCGCGATAGGGCCCAACGTGGGAAGGGAGAGTCCGGCTTCGGAGCCCTGCCTTGTGGGCCCCGGTTGGAGATCTCGAACCTGATGTATTTATGGACCGAAAGAGTCTCCACCGGGTCCACACGCCAGTCTGCGATGAGGGCAGCCAATGCGGGGGTGGCAAAGGTGACGTCCACCACCGACCCACCATTGTAGCGGACACACGTGTGCGCCGTGCCCCTATTCACTAGGGACAGGCCACACGTCACCGCCCACGTCTGGAGGACCCGACCACGGTAGGTTGTGGTTGGGTTACCCCACGCTGCCGACTTCGCGTTGAGGTCTCCGGCGAGGACCACCTGTCTTGGAGCCAGCCGGCCCAAGACCGCAGACAGGGAGGCGAGGAAGTCCTCGAACTCCCTGAGAGGCCGGGTGGGGGAGAAATACACTCCCACCACAGCGAAATCCCCTCCGGAGACGGCGACATACCCGGACCCCTTTTCCAATAAGGAAAGAGGGGGAAAGCCCGGGGCAGGCCGGGAAAGGACGGCCACTACTCCATCTAGATCGCCAAACCAGCGATCCAAGATGTAGTACGGCTCAGCCACCACCGCGATGTTCACCTGCCATTCGGCCAGGGTCTGGGCCATCAGATCCTGGGCCGAACGGCAGTGATTCAGGTTACCCTGAAGAAATTTGCAATGTCCGACTTGATACATCATTCGGACATTGCACCATCTTGCGCCGACGACGGGCCGGCACCAACAGCAGCGGCGGCCTTAGGCGGCGCCGGCTGTTTTCCCTTCTTGGGAGGGGGGGAGCACTTGCTCCCCCTCATGACATGCCCGGCTGGCCGGCCACTAGCGGCGCAGACCGCGCACTTGGGCTCGGCCGCCTTGCAGGTGCTCGCCTTGTGCCCCTCTGCTCCGCACCGGAAGCAGAGCTCCGAGCGGTCTACCGAGGACGGGCAGTGCGGCCTGGTGTGGCCGGTGCCCAGGCACTTGAAGCACCTGAGCGGCTCGTCCTCGATGGCGCAGACGGATGCCGTGCTCAGGCCGATCGCCAGACGACCAGCCTTCAGCACGGCTTTGGCGGCTGCGATGGGGCATTGAACGCGCAATGTCCCAGCGCCTCTGCGGCCGGTGCGAATTGCACCAACCTTCAGCTGCTCCACTGAGCAGCCGCCGACCTTGGCCACCTTAGCGGTGACCTCCTCTACCGTTGCGGACGCATCCAGGTCCCCAACTTGCAGGGAGGCGCACTTCTCTGGGCGGACCACATTGGCCGCACCCGCCACCACCTGTCGCAGCTTGTCTGCGAAGGTGTCCGCCTGGGAGCCGCTCTGTGCTCCCGGGAACTCAAACAGGCGAGCGCCCGTTTGAGTGGTGCGACACCTTCTCGGCGTGGCGCCTAAGGCAGCGACATCGCCGATGGTCTCTCGAGCCCGTTTCAAAACGGTCTCGTAGGTCTCACCCTTTTTGACCGCTTCGTCCGTCAAGGTGACAATGACAGCGGAGGATCGGGGTGAGACCAACTTCTTTTTGGCGGCTTGGTTGGCCGCCGGTGCAGGGGAGGGTTTGCCCGCCGCCTTCTTCCCCTGCCTCTTCTTGGCCGCCGCGGAAGTGGACGCGGGAGCCACTTTGGGGGCCTCAGCCTTCTTGGCCTTGGCCTTGGCCTTTCGGCCGACGACCTTATTCCAGCCTTCGTTGGCTGGGGTCGTCGACGGGAGGAGCACGTCCTCCTCCATCGGCACCTGCGGTGCCGGCACGGCCTTCGGAGCCTCAGCGACGGCGAGGGACAGAACCTCTGCGCTGGGTGCCACCGAAGTGGGGGCCTTGGTCTTTTTGCCCTTGCCCTTGCCCTTAGGCGGTGGGGGAGGCTTGAAGACCTCTGGCACGGCCGTCTCGGGCTCAGCAGCCTTCTGCTCAGCAGCCTTCTGCTGAGCAGCCTCCTGCCTGAGCTCGTGAGCGAGCGGCGGACGGAGCCTCTTTTCCGGGAGGAGGCGGTCCTCGATACCCGCAAAGCGGGTACGAGTGTAGTTAAGCTCCTCCGCGAACTTCCTTTCCAGGAAGGCTTCTAGTCTGGCCTCCATGCCCATTGAAGCCGGAACCGGGATGATCGGCTCCGGGATGGGTGGAGGCGCTTTGCGCGTCGCCGCTCGCAGGGCGGCCAGCTCTTTCGCCATATTAGCGAGCTCCTCCGAGAGCCGCTTGACGGTCGCCTTCAAGGCAGCAGTCTCGTCAGAGACGCTCCTCTTCGCCATCTCAGAGGAGATGCCAAGGAACGACAGAGCGCGCTCCTTCAAGGCCTTCTTGAGCGAGGCCTTGCCAGCTTGGTTGGCAATGGCAATGATATCTTCCGCGTCCAATTTCGCGAAAGACTCAAGGTCTGCCACCGCCATTGAGGAGTAGTCCACCTTACTACTCCTCTTCTTTGCTACTATCCGCTCTATTGCGACGGCCTGCTCCTAGAGCTCAGCCGCCATCAAAGAGCGCTTTGCCGCTAGCTTGGCCTTGCTAGCGGTTACCGCCTTGTCGTCGTCGTCCGACTGAATCGTGCGACCACCGACCGCACGACCACGACCGCGCTTGGCCGTCGGCAGTTTCGACGAGGATTTCGTCGATCCTGAGTCGGAGAGAGACGCAGGCGCCACGCGTTTGCGCGGCCTCAGGTATTTGCCGCGAATGCCATCGGCATCGCTCACCATCGAGTCCGCGTCAGACGTTCCGACATCCGAGTCGGACATCTCAATGTCTTCGGGGCAAAAGAATTTGCTGCCCGAGACAATGGAGGCAGGCTTGCTGGGTGAACCAGCAGCCGGTTTGGGTACCGAGGTACAAGCCGGGCCGGGTGACCTGTCCTTAGAAGGACTAGCCACACCGGCAGCGGGTGACCTATCCTCAGAAGGACCAGTCACGCCAGGGGCGGGTGACCTGTCCTGAAAAGGACCAGCCACACCGGGTGTGGGTGACCTGTCCTGAGAAGGACCAGCCACACACGGGGAGGTAGACCTATCCTGAGAAGGACCGGTCTCACCAGAAAGAGCTGCTGCTGCAGCCAAGTCCTGAGAAGGACTCGGCCCGCGCGCTAGGGACTTTTCAGTCATCTCCGACATTGCGAAAACAGCCAGGGTTTCGGTCGCAATGAAGGCCACAAGTTGTTGCCGTTGTCCAGTGCCACTCCGTTACGGTGGTCACTGGAACAACGTTGCCCGGGGTATACTGCGAGGAAGTCACTTGTGGGGCATACCCCATTACTGGTGTGCCTCACATTTTAAATATTTCTCGCAAAAGGCCATTTTCTTGTAGCTAAATTAATGAGTAACGTGGTTTTGCAACCCCATTTCAAATTTCCTACCCCTACAGGCTCCCCTCCACACATCACATAAAGTAATCCGTCGTTTTCATCAGATTATACCTGACAGACAAAATAGGATAATTTGGCAACCGATGCCAAAGCAGATTGGAACGAATGTGATGACGCCTCTGGGGGAACAACGTTAGCTTTGAAGGGTTTGTTATGACATAACAATAATAGATAAATGAATATCCTATCCTATCCGAGGATATTGCATTTAAAACTGGATTTATAATAAGTATAAATAACTATGATTCAATTTTAATTAAATAAGCCAGTTCTGAACTGACTTGTACATATTGTAAGTTTATTAGTATAATTATTTCATTGAACATAATTCAGGTAGCATTTTTATTGAGATTCTAGCTTTATTCCGTAATTAAATAGTTTGGATACATATCCAACCATAAACAAACGCGTGAAAATGAATGAAAACCTACATACGTTTTTAGGTTAATTTTTACTTTTAATCTAGTACACCACCTTAATTTATCTATTTAACCGTGTGATTGACTGGAAAAAAATTGTCTTTAGATATAAGGTCCACCACTTGCACTCTTCCACAGTTCATTGCGGTTGAGAATTAAGCGTTATTCAAAATATTTTATCACAAGCGACCGCTTAAAAAATTAGCACAAAAAAGAGAAGTTACCTTGTATGTAAGAAATTAAGAACCTACTAAAGCGTAGACTACAACTCTCAAGTATACGTCAAGAAAGTATTTTTCATAGAGTTGACCAGACTGTCTGTTTCTCAAGAACTTTAAACATTTATGAACCTGAAACCAGGAGTACATTACGAAACAATGCAGTCGTCCATAAAACGAGGCGAGACCACGACAAATTGCTCAAGTCAAAAGCCAGGCGCACTAAAACTGTCGAAAGAAAACAGTATAATTCAAACAGAAGCACTGCTATGAAAAGGAAATACGGGTGCATACAAGTTTGAACAAGTGTATAACGCATGCGCCAGTAGGCCGGGTCCTTCCCAGACTCGGGACAGCCAACCCAGAACAGTTGCTAACCAACCGTGGAGGAGCCCTAACAGCCGGCTCTTCGAATTTCAAACATCGCGCGTTCTTCATTTCAAACTTCGAACTTGCGGGATCTTGACTCAATCAATTGTTTTTTTATTTTCACATTCCGACTGCCAGTGTTGATTTTTTATTTTGTACTGTTTGTTTTTTTGTGATAATAATGGCGGTTAAAAACTTAGTGAAGTGGTCAAAGTTACAGATTGTTGTGCTCGGAATTTCAGTGTTGTTTCGTTGTACAGACTCAGTCGGTAAGTAGTAAATACTTTTAGGATTAAGAAATAAAAAATGTTCAAAGTTTGAATTAGTTTTTGACGGATATGACGCAACTGTTTTCCTGAAAAGATGAGAAAAATATACCAGGCTTACACAAGAATAGACAACATAAAGAAGGTTTATTTTAATGACGTTTAATGTATGATGTTCCCATGCTTTGTTACTGATAAAGCTGGTATTTTTTGTTAATAAATAAAAACATAACCAATTGTTTTTTAAATGTGTATATTTTTCTAACTACTGTCCTACTCCGGAGCAAAGATCTCTCCTAGTTTCCTCGTTTCCAGCCGTGTGTTAAGGTGCCGCAAAGTGCCATCGTATGTTTTTTAGTTATTAAACAATGTGACAATTTTCAGTTGGATTGTTCAATTGTTGCATAATAGAGCTAAATTCAAATACGATAAGTAAGTATTTACTGCACAGGATTTCATAATAGACCAATTCTCGTGTTATAGTCTAGTAAACCGTCCTCTATCAGAGCTGTTTGAATTATTAGCTTCCTTTTATAGTCATGAGCCCGTCTAATTGGTTCTATGTATTGAACAACAAATGTTTCTTTTTAATAAGCAATTAATGTAAATATTTAGTATTGCTGATGCATAAAATTAATTCATAGCTGAGCATTGCATTTACTTCAACTTTTGAATATTTTTTCTTTTTCTTCTTAAATTATTTTTACCCTGGGGTGGGGTAGCACTTTGCGCATAAAGCATTTTTGATCCAAAGAAAGGTTGACATCAAGATTTCATTTCATAACGGGCCTTTCACATCATGCAGCGGGTCTAGTCTACAAGTTTACGGTAGCTCACCGTGCTAAGAGACCAGCTATGCTCAGAGTTTCTCCAGAAGATGAAATAAATAATGAGGTTAAGCCGTGAAGAGCTGGAGTTACCGTCATAGCTGGCAGAATCCACAAGATGAAGTGGTAGTGGGCTAGCCATGTCTGTGAAAATACCGATTGCCGTTGGAACAGACGATTCCTTGAGTGGAGACCGTGGATCGGCAAACGCAGTATTGGGTGCCTTTCAGCATCTTACTTGATGCGACTTGGAAGACTTGGAACCGGGAGTTGCATGTGCACCTTAGGACAAACGCATGTCTAGCAACGCACTACGACAGAATGATGATCTCAAAAAGTGGTAGTACAGGTTCTTAATAATAATTCAGGTGGTTCTATAACTTTTAACCAAACAAACAGTATGGCTGCACTTAAGCCTTACTTTAGAAAGTAAAGTGTTATAAGGTACTGTTGATGCTGTAAGTATTTAGCAACTTAGCTGTTAAACACAATAAAATAAGGGTCGAGTACATGGTTCCAATACAATGCTTTTTATGTAATATTATGAATCAAAACTATTGTAACTCAAACTCAACTCAATCACTACAAGGTTAATCGAGTACCAATCCATGCAAATACTAGCGTATTTATTTGAAGACATTTAACGATCACATACTGAAATACATTTAAATGATGTAAAAATTGACAGAAAAAGTAAATACTGACCAGAGAGCAACTATTTTCCCAATTAAAAATATTGCACACTCCATCAACAGCGTTGAAGTAAATAAATATTATTTAACGAACCGTAAATCGAAACCCACGCAAAATACTAGGCACGAATCGAATTGTTATAATTAACGTGTGCTCGAACTGCGGACTTTCATTTCACCGAAACAGAATCACACAAATTGATTCGGTAATCCTTTAAATAATAACCGTTATTATCTGTTTATTTTCGTTGGATGCCGTCCGCACGGTCCAATGATTTACCTGCCAGTTTTCTGGATAATCCGATGGTATTTAAAGCCTATGTTAAACATTTCAGCGGCCACAATATTATAATTACGAATAAATTGCAAGCAAATATTTTAAGAAAAACTATCAACATTTATTAAATAAACAGTGTTTAAAAGTGATTTTGTTAATGAAACCATAACGTATTTTAAAGTATTACTTAAATGTTTTTTGAGAATAACACGACTTGTCTCATGATTAATCGGTTTGCCAAGGACAGAAATATATTTTAAATAGTAAAAAACATAAATGAAATAGTTTTTGTAAACTGTTTAAAATAATGCGTGAAAATGTTAACAGATGTCACATTTTAAAATTCATGAAGATTTAGTTAAATTGTAAAATATCAAATATCAAAATTGTCATATGATACTATACATTAAAAAATAAATACTTGACAAACTAATGAAGTGGTTCACTGAAGATAAAGAAACAAATATTTACACTTAAAAAACCAAAAAGTGGTTCACTTGAACAAACACTTACAAGTTACAAGAAAGCCTTCACATGGTATTCATATAGCCGCTAAGTAAACTAGCGACGTTCCAGAACTTGAACCTAAGAGCTTCCTACCCTAAGTGAAGCTCAACCCTTCATTTCTAAACTAAATCAATACGCTCCCATCCACTCTAGTAGCCAGTAACCATATTAGACTGTTCCCTGAGACTTGCTTTCAGACGTTCTGTCAAACGAGATGGGATCTAGTTTATTGGCTGGCCTGAATTCGTCATCCAAACAGCTTTGACTTTGACTATTACTAAAGCTTTGACCCTGTAATCCCTGGAAACCATGGTCAGCCGATTTCTACTGGCAGTTTTTTTTTTCGTTACCGTACAACATGTGCCAGTTTTCACATAAGCCAACTAATTATTCTAAAATATTTGTTATTGTTCTGACAAAACTGTGAAGGACAGGGTCTTCGATTATGCTTTCCCATGCTGCAAAATCACGCGAGATTGAAGGATGCCTTAAAGTTTTCAAGTCGATGCTACTTAGCTGCTTTTAACCGCATGCCAGAAACCTCGAGGAGCACTGGATAATGCTATAATAACATGAAATACCCTCACGACCATATGACTACTGGGTTAGTCAGAGGCACACGAATTGTTGCTGACATGTTAAGCGGAACATTCAAGATCACAATATCTCGCCAAGGGATCTCGAGCCCAACGTGGTAAAGGGCGAGCCTACCGCCGTTGCTTAGGTTTCATATCGGTGTTTTCCATCACCGGAGAGTAAGCCGCAAATTCTAAAATGAACACAAAGTCGGTGTGTTCCAGCCGAATTTGATTTCGGGACCATCGGGTTCCAAGCCAGAGTTTTTAACCACTGGGCCACGACGTTCTCCTACCTAATTGATAAAAATCACTTCATAGCATAAAGTCTTATTTTCTCAGAACCATCCAGACTAAGTATTTCCGTCTACACATCCTATATCTCTAACTCGATCAAACGCTTCCAGCTACTCCAATAGCCTGTAACCACATCAATTGATTCGCTCTAGATGTTCTGTTTAACAAATTAATATCTAGGTAATTGACTCCGAACTCTCGAACGATTCTGGAGAAAATCAAATAACCTATCTACTAGTATTTCTGATTTTAGGAGACTTTTTTGATAACAATACTAACAATATGTTTCGTGAACTTTAGCTTTATTTTTGAGTTTGACTTAGTATTATTATTATAAGTTTACTTATCTGAAAAATGTCTTGAACATTGAGTTTTAGTGTTGTGTGTATGTAATTGATTTGTATTTCAAACCTCATTATTGTTGAATCAACCATACCTACTAGCGCTTTGGACAATTGAAGCCGATTTGTTCAGTTGTTTAATTAATAAATGAACTCTTTGAGATTTGTCATAGACAATAATTTAGCATTTTTATTCTTGTCAGCAATCAACAAGCAGGTTTCTACATAAATGAAGAATTGAGCATACTATCAGCGCCTACTACAGAACTCTGCATGAGTTTGATACGCGATTGGCCAGTTTTCCACCAATATCCATACTTTAAGCTACTAGTGTTCCCAATCCTGACTAGAAAACGAGTAAGCCAGATTACGCACGCAAAAACTTCGTCCAATATTCCGGTCTCGTCGCAATAAAAGAAATTCAATCCACATTTTTCAATGGTACCTCCATAAAAATTTAGCGATCGACGGGAGATGAATATTCAATTGGATATCGTATCGTCCTCGACCGAATCAAAGGGAAACACTTAAAAGAGCTATTTGCTTGGTTGCTGCATACTAGACGCTAATTGGGTTCATTTTTGATTGGCTGGAATTCTCTCGAGATCCAATTAGTAAATCTTATGTATGAAATATATTTTTCCGAATTTTTAACAGCAACATTTGAAGTACGAGTAGGATCTAATTTGTTTAGGTTTGTGGTTGCTGTTGTGAAGAAAATATTGTCATCATCATCATATCAGCCAAACGACGCCCACAGCTGGGCATAGGCTGTCCGCATCCTGCGGCTTCCCGCGACCTTGACCAGATCGTCGGTCCACCTTGTGGAGGGCCTGCCCACGGAACGTCGGTATAGGTTTATGTAATAGGTTCACTTAAAAACTAAGTCCAAAATAGATACCTACAGCCTTTACCTACAGCCTACTACCTTTTTGTCAGCTTAGTACAGATAAAAAATCTGCGAGAACAATGATGATGATGATGTTATAAAAGATTGCTTCTACACAAGGGGTCGCAAGGTTCAATACCCGTGCAGTACAGACATTCTTTTGCATGAAAATTTATATTTGTTCTTACTGGTGTGGTTGTTTCTTATGTATTTTTTTTTTTTTTTCAGAAATAATATTTATACGTTGTCTGTTTCTCTTTTTTTGAAACTATTATACTCACAATTTTGTTTGAAAAACACTTAACATTAGAAATTTATTAACAGATAACATTTTAGTGAAATGCAATAACTATAAGTTTATTTACATTGCAAATTGACACGTCAACACGTCTTTTGCTTTACTAGCATTCCTCATCCAATAATTATGACAGTTCCAAGAGACGTTAGTGCGAATTTACATTGATGACAGTCTGCTCTTAGGCTTATTATTGAAATTAATTAGTGGTTTTACTAAGTAACATCAACATAATTTCGCTTCGGAGGTATAGTGCCAGCTTTTAGTCTATGTAGTGGCTTATTAAAATGAAAGGTTGCTTAGTATCTCGAAGTGAAGCTGAAATTAGAAAAAAAAGTTCCTTGCGATCATCGAGAAAAAAAAACAAAAAAATATGTTCGCTGTACGAGACCTCTTCAAAATGTACTTCCTTTTTAATTAATTATTTCTTTTAAAAGGCAATACACAAGTGCATGTTCTGTAAAAATATAAAGCGTCCCTGTTACTGTTTTTATAAATAACAAAAAAAACAGGTTCATTGTATGGGGACACCCCTTAATGTTTAAATTCTAGTATCATTTTGTTGTTATAGCAGGAACGGAAATACATCACTTGTGAAAATTTCAGTTTTCTAGCCATCACGGTTTAGGACATAAAGCCTGGTGATATATGTACAGACAGACAGTCAGCGAAGGAAGCGGAGGAGGAGGGGTTCCGTTTTTAAATTTCAAGTACGGAACCCTACTAAAAAGGCGGTTTATTATAAATAACCATATTTTTTACGATTCCTCATAATATCATACTTCCGGTCAGAGGCCAGAGTGTTTAATCACTCGGCCTCGACGCTCTCATTCAGTTATTTATTTTTAAAAATAACGGTTTATTATGTGGATATTGTGGTGACCCACGTCACTGTAGGTAAGTGTAATAGTAATAGTAATAGTAATAGTAAGTGTAGTGTAAGTGAAACAACATCCTCAACGGTTTTCTACTGATTAGCGAAGCATGAACGGGAAAACTAGAAGAACTAAAAAAAACTAAACTAGTAGTATTCCCGCCTTAATTTATCTGTCCTACCATGTGGTTGACTGGTAGAGAATGCCTCCTGACATTAAGTCCGCCATTTTGTACTCTTTATGTGCAATAAAGAATAAAAAATAAATAATGAATAAACAGCTTAATTAAAGCTTAAATTGCACTGTCCATATTTTCCGGATTTTCTTGGTCTCATTTATTTAATAAACAAATTAAAACATTTTATGGTACGTGTTGCAATTTTTTATTTATGCTGCCATATAGAATATTATAGTTTCCACCTTTACCTAATTAAGCTATGTATCGCAAGCGCAGTCCCTACGTTATGATAGGTAAATTTTGATTTTACGTGGCTTGAAATCATAAGTATCAACATCGTCGAAAACGATTTTAGAAGTATTTTTATTACATTAAATCCTTATCTCACGCAATTGAGCTCACAGTAAAGTAGCATTATAATAACTTAGTCCTTACCCGTATCAAAGAGATCCGGCGTGAAATTTTTACGATTCAAAATATAATCTACTCACCGAAATTCGTTAGAAACGACGCCGTAAATCAAATTATCATTTTTTAAACCTCTCAAATTAAGTTACCCGTAGAAGTGGCAGTTCATTATAATAAAAGACGCCCTGCGTATCTGTCCCCTCTTTTCTCAGGGGGTTTTATTGAAACGAATAAGGCGTATAATAAAACTTTGTAACTCTCGTTCACAGGACCTTAAAATTATTTGATTTTTGATAAGAATTTAAGCTCTTTCAGGTTATATACAGAGTTAGGAATTTCAATGAATGCATTCCAGAAAGTTCGAGGTGTCCTGAGATTACTAAATATATTTCACTATAATCACTTGGCTCAACTAGTTCAATCTATACTAATAATTTGAAAAATTAAAAGCTAAAAAGTTTGTTTATTCGATTTTTAAGGAAATGTAATTTTGCTTCTTCTTTAACTTCTGGTTGGTTACACAACAGAACAAGCAGTTGGTTTCCTTGTTAGAAAATTTGATCAAAGTTTAAATTAGGTACCATATCAATAGTTAGGTGAATCGTTCGGTGTGGTTGGACTACTTACTAATTGCAGTTCATCTTCAATGTATCGGCATCGGGTGTCAACACATGTTGACATGCATTGAAGGGCGTGAAAGGCTAAATCCTTAACTACGAATAAATAAATATCCTCGGACATTATTCCACACAGCGCCATCTAGTCCCAAGTGGGCTAGTTATAGTCCGTTATTATGGATACTAGACAACGGATAAACATACTTAAATACTTTTTCTTTTGTAAATACATACTTAATATACATAGGAAACACCCAGACCAATACAAACAGACATGTTCATGCACACAAATGTTTGTACTGTGTGGGGATCGAACCCGCGACTCTTGGTAGTAGCCGACTTCTCAACAATTACACCAAGACGGTTGTCATAAAGAATTGTTGTCATAAAAAATGTCATGAAGAATATGGAAAAATTCTCAAGAGTCCCGATTTTGACAAAAACAAAAATACTAATCTCGTAGTGTCGTTTCTAGGGATCAAATTCTGGGAAGTAACATTTTGGCAAGCTGAAGAAAAAGTTTCATTTTTATTATCCTTGCTTACCTTGATTTGGCCTACCACGCCCCCTTTGAAAAACTCATCCTGTATATTCAATGATCAAAATAAACTTATAGAAAAAAAACTATTGCCAGCCGCCCTGCCGTTCATGGCTACGGTATCGGCCACGGTAACGGCAGGGTAGGGGGTTTGGATAATCCCCGGGGCTACATCTAAATGCCTTCAAAACCTGACCCTTGCTACGTATAAGAGAGAAGAACAAAAACTAGAAGAACTTCTGACTCAGTTGGAGTTGGACCTGGACAACATAAGGTGGCATATTTTGGGGCGATGTGGACTTACTAAATGTTTAGTAAGGCAACAGAGTACTACTGAACAATACAACTTACTAGGCAACACATACATTTTGAACATCATCATCAATTTCAATTTTCAATTATTTATTGCAACATTGAACGTTTTATGGAGTAATGGTTAAGAAGTTGGCTACTACACCAAAGGTCGCGGGTTCAATCCCCGCACAGTACAAACAAGCGTGTTCTTGAACATGTAGATTTGTACTGGTCTGGGTTTCCAATGAATATTAAGCACAAGTGTACAAAAAAAAAAAGTTCATCCGTTGTTAAGTATACTATAAAGAAAGCATTTAATTGCTTAATTTGGGGCTAGATGGCGCTGTGTGGAATACTATCTAGACACATTTATAACTAAACATTGACCATGACAAACAATCACAATTTTGACCACAAAACATAAAATAGAATACAGGTCAAACGTAGCATTCCTGCGCCGTAATTGACATAAAAAGGGGCAACCTTTCCCCCCATTGTTGTGGTGGGTCTATTATTGCATTGCCATTGTGAACTGGTGAAAGCCTGCGACAATGTCGTTATTATTGTCGATAATAGAGCGCTACTGTCTGCTTCTAGGGTTTAGAGGTTATTGTGTAGTTACTTAATCACACCAATAGATCGTTTAATCTAAAGCTTAATCATTTTGATGACCACTTATGTATGTAATGGATTAACCGGGGTTTTGCTAAGTTTTACTTAGTTATGACGGAAATCTATCTACAAATTTGAATTAATTAGAGCAATAGTGGTCACTTACACAATTATGATAATAATATATCTTTATTTGCCATTTCCAAAAATCCTGTAAAATAAAAAAATAGTTTTTCTGAGTGTCACGTGGTATGTTACGTTTAAAAACATTACATGCTGACCTAAAAAGCCAGTGCAAATGTCGTGTTTTTCGACGGTAAAGAAGTTGGCTACGACATCAATTGTCGCACGGCCGATTTCCGCACAGTACAAACATGTCTAATTGTATTGGTCTAATCGGATGATGTAATTTTCGGGCATCTCCATGCTTCGGAAGGCACGTTAAGCAGTAGGTCCTGGTTGACGTCTCCAGAGGTCAGTCGTTAAGCCCAATCGGCGGCCTTAGGGCGGCTTGATAACATCTGACATAAAGGTTGCTCACTAACCTTACACCCCTCCAACAATCCGCACTGAGCCCACGAGGGAGTATGGCTCAATCCACCTCATAGTTGAGGTGAGGCCTGTGTCTTGCAGTGGGACCGTAAGTATAATATGGGCAATTTAAGTTTTGTTTTGTATATTGTTTATCCATGGTATGGTATCAGACGGTACCTGGAGTACAGGCTTTGTTTAATTTAGGCTCAGGTCTAGACTAGGTCGTACAAAATTTTAATATAATATTTTTAGTAAGATACAATGAAATAGAAAATACGTACAATCAAACATAGCGGACCGAAACGAAGATGAATGGAGGTTCTACGAGTATTTCATCCCAGCTTGTATACGGCTTTTGTTGAATGATTGAATAACGTGTTGTTTCATAACAAGATTGCCTGGCCCAGAGGGATACTTACTCAAGACCACGCAAATACTGTTTCTAAGCTTGCCTACTCGTATTTAATTAAAAAAAAAATTGGCGATTTGCAGAAAACAATAAGATATAATAGGTACCTATTGGTTAATTGTTTTGTTCTTGTTTTTATCTCTTTCTAATTTAACCTGATGTGTTCCACTGCTGGGCAAAGGTCTACCCCAAAGCTCTTCAACTATGCCTGCTATGAGCCAATAATTGCCATCCGCTGGAGCTTGAGTCGTCACACCATAGTTTACATCCTGCATACATGGCCTGCCCAGTTCCACTACAATTTCGCAGTGGTTTCCCCCCCGGTCCCGTATTTCGGTTTTAGCCCGAATGGTGGTGTTTTTGATCCTATCTTTTAGCTTGACACCAAAAAAATACACTCCATTTTTTATATGTACCACATTTTTTTTTCAGATTAATAATAAATCAGTTTTTTGGATCGACATCGCCCTTACAGAAACAAAGATAAACCCACACAAAGATTGAGAGAAGACTACATTAAATGTTATTTAGGTACGTTCCAAACCTTCCAATAAGGATTGACAAGTACAATAATTCCCTCTCTACAATGATGTTAAAATCAATAGTGAGTTAAATACTAACTTTAACTCATTTCAAGTTGACGTTAAGTCCCTAACATTATACTTGCTTGAATGCGTCTTCAATATTGCTGTAAATTAACACATAATTAAAAAATAAACAAGCTCCCTTCATTTTGAAACAGAAATAGAGAGGTTGCAAAAATTAACATCTTAATGAAACTTGCAGACTAATTAGTGAGCTAAGTTAGAATGAAAAAGGCAAAAAATAACTACCAGTTCAACACTGGAGCGAACAAAGTAGATAATGTAGTTTTTATAAAAAATACATTCACCGTCATTACAACTTGAAAAGAAACATAGTTTAGAAGAATTTCACCCTCTAAATTGCTTTTGAAACGTCGGGTTAAAATAAAAGAAAATAACACCCGCTACGGTGAGTTCTTGTATTTTTATAATTTTTAATTTTCGCGTAATTAACTACTAGTATTACTATCTAAGTATGTTTGAAATGTAATTAGCCTATGGTCCAGGAGAATCAGTGTGTGGCTACTTGAAGCATTCGGTACTCGCATGGCTTCATAAACGAGTAAGATGTAATTGGCCTCTAACCCCGAATTGGATATGTTCGCAGACAGTCCGCAATCAATATTAAAAAATGTTGAGGAATCATTGTAATCGCTAGTTATTAAACTACATAATTATGTTACTGTACTACTGTCAGTGACTGTTTTCAGAACAATGGTGGGCGCTAAAATCCCCCAGAAACACAATTTTCGCAGTCCTCTCCTTTATCCCTGCTGGCTGTACCGTCGGTCGACAAAGCATTTTTCTCAACGCTGTGTCCACCATAACAAAGTACCAAGGATAGAAAAACCAGGTGGTTTCAAGGTCGTTGGCTGCAGATATTGAATTTGAGTTGTAATTGCTGCTCCAGAAGGCGCAGATTATGTAGCCTCACCAAATTTGTCAACCCTTAAGGTGATGATATTAAGATAATGATATTTGAAATGGGTGAGAACGATAAAAAAAACGAAAACGATAAACTGTTAATAGGTCCTCAAGAAATACAGGGTTTAAAAATTAAGAACAAATTTAAGAAAAAATCTTAAACTAAATAACAGAATGTGGCACCAAAAAAAAATATGCATTAAAATTTGATTACAGACCTCGAGTAATTACAGAGGTACACTTGCAGTGACAGGACCATCCACTGTATAAACAAAATGCTGCAAATTCTGAACTTTTATAATAAAAGCTCGTGGACAAACAAGAACGTGGATGCAGATATTATTTTATTCGAGCACAGAAATAACAGTCATGTTGTACAAGAGCACTGAAAACTCGAATATGTTACACAAATTTTTATCTCTAGTTGTTGACTCAAACTATTTTTATATAGAGTGTTTTCTACGCATACTTTTGTCATTTCACCTTCTTGGTAACAACCAGGAGTAGAGCACTATCTCCTAATTTAGAATTAAATTTCATTATCAATGGACACTGGGCATTATTGCTCGCAGCGCCATCTAGCCCCAAATGAAGCAATCAAATGCTTGTACTATGGGATACTAGACAACGGATAAACATACACACTTAGACCTGTACAAAACAGTTATATTCATACACACAAATGTTTTTACTGAGCGGATATTGAACCCGCGATCAGTCACCACTGAAACTACTACACCTAGTAGCCCACTTCTGAACCATTACACCAAATCTACTATATAAAAATAAGTCGGGTTTTCCTTCCTGACGCTATAACTCCAGAACGGACGAACCGATTTCCACGGTTTTGCATTCGTTGGAAAGGTCTCGGGCTCCGTGAGGTTTATAGCAAAGAAAATTCAGGAAAATTTCAACAGAAAAGCGGTTTTTTTTTATTAAGTAAGATAAAAAATAAAAAAAAAATAAAAAAAAATAAAATAAAATCTAAATTTTGCTAAAATTTTGAAACCTTTTAAAAGAAAAATCTGTCTTTTTTTTAACGTCCTTACGATTGTACAATAATGCTACCACAATGAATTTCTTTATACAATCTGAAAGGGCAGATATAGCAGTTTCTGTGTCCTAAAAATTTCTACGTTGGTATCAATATTTTAATTTTTACAGCCTCCCCAATAGCTATACTTTGTATGAAAATGCTTGAGATATCCCTAGACACTGTTGATGTGTGTACTTTCACGACTTTATTAAAAATGCCAGAAGATGGCGATAGTAGTATTTCGTCGTTTTTGTTCTAAAACTACGTAATGTCATTTCTAGCAACGTTTCAGGAGAAACAAATAACCGAACTGACTTACGTATAAAGTAAAGTTGTATTACGTTAGATTTAAAACAAATTAAGTTAGGCCTAACTTAATGTACTTAATATAAGATACTGGTATTATCATCATCATCATCATCATCAGCTATTGAATTGGTGTTTTATATCGGAGTGCTAATACAGGTTTTATTTATGGAAAAAGATACCGGAGCCCCGACCTGAATCAAAATCCTGGCTTAATGACGGCTACACCAAACAAACAAGCTTCTATATCACACATTGCTGTGCCCTAATTGTTTGTAGCAGTTATAACACATTATATTTATAGCATTAGCCACAGTTTAAGCCTACTTACTACCAACTAAATAATTGTTTCATCGAATTATTTCCCGTTGTAACACTATCAAATTCCAACCTCGTCAAAGTACACCAGCACAATCATTGTATCCACTTCAAATACTATACACAAAATGAGTGCTTATAGGGAACTCGCAAAGTTTCACAATTGAACCAATTCTCGAACAGAGCTGAATTTTGAGTCTGGTTAATTATAATAAGTCCTCTTTGCAAAGACTCTGCGAATACGTTTCATTGTGCTCCGCGCTAATTGCGAACGAAACTACACCCGGAATTAATGACGGACACTAGTTGAAACATTGGAACGATCCATTTACGGTGTAGGTAATATGATTCTGGAATTGGTTTGCTAGAACTATCCGACCAAATTCCATTTCAGGTTTATTCATTCGCTATGCTGAATTTCTGATAAAGCGCTATTGACGGTTTTAGGAAACACGTGCAGTGTCGCCTCTGTTATGTCAATATTGATTTTTAATACTAAATGTGATTTTTGTTTTCCAGAAATTACTTATAATACCAAGTTGAGCTACACGCTTAGCTATTATTAAGATCACCTGCTCAGTTGGCACATCTGATTCTGCAATATTGTTTTCCGTTTCCTGCCTTACTGGGAATGCTGGCATTGAGTTTTGTTTGCCAACATTTAGTTTAAATTTGTAGTCATTTTCGTAAAGGTTTCGTTTCGTTAGACCTATGAAAGCACTGGTCATACTACAAAGTCGCATCAATATAATATTTGACCACGACTTACTATTATACATTTTATTATTTTGGTTCAAAATCCAATTATAAAACAGTTATTATAATTTTACATGGACATGACATACATAAACAGATGAAGGCTGTGGCAGGTCAAAAGTAACATCGTGTCATAGGTTACCTATGAGTCAAATATTTATTACGAGAAATCGTTCACGTACTTGTATTTCTAATGTTTCGAAAAATGACATGTCATTTAAAGAAAGAAGGAATTTTATTTTTTTATTGGGTACAACAAACAACGAAGAGAAATAACAATAAAGATTACAATAAAAACAAATAACAAGGGTTGGTTATGCAGCCAAAATGGAAAAAATATTAAATTAAATTAAAATTCATTTATTTCAGATAATTCAATCCATAGTGTAAATTAAGTAAATACAAATAAAATCAAATTAAAAACAAATAAAATTAAATAAAAATCAAATGAAATTAAAAATCAAATAAAATTAAAAATAAAATCAAATTAAAAAATAAAATACAATTAAAAAATAAAATACAATTAAAAATAAAATGAAATACAATTAAAAACAGGAAATAAAATCACAATTACAAATTCAGTTAAAATTAAATCAAAAATCAAATAGTTAAATTACAAACACTGTGGTGGCTTTTTATTCATTTTATAAAAGGTGATGAACTGGCATGCAGCTTCATCCACCTGTGTACCATTGGGGAATCCCACCGCTCGGCCAGCGCGCTCAGTATACCGTTGGTACTGCCCCGGAAGCGATTTAGCAGCGAGTTGCTCCTCTTTCTAATGATGGCATAGAAATCATCAGTTTGCAACTGAGCAAACATCGCCGAGGCGCTGCAATATCGCGGCAGGCCCACCAGCACCCTGAGCGCGTTGTTGTACTGGACGCGCAGGGCGCCGTATGCCCGCTGAGTGTAGCTAGCCCATAGGCTGCACGTATAAAATGACTGACAGTAAGCTCTGAAAAGAGTTACTTTTACTGGTACAGTACAACGTGCAAACCTACGAGCCAGCATGTTACACCGAACAGACAGCGACCTGCGCTCCCTCTCGATATCTTCATCATCACATAAGTCATCCGTGACCCAGTGACCCAGATACTTGAACTTTGTCACCCTATTAATGGTAGCACCGCAAAGAGAGACCAGTGATGCATGTGAGTAGGTCTTCCTACCAGCTTTAAAAATCATGTACTCACTTTTCTTAGGGTTGTATCTGAGCCCATGGGCCCCGGCATATGCCTCACAGATGCGCAGGAGTCTACGTAGCCCACCGACCGACGGGCTCAACAGTACCATGTCATCTGCGTAGCTGATGTTATTAATGGACACTCCGCCAACGGAACACCCGACATTAGCACTGTTGAGCTCCTCGATCAGCTGGTTCATGTACAGGTTGAAGAGGCGTGGCGAGGTCAACCCCCCTTGCCTCACCCCACACTCCAACACGTACGCGCCCGAATACGCACCCGCCCACCTCACACTGTTCCGCTGGTGGTTGTACCAATATTGAAACATTGAGACCACCTCACCAGACAACCGCGTCTCACTGCGCAGCTTGTCCCACAGCTTGTCGTAATTTACCAGATCAAAAGCTTTTGAGAGATCTAGGTAACAAGCATACACAGGAGTTTTTCTAGCCGTGTAGTACTGCACAGTCTGCTTGAGACATAGGATCGCACTCTCAGTTGACAATCCTGGCGTAAAGCCAAACTGAGCATCCTGTAAATTCAAGTGCTTCTCCAGTTGTTGGTCAAGCAGCCTGTCCAGCACCTTAGCTATCACAGTAGCCAGCGAGATGGGTCTGTAATTAGTAACGTCAGACACGTCGCCTGTTTTATTTTTCAAGATTGGTACAACCACCGCGAACATTAGGTCCTCAGGCAAGTATGTATGAACCAAACACAGACTAAGAAACATCGCCAGAACTCGAGGTAGGTGTACACCGGCGTTTTTCAAGTGCTCGATGCTAAGGCTATCATGGCCTGGAGACTTGCCTCTTACCATCTTTCCTACCACTGCTGCCACATCCTTGGCACTAAACCTGACTTTGACCTCATCATGATGACCCTGAGCATCCAGCACCCGAGTCGGCCCGAGCGGAGACTCAACCCTGAACTGACGCTGGAAAAGACAGGCTATGTCGAGCGGCTCATGAGCATCGCCCACACTGACGGGTAGGCTCGATCTTAAATTTAATTTATTTGTTGATTTCCAAAATTTATTAAAATTTTTGTTTGCATGATGCCTTGCAATGTTGTCCATTTTGATCTGAGTCTCATTATCATGACAATATTTTAACCTAGACTTAAATATTTTTCGGGTCTCGTACATCTTGTTATAAATGTGGCCAGACCTCGGTTTTCCATGCAAAAGCCACATCTGAAAACACTGTCGAGCCTCCTTATGAGCACTACTCACGTGTCTGTTCCAGCCAGGTACATACTTGTTATGTTTACGTCCAGGTACATTCCTACGTTTACTCTGATCAGAATGACTTAATTCCGCGCCCTTTGATAATATACTAACAATTTCAGAGTACATTTTATTTAATATGACCTTATGTGACTCTTCATTACATTGTTTACCTGCACAATTAACAAATTCGGGGGGAAAGTCCACGTCCCTAAGCTTCGAGTTACAATAATTATGGTATTTATCTCTTTGAGTCTGGTCCCTTTCTCCCCATCTAACTCTATCACATGTTACACTATTAACACAACGTTTGGGCAAAACAACATCAAAATTACATTCGACCAATAAAGGGAAGTGATCCGACCAGTAGGTATCGTAAAGAATAGACACGTTACTCACGGATGTTCGAGCAGCACTAGTTACTACGCAGTGATCGAGCCATGCTTGTGTTCCGTGGGCTTCGCTCACAAATGTATACGTGCTACTCGGCATCAGCTCCATGTCCACACACGTCCACGTTTGTTCCGCACAGAATTGTAATAGTTCTTTAGCAAACAAACCACAAGGATCTGCGTTGAAATCGCCGAGTATGAACACCGATTCTACAGCACTACTCTCAATAATAGCACCTATTTCACCGAGACACTCCGTAAACAACGGCAAGTTCTCACTTTTATTAGTAGGCATGTAAACAGATATTACTATGATTTCGCGCTCGTTATCAAGTTTCACCTTGATCGCCGCTAGACGCACACTACGACACTGTATGATGGACACCGATGGGAACGCAGCCTTTCTCCATAACAGGGCGACTCCTCCATACGGTCTTCCGACTAGGATTCCCTCAGACGTATCAACGGCAGACTTGCCCGTGTAGGTAAATTCGTCATCAACACTTCCCAAAAACGGTAAATCGTGTGATAGCAACCAAGTCTCTTGTAACGCCACAATATCTGCCGATCTGCAAAGCTTTCTAACGCATTCAACGGATCGAATGACGTTTTTACAATTGAAGCTAATAATTCTGCTTGGGTTTATATTCATAATTAGTGGTTTTGTTTCGGTGTCCTGTTAGCTCTAACTTGAATGTTAGTTCCTCTCGATTGGCGGTGACCAAAATCCACAAAAGGGCGATACAAAACTCCATTTGGCCAAAAGTCCTCTGTTAAAAACAAATTTTGTTTATGTTTAGGGACAAACACCTTATAGGCATCATAGTCTTTCAGTACTTTCATTTTCATTTTTTCCAAGCGGACGTCTATATTAGTCTTATTCTTTACATATGTTATGATGTCACTCACAGACGTATCTTTGGACACGTTATATATATAAATAGGCACCTGGCTGTCAGCCGCTTTGAACTTAGAGTCGGCATCCACCAAAGCTTTTCCTGATTTTCCCACAAACCGGTTTTTAGGGCCTTTTATATGAGCACGTCTTTGTTGCGTTTTCCACTCGCCTTGTTGTAAAACATCTGAGAAGTGCTTCCGATCGTTTTCGCATTGCTCGTTGATCGGTAGGTCAGTAGGTATCGCAGACACAGCTGTAGGTGCCGGCTGTGACGGCGAATGACTCATCGCAAGCGGAGGCGGAATGTTGATGGTGGCAGGCTCGAGCGACTTGTACTCAGCTGTCTCGCCGGCCGGTCGACCGTTGGGAACATCAGACAATGCACTACCCTCCGACGGCAATAAGTTGAGTTGCGGGGACAATCCCGAGGGCCCACTCTCATACTCGAAGCTCGACAGCTTCGGGCCTCCTCCACCTCTCTTCACTGTTATGTTTCGAGAAAAATGGTTGACAATCGATGCATTCTTAAGTGCTTCAATTTCCTGCTGTAATTCCTTCAATTGATTTACTGTAGCATATTCGTCAGACATACGCTTCATCTCGCTCTTCATACTCATTAGGTCTTTTAACAGACGAGTCACATCAACATGATCAAACAGTACCGGCGGCATTTTGTGCAAATCTCGCGCAACAAAGGTCGGAATGTCCTCCGGGTCGGTCTCCTTGAGCACGCAGATGATGTCGTCGATATCGCGTAACGCTTTTCCTTTCCGTTTTCTGATCTTCTTGCGCTTGCTGGTCGATATGGAGTCAAACAATAAATTCTTCGCAGCCACTATCTCAGCCTCATCAAAAGCACTAACACAGATTTGGCTTATGCTTTCCTCGTTCATCACATCGAGTTTGTTGCAGATAAAAGTCAACATTTCATTAATTACCACATTACAACTTGCACATTTCACCACTTTGGAAGTCATTATGAAAAAATCGTAACGGCTCCCAGCCGCTCGATACACGCGTCAATACATGAGGTACGCGTGCGACGGTCGGCGCGCGCGACGCGAGACTCCATTGACTTTCATTGTTATTAACAATTTTTAGGAATAATATCTTTTTGCAATTTATACCTTTCTGTTTCTTTATCTTTCAAAATAGATTTTAGAAGACTACCTTTCAATTTTATTTGAATTTGGAAGCATAAAAAAAAGCTGTTGGAGGTACCGTAGTAGTCCTTTGGGATAGCCCATGACATTAATAATGAATTGGTAGACGTCACCAAATACAACGCTTCGCCGAAACAAAGGTATCTCAGAATTGATGTCCTCATAGACAAGAGCGATCGTCTGTCAGCGGCGCTGCTGACGGATCGTCGCCATCCGATCGCGTGCCGACACCGTGCTTGCCTTCCGAAGCTAGTGGTTTGGTGAGGCCTCATTAGTGCTTTGAATTGCGCTGTTTCGTCACTGCGTCTGTCGTAGCGTCGTTTAACGTATATTTTTATCGACTTGGCACATTAAGGGTAAGTTGCACCATAGTAGAAGTTAAAGTTAAAGTTTTTGTCAAATTTGACAATTTGACGTCATTTTTGGCCTACTTTAACTGAAATTTGGATGTTTGTTATTGTTAAAGTCAGATGGTGCAACCCACCCTAAGCGTCGTCGTTCGTTGTCGCGAAAGTTTTAACGCATCATGCAACCTCACCTTATTGAAGAGTTCTATCATAGAATCAGTAGTAAGACAATGAATAACTGTACGTTAACAATTTAAAACGAATGTAGGGCTACCTTGGAGGTCTTGGATCAAAATTCGAAAGCAATTTCGTGTATCATAGTTTCAAGTTCTTGTTCACAAATACACATATAATTTTTATTGATTTTATGTTACCTTTTATTAAGAATACTGTTTCCTTAAAAACTAAATATTATATTATTAGTGAAAAAGCTCCCTTAAGTTCATAAAATGTTTTAAAGTACATAATACACATTTTTGCAAAGGAAGTGATTGCAATTAAGTGCCAATAAAGTTTCCTTAAAAATGGCATAATTTTGGTCTCATCAAATTTAGGATTGCTATCAACACACAAGACTAGGGTAAGTTGCACCATAGTAGAAGTTAAGGTTAAAGTTAAAGTTTTTGTCAAATTTGACAATTTGACGTCATTTTTGGGCCTAACTTTAACTTTAACCGAAATGTTGATGTTTGTTATTGTTAAAGTCAGATACACATGCAACCCACACTATGGTTGGGTTGCACCATCTGACTTTAACGATAACAAACATCCAAATTTCAGTTAAAGTACCGGTTAGGCCCAAAAATGACGTGTAATTGTCAAACTTGACAAAAACTTTAACTTCTACTATGGTGCAACTTACCCTTAGAAGAAGATATTATGTACTAACAGACAGTAATCTGTCAATGACACTAGCGTATGGTGGATGCGGCTGACTGATTGCCGCCATGGGATCGCCTGTCGACGCGGTCAAAAACTGCCTGCACCCTGACATAGGATCTGCTAAATGATCGCTAAGCTCCGTGTTACACGTCGTGGTAAATTAAGTATCTTGAGAAAAAATATACCTGGACATTATTCTACACAGCGGCATCTAGCGCCAAAGTAAGCTAATAGAGACTTGTGTTATGGGATACTAAAATACTTTTTTTTGTAAATACCTACACATAGAGAACACCATGTGTAGTACAAATAGACAAGTTCATGCACACAAATGTTTGTACTGTGCGGGGATCAAACCACGCCCACTGGTGTAATAGCCCAGTTATGAACAAAACAAATTTACGACATTTTAAGTAGTTGTGATTGTTGAGATCAGTGGCCTAAAACCGTTGGTAAGATAATTAAGAACTTACAGATTTTACACTAGACAGTTAAATGCAGTTACACATTTTGTTAACTAACGGATGCCCGCGACTTCGTCCGCGTAGACTTAGGTTAAATGAAAGTAATATATCTTTATCAATCGTAGCCTATATGCTATTTAGATGCTTAAGCTATATAATTGCATAGTTTCATTAAAATCCACCCAAAAGTTTTTACCTGAAAGAGCAACACGGCACATCCACCTTTTCACACAAATTTTCGCATTTATAATATTCGTAGGATAACCTCTTATTTAGTAAAATTCGCTTTATCACTAGATTAGACGTATTCATTTTATTCCGCGTGATGGGACGGACTAGATTTATTACTGGATGTTAACACCATCAATTCTCGTCACTATCAAAAAGGTTTACCAGAAAATTTTCCTGTTATTAAGAATAACTTTAGCGGTTCACTTTGTGACTATTTCAGTGTAATCTAAATTAAGTTTGTAATCTGAATTTTAGTTTTATATTTAAGCTAATTGGGACGGTGGTATCTTAGAACTAATTCTGGTTATTTTTGGGGAGGTCTGAAAAACTAATTATGATGATGGCGAACCGTACCAGCTCAGTATCTCCAAAGCTTCTTTCCTTCCCATGGCTGGGCAACTATGAGGTTGGGTGAGCCAAATTCCAACATTTCTGGCGTGTGGCGTGTAAAAGTTAGCAACTTTTACGTCAGATGTTATCAAGCGACCCCGAAGACCTCCGGCTAGGCTTAACGACTGACATTCAGCGACAACATACCTTCCGAAAAACGGAGCGATCTAAAAAAATACATTACTTAATTTTGGTATCGGTGGTCACCCAGCATGATGATTCACTGTCACAACTGAGCCACAAACGGGCAAGATATAAATAGGAAATAAAAAATCAAGCAACCATTCTGAAGATTTAAATAAAACTGTCACAAAAGTAAAAAATCAACTAAAAACGCCAGCGGCTCACTTTGTAACCATTACAAAGGCCGCGACTCGTCACATCCCCGACACTGCTTAACCCGCGATAGATGGCTGAGAACTCTCCTGTAACGTCCCAAAATGGCTTGTAATTCCGCGAACAAGGAAAGGGTGTGCTACTTCCATTTGATAAAGGGCCACCCTTTTTATGAAAGCCCCACGAGAAATAACAACAAGGACGTTTGATAAATATTACTTGTGTTTATTTGGCCACTGACTTCATACGCGGTTGAGGATGACGCATGATGAATGGTGAGGGTTGGGGAAAATCGTGAGGGTCATCCAGTGGCAGCAGAGGAAATGTGGGGAAATACAAATGGTGATATTTAACGCGTCTGCGGATATGGTCAGGCGTGGTGGACATTAAGCGAATGTTGAAGCTGTTTGTGGCTTGTACCAACCAGGGTAATATTTAAGGTTCAAACGTCTGTTTAAAATATGTTTGAGATGACCAGCACACACATCAACTTATTAACGGTGGACCGGTTCCTTCCTGCTTAAGTTTATTTGGTTTACTCAATTATTTTTTTGTTTATTTCATGTCAGAATAAAATTGAATGGTTCTGTTGGTTTATTTTGAACTGTTAAACACCTATTTTAAAGAAAATATCTCTGTGTTACTTGCCGGGTCTTTACAGTAGAAACAAGCTCCTGACGCTGGTGTCACATTATGTACAATGAGTAAATGTATTGTTTATGTATTATCAAATTTTCAGCCAGTAACGCCAATGAAAAAAAGAAATTAGTAATTGACAAAGTTTGATGAAAAGCCTTTTTGCCAAACCTTCCACCACTTATACTCATGATCATCCACACGACGTCCACTACTGAACATCCCCCATCGATTTCTACAGCGACTGGTTGTAGGCGGCCTGCATCTACCAAAACCCTACGATTTTGATCAGGTCATCCGTCCACCTTGGGATACCCAGGGTGGGTATCCCACGCTGCCCAAAACCACGCTGTCTATATTATGACACTGTGTTAAAAACAAATTGGTACTTATGATTAGGACTTATAGACGCACCACATTGACTAAGTATAGTCCATGATTCAATCGACTCAATCAAAGTCGACAATTCAATCAGGCGTGAAAGACGAACGGGTGAGGCGCGACACGGCGGTTTGATAGCTACTATCTGTCAACGCTGACAATCCATCAGTCTTCAGCCTTCATTCAGGTCAGACGCCTTGTGGCTTGTGGTGCAGTTGTATTGATGACAACATTTTTGACTTCAAAATAGTTAGACGAATTAAGGGGTTGCATTGGCAGATCTCGGCTCGAGACAGGGTTGCTTGAAGTACTTTGGTGGAGGTTTGCCCAGCTGTGAGTAACCATTAGTTTTTTTTAAAGAGTCGGAGCAAACAAGAAAGTCTCACCTGATGGAAAGTAATCACCTCTGCCAGCCACCACGTGTGCAACAATACCGTGGTTGTTTTTTATTCATC
Source organism: Udea ferrugalis (assembly GCA_950022985.1). Lineage (NCBI taxonomy): Eukaryota > Metazoa > Arthropoda > Insecta > Lepidoptera > Crambidae > Udea > Udea ferrugalis. The sequence continues at coordinate 18,162,399 of OX465522.1, forward strand.
GTTCAGAAGAAACAGTGTATCTAAACGGTACATGGGTTTTAGACAATTTAAATGTTGGCTTGTAATAATATAATTTTCATACCATGTTCACGAAAGAAACAGGCAGGCAATTCTGGTATCGGCACATTTCATAGTAGGTTTGGATATAACAAAATCAAACAAAAATTAAATTCTGAAAAGAAGCATTGCATTTCCAATTCATTTTCAGGTATAAGATATTTCAAAGACAACAAAAGCTCTTATTTAAGGAACTTAATTTATTCTATAAGCCGTAATTTTAGTGAGAATGATAATGATGTACTCCTAAGTTCAAAAGACTGATTATTTTGAGGAAGAGAAAAACGGCTGTGCTCAGACTGATACCACGTGTTAGCAGAATACGAGCCAGCTAACAAATGGTTCACCTAACAGATAACTTCAAGTCACGTAAGCGTATTAATCTCGAAGCCATTCACAAATAAACCCGACACCGCCGAACTCCTTTTCAGCCGACGAATGGAACTGGAAGCTATAAATTTTATGGAAAAACTTCACACCTCGGAATCCCCCGTAGCCTCGCGACCGGATGGGCCGGAACAATGAGACGTGAGGAGTCGAGGTACTACCATCTTTTTCTACTTAATCACTGCTTCTGGCGCTTGGGACCATACCTCTTTTTTATTCAATATTTCATTAGGCTACACTTAGAATATAGCTATTGGGAAGAATGGTTATGCATTTATTTATTTTTTCTTACAAAGAAATATGCTATTTCTAGCTGTACTGTAATTGGTACTATGCTATTTCTAGCTTTGGTTACTTTCCTGATGGTAATACACACTTGAGTCAAGTATGCATACGGATGTACAAAATTTGAACGATTGAAGTCGTTTTTAATAAACGAGTCATTTTTCTTTTGACTGAGGGCAAATTCAAATCAGAAATTACAACGCGACAGTTTTAAAATGCTGATTGTCAGAATACATTTCAAAATGAAGATACATCTCATTTCTTTGTGGATCATAGCAAGTGGAAAGAAGTGGTCTCTGCCTACTCCGTTGGGAAAAGGTGTGATGGTTTATGGTGTGGATGTATTTGTACATCTGCTACTTATATGCTGCACTAAATTTTAACTGGCCATTGAAAAATTAGCCCTAAATAATTATGTTGTTATGTAATCATCTTTGGAGTTATTTTGAAAGTGTTATTTAATTGACATTTTAAAAATGGCATTAAGGTATAGGCATTTTTGTATATTTTTATCTAATCAGAACAAAAAAATATTACGTTTATTTTACTGTTTTATTTTTCGTGAGTGGCACTTCACGGCTATACAAAGCAAAACGCAAAACGTTGAGATGGGTCTATTATGTTTAAATTTAAATGAAACGTTGGTTACTTGTGTGTAGTTACAGTGGGTATGTCACAGAAATAATGTCAAGAGGAAGGTCGGAGACAAAACAATTTAAGGTATGGACAAAAACAAGCTTTGGGTTATTATAGCGACCGCAAGCAAAATCAAGGTACAATTCCAAGACGGACCGCAGACCGCAAACTGCAAGCGACACTACTGGTTTTTATGAATCTCTATGAAAGTGATTCTAAGGGTGGCCGCGCTGCGCTTGTGACCAATCATTGGAATTGTGACGCTTGCAGTTACAGCTTTGCGGTCTGCGGACCGCAAACTGCAAGCGACACAATCCCAACTGGCAGTCTGTGTTGGAATTGTAACTTTAGACAGACTTATCCATTTAATCAATGTGACCAAGATGAATGACGAAACAAAGAAGAAAACTGATCTGCTAATGCTAGACCACTCTAACTCCTCTGAACGGAATGATCCAAACATTGATATTACCAAAATCGCTGATAATGACGATGATTTAAAGCCAAATGAGCCGGAACGATGAGATGCAAGGCGTTGAGATACGGCCATCTTTGTTACCTAATCGCCCGGGACACAGGCTCATCGTTTTTCGATATTCCATTCAGTTACACGAGAGGGTTCGGAAAACTTCGCTCAATTTAAGTGGGAATATGATCAAGGATTGGAATATGTAGAAAAGTCGAAATAAAACAACTTTATGGATTCTACTCGCGGTCGTATATTTTCTTTAATTTTCTAACCCACTAGAATTAGAAAAAAATATGTAGAAAAGTCTTAGAAAACAGTGGTAAAATGATTTCTTCTTATTGCGGCACTGTTTTCCATTTGGAAATTCTACCTATAACAGCTTTTTCTGAAGACCAAAAATGTGACTAAATGTAAGTTAAGTAATTTTTTTTCTTATAGCTACTATTACTTAACCAACTTCGAAATGAAGTAAAATTTATATTTTATAAAGGTGAAAATGATAAGCCTTCCCGATGATGTTAGTTAATTGATGAAATAAAATGTACTTAAACTCAACAGAAGTTGATAAAATATTTATTAGCGTAACAATTGAAATCTAAAAATATTGGGGACGTATCTCCGCAAAAATTTATGTAATTCCATAACTTTTTCAATAACTAAACCAGAGAGCAATATGCTTGCCACGTTGCCAGGTTGGGTTTTCGATTCGATTGATGTAATGCAGGCTTCTGTATGACCACAGCAAACAAAACAGTTAGCATGCCTTTGATTACATACCATATTCAGGAAAGTCCAAGCCGTATGTTATGTTATTTTTTATGTAGCACACAAATCGCTCTCAGAAGTAACTATTCAAAAGCATGCGCGGTCCATTTGATTGGATTAATGCCCTTGTTACCGAATGTCATTTGCATTAATGAGCCAGGTTAATGGACCATCATTGTATTCGCAAGAGGTTACGCGAATGACGGATGGTTTTAAACACTATGCACTATGCAGGAAACTGCATTGCACCAAATTGGGTGCCAAAACGGGAAATAATGGAGTTAAGATACGGATCTCCCTGAAATAGTTTTAGTTTGGGTTAATGTGAGGTTCATGATGTTAGTGTCAGACAGCCCAACATGTGCCAAGTCGAGTGAAATACTGCCATGTACTCAGTGGTTTGTAAATTGGGATGTTAAGGGTTTCAGTGAACATCTTACAATACAGATTTGTCAAAATCTATTTCTGGAACTCATGCCAATCGTTGTGAGTATCGGATCACTTAAATTGTAAATAGACAAATTTAGGTTTAGCAATTTATTTATTTATTTCGTTAATTCAAGCAACAATCTCTACGTTGCTTGCGTTAGCTATTGTTTTTATTGTTTTTGATAAAGATATCAATTGAAATTCCTATAATTAGCTATAAAGTTTAGGTACTACACGCTGAAATCACGCATGTAATCACATTATCATCCTCTACCACAATTTTGTGACCGGTATTTCATTCAATTAGCTTACTAAATAAAATATGGTCTATTCTGAGTAAATTGATATGCTAAGCAGAACAAAAGGTGTCAAATATCTCAACAAAGATAACGAAACTGAGAATAAATACACAACATCAAAATATAGAACAGAGTTTAGCTTCGAGCTCTTGACAATAATTAAGCTGACAAAAGGCGTTCTTTGATTAAAACGAGGGGATTATAGCTTTCTCTATACGTACCGTTTGATACTGGATTACGCGGAAACCCGCCAGTTTGCAGTTTGATCTGTACTGCTGAAGTATTTACGAAATAATTGGGACATTAAACGGAGTTTTGAGGACCTGCTTGGAAATCTGAAGACTTTTGCTTTGATTACCGCTTAGCGTTTAAAGCTTCGGTTTCCGGTTTGGAAATAATTAAATAACGGAATATTTTAATGGTATAATGATGATAAACATTTTCATCAGACATTTACATTTAAAATAGAGGTCTTATTCATAAAATCACTGACTGATTTAGAAATTTACAGTACCAGGAGTCCCGGGTTCAATTCAAACACAGTACAAACATTCGTGTGCAAACGCATGTCTGTTTATGTTTCAAATTCCTATAATAGATATTATTATAATAAAAATAGTATTCTGGGATCTTTATCTATTGTCGTATAATATCCCAAAGTACAAGCGTAGCTTCTCTGTATGGAATACTGTCTTAAATTAACATAATTAATAATTATTTTTATTTATGGGATTATGATCTATCTAGTCTATTGATAAAATCTTGCAATTCATCCCTTAATAGGTAAAGTCTTAACTACATCACAAATATGAGTATATTTTGGAAAATATCCGAAAAATATTACAATAATTACCTTCGCTAAGCTCTATAATCTAACGAACAAACTGAAACTCATCGCTATGAAACAAAAGTGAATGTTTAATAAGTCATAACGAAGGATTCTTTATCTTCTAAAAAAATACGGAGTTTAAAGAGGAAGACGACTTCAAAAAACGGAAGTAAAAAGTTTTGTAATTAAAACACCCAATTAACCTCTGATTGTGATTGCTTTGGTGAAATTAAAAATTAAGAAAAAACTTTTTGGTATGATATCAGAGTATCTACGAGAAAAAATAATGATAGAGTCGCCGTTAGAAGTATTAACGTCTTATGATAGTGGATTGGTGGTTGGTGAGTAGTTAATTTAAGCTTTAAAAATTACCCAACAGCTTCTTTTTTTAACTTTTGAAGTTAGAAAGTTAGTTATTTAAATAAAAAAGTATCTAAAACTATTAAGCGACCAGAAAAAACACATTGTCTTTTTTAACCTCATCTAGATTTAAGTTTTATGGTCGAGGAACAATTTCACAAATATCGCTGGTTTTCGGCAAATGCCATCCATGGTAGCGTCTGTGTTGCGCTAAAGACATGTTACTTATGACTGCAAATATGCTATCGATTTCATAAGAAAATGGTTAAGAATGGATCGATTTGATTCTCAATTAATAAATAAATCAAACCAACTTGTAAACGCGTCGTACTAACACCATAATGTGTACTTATTATTGACCTGAATCCTTAGCATTATATTTAACATGACTCGTAAAAGCTGAGCAGACTAGGGCTAGGGTTCGTAAGATACTAACAAACAAAAATCACCGTTACTTTCGGCTGTATAACATTTTACGAACATTTTATATGAGGATTATCTACCTGCCACACATAAACTATGAACATTGTATGAGAGGTGAAATAGCCCAAAGCAAAAAGGCGTTCCTTCGAAATTAAACTTCAGAAAATTCAATGGTATATTTTGAATTCACCTTTTATAAACTAGCTATAATTTCTCTAAATCTAAATTTAAGATTCATAATGAATACGGGACTAAAAATGGATAAAACAATTTTAAATTTTGAAAAAAAACCTGCCTATTCAAAATTACAATGTAGTTTCAGTCACTAACTACTGACTTCAAATCAACAATCAACACTAAGCACGCGCTCATGCTCATGCTGCCCCTTGAAATGTCAATAGAACTGCAAGAGACAGCCATACTTCTGAGGGATGCTCAAGGTTGATTTGCGTTTGTGAATTCGAGGGTAGTGCCTCATTACTATTACTTGTCTTAATTCGTAAGTAAATATCAAACAGCATATTATTATTATGTAACTCGGACCTTTTTATGCATATAGCCTATTGTGATTCGGCTTTTACTTTCTTGAACCAAATGTGACCAAAGGACACGCTGTTACGACTTTTTTTTTGCTGTAAATCATTCACATTGCTGCTGCTGGCATTGCGATAACTTTAAAGTTTATTTTGACAGCTGAATTTGCAAAAGGCAACTACCAATATCATAAAGCATTGTTTAAGCAATTGCCGTGCTATGTCACTTACTCGCAAATGGCGGCAGCAACAAGAATGAAAGTAACAAAGCGATACAAAAGTCATCGTGTTGTTGAAGAGCTGTTTGAGTTTTTATGAATAAGCGCAACATAGCAATTTGAAATGATGTAGTTAGTTAGTAAGTACAAATTTCCCAAAGTCTTTATAGACCTATGGACTTATTGTACCCGTGTTCTACAATTATTATTTTCAAGTCCAACTTCTGTCAAACTTTTCTATTAGGAAATCATTCTTAAACAACCACAACCATTTTAATAACTGGAAATGATTACTGCTATAAACGACCCAGCAATCTTTGCAAAGGAAACGTAATTATTAAAAAGTTCATTTTAATGGATTATGGAATAACTTCTGAACGAGTTTTATGTACTTAACTGACTTTCATTACGGAGTTTAAGCGGCGAAACTTTCTCATTGTGTGGGCTTAACAAAGAAATAATTCTCATTCATTGTAAGTACGTACTTGAGTTTTTTATAATACCTTTCACAAGGAAAGTAACACGGTCCACTAAAGTTTCTAGCGTAGGTACTTCAAGTAATCACCTGCCTTGTTAAAATGAGACATGCTAGACTGCATTATTCCATTGATAACACGCATCGTTAATGATTTTTGGTATTTGGGTAGTGTTAGGCATTTCCGAACGCAACTTGTCAAGAGCAGTATTCCCCGCCATTATTTGACGTTTGTATATCTATCTCGCTCTCTCTTTTCTTGTGCAACTTGTATTTGTTTTAGTTTGTGAATAAATTGTAATTTAAATGGTTTAAAGCGTTTTTCTGAGCTTCCCTTTTAGCTCAGAAGCGGGATTAGTGTACCGAGCGCCTACAAAAACGTTTTCCTGACGAAACAATAAGTGGAAGTAACTTCTGTGTCGTTTTCCAAAATTCACTAAGCGCGGCCGCGCCGACCGAGACGCCTTGCAGAAAACAAAAACCGGTTCGTACCTGTTGCCGCACGGGTACCGTGAGTTTTAATCGAGTGTATTGGGGATTGTTGTGAATATGTGATAAAAGTAACTTTCAAGCCAATAACAATAAGTGGACGTGAACTTTTCTATGATATCGGATTGTCATATTCGCAATGTGTAGCAGTGACGGACGGTGTACCCATATTATGATGCGTTGCCTTGTGAACTTTTGAACAGTGTCTCAAATCGGCAGCGTTTTGGCGGTCCCGAGCGGAGTCCGCTGGAGCTGGCACCGGACCCTGTGCGCGGTCACTGACCTCTGCCTTAATCGCTCTCTTATTGCGGAGTGTTCATCATGCTCCTGATGGGAGAGTGATTAAGCAGCAGCTTCTTCCGAACCCGAACAAGTTTCATTCGTCAAACTACTCTTAGTTAAAGTGCTAGGTATCTACTATGGCTGGTACTTTGAATAAGGGAAACCAGTAGCCACAGTAGTGGTCTGTCTTTACCTCACTTTAGTAGTACCCCACCATTTCATGCCTATGCTGGTCTTAATGATACTTTTTCTGATTCTGATCCTATGTGATCTGTTATTTTATTATTGAGTAATGAATCAGAAAAGTTAAAGGTATTCCGTGGATGTATGGCTGGTGATGAGAAAACTATTTCTGAAACTTATTTGCAATTTTAAATTTAAAAAAAAAGTATGCTGTACATTGATACTAACAACTATCTAAACCTAAACTAGTATCTAAACCTTACATAACTCTAATATTTAATAACTGCCTTTCTTTCAAATCAGTAAGTTAGTTAGATGTGTGACTTAGTTATGTGTTATATTATTTATAGATCTAATGTGACAAAATCTATTTAAGGTTATGCTTGTTGGTTACCCGGTGCAGGTTACAGAAGCAATAACAGGTAGGTACCTACGGTACAATAAAGCTGATGCTATTTCTGCTGGTTATCAGGACACATCCAGCATGTTAAGATATTTATTATCATCATTCAAGTAAGTCAAGTCTTACTGATTTAATAATTAAATGATGCAGTTGTAAGCATTGTGGTCACATTGCACCAACGTTAGAAAAATCATAAAACTTGTGCATTCTGTGGCTGTGTCTGTCATGATGATGAAAACAATTAGGTAGAAAGGTGTTCATCACACTGTTATCATCGTCCAGGCCATGATAAGGATGAATGACCTGAAGTAAACCTCAGACAAACTTATGTCTAATTATTTAACTTGTGCATTCTGTGGCTGTGTCTATCATGATGATGAAAACAATTAGGTAGAAAGGTGTTCATCACACTGTTATCATCATACAGGCCATGATAAGGATGAATGATCTGAAGTAAACTGTTACTTCAGACAAACTTATGCCTAATTATTTACAGATGTTACTGTTGTAGCTGCAAATTATTAGTTGTCATTTTTATTGATTTCAGTTGTCATGCCTTGGGTAGAATAATAATTATAATAATTACAGAGTTATACAGAGCCCAGAGGTTACAGTTACAGTTGAATATTCAATCCATGCAAGTCTAGTTGTTCAATTAAAATTTTTAGTATTTAGTTATTCATTACATTTTTATTGCACATAATAGTACAGTATGGCGGGCTTCATGCTGAGCGCATTATCTGCCAATCAACCATCCGGCATTTAAGGTATGTCAAAAATTCTAAAATAGATCCTTTAAGCAGGTTGCTGATGAGGCCAAACTGTGCCCAAAACAGAGGTTAATAAATTTAGGTCAGCCTGTTACCAACCAAGCGCTTGAGTATTGTCACAGTGATTTGTGTTATTTAAAAAACGTAGTAGATGTTTCGTATTTACAAGGTGTTAAATAATTGCCTGTCGATAGGATTCGAACTTGTTATTTTGATGTTAATATTTCGTTTGTTATAAGTTGTATAAGTCGTTGATGACCCGTTTAGCGCAGTGGTTCAACGGTTGAGCATCGAGGGGTCGCGAGTTCGATTTCCGCACAGTGCGGGGTTTGTTGATGAAACAAGTAATTGTGCTGAATCTGGTTGTCTGTGGTACCTTCGTTGTTCCTGGTTTAACAGAGCGAGGCTCATATTTATTATTATGTGTTATTTAGATTCGTGACAACCAAACTGTTGTAGGAAGGACCCTAATACGGATAAAAGTACACGAATTATACACACCAACATAATATTGCTGTGTCGGGGTGTGTCGTGGCGCAACAGAATGCTATCGGTTTTGTTCAAATGTGACAGACGCACGTTGGTCACATTACCTTAGGATCAGAGGGCATCGTGCATTGCATGCATCGTTGTTTGAAGACATACTGTGGTAATAGGATCGGCGAAAGCTTACCTGCTGAAATGGTCTTGATGAGTATTAGATGAGTTTACAAATTGTTTTTTCGGTAATTGTAGGATTGGTAAATGTTCTACAAAAAGTGCGTAGCTTACGGATTCAAAGCGCTCATATTATATTGTAGTTTGTCGATGGCCGAGCGGATGAAAGATCGCGGCAGTACCTACATCGTTTGAATAGTTACCGATTGTACTAATTGGACTTAGTGGAAACGAGATTTGTCACCATATCTAGCCCGCTGGTAGCCCCAGGTACAAAGTTGAGACTTTGATTAAGGTCGAATACCGTACTGGTAAGTCAACGGGCCACATGGATGGGTTTAGCCGAAACCATGTTATTTTCGTTAAGCGAATAAATGATACATGTTTTCTACCTAATTCTGTAGAAGCAATGGCAACAGGGAGACTATTCAATTGGTTCAACTGTAGACCAATAATTGTAAGGTAAAATTCAAAGTGGCTATTTGACAGAACTTGCTTACTTTTACCGTATTTAAAAACTGGTTTGGCAAATACGGCGCTGTATTTAGAAACAAAAAGTAAAATGTAAGTACATGGCTGCATCTCCTAACACTATGCGTGAAAAATATACAGGGTGTCAAACAGTCTTGTTGTATTCTTCATGCAAGATGCCGTTGCCGTTCCACATAGTACCTATACGTGGGCCACCTTAGTGTTTGATTTACGACATTTATTCACTCTAGCTCTTGTAGTTAGAAGCTGTTCGTGTTATTATAGTATTACAGATATTTGGAGTTGTATGCGACCGAAACAAAGCTTTCATTTGTAAGTATTTTAAGGATTATTGTCGTCTACAAGAAACAAAATACATTTTGACTGCTGTTGTCAATCCGCGCGCAAATGAGCAAGTCTACTACCTATTTTGATGACAAACCATTTTGGGTGCTTTGGTGATCTTGCGTTGGTAGTAATGTTAAATGTGAATGGTAAAGCTTGGTGATCTGACTTTGATGATTTATTTTGTTTTATGATGTTAGACAAAGTTTCTTACTCGTTCTGCGTATGCTCCACATGTGTTAAGCAAAGAACTTTTGAGGTCTGTGAATGGTTATTGGTGAACGTAATATTATGCGCAAGGGGTTACGAAGTGACAGGCTTGCACCAAGTTTAGATGGTCAAATTCATGATTGTAAAAGTGTAAGCCGTAATGTGATTAGGACTATACACATGGTCGCCGTCAAGCATACTGTAAACTGTAATGTGTTGGCTCGTGACAAACTGAATCGTTTTAATCAGATAGTTCATTATCTGATTGTTCTTAATATGAATGAAACATTACTTCTTGTATTCTATAAGATTTATATTGTTTGTTTGTAATTGCTTGTAATATTACTCAGTGAGCTGCCATTAAGAAGGCGATATTTGTTCGCTCATTTGTTACATCATCTGATTTATATTGTTTTTTTTGTGATTGTTTGTAATATTACTCAGTGAGCTGCCATTAAGAAGGCGATATTTGTCCGCTCATTTTGTTGCATTATCTAATTTAAATTGTTTGTTTGTGATTGTTTGTAATATGACTCAGTGAGCTGCCATTAAGAAGGCGATATTTGTTCGCTCATTTGTTACATCATCTGATTTATATTGTTTGTTTGTGATTGTTTGTAATATTACTCAGTGAGCTGCCATTAAGAAGGCGATATTTGTTCCCTCATTCGTTACATTATCTGATTTATATTGTTTGTTTGTGATTGTTTGTAATATTACTCAGTGAGCTGCCATTAAGAAGGCGATATTTGTTCGCTCATTTTGTTACATTATATGATTTATATTGTTTGTTTGTGATTGTTTGTAATATTACTCAGTGAGCTGCCATTAAGAAGGCGATATTTGTTCGCTCATTTTGTTGCATTATCTGATTTATATTGTTTGTTTGTTATTGTTTGTAATATTACTCAATGAGCTGCCATTAAGAAGGCGATAATTGTTCGCTCATTTTGTTACATTATCTGATTTATATTGTTTGTTTGTGATTGTTTGTAATATTACTCAGTGAGCTGCCATTAAGAAGGCGATATTTGTTCGCTCATTTTGTTGCATTATCTGATTTATATTGTTTGTTTGTGATTGTTTGTAATATTACTCAGTGAGCTGCCATTAAGAAGGCGATAATTGTTCGCTCATTGTTGTTACTAGACTGTAGGCGATTAAGGACGCTTCAGACTGTAAGTTATTTGACTGGAGGCGATTAAGAACGCTTCATACTTGTTAAATAACTGGAAACGATTAAGAACGTTTCAGACTGTTTGTTACTTGACTGTAGGCGATTGAGAACGCTTCAGACTGTAAGTTATTTGACTGGAGGCGATTAAGAACGCTTCAGACTTGTTAAATAACTGGAAACGATTAAGAACGTTTCAGACTGTTTGTTGTTTGACTGACTGTTTAAATCTCGAGATTTGCCTTAAGAGGTGTTGTATAAGTCGCGACTTGGAAGGTGTACTTCCTGAACTGGCATTAAGAAGTCAGTTGTGGTGGCATTAAGAAGTCACCTGAACTAGCATTAAGAAGTTAGTTGTGCTGGCATTAAGAAGTCAGCTGAACTGGCATTAAGAAGTCAGTTGTGGTGGCATTAAGAAGTCACCTGAACTAGCATTAAGAAGTTAGTTGTGCTGGCATTAAGAAGTCAGCTGAACTGGCATTAAGAAGTCAGTTGTGGTGGCATTAAGAAGTCACCTGGGTATGTCTATATTACTTAGCTTAGTTTTACTTTTACGTTGCTTTACATGGAGAATACTGCTCGGGGCGAGCAGTGGTACAGGAAGGCCGACTGTTAGGCATTTCCGAACGCAACTTGTCAAGAGCAGTATTCCCCGCCATTATTTGACGTTTGTATATCTATCTCGCTCTCTCTTTTCTTGTGCAACTTGTATTTGTTTTAGTTTGTGAATAAATTGTAATTTAAATGGTTTAAAGCGTTTTTCTGAGCTTCCCTTTTAGTAGGTACCTGTGGCTAAATTGAGTTACTGGATTCCCAAAAAATACCCCGGGTCGGCCATGAAACCGAAATTTAGTGATTTATCATATTACGGGCATCTCCATGCTCCAAAAGGCATGCTAAACAGTTTGGTACTGGCTGACGTCGCTAAATGTCGATCGTTAAGCCTAGTCGGAGGCCTTAGGGCGGCTTGATAACATCTGACAAAAAGATTTATCACGTGGCATTTCCCATATCATGGGAAAACTCACACTAACTTCAAAAAGCACAGCAAAAAGATCTCTCCGCAATTAGAAGTGAATATATTATTACGTATCCCACAAGAGATCTAAATCCCTTAAGCAAATAAAAAAAACAAGCTCCAGGGCCCTCATCACTAAAAGTGATGTATGACCTCATTCCACAAACTGATGTGTTTTCCCCAGGAATTGCGTCTTTGCAATAATTATACCCTTTCGGATGCCTTTTCTCCTAACATATAAGGTTGAGTTTCCTTAAGCAAATTATAACGGCAAACCACTCACGAAGGATATATAGGTATCTGTAACTACTTTTGTTAGTCCAATATATCATCAAGGTAGCATAAATAAATATGGGAGGAAATGGGCACAAAAATATTCAATAACCTTGTTTTATAAATGTCGTGTTTTCCTTGTTTTAAGAAAAGAAGTATGCTGTTCGGTATATTAGGTTGAATAATTCCATAATTTCCCGTTATAAGGAAGTTCGTGCAACGAAACCGGAATTCTTTGGCAAAAATATATTCTGGGACCTTATTATAATATTCAGCTGACTTTGTCTTTAAATTGAAGTAAAAACGAAATAAGGCAAATTTTTTTTCAACGGTATATCAGGCTACCTGATGTGCCGTTGACTGTACATGGGTTAGGGGGCAGATTTTTTGAAAACGTAATGGCTTTACTACAATGAGTCCATTTCTATACATTTCGTTGCTGGCGAATCTCCATGAAATTTAGGCTATCTCCTTTGTACAAATAAATGCTTATTTGATGTTTCGGCCTGATTTGAACTCGAGAAAAAACTGTTAGGCACTCATCTTTGAGTGAATGTTTATATTTTCAAGATAGGGCGCGATGGCGCGCAATAGGGGAGGCCTACGTCCAGCAGTGGACCAACATAGGCTGATGATGACGATGATATATTTTCAGATGCAAAGTTATTTCGTTTAGCCCAAAACTGCAAACATGTAGGCAGTTGGCATAGCGTATTGGCAATTATACCATTTTATGACTAGCTAGCATTAATCCTTGTCAATGTTTTGGTTATTCCAGTTGAAACACCCGTTACAACCACTGGACGTAATTTGCATTCGTATTGTGGGATGAGGATGACTTATAATTCATTTTTGAATTGATTATTTAGGCTACCAGCCTATTTGCCGCAATTAAAAGAAATGTATAGAACCCAATAACTATCAAAATGTATTTAGATACAGTCGGTCAAGATAGTGGTCTACCAGTTTTGATATGACGAACGCTACACGTCAATAAATATCTTGATAAATATCATGATATCTACTGATCTATCTTAGGCCAGATCAGCACACCCTACACCATCAAAACGGATCACGTCAGCACCTTGCTGCGTACTGCGTACTGGCACAATAAATAATGACAAGCGGCTCCACACGCAAGACAAATATCAAGATTTAGGATCTGGGATCAGGTCATGGATTTCCGGAAATCCAGCAATACATATTGTTGTCCGTCAATACACTACCCTACACCCCTAGATATTTATCAACTTAAATATCTTGATTCGTCAGTATATATTAACGGATCACAACTTGAATCTTGGGTGTAGTAGTCTTCGCCTTAGACTTTCTGTGACATCGAAAATTTGCCAAAGTTGACTTGTTCTGTATCTGTCACATGAAAGAGTATTTTGTAGAATGAAATGAAGGAAGAGATTTTTAAATTTAATTCATATGCATACAAAAAAACTCAGATCTACAACCTTTGTGTCCGAAAATATGCGTTCAACTGGTTACTGTGGACTTGACTTTCTAATAGGAAAGATTTGATTGGTTAGGGGGTTTACTAGCGAAGGACAAGTTTAGTATGAAATTACTGAATTTTTAACGTGAACAGACCATTGATACTGGTTGATTAACATATAGTAAAATGACGATATTTCTGCCAATATATGGGTCAGTAAATTATTTCCAACTTAATTTAGAGGATGGTTTAAGCGCTGTTGTAAGGCTGCGGTTAGAACCCTGAAATGTAACACCTGACAAGATAAATCGTTCAAATTTGATCAGTATCTGAATCCAATTTTATCAACATCCAAGTTCGAGAGTTAGAAATTGGGTCACGGACTGTGGAGCGTGTTGACTTGGGAATTAGCTCGCGCCGAGATTTGTCTTCGTCATCGATCTGATTACTCAGTATCGATTACACCTACTTATTAATAAGGGCAATGTTGGCAGAATTTATATCTTCAAACAGAAAATAGGAGTGCAATATGAGAGCGATATAGACTTGTGACGGCCAGTAATATAACCTTATAAGATGATACTAAGAACAATATAAAAATAATTTGATCATCCGGTGACTACTGCTGTTAGCAAATACCAGCTTAGTGCTTACAAAGCTCTTGAGATCCTAACTGACCGGCCGAATTTGAGTGTAAGCCAGCTTTGCTCCATCAGTGGTTAAGCCTGTTCCGAAATATTTTTGTTTTTGATAAAGTTTAAACTATGTAGGTTTTTGATTACTTCACCTTGTTATTTCTCCACTATCTAAGGTTCAGCATTCATCTGACATTAAAAAGATGAGAATACTAGAAGAAATCAATCTGTCAATTTAGGCAAGTTCCAAACTTCGTCTCTAACAAACATTAAGGCCAAGATGTAATATTTATGTGCGTGAACTGGTTCCGTTGTCTTGTATGCCACATTATAAAGAGCTTTGATTAGCTCACTTTGAGGCTAGCACTTGCTGTGTAAAATAATGTCCAGGGAAATTTATTTATATTTATATTTTTTTATTAATTAGAAATCAAATATACTAGAAATTATTAATTTTCAAATCGATCTTCTGATTTCCACCCAGGAAAAATATGCAGCCTATATTCTTTTTGCAAAGTTTTATTAGCTTTGTATCGTGTTGCAAGATAAAACAGTAAACTAAACAAATGCAGTAAAAGCCACTATGTCTTAGAAAAGACGTAAAAATTAGAAGTGAGGCATTAAAGTATCCAATGTCGTAAGTCCCATCGTTATCCAAATAGATTTATGGGGTGGAAATGGGCAAGATTACTTAACTGTGCGTAATATTCTAAGTCTTTGTTATTCCTCTTTTTGTTATAAATTGTTTCCAAGGTTCGCAGATATCAATCCTGCAAAACTGGCAATTTTCTAGTTTGATAATGAAATTATTATTTTTTACAATTATTCTTATCACTTTAGGAATTCTTATATCTTAATGTCTAAGCATTGGCTTATTATACAAAAAAGTTGACGTTATGTTGCACTAGAATAAAACAAACAAATAGTGTGGAAAATTTTATGAAATTGACAGATTTTTAAAAAGTATTTTTGAATTTATATTTTACAGAAGGTTGAACGTAAAACAAACAGCACACATTTATCAAATCATTAATACCACCGCTACAAATTCAATGCAATTTTCAGGCATTGCGTTTATTATTCGCTGCAAATATCGCAATACCATTACACGGCCACAAGAGAACAATACATCTCACACAATGAAAGGCTCTCGCGCGGATTGGCTGAAACGGATTTTAAAACGGATTGTGGCATATCTGACTCGTACATAAATGGAAGGGGCTTTTTTTAGAAAGAATACGCCTCATGGAAAGCTGTTACCATCGGACACATGCAAAAGGAGCATAACTCGAGCGTTGCCGACTTTGTAAGGACCCATGCTAAATAGCTCATCGGAGAAAACTTAGCACACATTTTATCAAATCAAAATGGTTTATTCTCAGACAAAATAAATATTTTGCCGGAACTCAACATTAACAGAACTGTCCATGAATGGACCCTTGTTGAAATTAAAATTCTCTATGTTTCGGGCTAAGATGTTGACTATACACAAATTACTAATATTCTAAAGAGCCATGAAGTTGTATAAGCTCAAATAAAAGATAAATTTTCAAGTAAATCTTTTGAAGCGAGTGTAAGGTTAAGTAGCTGAAAACTCTGTCTTGAAACCCGAGTTCCAGTCAGAGCCAAAAGTGTCTAATCACTTTAGTACTTTGCCATAGTACCCAATCTGGCTTCTCCTTCAAGTAGTCTAAGTCAAGTACCACCGACACCTAAAACATTTAAAATCTTGCGGCTAATCCTCAAGTGATGGAAAACACCGATACCAATAGCCTCCTTAGGCTATCGGGGAACCGCACTCGGGAAACCGTGGTAGAAATACCAAGTTTAGTGTTGTAACCCACTGATTTTGATATATCCTCTTTTATTTATTAAGATATTCTAAATTGAACTTAATTTTAGTGTTTATTTCATGTCTTATTCATGCCATACTCTGGTGAAATGTGTGATCCTGTTCAACTAATGTAATACCTAATATGTACCACTTTCATGCAAATAAATTATTCTGATTCTGATAGTTCGAATAACTTAGCAAAATGTAGGCTTCTAAATGTTACGTTCACCATGACAACCACAATGGTCAGTGTACCTCTAACTATTCCGTTTAAATTTTCTTATATGAAAACAAATATTATCATTCTGAAAATTCCAACGCGTTATTAAAATTTGGTACACATGCAATTCATCTTACTGTTGCTTTTACATTACTGCTGCTGCTCTAATGTATGACCTTCAAGGAAACTCAATATCCAAGATGGGGGAAATAACTAATGGGTTCCTATTTACAGCGGAATGCGCAAAAAACTGATGTTGACGATGATTGATATGAATAAACAAGTTTCGCCGAACTTTGAGCATATTTTACTCATAAAGGCGATACAACTTCTGCAATAAAAGCTGTATCGTAACAGAGCAAAATAATGTTGAAATTTCTACTGTACAGATAATAATATTATTTAGTTTTCACAGCGCGAATATTATTTTCTATCTTTATTCTTTCAGCATGGCTCTAGAGCCTAGACCTGCCTGATCGGCCTGCGGTTTAGACCGCAGTCAGTGAAAGAGGGGTGGGGAGGCTTTTCCCCAGCTGTGGGATAGCGATTATAAGAATAATTTATTTTGTTCTTATAATAATTTTAACACAAACACAAAAACGTACGGTAGAAATGCTAATTAAGTCCTGAATTTCACTTGTTTTGACAAACAATATACAAATAATGGAGAATGTAAAGACATAAGCTACAGCCTTGCGAATGCAATATTTCAGAAAGAGAATCAAAAAGGGACATTGTATAAAGCGATATTTCATACAAAACAAGTTAGGTTGTTGCTATGTTACCGTTGTAACGTTCTTATTTGCTATCCATTGTACCTGAATACGCTAATGTTGAGAATACATGAAAAACGTTTTGTGTTATCTTTAAAAGCATAAAATATTCGAGGCGGGATCAGGAATGGGAAGCTTCACAAAAGACCTTTTACAGGCACACACCTATTTATTCTCATAATACTCTAGTACCTGCTTTATTCAGGGCAATACAAATACGAACTCCCTAAAAAGTAAGTCCTTTTTTTACTCATGATCAAGGTTATTTTGTTTCATAAAAGAAGGATAGACAAGCATGCGGACGACCTGATAGTGAGAGGTTACCGCAGCTGCATATGAGTAACACTAAGCCTAACTATCACGTGGTAGTTTTTCACCGAGGTGGCATTCACAACCTAGTTATTGTTCGAATCGGTAACTTTCATTTAATTTTAGTAAATCACTTCCTTCTGCAAAAGCGCCGAAATTTTATATATTATTATGATAAAGCAAATAGCATCTAGTATTAATTAAGACAATAAATACAGATACCTTTCATTCAATAAAATGAATTTAAAATTTAATGAAAATTACCGAATCGTTCGATAACTCGGTTCTGATTCGCCCTCTGATTCACAAATTAGGACAAAATGAGTTTCAGAGACTGATGCTCGTGACTCAGTTCCAGCATTGAGACATATGAAGGCTGTTGTTCCACAGCCTAAACAGGACATCCGTTTAATGTATTTAACCCTGATGCCTTTACGGTAGATCTAGTAATTAAATAGAGATACAAGTACCCTTAAGGTAGTAAATTTTCCGAAGCACATTGTTAGTAAATTGCCAATAGCCAGGGCAACTCATCCGAACTGCGATATAATTTATTGACAAAGCAACAATTTCAATTTAATATCATCCTAACTGTGTTGTTAAATTTTACAACCCAATTACGAATGTCGAACTAGTTTATTAGCAACAAGTCCTATCTACACCAACTATTTACTGCTAGTGCTACGAGTACTAATTAAAATGGATGCCCTTTGGGGATTTTCCCGCGCTTCCAAAACTTTCCGAGTTGAATTCCGGGTTAATAAAGTAAACCGGGATTGTTTATGGATTTTAATGGACTACTGGAAATAGTCGTTTTCATTAAACTTATATTTTAAGGCGTTCGAATTGTAGTCAAATTGATTAAGTCACTGTTTCATTCTGTATACTATTATTGTTTTGGTATTGAAAACCTCGCAGTTGGTTACATTTTTTTTTTCAAAATTTTAATTACTAAAACAAAGCTTGAAAATTTAGCTTTGTTTTATATTTGGAAAATAATCAGGCAGAACTACTTCTGGTTTAACACAAATTGTTTCACACATTTTTCTGTTGATGTGCATTGACTTTTGTGCCTGACTTTGTATGCAAGTCTCTTATTCAGACCACAACATGTGCCCAAAGTGTTTCAATACTAATAAAGCGGCCAAATGCGAGTCGGACTCACCCTTAAAGGGGGTTCCATTACCAATAATTATTATTTTTAAAAACTACTTACTAAATCTCGGCACAGTACACAGAGAACAGTTAAATATCTACATACAAACGTGCCACTCTCGGTTTCAATGTGTGCATGCGCGTCGCCCGCCGTGTCGGCACGATTCTCGCACTCGTTTTCACGCACACGCTAGCATAAAATACGAGGGAATAATGTGGCGGCAGTACGGACAGGCTGTGCCGCGTGTCTGTGTGCACGCTAGGCTAATAACTCGGCGAGCGGCCATAGATAACCTACTGATTATACTATGATCTCGGTCAACCCGTTTTGAGTTGAAGTTTGCATGTTTTTGTACATATTTTTTTGGTTTCATCATTCTCTTATTTTAGAAGTTACAGGAAAACACACACGCACACACATATTTTACCAATTTGGAAGTGGAATCTGGAAGCTATTCAGTTTAGACAAAAAATATATATTATTAAAACCTCAATATCATTTTCGAAGACCTATCCATAGACATGACGAATCTATAAGGGTAACGTTCTTTATACGGAACCCTTAGAAGAGTACTCTGACAGTAACGAATTTAATCAAAAGTAATTTACTGAGAGTAACTAAGCTCGGCTTTTCCTCTCCGAGTAAGTACTTTTTGTAATGGGACATCGAGATGAGAGGACTGCTACTAAGAAATATTGCTTTCGTGGAGGAGAAACTATTTTTATTACTGACTAGCAGCCGCCCG
The DNA here is from genome assembly GCA_950022985.1 of Udea ferrugalis. Lineage (NCBI taxonomy): Eukaryota > Metazoa > Arthropoda > Insecta > Lepidoptera > Crambidae > Udea > Udea ferrugalis. The sequence goes on from OX465522.1 coordinate 18,181,955, forward strand.
CGACTTCGTCCGCGTGGACTTAGCTGTATGTGAAAAAAGATTTTCCCGCTTTTCTGTTGAAATTTTCCTGAAATTTCTTTGCTATAAACCTCACGGAGCCCGAGACCTTTCCAACGAATGCAAAACCGTGGAAATCGGTTCGTGCGTTCTGGAGTTATAGCGTCAGGAAGGAAAACCCGACTTATTTTTATATAGTAGATAAAAGAGCAAAAGCATACATGGGTACATGTTAAGTGTATCAATTCTTGAGATGTTTAAACGAACAGTCAGCATCGAACCATTTCAAATTCCATTAAGAACAAAACTTGTGAGTACGTACTGTTCGCTGGAAGCAATGATTTTGTCATAAAAAAAGAGTAGATAGGTTAATTGTGCTAAAAAATGACACCAGAAATCAGAACGATTCGTACACCTGAGCAAAGCATTGACTGTGTTGACAGTCTGAGACGACACATCGCAACATGTATCTGTTTCGTTTACGCTCTAGTAAATAATCATACTATCTTGTTTATACGTTAAAACACGGTCAAACTAACTCCATCGTACCCCGTGGACAATTTTTGTTTCGCGTCAGTATGTACTGACATAACGATATTACAATAAAAAAAAAGACGTAGATAGTCTTTTTTTTTATTGTAATATCGTATCGGGGGGCTGAGAGCAACTCTTAAACCACAATGCTAGAGTCGTATTGTTTAAATTATCATTCAAATTTTAAGCATGTGAGAGACGACTAAAATTATGTAGCATTAAGGTTGCTATTCTCAAAGATTTTAGACGTGTTTGACCAATTTGAAAACTGACATGATTTTGAAGCAACTTATGTAGCTGATCATTTGTCGAGTGTAGACTGAATGTTGCGACTTCATTGTTGCATGATAAAACGTCTATAAAAATAAATGGTCCTTGCATCTATCTTGAAGCTAAGTTTGCAATAGAACTTCTTTATTTGTGTTCAAAGAACGCTTATCGTTTAGCACCTAATTATTTTTGCCACGTGGACGTGCTTCAATCTAGAACATTCAAAATATTTAAAAGCCACTTATTCATCCTCTATTTTACACATTGCATACATAAAAATCTAGTAAACTTTATTGGTACTTCATATTAATGGAACGTTTCCCACGTAACTTTTCCATAAAATGATCTTTGGACCGAAAGATCGTAGCAACAGACTTGCTAGAACGGCAGCAAGTGGCTTACTTTACCCATCTCCTTCGAAAGGTGCAATTGGGAATTCAGAATCTATCGGAGCCATTATGATTTTCTTGTACAGTCAACCACAGCTTGGTGTAGTAACGAGTCCGACAGACTGGACTTCATTGCTACATTTTACTTGAAGTGAGTATGTGAGGCCTGTCTCTATTCAGATTTTTATGACACTGCCAGAAATTGTGAGTTAGCACAAAGTCAAAAAAATAAGCTTTTGTGTAATTCTAAAAATGAATCGTCGGTCAAGCGTCAAGTGGGATTTGAGCCTGCATTTTCCACATACCTTCTTCTTCTTCCGTATGTGATTGTTTGCCCTATTCATTGTGGAATACCTAACACCAGTTTACGCCTGAATACACCAAAAGATTTAGCTGGTCCGTCAGGGTAGTTAAAACAGCTATCGGTATATGGAGAACGCTGGCTTTAATGCCGACTGATCCAATTGTTTTAATAGAGAATGTGTTTTTTGGGAGTTGATGATAAGTTAATTCTTACTTATGATGGCCTGCAGCAGTAAGTTTAAATAATTGGCGGTGACCTCGATTACACTTTATCAGCACGTAGTCAAAGTTGATATTTATATACAAGTAAATATATCTACTGTATGTTAGTAACTTGGTTTCTGTGGTTACGCTTTAGCTGCAGCTTACTGTACCGACGGGAACCGTCCCGGGACCGATCACCGACGTATCCGTGTTACACCTAACCGTCGCTGTCTATTCCCCGAAATATTGTCCGGGGGTTCCCCGGGGAGAAGACGAGTGAGAAATGTTATAGTTGAAAGTATTCCCTTAGAAAACGTAATAAAACTGGCGATAAAACGTAAGATTGTCTATCTCAGAATTATTGCAGCGTGGAATCGGTGAAAACGTCGGATATTTGTGTTGAATTCTCGGCGTTTATTGCTCAACATTATTTCTTATCTGAGAGACGACGCTGTCATTTACTTGCTTCACTGTTTGTTAAAGGTTAAATTATTTATATTCTTTTGTGTTTACTTATCAAAGACTTTATTTCGTCAATTCACTGAGCCCTATCTGCAGTACTTATCTTTGGGTAGTAAAAGTTTGCAAATAGTTTATGTTATGTGCCATGTTCGGCCAATGGGGTAGAAGAGACGTGGATTGACGTACATTTGATGGCTCACGTAATATGCCTAGAGGTTGGTTTGGCAACTGGCCATCTCTAAAAATCTATAAGACTAGTCTAGTCTGTTGAGATACAGTAGACATCTAATACAATGCTCTGAAACTATCTTTTTCTTTTTTCAAATTCTAGGTTTTTGTGTACAAATATATAAATTGAAGTATTTGACCAGTTTTAGTTCACAGCCAGTTATTCTTTAGACCTATTGGTATATGGTCTTAGTCTTAAACATTAGTTCATTACCTATTCTCATCGTAAATTGTCTGGAAGAGATTGCTTTTAGAAATGAGACCGTCAAAATTATACATCAATATGAAAACGATCCGATCATAAGAAAACTAAATAACTTACAAAATCAATAATTATCACTTATTGTCTTTTCAGAGGTCAGGGATAAGCATATTCATAATCTTGTGTGACGTTATTAACAAAATGTATAATTTTGTTGCAGATTTGCCCAGATTCGTCGGGCCGGGCTCAAACGTCACCGTGGCGGTGGGCAGAGATGCGGCGCTGACTTGCAGGGTAGACAACTTACAGACATTCAAAGTAAGTAATACATACTTGACATTTGATGAATTCACAACATCGAGCTTTTATAGATAATGTGTATCACCACTAGTTTCATGATCATCTAGACTTTAATCGTAAAATACGGGATTTCTACCATGTACCTTATTTGTTTTAAGTTTCCGATATTTCGGCACTGTTACAAGCGCAATGGTCACGAAGTAACTGGAGATGTTGCGGGTGAGATGTTATTAGCGGACATATCGGTCTACCCTCCTCCGAGTTCTTTAATTACGTTCGCGGGCTGTACCACTGGTTCACAAACTCACTTTTGTCTCGCACCTACTATGCTATTCCGGTGGTCGCCAAAACTCACTTCGCTCGTGCGAGCTAACTTTAAAATTCCATTCCTTCGCGACGGTCGTCGTTTGAGAGAAAAAAACTAAGCCAAAGAACATTTTTAATTTATTTACATACAAAATGAGAGAAAATACTAATTCAAAGTAAAGCGTATTGATGATTGAGGTAAGCGTGAAGCACCGATGTGTGAAGTGATGTCCGATGTGCACCGCCGGAATAGCACGGCTGTTCTCGACACACAACACTTACAGTATGCGTGCGCGTGAAATGACACTTTGTTTGTTTTTCCGGTTTTTGAACTTCCTAATCACTGGATTCCAGAGACTTGACAGTTTGAACCCGTCTTCACGATTAAAATTTCTCTCTAACCAATCTCGGTATGTAGTGGCGTTCTGTCGAAATGATCCAAGAGTTATGAAACTCAATCCAGTAATAAGGTACATGGTAGCAATCCCGTATTTTACGATTTAAGTGTTAGTGACCATGAAACTTTAAATAAATATATCAAGACTTTCATCCGTAAACTCCAGAACTGACATATTCTCATACAGTGCAGTACCTATCTGGGTGGCGATTCACAACCGAGTTGTCGAACGATTCGATAACTTTCATTAAATTCTAGTAAATCGCTTGTTCCGCGTAATAGCTTGAATTTTGTATATGTTAAAGCCAATGGCATCTAGTATTTATTAGGCGAATAATATAGACACCTCCCACATCAAAAAATGGATATATATTTTTTTGAAAATTACCGAATCGTTCGATAACTCGGTTGTGAATTGCCCTCCTGTTCTCTACTTAAGGCACGATTTCATTAGTGGAACATGTCGCGGAGACATATCGCCTTAGGATTCTCGCGGTTTGTCTTGTGAGACTAGCTGGTTCGTGAATAGAGGTTGCGACTGTTCCGCGCATTAGGTTTTTCCGGTGAGCAGTCTGATGTAGTATGGAGTTATTCAAGAAGGTTTCGAAAAGGTTCTTACGGTTTGCAACGTGCGAGAAATTCTCCTGGTTAACCGCTTGTCTGGAGGCAAGCGGAATGCTTGTTTGCCATAATTGCCATGTTCGAAAAATATAGAAGTGAAAATAGCCGTACGCTATCATACTTCTTACCAACAACACGTCGCAATCATGATTTAGGAACATAAGTTCAGCTGTAGCCGTACACCACTGCAACAACGCTGGTTCAATTACGGCTTTTGAATTAGTTACTCTTTCAGCTCTTGCTAGCTGCAGGAAATAACCACACGTACTTAATAATAATTCAATGTGATTGTACCGATAACAGAAGCATACGTCATATGTAAACAGATGAGATTTCATTAAATCTTCAAAAATTAACAAGTCTAATCTTAATCTAAATCAGCCATGAAGATCCCACTACTCGGTAAAGGCTTCTCTTCCCATCCTCCACGATTCATTTTAAAAATTAAAAGGCCCTGAGCTCCACACATTATCTAGCTCAATGCTGTCACGAGTCAGAATCTTAGAACAAAACACTATCTCAGTGATATCCCGGAGCTAATGGCCGCGGTTCGGCTCCCGCATTCGTCTCAGTCTGCGTCGGAGCCGAGGCAGCATTTATATCAATCCAGTCTCGTCTGAGGAGATCATCCATCCTCGTACTTGTGACACTAATACTAGTTCCTTTGCTGACTAGTTTTTCTTTCGGCCTATTATGTTTTAACCTCATGTGATTCTTAAAACTAACTAACTCGTGTCAATGGTTTTTTGTTGATTTTTCATTCCGATTTAGTTCATCCATCCTCGTACTAGTGACACTAATACTAGCCTTTGCTGCCTAGTTTTTCTTTCGGTATATGCTTCAGCCTCATGGCATTAAAAAAAAACAGGTTTTTGAGTGCTACTTGTAGCGGGTCTTGATGACTTGCGTAAACGGATTTAGTTTGCGAGTTTAATGCATGTAATGTATTTTCTTCTCATGTGTCCTCTGTTATTTATTTTGCTATTCTGTTCTCTTAAATGACGTTACCAACTTCCATGTTTATTTAATCTAGTCTCCCTCTGTCTTAAGTTTGTCTGAAAGATCGCTTCATGAGCTAAGTTTTCATCGTCGGAAAATGTCTCTAAATATGCTTTGTTGTGCAAAGAAGTAAATTTATCTTTTATTTATTTATTAATACTTTAATACACAAACATGTGCAAAGGCGGACTTGATGCTAAAATCATTATCTACCAGTCAACCATTGGGCGAGGCAAAAATGCTGTTGTCGGTGCAAAATTTGAAATAAGAAAAAAGTAGTAGACTATTATAAATACTTATAAAATGAACGTACATAAACAATACAAACACATATAAGGATATCAATAAACAAATAAAGATTTAACTAAAAAATACTAGGACAGACGACAAACAATAATGGGAATCAAAACACAGACAGACGAAGAATTTCTTTTAGGTCTTCTACTTTGAAACTGAGAACGCTTGAAATTATGTGCATGTTTTTCGCACTCTCAAAATATGTATACGAGTTATTTACTTTATTGAGGTAAACAGTTCTTTTAAAATCTATAAACGACCTAATTACTCCAGCTGTCAGAGAGAAAACCTTCTATAATTATGAGTTTTGATCTCCGTTTTACGTCGAAACCGACTTCAGCTTATTAGGAGGCATACTCAAAAGTATAATCAAATCAAAGATCAAATAATAACATCGAGAAAGAATCAAGACGTGACCTTTGAGATTGGTTTTTGCAAACCGAAACTTTCCACTTTCCGACGATTTATGTTGAGTTACTCAAGAATTTTCTCTCAACCAATTTAACTCTGTAATTAGATTCCGAATACACTTTTGCGAATGCGATAAATTAAGGGAAAAATGGCAAATCTTTTCTTGTAATTTGTTAAAAGCGAGATCAGATACTTTATATTGTTTTTTACATAGTTATCTATGTAAAATCGTTAAATAACAGCCTTGTTACTTGCGTCAATCAGACATCTAATGGTCTAGACGGAGGTCATTATGCCGCTAAGTTTCAAAATTTTATAACGTTCATCGTAGAATACGCTACTTATATCCCAAACATGTGTCATAGTTAACGGAACAATCAGAAGTCCACACTTCGCCCTTGAACTTGTACCCAACATGGTGAAGGGCGAAGCAGTGCGGTAAATATTTTGTGGATGCAGCTTTGCGTTGAGTACCGTGAGGTTTTTGTCGGTACGAGACATATCCTCGTCCTTCCCCCGGATGGCGAGGTATCCATGATGATCTCTCCACGAATAAAAAACAGTGTTTCATGAATAGACTTAATAAATAAACACAACACGAACTCCAGGCCAGAGTGCTCAACCACTAAGTCACAACGCTCTCCAACAGCCACTGAAAAGTTCTAAATGTATGAAATTGACGTTTAATAAGGATGGATGAATAACCAGATGAACAAATTCTAAAAAACACGAGGCTGTCTCTATATCCCGAGAAGGATAACAATATGCTTTGTAATTATATTTAGTTTTTTTGAAAGTTTTGGAATGATTATAGATATATAATCATTCCAAAACTAATATATAGATTAATATATAGATTATATATAAGAATAATTTAGGTACAAGACCTAAATTATTCTTAATGATCTTTAACGTTAAAAGTTCCTCAATTAGCGACGTAAATTTACATAAATATGATGCTCAAAATATGAGTCCGATGTATTGTCTTTCTAAGAGCCATAGATGTCAGAAAATAACATGAAATTATGAACGAATTTATATAATAATCAAGTATTTTAAAAATTTATAAGAAGCTTTTAGTTCCAGCAAGCAACTCCTACTAATATTATAAATGTGAAAGTTTGTATGTGTGGATGTGCCGTGTTGCTCTTTTACGTGAAAACTACTGAATTGACTTGAATGAAACTTGACAATAATATAGCTTATAAATCTGCATAGCACATAGGCTACAATTTATAAAAAAAATTAGTTGTTTTTTCTTACTTAAACCACGCGGACGAAGTCGCGAGGGGGCGCTAGTTTAAAATATTATTACCGTCCCACATCGACAAAGAGATTAGCAGCTTAATACATCAATTACAATTTTCGTATGGAATATTTACATTATTATTTTAATGCTTATAATGAACATACGTTATAAAGCATCAGAGACTTGTGGATTAAATAAATACAACTCTGAATTCACTAAAATTTGTATTGCGATATCAAAATGGACTTCCAGTGTCATAAAGGCCTGAGCTAGATTTCTGTTTAAGCATTTTTTATGACAGCAAACAACTGCTTTTATATGTCCTACTGCTAGTGCTTAGCACGACCAAACTCCAACATGGGGGCTAAGAGCGGATTGTGTTCAGCAGCTTACATTTAGTGACGTCTGAAGAGACAACTGCCTCATGTTGAAAAACTAAAATTCGGTCGAGGTGACCCATCCCTTTCTCAGAAGCCAGTATGCGTTGCTTTACAACCGGGATGGTTGCTGATCAACTGAGTCTCAGTTGAGTCACGAGCCCCTCCGATAGATTTTATGATAGTGTAGCGCGGCGTTTCATGGCCAGGCAGGCTAAACGGACGGTTCTCAGTAACCATCTGACAGTAGAAAAAAATGTTATGAATTCTAAAAAAAACATACTTACGCATTAATTAAGGATTGAATTATGATTTCATGAACTTCACTTGATAGAAAAAAAACCTCAAAGCTTTCAACCCCTTTTTTAAGGTTTTTTCCAATATCATGTATAAACTGTTGACTTTTTGCATTGAATTTTTCCTTTTTTTACGAGTGAATTATAGCCACTTAATTTTAAAATTTATAGACGAGTTCGCTGTGTTTAACTCGATAAAATTATTGCCTTAATTCCTAGGTTCAAAAACTCATCCTGCAACTTTTCGAGGCCTTAATTGGTTTAAATTCCACATCCTGCATCTGATCGCTTTAACAATTTGTTGAAAAATTTTTTCATGACTTACTCGGAACACGCCTTCAGGCACTAACGCTGTGAATCACGTTTTTAAAACATAATAAAGCATACGCTTATGATAGCATATCCAATGTGTTGCCGTCATGGGGAACGGAACATGCGGAAGCCCACTCCTCGCAGATATCGTTTTTTACGTTCAAAAAAATTCGAAAAATGTTTGATGGTATTCTGTCCGTTTTAAAAATAAACTTCCTTTATGAATGACTTTGTTTGGATTTTTTAAACGTCTTAAAACGCCACGGTTTTGCTAAATTGACTCTGTCCGTGGGTATTAGTTATATTTTCATGCTGTTGAAAGCCTTATTAATTTCGACTGGTCTACTTATCACACACACTTCCCATGTAGCGACGCCTAACTTTTACTGCTTCTGCGAAATTGACCACTAATGTGCTTATAGTCGGCAATCAGTCACCAGTAAGATCTCATCCATCATATCATCATATTATATCACACAGATTGAGCTCAGATCTGCCATCCTAACACATCCACTGGGCACAACTATGATTCGTTTATAGTTTATCAATTAATAGCAGATGTTGTAGCAATCTCCCACTTGACCTATAAGTCATCAAAAGTCAACACAGTTCACTCGACATAGCGCCGGCATAATTTGAAATTATTTATAGCTCCTTGCGGAGTGGGTTCGGTCCGCTAGTTCTCGCTAAAACCCTAAAGCCACTCTAACATTATTCTCATCTGTCTTACTCTGTGCAATCATCCCCGTTGCATTCGGTCCCCTTGGAGTCTCGGACTGGGAATCTCCATAAATAAAGCCTGAATTATTACTGCCTTCGTGTTCTTCAGGCGGTCGTTCGCTTCAAGCTCGGTTACGTTTTCAAAAGGATAATTTGTTTTAAATTAACTCAAATAAGTCAAGACTAATGTTTGTAAGATCTTTTGATAGATTTTCTGAATGAGGATAGCATTATTTCTTTACCGGTGTTATGAATAGATGGTAAACTCAATGAGTTCAAAAATTATGTTACACTTAGCTGTCCCGACAGACGTTTTGCTGTTATCAATCATGGACAGGTAGAAATGGTTGCTAAGGATAACCAAATTGTTGTTTTTTACTATATTCCTAGCATTTTCTCAAGTTTACTGACCTTTAAAACCTTTCCTGGACCTTCACAAATATTTTAAAGTGAAAATTAGCCAAATCGGTCCAGCCGTTCCCGAGTTTTAGCGAGACTAACGAACAGCATTTTTATATATTATATCTGTACAAAACTACATTATAAAACATGAAATAATTTTAGTCTCCGATGCATCTTTGTGAATTCTACTAAAAATTGGATACCTCAATTTCTACAATATACAAGATAACTTTAAGGCAAACGTAAAATGCTATTCACATTATACAGAAAGAAGAGGGGATGCAAACAACCACCACGGCAATTTATGGATGAAGCTTATGTTCAGCAATGGACGTTTACGACTGCTTATAATGATTATAAAGTGGTATGGCACAGCAAATTTCTCCACCCGTAATCAAAGTGTTGTTCGCTTGAATGCAAGTTGTTTGCTTAAATAAGTAGTGTTTTGTTCTGCCTAGTAAGAAAGGCTGATAAAGCCCTTTTAGAGTTATGGTTTAGTTATCTGGGATACTTGTAGATCGTAATTGTGAGTCTGATCTTGGTGACAACAGTTTTTGAAGTCAACAAAACGCGAATAATATTTGGTTGTGTTACAAGTATTTATAGGCTGCGATAGCCACTCACCATCGAACTTGCATCTGTGTTTACTTTAGTAAATCAAACCATTGTATTTTATTCATGTGATGGGGTTAGATTGGAATGCCGCCTGCAAAAAGTCTTAGTTCTCTCCCTGGCGCATATAGGACATATTTACCAATTTTTACGCGCCAACTGGAGATATATCGTTAAGCTGGAATAAACTCGTATGTACATTTTGTATCCCTGGCTGCCTCCAAACAAACTATTCACTGTTACCTCTGTTTTCTACAGTGCAAATTACTATGACTAATAACCATCAGAGACTAACTATATTTTATCCAACAGGTAGCGTGGCTACGCGTCGACACTCAGACGATCCTGACCATCGCCGGTCACGTCATCACCAAGAACCACCGCATCAGCGTGCACCATGGCGACGGCGCGTGGACGCTGGGCCTCAAAGACGTGGGCCCCCCGGACGGGGGCCGCTACATGTGCCAGGTCAACACCGAGCCGATGATGAGCCAGACGCATCAGCTCCAGGTTGTCGGTCAGCAAGTGGTTCATTATCTTACATTTATATATATTTATGACGTAAGCTCACGGTGCGGTACAGTCTATCGCCACTAGCCAAGTTTATCTAAGCTTTTGCAGGTTGAAATCAACTTCAATACATGTTGACACAATTACAGTTATCCAAAAAAATATTTTGGGCATCGTAAAAAAAATTGAAATAAGTGAGAAAAAGGGAAAACTATAGCAAAAACTTCTGAAAACAATAACTGCTGGTCAAGGAAACCTATAACTAAAGTGACACACACCGTATTAAGTGAATATGTGACTTATACTGTATGAGTATGCTGCTACCTAAAATAACAGTTCAGTATTAAAATAAGAGTCAATAACAGTTCAGAATTAAAATTAGAGTAATCAGAATTAATAAAAAAAATAGGAACTAAGTTTTTGAACTTGAAATTGTGACGAACTCACAGTCGCCGTTATTTAGAATTGCGTGAAAGGCAACCCGCAAAACATCTTTCTGAAGTGCAAACGAAATCAAACTAAAGCCATCTCTATTTCACGAGCAGTTCGGTTCAACTCTAAACTTCTCTAACTGTTATATAAATCTTAAAGTTTGCCAGACGTCTTCCGGAGAATCCGACCGTGGACTGCAACAGAACGTGACGCGGCTTGCGTCATTAGTAACTTGTGGTGTCGAGCTTCTGCTGACTCGGGAGACGGGGCTGGGCTGAGATAGGAGCTGTCTCGGCAATACATGAGCGCGAGGGTGATACGAAATACACGGCTCTTTATAAATCATATGGAAGACACAAGCGAACATTTGAGTTTCGAAAATAACATTCTAAACTTTAACTTATAAATGGCAAAGGCCGCTTGGAACCAGGTGGAGTAAATGCCGCATGATTGGTTTTTAGATTTCAGTTGAAAAATGCTATGAGTTGTTTATTACTTTATTAGACAACCCGCAAAATATCTTTCTGAAGTGCAAACGAAATCAAACTATATCCATCTCTATTTCACAAGCAGTTTGGTTCAACTCTAAACTTCTCTAACTGTTAAATAAATCTTAAAGTTTGCCAGACGTCTTCCGGAGAATCCGACCGTGGACTGCAACAGAACGTGACGCGGCTTGCGTCATTAGTAACTTGTGGTGTCGAGCTTCTGCTGACTCGGGAGACGGGGCTGGGCTGAGATTGGAGCTGTCTCGGCAATACATGAGCGAGGATGATACGAAATACACAGCTCTTTATAAATCATGGAAGACACAAAGAAACATTAGAGTGTTGAAAACAAAAAACCTAAACGTAAATCATAGTATGCTAAAGGCTGCTTGAAACCGAGCGGACGCTGGATCGACGACGCGGTAAAAGTCTTAAAATGTCAGTGAAAAAATACTGAGAAATTAAAATTAGTAATATTCTATTTCTACTTATGAAATGGTTTGTCCTTAAAAAAGAAACGCACAGCCAAAGTTACAGTTTACCAGAGATCTTTCTTCCGGTGAATCCGACCGTAGACTGCAACAGAACGTGACGCGGCTTGCGTCATTAGTGACTTGTGGTGTCGAGCTTCTGCTGACTCGGGAGACGGGGCTGTGCTGAGATTGGAGCTGTCTCGGTTATACGGCAATACGCGAGGATGGAGGAGGAGAATACACGGCTCTTTATAAATCATATGGAGGACACAAGCGAACATTTGAATTTTGAAAACCAAATATTCTAAAAGTAAATTACTGTATGGTAAAGGCTGCTTGGAACTAGGCGGCGGTCTTAACATGTCAGTGAATAAATACTTAGAAATATAAATTATTTATTGTTCTATTTCTACGAAACGCACAGCCAAAGTCACAGTGTCTAGTTAGCCAAACTTCAGAACTTGAAATAACTTAGGTCCATTTCATGATAAAGTCTTTTACCAGAATATTATGGAGTCAAAGAAAGAGGCTTCATATTTTTGCAGCCGTATAATTCAACCGTAAGAATTTTAGGCTAAAATTGTGTCTAATTACAATAACCCTTAAAAACTAAGGTAGAAAAAAATGAGTTGTGAATGTTTTAATTTATAAAATCATATTCGCAAAAGTTGCAGTTCACTTTGTTAATAATCTATAAGAGAGGCTTATGTTCAGCGACGGTTACTAAGTGTAAGGTTTCTTCCACAGTTCCGCCAGACATCGACGATGAAGCCAGCAGTGGTGAAATCCTCGTCAAAGAAGGGGATAGTGCAGCGCTCCGATGCGTCGCTTCTGGAACACCACCCCCCACAATAGCCTGGAGGAGGGAAGACTCCAGGCACTTTAAAATAGACAACAAGACTCTAGGTATGAATCATTTGCCTATATACCTACCATTGTTTCACTCTAAACTTTTTTATTTTGATCAGCAGTGGGATCAAAACGGCATAAACTATAATAATTTAGATGTTTAGAAAATTAATTTCCTTCTCTACACATATCAATAAACTGAAGTTAGAGCCATAAAGCACAAGATATAAATAAAACCTTTTTCGTCCTGAAAAACAGGACCAAAAGTTCAAGGTAGATTGTAACATTGGCTAAGTTAGCTTTTGAACTAAACGGAATTAAACCAAACTTACAGACTGCCGAGGTAAGAAGGAATGAATTATGGTCGACATTGTCTGCGTATGGGGTGAGCAGTTGCCTGATACGAGCACTGAAATCTCTCTATAAGGGCTCCAGTGCTTGTGTCAGGATAGACGGGATGTACACGGAATGGTTTGATATCCATAAGGGTGTTAGACAGGGATGTGTGGCGTCACCATGGCTGTTCAACCTATTCATGGACAATTGTTTGACAGGTTTAAAAGATAGTAGGTATGGTCTGAGAATGGATGGGTTGCTCGTAAAATGTCTTCTCTACGCCGATGATCAGGTTATACTTGCATCGTCTGCCGGCGAGTTGCAGGATATGGTAACGATAATGAATGCGTCGCTGGAAGCGAGAGGTATGAAAGTGAATGTGAGTAAAACCAAAACGATAGTGTTTGAAAGAGATGACAGCATGACAGAATGTAATGTTTTTATTGGGGGTGAAAAAGTCGAGCAAGTGAAAGAATTTGTGTATCTGGGTACCAAGTTTACGAGAGATGGAAGATATGAGGGTGACATTGAGAGAAGAGTGAATGCAGGTAATAGAGTGAACGAGGCGCTACATGCCTTTATGAGCAGTCACAAAGTGTCGGAGAAAGCCAGACTGGCAGTTCACGGGGGTGTGCTGGTACCGACTTTAATGTACGGTAGTGAAAGTTGGGTATGGCAGAAGAAGGATGAAAGTAAAATAAATGCAGTGGAAATGAGAGCATTACGAAGTATGGCTGGGGTGAAACTGAGTGATAGAATAAAAAACTGTGCTATAAGAGAACGATGTGGTGTGAAAGAAGACGTTATTACAAAAATTGAGAAGGGAATGCTGAGGTGGTTTGGTCATATGGAAAGAATGGATGAAAGTCGATTAACGAAACGGATTTATAAGGCGAGGGTGAATGGAGCTGTTGGAAGGGGAAGACCTAGACGAACGTTTCTTGGACAAGTTCAAGATGTTCTCAGAAAGGGTCAGGTCAGGAGTACCTTTAACCGACGAGCATGTATGAAAGGGCTCATGAAAGTAGAGAAGGCGCAAAGTGTGTGTCAGGATCGTAGCAAGTGGAAAGAAGTGGTCTCTGCCTACCCCGTTGGGAAAGAGGCGTGATGATATGTATGTATGTATGTACAGACTGCCATTAAATAATGTGAGATTTAATTCAAATACCATTTATCAGCCTGATTTGCTGATCTGCTGGCTGACTGACAAACATCTGACTCTAAAAAAATACCCAAGAACTAAAAAAACTTAGAAACGAACGAGCAATTTTTAATTGGTTTCATAGGAAACCAGCGCTTTGGCATTAAAATTTGTCTGGACTTAGGCTGAATGGAAACAGTTTCAGTTGAACTACCTAGGTAGGTGTATTCTATTTTTTATAAACTGATTTAATATAAATAACAGAGATTGTTATTTCTCTCTTGCAAATCACTGTAACAAAATGTACGGTAGCGGGAACTATGTAGGTTTTATAATTTCAACACGTAAAATAAAAAAGACCTAAACTGCGAGTAAATGAAAATTTGAAAAATACAGCTTTTTTCCCATATTTAGTTAAACATTTTACATTCAAAATACGAGTATTTGAATTTACCTTTAAATTTTTGCCTTCACAGACAGCTGATATGTTTCATTTTAACAACACTATTTTTGAATTGATATATCCATATTTTATTTCCAGTATTTCAAATAACAGCAGCTTTATTTTTGAACTCTACGTGGAATTGCTCTGTAAATTGTATTTCAGTTCCGAACTCTGCGGCTGAATTTGTACCTATTTCCTTATATTTCAATTAACAGACAACAGGCGTAGTTTTGCCGGAGTTCAGCGGTTGTACTGTTCCGTTAGTAAATGTTATAAAGCGCGAGCAAAAACTGTCACAGACTAAAGCTGGGGCTTAATAAAGAGCGGAGTTATGCGTTTATAGCGATTTAACAAAGTAGCGTATTCACGATGATGGCCAAAATAGTTGTAGATTGTCTAGTAACGTCTTGAGGAGTAACTTAAAAAGTAGCTAAAAACTTCAGTGCATTTAGTACATGTTATACAATGCATGTTACATAATGCATGTTACAATATCATCGTTCAAATGGTCATACAGGTTTATCGTGGGCTTGAGACATTACTATGATTTGTGACATTAGGTTTATCGGGTGGTCGAATAGGCTTGGGATTGGTTTTGGATTTTTCGAAACAAAGTTTAAGTAATGACCCAATTTCAATAAAATAAGCTTTTGTCTGGCAGCGGTGCAGTATTGTGAATGATAATAAACTAAACATTCTACGGGCACAAGTTACGTGCGCAGTTTCGCCGCTCACATGAAATCCCCGACTTTACAAGCGCTCCACAGCGTGCGAGAGCGGTGCAACTACAAACTCCAAGCAAACAAAGAGGAAACTTTTGTTCCCGCTACAAATTGAATGTAAGCTCACTTATTTATAGTGTTCGCTTCGTTGACCATTTTTAGGCCGAAACTAAAGCCGAAACTGATTTTTATCTGGTTAGTTAACAATGAATAAATTTATTCCTTTTTGGTTGTAAGTATTCACTTAATGTTAGTGCAGTTTGAATTTTGTTGGACTTATTGGAATTTCATAATGTCTATTTAATTTTGTTCAGGTATCTAAAGGCACATTTTTTTTGAATACCTGTTTTATTTCTTTATCCCTATCTGTTACAGTAGACCGTACTAAAGTTAAATACATGGTATTGTGCCTTAGCTAAGAAAAACAAGGATCAGTGCTTCAGAATTCATGGACAAAGAATGACACTGTTAACTATTTGTTGCAAATTACCTATGAAACGATAGTTCGATAAATATTATCATTAACTGACAAAAGTTGAAACCTTCGTTGTTAGCTAGCCAAGCGACTTTTCTTCCAACAGATTTATTTACATTTATTTTTTCAATGACTTAATAACTTATTAATTCGGAAATATTGAAATGTTATTAATTTATCGTAAGTTTTAAAGACTAGCGCCATTATACTGTGTATTAGCGATAATGACCTCCTATTTCACAACGGGCTGCAGCGGAGCGAGCCGAATAAAGTCTATGTACAACCCTACCTATTTGCATCGCACTTTCCCAAACTTTCAGCAATTCTAGATCTTAAACGCTAAAACAAACAAATAATTAAGCGCTAAGTTTTATAGTTTTATCTCGCCCTGAACAGGCACGTTGTATTTACCTAATTTGTTAGTTAAAACAGTTTGTAAGCGCAAGTTCCGCTCCATTTGAACGCAAATTCTCCTTGGTAATGCAAATTGCTGGTCTAAACACGTTAAAGTATCGCGTTAGCTAATGATAATGAATATCATTGAGGAAAATCTGGGTTTAGCAGTCTTTCGACTAACTCAACTTACTTCGAGAGCGTCGTGGCCCAGTGGTTGAACACTCTGGCTCGGAACCCGATGGTCCCGAGATCAAATCTGGCCGGAACACACCTACTTTGTGTTCAACGTACCATTTGCGGCTAAGTCTCTGGTGATGGAAAACAACGATATAAAGCCCAAGAAATCCGGATTACGGCGGTAGGCTCGCCCCCACCACCCAACCCACGTTGGGTTCAAATTCCCTCGGCGAAATGTGGGCTTCTGAATGTTTCGTTCACCAGACGGCAACAACCAGAGTGTCTCTGACTAACCCATTAGTGATATGGTCGTGAGGGTATGTATGTCAACTTACTTTTAAGATACGAGTATGAAATAACAAGTAAATCACCCTCATATATTGATAAACATTATTATAATCATATGTAAATGCCGTTGTGTCGCGAGTTTGCGATTGTAATAACTACAAAGATAGATAGTAACACGATGTGAACAATGTTAGAATGGTGTATTCCTGCAATAATCGTTTTTCCGAATTATCTCAGGTTTTCATGGTAATGGTCATGACTTTCTCCCAAACTGTTAAACTAGTTGCGTTACTTACCATTTGAATCTGCGACTTTATCCATCAGATTCTGTAACAAAAGTAAGCTTATGAAATAAAATTAATTAACCTACTCTTACTTTTATTTTTAGTAGAGGAAAAAGTTAGGTGTTACTAGCTCGATTATTAGTGAAACAGTATCAGCAACCACATAAGAATTGAAATGGCACAAACTCACCACTTATATCAAATGCGCTCAAGGTTTCTAAGAAAAGTCCAACTGTCTAAACAATTTCCCTAATTTTAATCATAGAACTAAAAATAAAAGATGAATGAAATTAGTGAAGCACTTTTGAACTGTCACACTCTTGATAGTCTATATCTGAGCTCGAGTTTTTTTTAATTCATAAGCAAATGTTTGATTATTGTAACTCATTCAGAACTGTAACCGTTTATTCCGATTAATTAAACGATTCTGTATCAAGCGATGTGGGTTACTTTCGCTTCCTCAAACGAGGAGGATCGTTCCCAAGGGAGGAAGGCGGGCTTATGGAGACTTAGCGAGCCTCGTTAGGTACAGAAAAGAGAGGTAAGTAATATAAGTGTCAGTCTTCCTTAAAGGCGAGTATTTGCCATCTCTTTTTAGGAGATGTTGGTGACAAAAAAGTTGATTGAAAACGTTACAGCGAGTAATGGGTTTTAAAAGCTCAATGTTGGACGATACGATCTTCAATACGATTTCTTTGATTAATAAGGCTTAGTTTCAATTTGTGATTCTACAATCAAAAATTAAAAACACTGCTTTTTAATAATTTTTCCCCCTTTTTAGAACTTGTGGCCTACTGAAAATATTTTTTTTGGAAATAACGTCATACATGATTTGTTTTCAGTGTACACATTTAGATATTTTGTCAGCTTTTTCAAAATAAAAAGTAGCGGTCGTCATTCCGACAACTATATTATTTTTTAGTGCGAATTTCAATAAATTAATGTGTTGACTAAAATATTTTTTTACGTTGATTCATAGTAAAATATGGTTGATGAATTTAATACCTGTATGTTAAATTAGTTTCGTTAGTTTAGATTCACAACTTATATAAAGAACACATTAAGACACACTGTGTATAAATCAGTGCTTGATATTATGGTATCAACTGACGAATGACACATACCTACGAACGTAGCCAAACATGAAGCTTCGTTTGTAAAAAGACCGATGAATGATGAAAGTATGAGAATTTTTTTTCTTCTTTGTTGTTAATCTGTATGTGGTGAAAGTAAGTAAATAAAAAAAGTACAACACATACTTTCTTCATCATTAAAAACCACTTTGAAAAAAGATGCTTTGAAATCAAATATAATCGAATCAGAAGCACACATTACAAAAAGCTCCGATCGTTCCTCCTTAATGAGAGGATCTCGTTCGGTCCACCGTATCCGCGGATTTCTTTTATCCGTTTTTGCTAACCCTAACGAGTGATGTTGCGTCGCTTAAGCCCGGATGAGCCCGTTGACTCCTAGTCCGGTTCCTACCCAAGGGAACAATTACACGCCTAAGATTAGGACCTTAATCTTTTTATTATAAAAGGAGCCGACTGATTGATCCATCGAAAAGGCTTAAAGAAATGAAGCTTTAGCATAAGGGGTCGAAAGTGAAATGTCGATTAAAATTGCTTTTCTCGCCAAAGGAAATGAGAAAAGCGGGTGCTTTTGTGCCAACTTCTTGAATTAGTGGAAAAAAATCCAAACGGAAAAAGCAATTTCGACGCTTGGAAATAACTTTTCAAATACCTTTTTATAAATTTGTTAATTTTTTCACTTTTGCAATCATCATTCTCTTCAGTCTCATAGACCAATAAAGAGTTTTTTTTCAAATTGCTAAATCTAATTAACCCAAATCATCATCACTTCGAAAGTATACTGTCATAGTTTAGTAGAGATATTAAATTACTGAAATGCAAGCAGGAAGCCTGGATAATGTCCAACATTCTGTTTTGCACGATCGCTGCCTTGCAGTCGCATGTCAATTTATTAAGAGAAGCGACGTGCGCTAATTGCTTCGTTTCTGGTTTAATTTTATTATTAAGCAATTCTTGATAGCGAAAATACATTTTTAGAAGGGATATTAAGTAGGGTACAGTATAGGGTTTAATAAATTAGTTTATTTTTATAAGCGAGTAACAGAAAACTGCAATCGCTTAACTAATTCTGCAGCTTGATTTGATTTGATTTGAGCTCTATTCTTTTTATGTTTAATGCTAGAAATGCCACTGTATATAGTTTTTAAAAGCTATCTGACGCTATCTTAGCCAAACTTGCATTCAGTTACATGATTTTCTGAACTGCATTCTTTACAAAAAAAATAAAGTAATTCCTCCGACAATGTCTTAAAACAATTGATATTTTTCATTTTTTTAACCAAAAAATTACATTCATCACATATTTGTATACAGATAGAGATTCTACTCGATAAAAATGTTGTCTAATTTACTGTGTTTAAAAACCTACGAACTTCAATCTCTTTGAACTCTTGAACGCGAGGGTGGCGACTCAGCCACGCGTATGGGAATGCTTTATGGAATGTCCTTAAGGACATGGCCATATTCCTTATGCGTATGATCATCGATTCCAATGACATACAAATCGAGCTACCCAGCCCGGTATCACCCTATAATTCTATGATTACGCTGTGTACAGTCAACAGCACATCAGGTTACCCCTTATCCGTTTTTTCTCTCGCTCTTGCCATATATCATTTCTTTTCAATAGAGCAAGGAGGACTGACCAGAAATGGGTAGAGTGATGGGCACATCACTTTACATCTCACGTCGTCCACCGTACCTAATTTAAAGCTCCTCATTTTGTCAACAGTATCCAAGTGGACCGGCGACTGGTTGAACTTCACTGGCGTAGAACGAGCGGCGTCGGGGGCGTACCTCTGTATCGCTACGAACGGTGTACCACCGTCTGTTAGCAAGAGGATACTTATAAACGTGATGTGTAAGTTAATTATTTATTTGATATTCTTGTGTTTTTTATGTTCCCTTAAAATAATAATTGATTTCAAATGTTATTGTGAAACCACAATCGAAATTTGTTTAAAAATGAGGCCACAATAGGCCTGCAAACTTGGGTGGGCAAGTCCATTTCAAAAGTGTTAAATTCTTGTGAAAATATATCACCATTTTGTAACCCATACTATTATGAAGCAATTATGCTAGGAGACCATTTTCATAAACGCAATATTTTATATAGCTGCCAAACAAATTTCTTACGCGCTACCTACAAAAACAGTGGACGTGACGTCACGTTCCCTGTCAGAGTTTTTGGGCAAGACCAAAAATGTGCATTTTGAATTGTGATAATGAAGTGATTCTCTTAGGATTAAATTGTGATATCGCTGGTAGTATTGATCCTAATGAAGTGATTATTTTAGGATTGTTAACTTATATGAAAGGTATTTCGATAATAAACAAAAAAAAACAGTTACCTAGCCTATTTATAGTGCGAAATGGTTTTGATGCCTTTGCCCGGGACATTCCAGGGCACGTGAGAGGCCCGGGGGCAGGGTGGGTTAGTTCTAACCTGAGAATGATATTTTGAACCCCGCATAAAATAACGTCTTTTAACCTGTTATTATGCAATCAAATTTAATTTATACATCTAAATTGACCTGACATTTAAATTCAAACTTAAATTACTTGAAAAATTCTAACTTAAATTCCTAAAATTACTCTTCAGTACAAGATGTCCTACTACCGAAGATTATCTGGAAGAGATAGCTTTGTAACGATGAGACTGTTTACATTGTTTGTGCCTTAATGTTGTTTATTGTCCACTTGCTCTATTTACTTAACAAAGATCATTCATCTTATCTTACTGCTTCTGAAAATCTAGGTTAGAATGATATACCTAGTTCTCGTTTCTTTTCTCGTCCTTTGTTTGTATCTTAGTAAAAAAGTGTTTTTAATTAAGTCTGAGAGTAGATTGCTATGTTAAACAGGTTAATGGATAGCCTTGGAACGTTTGCACATTCTTGACTTCACTGAAAGTATTCTGTTTAACAAAATACTTTTAAAAAATCTTAGCGCGCCATTTTAAATACTTCTAATAAACTTAAATTAAAAAGTTTTATAAATGGTGTTAAAGTATCTTATTTGCTTAATTTAGATTATTCCAGGTAGTATCAACCCTTGAACTAAATGTTGAAATGTAAGTAGCTATTAAAATCAATATAAAGCTTGAAAGTCAAAAATTTCTTTACTCATAAAATAACAATTTAATAAAAAAATGGAAAGCAAATGAATTGGCATAAAGTGTTCAAATTTAAACGAATGATGGTTTTTTAATTAAAAGTTTCAATCTATAGTCTTATCCAGTATTGTTTATGATTAGTTGAACCATCGGTATGGGCGGGACGAGTGGCTATCAGAGCGCCAGCTGGTGGAGCCGTCACCTTGCAGTGCACAGCAGAGGCCTACCCAGTGCCTCAGGTCTACTGGACCTTGAATGGGGAACAGAGGCTCGTCAATGGTAAGAATCGTATATCACAACGCGTAAGAGTTAATGCAATGGAACTTACCAAACTCTGTCGCATTTAAAGAATCTTATATCACTATCACAACGCGTAAGAGTTAATGCAATGGAACTTACCAAACTCTGTCGCATTTAACCATCGCGCTCACACAATCGAATTGGACACTGTTCTGCTTCCTGATTTATAACATCAATGTCATTTGCATCAGTCGATAACGAGGTTCTAAGTTCCTGTTAAAAGTGTTCGTACTCATTAGTCACCATTGAAAAGCCTATTGACACCATCGATAGTATAGCTATAATAAAGATACCTGGACATTATACCACACAGCGCCATCTAGCCCCAAGTGGGCTAATTATAGTCCGTTTTTATGGGATACTAGATAAAGAGCAATTCTATCCATACAGTCGGTACCACCGTTTTCGCAGCTGAGTACTGGCAGCAATATCACTAGTGTGAAATGAATTCTAAGGTAATCTAGGTATTAACAGTTCACCAAGAACTAATAGTTAATTAATACCTATTTGATCCTAAAATTCAACAAGTCGGTTCACTCTCGGTAACTTTCCTTGAATCATTGTTTCTGCCACAGGAACGAAGCATAAACTAAGCATGACATCGAGAGGATATCGCCATACCCTCAATCTCCTGGTGTCAGACATGACCAGGGAAGACGCAGGCGCATACCGCTGCCACGTGGAGAGCACCAGAGGAAAGGCTCAGGCTGAACTGTTCTTACACAGTAAGTATGATGATACTATTTAACCCCTTCTTTCTTTTTTCCTCCACCTGTAGGTTGTCTCAAAGAGATCGAAGACTTCGCTGATGAAATCTCTTGCAAGAAGAGATTGCTTAAAATGTAATACTTAACTGCATGTTTCTATTGTAAATGGTGTCATAAATAATATCGTCGCAGGAAAGGCAACTTTACTGAAGCGCCAAATGGCCATTTCGAGAAAAAGCCGTTTAAAGTTTTTTTTTTTCGTTTTTAATTCCTAACTTTTTTCCCAGCATTCGAATTTCGATGACGTCAAGGTAAACTTTGATTAATATGTCATTTTCTATGTCCAGAAGTACAAACCATAATAATGAGACAGCTGGTTTGCGATATAGTGGCGCTTAAGTAAAAATGACTCCAATTCACAGTAAAGCAAAATTTCTCAACCGCCATTTGAGTCAAATATTTATAGCGACCAAAATCACTTAAAACTCTTACGTATATAAAATGGAAGACGGCAAATTTTCTGGAACTATAACCATAATCTAATGTTTGCTATCCTGAATTACTCAAAGGACTTTTAAAAGTCTGGTGTCATCGTGTCAAAACGACTTATAAAGTGATCGGCTCATTATGTTGAACCACTAAAAATCCTCAACAGTAGGTTATTGTTTTAGTTATTTCGAGTAAAACGACACGACAAGAGATAAACACGTTTGTTAAGAGCTGAAATAATAGAAAGGAATAGTACCTAACCATCTAGTTTTGTATAATGAGTTGAATCTTGGACACATTCCTTGAATATTAGCCGAATAAATCACTAGATCGTAAAGAGTGGATGAATTTAGGTGAGACTTTTGCCCGGCAGTGGCACATAAAAGGGTTAAAAAATAAGTCTGGCCCGCAATTTTGCCCAAAGGAATCAACTGAGGTTTGTTCGACTCGGCCAGTTTCGTAAATAGTGTGGTACTATATCTCGACCGACACCACATGGTAACAAGCCATTTTCAACAATGAAACCAACATTAAACACTCTTCAGAAACAATCTTAACATTAGCTGGGTAATCTTAAGTTAACCTTTACACCTCTCTGTAACAAAATTCTACAACGGATAGAACCAGCGTCAAATAACATCATCATCATCAGCCTGTTGCAGTCCACTGCTGGACATAGGCCTCTCCTATTACACGCAACGGAACTCGATCTTTGGCTGCTTGCATCCAGCTCCTGCCAGCCATCCTGCGTAAATCATACTACTACGCTTGCCGAGACGCGGTCTCCACTCAAGAACACGATTACTACAATGGTGGTTGGTTCTACGCCTAACATGGCCAGCCCACTGCCACTTCAGCTTGCTAATCCGGTGGGCTATGTCGATAATCTTGCTTCTCTGCCGTATCACCTCATTTCTAATTTGATCCCGCAGAGAAACGCCGAACAAAGTCTTCTCCATAATAGCCCGCTGAGTGACTTTAAATTTGTGGACCAGCCGTGCCGTTAGTTGGTTAGTTTTGGGACTGCGGGATCGACGATGTGAAGACTCGACGCAACTTCCCAAAAGCTGCCCAACTCAGTTGAATTTGTTTCTACCTAACTGCCGGTAGGTATACACATTTTTGAACAACTTCGAGTACGGTAACGTCTACCGTAATCCGGTTCCGGTAGAACATGTTCATTGCACCTTGGTTTTGTCCTAGTTCATCCGTAGACCGATGCCCACAGAAGAGTCAGCTAGGTCATTCAGCATCAGTTGTTGGTCGTGCAGCGTTTCTGCGACGATGACGATGTCGACAGCAAATCGCAAATGAGAGATGTACTCGCCATTGATGTTGATGCCACGTCCTTTCCAGTTCAGCATCTTGAACATATCCTCTATTGCATTTGAGAACAATTTCGGGGTGATAACATCTCCTAGTCTCACATCTCGATGCAAGCGGTATAGGACTTGTTTGCTGATTCTGTACTTGGACGGACATAGTGGCGGCTTTGTAAAGACATCTCATCTCTTGAATGTATCGCTAATCTACTTGGCATCGCTGCAGAGACTTCAGAACAGACCCAATTTCAATCGAGTTAAAGGCCTTCTCGAAGTCCACAAAAGACACAGACACAGGGGCTGATTGCTCTCTGCAGTTTTCTGTCTAATCTGCCGCACTGTGTGGATGAGGTCTATGGTGCCGTATCCGGAACTCCGAAACGGAGCCTGTTCCGGTGGTTGAAATTTGTCGAGCCTTCGCGCAAAGCGGTTCGTGGTCACCTTTTAGAACAGCTTTTAGACGTGGCTTTTTTTTTTGTTGATAGTTCTTCAGTAGCGTTTTGTCTCCCTTTTTGAAGAACAAGACGACCACAATTCTACTCCACACCTCCGGAGTTCTCCATTCAAAGAGGACAGCGTCAAAAAGCTTTTGGAGCTCCCTGAGTATGGGTTTGCCTCCTGCTTTTAACAGCTCTGTTGTAACGCCATCCTCTCCAGGGGCTTTTCCATTTTTTAAGAGTGAGCTCGATTACGTCAATGCTGACTTCTAGCAGGTCTTCGGTGTAGTGGCGTGTTAAAGTGGCTCTAGAGTCCTCATTTCGGGGTCAGGTCGAGAAGCATGCGAAGCGTATAGCCGGCCATAGAAGTTTTCTACTTCCAAAAGGACTGCCGGCTTCGAGACAACGACTTCTCCACTTTCTATGGTCAACTTCGTCAAGTGGCTTCTTTCAAGAGATTGTACGAATACTTTAGCCCCGGTTCTGCTCGATCGCTCTCTCAATGGTGAGGGTATTCAATTGGAGCAACGGAGATTGCGTCACACGTGCTCACTAATCTCTCGGTTTAGAGTCCTTTTCCTGGGGAAGTGACAGGTGTTTTTTCCCGTCGTCTCTTCATTAGCCCTAAAGTCTCTTCCGAAAGCTTCGAATTCTTGCCTTTACGCTGCATTTAACAAAATCTCGTACCTTCTTCCCCGAGAAAGTGAACCACATTTTTAAAGTTCTGGTTAACGTCGGTTGTGGTGTCCCTCCTACTCGAGGAAATTGACGAGCATTTGCCTACTATGATTTCTACTTCCATATTCATGGGATTGTACTACCGATTCACTGCAATTTTGTACTCCCACTGCAGTGTTGAAGTCCCCCATAACAATGGTGAAATGGGTCTTGGTGTAGAGTGGAGGGCCCTCGATATGTCATCGAACATATCCTCCACCTCATCGTCCGAGTGTGACGAGGACGGTGCGTACACTTGCACCACCTTGAGGCTATACCTCTCGGTGGGCTTGATGATGATGTACGCCACCCTGTTCGACACACTGGACATTACCACAACGTTGTTAGCTAGGGACTTATTAACCAGAAATCCAACGCAGAAATCCAAGTCAGTTGTGGTGAGGTTGGCTTGGGGCGATAGATGGAGGTTCACCCCCTAAAATCCAGCGTCAAATGACAATTAGGCAAATTTCATAAATTATCAGACATTTAGGTACTTACCCAAGGTGACTTTACTAATAATTATATCTACTTATATGAATTACTAAATTTTTTTACTAATAAATAACTAACTAACCGATTAAGGCGTTCGTTATTGCATTATTATCACCAATATTCTCTTATCTTCTCGATCTATTTGAGCGGCAAGAAATACCGACAAACGTGTATTCTCAGTGGCTCCGCAGAAGATTGACTGATACCCGGCGTACGCGCCGATAATAATCAGATTTTTAAGTATTGTAGCTCCATATTTTTTACTTTAGCGACGTAAATGGGGTTTTGGCCAGCTTTCTATTTTTACTTCTATAACTTTTGCTGAAATTATAACATCACAGTAAAGATACTGAAAGTCAAAAACTTGCTCAATAACAGTAAGGCAAAATTACTTATACGCCACTTCCTGCATAAAGATGGAAAGACTAAAATTCCTACAAGCCTTACTTAGTAAAAATACACCAATTAAAAATTACTTATACCAACTTTTAAGTTTTTTTAGAGTAGTCCAAAAATGCTCATAAGACAGGCACAAATAAAATGCCAAAAAAGTGTCGCTTAAGAACTCAGGCTGATGAAAAATCCCTCTTTTTTCCATTTACTTAAACGCCAAAAAAGTGCTCGTATCGCTATGAGACCCAGACTGATCGACGCAGAAAAAAACGCTGATTCCGAATATATATATAACTCAATATGCCTATTTTGGCGCTTCAGTAATTCTGCCTTTCCTGCGACGATATTATCTATCTATATCTATCTATCTATCTATGAACAAATTAAATGGTTCTTAGAAAACTATGTTCTGAAATCATGCAAATACTGAGTTTCGATTATGAATATTAATGAATAATTTAACGTACCTGGGATTGATCACAATGTTGAAATATAAGTAATCAAGTTTGAATTAATTTCTGTTTCTCTGCTGAGGTTATTCAAACCAGTTTTTAATTATGATTTTGAGCACCACGCAAACTATTTATACCGCCTCACACAATGGTTTTTTTAAGTACCACTTATCACTGTATTTTTTCCATAAAATCAGAATACCAAATTCAAAAATTAGGATATTAAAGAAGTGGACTGCAGATTTTCTATAATAGGTACATCTAGGTTACATTTCCACCATTTGAACCAAGCCATTTTGATTCAAATATCAAACGTAGTCGTAAAATGTAGAATTTCTCAGTCTAACTACCAAACTGCTTTCAACAGTGGGCATTCCTGAAATTCACAAATGTTTGGAATGGAACGCCAGCTAATCTCATCGTGAGATACCATAAAAGATTCTTTAAAACTTCGCTTTTAACTTTAATATTTATAACGAGCTACGCAAGTGTAGCCGGGAAGCAAATCTAAAGTTTTCAAGTGTTTAATTTGGTTTGTTTTCTCTCATTAAAATCTTATCGCTTTAGCTGAGTAGTTTTAAAGTAAAATCCTGGAGCGAAATAGATGTTTTAACGGAAGAGTTTTCTTATTTAAGCCCAATTCCGCAACATAATTGAACAGCTTGCTTACTTGGTGATATAATTAAAATGGAAGCTCTTGAATAAATAACTTGGAGCTTTTGAAAAAAGATAAGTTTAATTGAATGGGACCTGTTTTGTGATTTTTGATGATTAAAAAACCGTGTTTCAATTATTGGTCTACCATTAATTTGATCTTAGTTGAGAATGGAAGTTATGGATTTTAAAAAAACTGATAAACCTTTATTAAAATTTCTGTTGGGTCCTAAAAAAAGGAGCAAATTAATATTCTACTAATTCTTCTTATTCCACTCTTGGCAATTTTCTGTTAGAGACATCCAGGCTCGGCCAAAAAAAAAAACTGCAAACATATAACATCTTTTTTTTTTATTTCATCTTGGCCTCTGCCTCCTGTCAGTCCGGCCGCTGTATTTGATTGAAATCTAACCTGGTGAATCAAACTTTTAACTTCATTAGTCAAAACTATTGATCAATTTCAAATCAATTGATCGTACCACACTGGACCAAACCGAGTCCATATGAATAAAGACAAACATTTGTAAATAATACCGCATCCACTGATTCCGGAATACCATAATAGCAATATGTCTGAAAACCTTGAAAGGTGTGTAGACGGGTGCTATAATCGTTTGCACGATGCCCAAGTCAGAGTAATATTGAATCTAAATAATCTTGAATTTCAAGGTTTCTGAGAAAGTAACCCCCTTAAACATAAATGAAAAGCACCTACACCAATCCTTGAACATGATCGTTTCAGAACGTTTAAAAAGATTAATCGGTATACCAATAATCTGGCATCGATGTATGCTTATTATTGTCAATTCTGTATTCGGAAACAATATCTTGATGCGTTACATTTATTTAAGTACAGTAAATATAAGGTATACATTGAATCTTACGCTATTCGTATGGATTATTAAGTATATTTTGTTTGTTCATTAGATTCGACGATTTGAAGGTACTCTAGGTCTTTTCTAATAGAGTTAAATAGATTTTAATTTCACATAACCCATGGCATCTTTAATGTATAACTTAACGATAAATCATCATTGTATTGTTAAATACTTACATGCGTTGTAAATCAGAACTCTACCTGAAGGTTGTCTGGAAGAGATCGCTCCCTAGCGATAAGACAGCCTTAATTGTACTTTGGTCTTTGTAATTTAATACAACTGTAATGTTTTTGTGCAATAAAGAATATCCATCTGTCGGCGCGAGGTAGGCCGAGCGGTAGGCACCTCGTTACCGGCATGGCATCTTGTATGGGGGCTTCCTTGCCGGGAAGCAACTCAGTGAAACTCAAGTAGCAATCCACTCTTAATAAATTTAGGAATCACAGACGTCGGTAGGAGAGTACGGTGAACATGACAGGTTCGATAATAAACAAAGCAAAAGTATTGAGCGTATCGGAATCCATTGTTTGACTCTGTCCTCGTGAAAGCGCGCCAAAACTGCTAAATCGATACTAGCGCCACCACACTGTGTTCACTGCACTTTACCACCAAAATCGACCAATCAGAAAAGAGTGCCGTGTCATCCAGAGACTAAAGCAGTCTATTACTCTATTCTATGGACTTAAGTGTAAAAACTCAATGTTGCCAGGTGTGCGCGCGAATTGGCAATGTTGCCAAATATGCGCGTGACGACATATCTATTTATCTAACTCTTAGCATTTTGATACGAAATTGAACCAGCAATCATGAAATCCGTAGTAGAACTAAGGAGCCTGTCTCACAAGCGATGTTTGGGCGATTTCAATCACCTGACCTTTACCTGCGATATTGGCGGGAATTATTTTATTGCGGCATTTTTTACCTCACCGTGAAATCGCCCAACAATCTCAAAGTATGTACAGACTCAGAGTCTCTACTACAGACGAGAATGAAGTGTCTGGGGGGGGGGGGGGCATAGCACATAGCACGAATAACTAAAGGTCGCTGAAGCTGAAATTTTGTGAAAAAGGCATTTGTTGGACTCCTATTTGAAAAGTGTACAGGTGATTTGATAAAGGTGAATGCAGGCCACTCTAGAAATCTAGGGGGAGGCCTTTGTTCCGCAGTGACGGACGGTGTGTAGCTGATGTCGATGACTTGTTCAGGAAAGTCATTTCATGAGCCACACTCAATTCTTTTATTAGAATCTCAATAAAAATATCTAAAACTTTATTGAATATCATTTTGATTTTCTTTTCTTGGTTTTTTAATCAAATGGCTAGACGTTTAAAGTTGTTACGAGTACTAGAAAATATTTAGTAGGTAATAGTAGTTCAGGGTTGTAATTAGTCTTTATTAACAACAGAGATCCTCCTGTACATGTATTTAAAAATCCACTTGTACATGTATCTTATACTCTGTATTTTCTGTGATAGTGCTGACTACAACTACAACGACAACTACAACAACAACAACGACGACCACGACGACGACAACAACAACGACATTGCCGCCGACGACAACATTGTTGCCATGTGAGTTATATCTTTCTTTAATGGATCATTCGAAACTTTTGAAAACAATTTAATGAAAATCCTTAATTGGCTGTATGACCGGTACGTTATTTTAATCATATTACCTAAGAGCTATGGATTTTGTTAAATAAAATAAAATGAAACTTTTAGGTCACAAAAATACATTATTACATAAAAAATACCTTAACTTTTTGTAAATAAATAAATACCATCATTCGTTAATGGAATTTGTACGCACGTTATTACTAGAAATAAAATATTACCGTTTATCCTGTTAGTCAAAAATATTTATTTTAAGTTACGTACTAGATTTAAGTGAAAGAAACTTAATTCAGCTATTTATTCTCAGACGACACAGAAAGGCACTTGGAGCAGCTACATCGCGGGGTTCTGCAAGACCCTGGCCTAGACAATCCGTATATTGTTCTCAGCCAACACCAAATGCAGAATCTGGGTCAGTATTTTTAGTGTCTATACATGAAATAAACTAGGTCAGTTCTCAAATACGTTCGCCGATTTTAATTTCTGCTGCTTTCACACAGAACTAGTCTGGAACTGACCGTTTAATTTTAAAATGCTAAGGTAAAACTTCCATCTTCCACCAAATTAAATATTTGCCCTTAAAATACATCAATAACTTTCACCAGAGGTGATCTACTACTTCCAGAATTTGCATGTAAAGTTCAAAATCGGTGATCAATGCATGGTCATCACTGAGTCTTAACCACCTCTCCGAATTAATCCAATTCGAAAGTGCCATAGACCAGCACCTAAAAGTTGTTATTTTACAGAAATGGTGACCACGATGTGACCCGACGCCGCCGGGCGCAGTCATTGGAGCGAGGGGTGGCCGCCTCTCCACGGTTCCTCCCCAGCGCCCAGGGCTTGGAACTGGTGCTGGTGGCTGGCGCTCTCTGCACTCTTAGCGTGACTTTTGACGTGAGAAGGCATATTGTGGGGGGCAGCTATTGTGACTGTGACTCAGGACATGCACGTTTAGACACCACGCACCAGTTTTCGTCAGGAAAAGTGAAGTGGGTCTTTACGTTTAGATGAGAGGACTACTTTGATGGACGATTGGGAAACAAGGTTGTTGATTCAGATATTCGAGGCTAGTATAAGGGTCTGTTTTGGTTTCTGTCCTAGAGTGGTTTTTAGTGCAGTGTGTTTAAGATCGGAATTTTTTTTGAAAGCAGAATGCGTTATGTCATAAATATAAATGGATGAATGTCTCGTGATATTATAAACTATCGATGGATTGTGATCTGCAGCGTCTGTTTACAATTCAATACATTGTTTTTCAATACTTTTAAATTAGCCGTGGCATTTGTGTTATTTTTGTTAAGTTTCAAATCATTCAGGTTTGAGCTACATGGCCACTTGTGTAAATAATAGGACACCAGGACGTAACACAGTTTGTTGACGACTAAAAAAAAATTGTAAATAAATCTGATATCCTATCAAAACATTTAATACCCAGAGCAATTAGGTACGAAATGGAAATGAGGGCAATTGAAAACATTGGTTAGTTTGAATTGTCACATATTTTACAGATTTTCTTCTATAGTCTTTGTTGGAATTAAATATAGTTAATTTATGTTCGTGTTCTAATAACAACATAGAAAAATAGTTTACCTTTAACGCGTCACTGCTTATTTTTCAGTATCTTAAAAATCACTTGCTGTTTTTACATTATTTTTACTAGTGCAATATTTCTAACATCGACTGCTGCTAAGGATTTTTTGTATTATTTATAACTGTATATATTTAAGAGGTTAAATTTAATATTCTAGACTAGTACTAAGTATTTGCTGTAAATAATTTTGCACGAAGCTAGCCATATCAAAATATAGGACACTGGCAATGTGTGTAAATATAAGCGAAATAAATTTATTGTTAGATTATGTAAATTAAAACCCTTTTATCCAGAATTTTGAGAATCATCCCATTTAATGACTGATGAATCTTGGAAAGAGGGATTTACTAAATGTACAAAGCAGTTCATTCGAAATGATTCTTACAATGATTTCTTTTTCATTGAAAGCGACAAATGTTTAAATGTATAGTTTTGCTAGAATCCCATTTTGAAAAAATGGTTTACGAATTTTGAGCTCTATCCTTGAATTCTCAAACGTCACTTATTTAGGTAGTTGACGTGTCAGTGAAACTAAAGATGATATACTTTTGAGATCTGCTTAACTTCAAGTTACATTTGACAGTTCTAGGACTAGACGAACAGTAAAACTAATATTCTGTAGTAAGTGGAAAATGTTTTATGTTTCAATTATTCATGTGTTTTTGTTTTCAGTAATTATTTCCTTCCAAGACAGTACCAAATTGATAAATTGTAAATGAAACTCAAATAAAACTGTATCGACTGTTTCGTTGTGAAAAATAAAATTTGAAATTAAAACGTTCGTTTATTTATTCTTCCGCAAAACATTTATTTTACTCTGAATCCAAACGATGATTGAAAGACAGATCAATCAAAGTAAAATTGATCGATCTTTCTTTATATAACCACACGAACACTATTAGCATTGAGCAAACAATACCAATTGTACGTCCTGGTTAACGTTAAAGTAATTGTTAAAGTAGATATTGCCACTTTAACCCACGAATTCACAAACGCCAATCAACGCTAAGCACGCGCTCAAGCACATGCTGTCCGGTAAAATGTCAATGGAACTGAAAGTAACAGCTATACATCTGATGGATGCTCAACCTTGATTTGCGTTTGTGAATTCGGGGTAAGGGCCCCCCCTAATTACTTT
Organism: Udea ferrugalis; assembly: GCA_950022985.1. Lineage (NCBI taxonomy): Eukaryota > Metazoa > Arthropoda > Insecta > Lepidoptera > Crambidae > Udea > Udea ferrugalis. The sequence goes on from OX465522.1 coordinate 18,214,257, forward strand.
GAGCAGCGATCAAACTCAGTACGTTCGCGATGCAGTTTCAATATGGTCGCAAATCTCCTACAATGCTACTCAAAGTAGCGTTACAATCGCAAAGAAACCGCGATTCAGAAGCTGGCAACGTAGCAATAGTGAAACGATACAATCGCTATACAGCATCGATTCAAACGGGATACAGGTAAGATACAAACGGGTGAGTAACAACAGCGCGTGGCTATTATTTTCTCCTTCGTCCTCGTGCCTAAATCGATACAAAAACAGGCGTCGATCAAATGCAAATACTTGTGATGGCTAACTTTTAAAAGCGCGTTTGTTGCGCTTCAGAAAAGCATCAGTCACCTATGAATAAAGTTGCAATATTTAATACAACTTCGAAATGTTAAAAGTTTGATATGTAGGTCAATTTTACCGTTTATCATTTTAGATAATCTTTTCCTAAAATTGATACAACGAAGACAGAAAAAAAAACGAAGTCAACAAAAGTTGTTAGTTTTGACATATACTACATAAACCATGTTTAGATAGCATTCTAACAAAATTTGATTTTCAGCCACTTCATTTTCGCAGACGACTATAAAAAAAGCTCAGAACAGCAGCTTAAAATATGCAAAAGCTGAATCTCACAGAAGTTCATGAAAGTTTAGTCCTCTAATTTTCCCTTCGTTAAAGTATGACAACGATACAAGTTAAGAAAGCTCAACTCAGAGAGGATTGCAAGAGAAGTTCAAACCCCGTTTAACGTTACCCATTGTAAGTTGTTCGATGTAAATATCTTCTATGTATGAAATTCTCGTGTCGCAATGTTTACGAGTATGTCATACTTCTCCGAAACGGCTTAAGCGATTTTGATGAAATTTCATATTTATATCTGAGAATGGGTCGTTTTCTTTCGCTAGTCGTTTCGCTAGTTGTTATTATTCATTAATGTATTGTTGCCAAACTCCTCCGAAACGGTTTGACTCATTTTGATGCATATGTATGTTTGTTAGGTCTGAAAATATTCCACTCAAACTCAGCAAAGTTTGTACCATGGGTACTAAACAACAGGTGAAACATACTTGAATACTTTTTCTTCGTAAATACATACATTTATATATGATATGACACATGCAGCCCAATATAAACGGATATGTTCATGGACACAAAAGCTTCAACTGTGCAGTGATTGAGCCTATGACCTCTGGTGTTGTGGCCAATTTCTTAACCATTACACCAACATGTCAGCAAATTGTAGCCATATTATTCAAATGGATTGGGTACATTGTACTGGTTTATAAATTTTACCATCTACAAATTGTCTACTTGAACGGCAATGTGGTCTAATCTCCCTTAAATAAGAAGCCTACATTACTAACAGAAATAAATATGAAGCGCCAAATAAAATACCACACACTACTAAATTCTAAAAGTCACCTGCCACCGCAATCTGACCTGTTTTAACTAAAGCTAACAGAACCACAACACCATCAACAAGACATTAGCGGCAGACGAATAAGCGCGAAACTTCGGCCACCGGGCCACTATTAACCCTCTTAGTTTCCTGAACACCTCCGAAATACCTCCGAAATTAATAGCAGCCGTCATAAATTAGCCGATACAGGTACTGTCGTGTATTAAAGGGCTCTTTAAAGTCGCCAAATGCCGTACATAAACGTAAATGACACCTTTTCGGACCCTTTTTAAGGTGGGTCGGGTGTTAAATCTGTGGGACCGCTGGAAAACGACGTACGTTCTTTAGAACGGGTAATACAAGTATTTCACTAGGACATGTTTTATATACGTATAGTCCGTCACAAAAGTTGTTCAACAATTGCTGCCATCGACCACATGAGTTTTAATCCTGTGATATGTATTATACAGGTACAACACAACTCAATAATTTACCTATTTATTTTATAAAATACCAGTTTTATAATTACCTCCCGGCGAGTCAGCTATCTTTATTCAACACCAAATCCGTTGACGTCAAATTTACCATTTCCTTTTGAGTTGCAGAGGAAAGTAAAATGGGTAAATTTTGCAAAAGTTACTACCAAAATATCATAGTCCAGCTTTTACCCACGTTCAAGGATTAAAATCAAAACACGGTGAAACGGTATGAAAATAACAGAAAATATTAAACTACTTACTAGTAGAATCCAACAAACCCTTTTATTTTAATGCAGTGTTTAGTAAATAAGAAAGCATTTACAAACCTACTACTCGTAAGTATCTATAGGTACTAACTTCATTTTTAAAGACATTTTGTCATCTGAATAGCTATTTTGAGACAGGGTTTTGTATTCTCGTAAATATTTATTACGTCCCACAGTTTCAACCTTTTTTAATCTTAAAGTAGAACGAAGGGCTGATAAGCCAATATACGGTAGGTACTCCTAGTTTATCTGAGAAACTGATAGTTTTCTAAAATTTAAGGCATAAATAGTAAGGTAGGCTCTTCCTTCAAAATGGGTGAAGGTTCAAGTGTTAATAAATTAATTTATGAAGTTGATTTGAAAAGTTTTACGTAGCTTCAGTTCAGATAGTGGTATTTAGAAAATGGCTGAAACGAAATAGAAAGCCAGAAAGGTCCTCCATCAGTAGTGATCACAGCGAAACAAAGCCCTTCTCGGTATTCTCAGCCGACAATTCATAGCCTGCACCTAATGGCTCCCCTTTAGGGGTACGATCGAATATGTCTCTGTAGCTATTAGTTCAATTGGACTTGAGAAGACACTCGTATATAAATCAACTAGGTTGTACCCACGACTACGTCTGCTTAGGTCCTATAATATTATAGTTTAACTCAGATGTGATCCATCAATAATGGCACTTTCCTACTAAATTCCGACCCCTTTTTAAGAAAAAAATACTTATATTCGAACAGATAACATAGGAAAAGTAATATTTGGTGAGTCAACCTTTAAAAATAGGCATTTATAATGTTTTCACGGATTTATTAGTCCTAGCGTGTAAAGTTCTTGATTAATGGACTAGCCAAAAATAATTTCAACCGGTTGATACTGAGATTGGCGCGGTCAGCCAAACAAATAATTAAACGAACTCTTTAGCTTCACAATATTATTTGACTGAAGTAAAAAAACGCTTAACTAGAATGTGGTTTAACAAATGTTCTTTTCATACATAGCCTTATAGCGTGTTACCAGTGATATTAGTTATTAACAATTGATTTGGAAATGTATGTACCTACTAGCATTTAAAAAAATACAACTAGATCATATGGTCAACACGTAGACACAGACAGCTTACATAATCCTACTAATATTATGAAGGCGAAAGTTTGTATGTGTGGATGTGCCGTGTTGCCCTTTCACGTTAAAACTATTGAATATTTATTTCAATGAAACTTTACAATAACGTAGCGTAATCGCACATAGGCTACAATTTATGAAGAAATATTACTTTTTGTTTTTCAACTTAAGTTCACGCGGACAAAGTCGCAGGCGGCCGCTAGTTATTAATAAATTACATTGTGTAGTAACATCACGTAGTTATCTCACAAGTAGTAAAAAAGTATTTAAAGAAGAAGAAATATTCTTTGAAGATCGTAAGACCTGTTTTACCTTTCAGCCCTAAATCTGTTGAACCCCTAAAGTCATGCAACTAATGGTGAGTGATGACGTCAATATTTGTTACGTCAGCGACAGGGTTACCAAGTGCGATGAGTTTTAGGAGTGTGTTGACATACGAGTAGGAGTGGTCATTTGTCAGAAAAACGGTTAGTCAAGGTATAAAATATAATAGTATTTATAATTAAATATTGTGAATAAAACTTCAAAACAAATTCAATAGAAAACCTTCATGAATGATACTTTTAGACTGAAAGAAAACACAAAAGTATGATCAAAGAAATGCAGACCTCAGGGTGAAAAAACTGCGCTAACATTTTCAGATTAGTTACAATAAGTTTCGGGGTTGTTGTTGTTACGGTATTATAACAAAGTTTTCTAGAAACAGTTTTTACTTACATCAATACACACACAAAACAATAATTACATAATTTTAAATGTAATTTACTATTAAGCTATTGGTATTTTATGTTTAGTATTTATGTTGAGTACCTGTATTCTTCTAGTACCTTACATTATTGATCTTAAATATGTTTGTGTTTCTCTACCTAAAGAGATTACTACTAAAATAACGTCGCCTAAATTGAAAATGAAGGGATTTTGGTTGTTCATTATTTCAGTAACTTTTCCAAGAATGCAATCAGATGCATCATTATCACATTAACCAGGCGCATCTGCAACAACTCATATTAGTGGTTTCATAACTTGAGACTCGTATTCGCTCAAAAGTCAATGCAAACCTAGGCTCCTAGCAATTCTTATGAATATCAAATTTTGGTTGGGTATTAATACAACCATACAAGAGAGACGCCTTATTATCCGAAGGATCCCAAACTAACACTGGAAAATCTCACCTGGTTCCTTTTCATAGATCTCTTAACAGACACACACATACGACGACATAGTTTAATTAATTTAACTAAATGTTATGTTATTAATGTTATTCATTAAAATTATTTCGAACAATACGTTGATTTATAGCGCATATGACATGCGTCTATAAACAGTGCTGGTTACCGGGTACAACTTTGTTTTATTTCCTGCACAGTTCACTTTTGTCACCTGTTTTCAAAGCCAGGGGGGCGCCGTGGCCCAGTGTTTAACCACTGGGCCACCCCAGAAGACAATGTCTTAGATTCAGAATCATCAGAACATAGATCACTGCTGGACAATTATTTTTAGTTAAAACATGTCCTAACGAACATTTCCTTGATGGTGTAGTCAGGCACACTGGTTGTTGCCGCCATGGTGAACGCAACATTCAGAAGCCCCCGTCAATCAAGGCAATTTGAACTCAACGTGGTCAAGGGTGAGCTTGCCACCGTTATCCGGGTTGCTTGGGTCTTATATCAGTGTTTTCGATCAAGTTAGACAATACAAACAAAGTAGGTTTTTAGCTTATATTTCTTCACTTTCCAGACATTTTGACATCAGCGCAATAATCAACAACCAGTATCAAACGCCGCCCGTAAATATGGAGGACGTATCTGAAAGTGACGTTAATTGCATTACCCGTCCCCAATATCGAGTTAACCCTCTACTGTTGCGTGGGCACCGGACTCGGCTCATGGACAAATCCGGGGGCTCTTTGCCAATTAATATTGTTAGTTCCTACCACAGATAGCTATGGCTTTTTGCAGCTGGTCTTTTGCAAAGGTCCTTTACCTTTGAAATTCCTTTTTAATAGCTGACCCAACTAACGTTAACTATCAAAAGCGATTGCACTACGAGAGTAATCTTTTTTTGGTTTTGTATTTGTGCGCTCAGGAACACAGCTTGGGTGGAACTAATAATTTTTGCGAACAAAAGTTTATCTTTTTGAATTAAACGAAAATGTTAAAAAGAAATATAGTAAGTCATTCTCAGGTATTAAGCGCAAATAACTGATTGCTTGTTAGGGTTCCGTACCTTGAAAGGAAAATATGGAACTCTTTTAACTTTACTTTGTGGTCTATCCAATCTCTGTCAAGTCTATCTAATCTGTCAAAACCTTGTTTCTTGGGAACGCGTGGAGCTAGAGGAACTTGTTTTATATACATGAGATACCTATGTAATAATATTAATTATTGTGATTTTGTTTTCCTTTTTAATGTGCTCATAATTATAGATTTTGCAAATTTTGGTATGAACCCTCAAAAAAGCTGCTTTTAGTCAAGCACACTCCCATTTGGATTCCTTATTTAAGATTTAAAGTTAAGTTAGGCGTTTGAGTTTTAATGTAGATTGGAGTCGAATATTATAAGCCTCGATAGTTACCGCATGTGAAATAAAGCTCAGATACGCTGACTTCAAAAGCGTATGTATTCGTATGGTTCATCAATATCGTGATTCTGAAAGTGACGTTAATTGCATTACGCCCTCGATATCGAGTTAACCCTTCCCGCTCTGCGAGGGACCGAGATTGGACCCGCGTAACGACCCCTAGTTATTATTGCTGCGATCCTTTCGTATTATTTCCTATTTTATGTACAAGGTTTTCTGTTTTGGTTTCGATGGGTACTATCGTATGGGGTTGTATGGGTTAGATTATAGTTAATTTCATCTTATTATTCATTGGGGTTAAGCTGTAACTCTTTAAGGAGACCAGCACTAACGGCAATATGTTGCAAAGTCTTTCTTAGAAAACCCATTTGGAGTTTTAGTAGGCAGTTCTCAAATCTGCATGACAAGCTGCAAACTAGATTGAATACGAGGAAGCGGGCCGCCTGGCTTTCAATCTAGTTTCTTTGGAGCTTTTTTAGGCCAGTCCTCTTCGAAAGCATCCAGCTTAATTCGTATCATCCTAAACCCAAATTTAATGTGTTTTAGCACAACAATAAATTACTGCTAGGCTTGCCTAAAATTTTCTTAAAATACAGGCAGACCTAGAAGGCGATGGCGGTATGAGCTAGACACCTACTTCGAAAACTGGTCTTCCATAGCTCTGGATCGTACAAAGTGGAGAAGGTGGGGGAGGTCTTTGCCCAGCAGTGGGACACCACTTTGGGCGAATAATAATAATAAATTTACACATCCTTTCTCTAAGATAGATCATGATCCTGATGATAATAAAATTTGAATGTTTTTGTTTCTGACCCAAGAAACAAAAAAAAACAAAATTTTATTATTCATAATAAACAGATTTTGTTTTTAAAACAAAGTCCCAAATAAAAAACCGTAAAGTTTCCCGGTGCCTCACTAAAGTCAACAAAGATTGATGGTCCGGGGTCGGCGCGAATTGATAGATTCACAGACGGTTCCGAGGGATCCATAGTCTATCTTGCGCGTACGGGAAGGTGTTTTATTGTGTCTTATTAGAAACCAGACGAAATCCTTTTATTTATTGTTTTATAATATTATGCAATAGCAGTATATTATATAACTGTTTCGTTATGGTGTGTATCTTATTTTCTGTGCTCAAGAGGGTCTGTAATGAGAACATCACATTCTTAACATCTTTAACTATTTACATCATGAAATGATCGAGTAAATGAGTGAATGAAAAATTACCTATTGAATAAATGATTGAGCATTGAGTATGGGCCCTTAACTAATAATCATCATCATCACTAATCATAACTAATAATAATTTTATACTATGCGGAGATCGAACCCGCGACCGCCCCGGTTGAAACCCACACATATGAAACCCAAAATATTTATGTCATAAATGTTTGTCTTACGTGGGGATTGAACTCATAACCTTAATACAAAGAAGTAGGCGAGTTTAATTGTGTCTTATTAGAAACCAGGATTTTCCTTGTTTATTGTTCTGTATTAAAATCCGAAATGACAGAAGGTATTATGGATGTTTAATTTTCTGAGTAGGATAATTGGTCTATTTACCATAGATAAATATTCCTTGGAGCATTTTTCCACGTATACCTTTGATCCCTAACTAAACAGATCCTGTGCTAAATTATGATACTAATACGCAATTCTTATCTAATCTAATCTAATCTAAATCAGCCATGAGGATCCCACTGCTGGGCAAAGGCCTCTCTTCCCCTCCTCCACGCCAGTCTATTTATATATTTCAATTCTTATAAAGTATTTTCTTTCAGTGTGTGAATTTTAATACCAAAATGCTGTCTGAGAATTCCTTAAGGAGCTTACAAAGTTTTTGCTGAGGTGTGATAACTCAGGACGTTTATACGCTAATATAAAGTCTTATTGCAAAATGTTGTTATCAGTTATATTCAAACCACCAAATTTTTAACCGAAATCGATTCATATTTATCCAAAACACGGTATTTGTTTCACGTGTATCAGTCTAGTAACTCAATACTGAGATAAAATTATTGATCAATCACAGTGTGAAAGTAGAGTTGACATCCATTTCACTCGGTTATGCGCCAGACAAGACAACAGAGAACTGTTGGTATTTCTAATTTATCTAATTTGGAATATTAGTTACATTGTTGAAGCTCCCAGACGTTGATTATCGTAAAAACTCTGTAGCAAAATAGACGGAACAACATCTAAACAACTAAAACTATGTGTTTAGATGAGAATTGAAGTTTACAGAAATTTAATTAATTGGACGAAAATAGGCGTTTTGATAACACAAATTATGACCTGCGATTAATTACCCAATATTCTTAGGGTCAAATGGTTGACTTGGTTGTAGGTTAGGTCAACCATGATTAACCCTTAAAATTATTCTGAAAATGTATTCCCATTGAGTTTAGCAAGGAGAACAAAACTAAAAATCGTAAAAAGAAAAAAGCATTCTTTACATGACAATATTAGAACTAGAAAAGTTATAAAAACCAAATTAAACACTAAAATGGTTTTTAGGTTTTCAAACTTTCTTGTTGCATTTTTCACTATATAAACACTAAATAAACCTGGTTTTTTGCAACATACATCATTACAATGGGTTTTATGTTGCAGAAAACCCGGTTTATTTAGTGTTTATATAGTGAAAAATGCAACAAGAAAGTTTAAAAACCTAAAAACCAAATTCTCAAATTGTTCTGATTTTTGTAAAAACCTGTGTTTAAAATATTTTTCATTACTCATACTCTGAAAGTAGGTCATCACTGACCTGAGAAGCGGACTGAAAGTAATACTTTACATCCCTAGGGAGAATCACTTTCAACTGACAGCTGTCATATTATTTTCATAAAAACTAGTTCTTTTTTACTTATCTATTGAACCATGTTCCAACTTTCTATATAGCCACGATGTAAAATTGAAATAACTTAAAGTTAAGTATTGATTAGAGAATATACATTTTTTAAATAACTTTACTATAATTAAGTATCAACAATTTCTTTAAAATAACTTAGCTTTGAGAAAAATATTTACCATTTTTCCAATGATGAAAATAAAAAAATAATGGCTGAATAGCCGGCCGGCCACAGAAAAAAAAACAAACAAAATAGGCGGGAAAGCGGCAATTCGATCTTCATGAACTAATTCACGTTTTTATTTTTACTTTCCTCGTATTTGTAATGAAAAGCACAGTGTTTACCTCGGGTTAAAGACTTATTTAGTCCCTCGAACTATTGGCGCCCTCACTTCGTTCCGGGCGCCAAACCCCGTCTCGGGACTAAATAAGTTACTTTCATCCCTAGGATAACAATGTACTATTAAGTAACGTAGATTGTTAATAACAGCCCTTACACATTTAGCTCTTAGTTTCAGTTCTATTGACTTTTGTAGGGTTTGTCTCAATCTCTATTTTTTTCCAAAGATCCTGTCTTGCATAAAACAATCAAGTTTTCAACTAGTCTTAAGTTTTTTTCAAATCAAATCAAAGACCTAAAACGACAAATCATTGCTCAATAAGGCACTAATAGGTGAACAGTACCCTTTTTTGACGATATACAAATTTATTCACAATGGAGATAAAATTACAGAAAACAAATAAAATAAACTTTTGAGAAAACTAGTCACACATCATCTATAAAAGCAGATAGAACTCGGGGGACCCATTTAAAAATGAAACTGAAATTGAGAATTGCTCTGCAAATATTTGAAGAAAATTAACTATTGTTTGACGAAACTCAATTCCAAATGCTATAGGTATGATGACCCTTATGAAAAGTTAAGGCCTGCGTAGACGAAGGACTTTCGTCCATCTAAGAATAATTCCTGAATTGTGAAAAAAACCGAAAACTTTCCTAGGACTCAACACACAACAAGTGGTCAATTATTTCTTGTCCGGAAGTCAAAATACAGACTGAAAAATAACGAGGACTTCCCAGTGGTTTTGTCCCGCTCGATTTCATAGCGTATTCTGTTGTTCGGGGTACTTTTAGTCCTCTAGGTGCGTTCTTTGATACGGTTTAAATAATATTTTCATTACTCATACTCTGAAAGTAGGTCATTACTGACCTGAGAAGCGGGCTGAAAGTAATACTTTTCATCCCTAGGGAGAATCACTTTCAACTGACAGCTGTCATATTATTTTTAAAAAAACTAGTTCTTTTTTCACTTAACTATTGAACCATGTTCCAACTTTCTATACAGCCACGATGTAAAATTGAAATAACTTAAAGTTAAGTATTGATTAGAGAATATTTATTTTTTAAATAACTTTATTTCAACAATTTCTTTAAAATAACTTAGCTTTGAGCAAAATATTTAGCATTTTTCCAATGATGAAAATAAAAAATAATGGCTGAATAGCGGGCCGGCCACAGAAAAAAAAACAAACAAAATAGGCGGGAAAGCGGCAATTCGATCTTCATGAATTAAATCATGTTTTTATTTTTACTTTCCTCGTATTTGTAATGAAAAGCACAGTGTTTACCTCGGGTGAAAGACTTATTTAGTCCCTCGAACTATTGGCGCCCTCACTTCGTTCCGGGCGCCAAACCCCGTCTCGGGACTAAATAAGTCATTTTCACCCCTCGTGTAACAATGTACTATTATTAACCAAAAAAGAACCCTATGGTTAAAAGTAACACCACCACCGACAGGCACTACGACTATAAATTTAAAAACAATGTTATTTTGTTTTTGTCACACCGCCTGCTGTACTTTTCTGCTTAGCCTTATGGTTGACTGGTAGAGAATGCCTCTTTGGCATTAAGTCCGCCTTCTGTACCGTTCAATGTTGTGCAATAAAGAATAAATAAATAAATAAATTGTTGAAATAAGACGTCTCTCGTCTGAGCACCGCCTTCAACGTACGCTAAATCAATCAATTTGCCAGCTGATCCCGAGAAACTATGCATCTTGTTGACATTAAAGGGAGGTGCGAAGTTTTCAAATGCAAATACGAGAACACTCTTCGTTCAACTACCGACCGAATGCTTGCGATTTATCCCACGATTTAACCTGAATATTTAATGGAAGAGGATTTGCGTCTTCGAACTTAAGGTTACTAGCGGAAGTTTAAAGTATCCCCATAATCAAGGGTGTTATGATAACGATTATACAGCTTTGTGCATTTCTATTATAACTTTTGGTTTTGTAACTGATGGTTCAATTAAATCTGACTGATTGAACACTTAAAAAGATCCGAAAACCAGAATACGACATTCGGCCTTGCCTTCAGGCGGGAATCGAACCCGCGTCTTTTGCAAACCGGGCGACTGGAATAACCACTGTGCTACCGAGACCATTAACAGGCCGGCCGAATCTTGCTGGTATATTTTTTTTTATTATTGTTTCTGTTGGGCCACTAAATGTTTTTTCTTTCTTTCTTTTCTTACCCTATGAGCTAGAGTGATTCCATCAATGTTAAAGGCCTTCTTCACCGGTTTGCAAAAGACGCGGGTTCGATTCCAGTAGAAGCCAAGGCCTCTTTTTTTAGTTCTCGGATCTTTAGTAAAGATAATGTATGGAAGATGCTAAAACTACTAATAACTTAAAAAGATATTGGCGAAATTGTCATATAAATTTATTTTAAAAGCAAATTTATTAAATTATATTTAATATATAATAATAATATTTTTATGGCTGAAAAAAACCCTCAGTCCCATAGGATCCACTATTTCGATCCACCAGTGGATTGAATAGCACGCCGGAGTTCACTGTGATCCACCAATTGTCTCGGTGGATCCTATGATACTTTCATCGTCTAATATGCTCCACCAGTGGATCGAATATAGTTCAGGGAATTTGTAAGAATCCACCACTGAGGTCTGGGGAATGATTACCTACTAGTATTTTAACTCAGTTGCTAGAAAACGTCGGAAACAGAACAGACTCGAAATCAAAGTTTGCATAAACTTTCGGGCCTACAAATTTTCCTACAACAATTTTCACAATTTTTAATTTTGACTGGTGAAGAAACTAGATACTAAAAATAAATAGACCATGCTTCAGAAATACGTTTTAAATGACGTGCACCAACAAAACGTAACCAATTAAAATTAAACATAACCCTATATCTATTTGCTACGTGTTTCGAATATCACAATAACTTATCCTCATTAAGGTTCATAAAAATAATCATGTGCCGAACAATTCAGCAAATGTTACGGGGAAGGTTTGGGACAAACAAAACATTGTCTCGCCCCGGGGCTCATAGCGACATGGTTCTTAATTAGCCTACATTTGATTGCGCAGGGGACCTTTGTGTTTTCAGCTCCGTGCACATGACTTAGAAATTATACTAAATGTAGCAGCAAAAACCGAAATTATAACCACATTCGAGGCATAAAGTAGTTTGACTGCAAACGTTAATTTCTAAACGCAAACCCATTTTAAATAAAGATAAAATAAAAAGAAAGTTTGTAAATATTTCTGAACAGATATTTTAATGGATTGTAACGCCGAAAAAATATCAATGATACGGTTCACCCTTGTTTGATCGAACAACGTTTCATCGAAAATCACTTCGGGAATTTTAGTTGCAATAAAGTCATTTCGAAGAATTATTTTATTGACCGAATAAATTAATTGGTTAATTTTTATTTACCGTAATAATTCATTTCAACTAATTTCGTTTCACCGAAACTCATAATAGCTCACTATGGTATGGTTCAAATTCATACACAATATATGGAAAATCGTAATATCATAACATCACATCACAACAACACAACATCACAACAACAAAAAGCATAACCCTTCAAAGGCATATTTTATATTTTCACAGTCGCATTTTTTTTATCACTGCCCTATATGACATGAGGTCCTCTTCTAATATTTTGAGCAACAAGTTTGGACACTTCTATGTGTTACTTATCTGTTAATTACTTAGCTTTGTGTTCAATAAAGTGTGTCACATCTTATCTAAAAACAAAATGGTTTTTGAAAATAACATGAAATCAGGTAGCCTTTCTCTGAGTTAGTGATCTCAGATTACACAAAGCAGATACAATGTTACAGTTACATAGTTAGCTCGAAAGAAGTACCCAGACAACGATAGGCACTAAGAGAAAGATCGTGTCTGAGATTGTGCCACGTATATTGCTTTGTTAAAAAGACCAACCACAAACGAAAACACAAGCTGAATCAATACTCAATACTTCATTGCACTCAATAATGTCAGAGAAGATGGTAATTTCCCAGCAGTCTTAATAGAAAAAACAAAATTATACCACATCAAGTATGTATTCTAGTCCTTACTATTCGGATGTTCGCTTCTCACGACCGCTCGTTGTTTGAAACGTAACGTTACGACGACTGACACATTACGATATTATTATTGTTACGACTCATTAAATACCCAACAATAATAATATAAGCATTTCGTTTCTCATGAAAGTATTTGAAAATATAATCCCTTGATAATATTCATCGTAAATGTGCTAATGTGAGTGATAAAACAAATAATAAGTTAAATTATAGTAGCGTTATGCAATAAGCTCGCCTGAATACCCGCCCGCCTTTTTTTAGGATTAATGCTTTAACCCTTAAAATTGTACATCTAAAAACTTTGTAAACTTTGGATTTCATTGTTTTCTTCGTGCAATAAAGTATCTTATCTTATTTTATAAGTCTGTTGACCTTAAAATAAAGAGAATTAGTAATATAAAGTACGAGTATTGTCATGATCAAATGTTTAGCATTGACTTAAAAGACAAGTTGCTGTTTTTAAAACCTGACATATTTTTGTAAAGGGATTAGTGTTCCAGGTCTTTAAGTTTTTTTTGTTTCTTTCCTTACCTTACGTTAGTATAATTATACTGTTTTAATAAAAAAAAAGAAATACAGAAACTTATGTTTTCATACGTTTCCATAAGCCATAAGACTACTTAAAAAAGAAAGATACTCTTTGTACAAACATACAATGAACATAATAGAACAGCAAAGAACATTATACCAAATATACAGCAAAGAAAACGCTTCAAAAACTTTGAAGTACACATTGAAAGTAAGTTTGCGTAAGAAGATTCCAGAAACTAAATAAGTACCGAAGAATATTCCACGTAAATAAAGATGTTTTGTACTGATAAAAACACAAAGTGCGAACTCAGCTGTCCAAGTAGATTGACCCGTCACATTTGTCCTCAAACCCTTTACGAATAGAAAAGGGAAATTAGGAAATAAAATAAATGCTTTTTTGCTCTCTCTGTAGCGTTTTGCGGTTGGATATTTTTATTGTTGCTTTAGATAACGTTACTACCCAGGGAGCATAGGTGAATAATATTATTCATCATCATTGTTTTGTAGCTTTAGCACTTAAGTTTTGTAATTGTTATTATTTAAAGATTTTATATTGATATAGATCTCTGTTTTATATATGTGCTGGACAAATTTTAGACCTAAGATTTACAATAAATACAGAGAATAATAATAATAATTTATTTATTTCCCAGACAATATTGACCCATTGGGTTAGTAACAATAACTTACTCTATGTTAGTACTTCGTCAAATCCATCTGTATGCGCCTTTGCAAATATCGCATTTGAATTATTTATCTCATATTATAATTCACATACGACTGCTATTCGATTGATTTCAGTTCATTAAACGGAAATCTCACAGTCCATACATTCCGTGGGCTACACGCAAAGCAAATACTAAGGTAGAGACCGCCTAGCTTATTCAAATATGCTCGACGTGGCGCGGCCATCTTGAATGCTCCGTTCCATTAAAGGTAAATAAATCTTTTAAAGGTATTTAAGGAGAAACCGACTGACTTAGCATGGCAAATAAATAACGATTGATACTAGGAACAACATTTCTAAAGATAGGAAAACTAGAAAAGGACATTCGGTCTTGGCTAAACATTTGTGAAACAAACCTGGCCGCCAGGTATAATATACCAGGAAAAATCGGCCGGTATTTTAATGGTCTCGGCAGCACAGTGGTTAGTGCAGCCCGGTTTGCGAAAGACAATGGTTCTATTCCCACCTGAAGCCATCGAATGTCTTTTTCTGGTTTTCCTATCTTTAGTAAGATGATAATGCATTATCCCTTATGCTAAATTAAATAACCTACATTTCGATGGCCGGTTTGGTGTAATGGTTTAGAAGTTGGCTACACACTAAAAATCATGGGTTCGATCCGCGCACAGTACAAACATGCGTGTGTATGAACATGACGTCTGTTTTGGTCTGGATGTTTTCCATATATTGTATACAAAAGAAAAAGGATTTAAGAATGTTTATGTGGATAATTAACTTACTTGGCAGCTCGACGGCGCTATGTGGAATAGTATCCGCGGATAGTGAAGATTTCTGAATTTTAAGTTTACATAATTATGTTACTGGGTTAAACCTGTTTTATTGTTTTGAATAAATAAAAAAAATAGTGTTGCAAAAAAGCTGCCCAGTCGGCAACTGTTAGGGAGGCGGAAGGACTTTTGAAAATGAAATTCAAAAAGGGATAGGGGTACGTAGACTTTAAACTGCTGAAGCATCAGATGTTGAGTAGTAGAAACAGGTTTCGAGAGAGTAAAATGAAGGATTAATGAGCGGGGTAGAATCAGGCCCACTCGTAGCCGTAAGCAAAAGCCAAGTAGTACCTACAATGATGTTAGTTTAGTACTAAGTAAGTTAGCAAGTAATTGGCTCAGTCGATTAGGTCTGAGGCTGTGTCAGAAGGGCTTTTGTACAAGCTTGCCGTTTGTTTGATGCAATTAACGAGCCAATACATTTGAAATAGCTTTTATAAACACCGTGGTTGAGGCTTGTAGAACAATGTTTTTGTGTCTAATTGACGATTTGTTTCACACAGTGGTGACACGTGTCGGGAAAAAGTCAAAAATCACGTTATTGATGTTCTAGAGCAAAAAGTTTTTAATTCTAAGTTTGAGTTTTCAAGGTATTTTAGTAACTTTTAAATGTTTTTTAAATATTGAATACGTTACAAAATGAGAAAAAAAAGGTTATTGCCTTCATGTTAATTGTTGTCACAGCTTTGCCGGACAGTTCGGTGAGCTGAAGGCTTTCAACCTGGAACATTAACTAACATGCCCCTAGGGAGTGGGCCGAGTTTTTTTTTCTTATGTGTGCCAAACGTATTGTGTGGTCACTTCCGTCGCAGATCCGGTAGTTGGTGTAGTAGACAGATCCTATAACAATGACCATGGCTTGGCAAAAGTAGTATTAAACGAGCTCCAAGCACATGAACCGATTTAGGAAGGTGGCTATTATAACTGGGTGCCAAAAACTTTCCGATCCGGTGGTAGCATCACATTTATTTAAGTACAGTATATTTATTGTTTACATTTAATATTATGGTATTCATGTATATTATTAAGTATGTTTTGTTTGTTAATTAGATTTGACGATTTAAAAGTACTCTATTTAAATAAACCTTTTTTTTATTGTGGTCTTGTGGCACCCATATGAAAACCTTCTTAAAGGCTGATGTGTGTAGGAAATGTTGTAAATAAAACAAACCAGATAATCAACATTAATAAACGGTAAACCTGGCTGACAAATACATAAACCCAAGGCAGAAACTACCGTTCCTGAAACTTGAAATTCGGTGGTTTTCTTTCATGCTGTAAGTGAACTCCAAGTAAGTATAAATTGTTATTAAAAGAAAATCAGAAACTTGATTGAAACCAATAAAAAAACACCTCCCACATTTAACGACCACGTCATAATGACGGAAGCGTTCTCAAATCCCGTCACGTCTCCAAACTAATGAATATAAGCCTAAGAAAAAGTTGAAAATGACCCTCAATCGGCCATAAAGGACCCGGTCATGAATTCCCCTCTTTTGAATTTATCGTTCAGGTGCTATAAATAAGCACCTCGCGCCATTAGCCTGAGATAAGTGTGTTTTATAGTAATTTTATGCGGTGAATTAGCACTAGAGGCGTACAAGTGCACGCGCTGTCGAGATTAATTGAGTCTGTTCTGAATGACGGATGGGGCGGAGTTTCGAATTACTGATAATGTGTGCATTTTTTTTCATCCAGCGGTTAACAAAATATTTTAAAAATTTGAATAACTAAGAATGCAAACGTCGACAAGCTTTCGCTTTAACGAAATCGGAAGGTGGCCCTCAGGTAAGCCTTCATGGACTAGTAGCTAACTAACTAAGAATGTATCTTGAATACAGGAACAGTAGAAAAATAAAAATGTCAATCTCTTTTTGGTTTGTGACTACTAAAGTCTATGAGCAAATCCTTAATGCGCTGCCAATACCTTCAAAACAATAAAATTAATGCAGAAGTACTCAGAATGAAACCTTTGTTATTTAAGTGAATTAAATTATTTTAAGTTATTTCTTATATCTACATTTAGGTATGTCTTCACTGACTTCTACCTACTTAAAATCCAGATGCTTAAAATGCTGAAATGAACACCAGGTATTTCTTGTATGTACAGTTTACATGCTGTTCAGTCATTTATTCCATCTGCAACGTAGCAGATCGTCCGTATATTTTATAACCAGGTGGCAAACGTTTTGTTCGATATGTTTAACCTTTTATTCTTCCTTTATTATTCTTCAAAATTTGAATTTATTATTAGATCTAGCTGAAAACGCCGAGCTTAGCCCATTGTGCTCAGAAATATTGTACAGATACAAAACTGTTTGTTCTTGAACCTTTAAAAACTCAACTCATCTTTATAATTAACAACCAGATGTCAGGTACTTTCATGTCTTTGTTAATTTTTAGCCAGCCTGTTATCGTTACTCTAGACTATTGAATGTTATTTTTAGGAATAAACGCACGTTTTTATAAATTTTTGTTATGGTTTTAGTAAAACCACTACTAGGTTGTTGAGTTTACAAATAACTTTATTCCAATAGAAACAATATTAGGTTCATTTTCTGTTATATAGCATTATCAATGTTATACAACATTGATAATTTATTCAATTGAAGACAAGAAATCCAAAAAAAACCTTATTCCTTCTTTTTCTTCTGTATCGGAAGTTCCACATACATACTTTCACGCTTCTTTCCAAACGTGGTAGGCTGAGACCACTACTTTCCACTTGCTACGATCCTAACACACACCTTGCGCCTCCTCTACTTTCATGACCTTCATAAATTTCTACCTTTTATAATGCTCGTCGGGTACTCTTGACCTGCCCTTTCTGAAAATATATAGAACTTGTCCAAGAAACGTTCGTCTAGGCCTTCCCCTTCTAACAGTTCCATTCATCCTTGCCTTAAAAAACCGTTTCGTTAATCACCTTTCACCCATTCTTTCCTTATGACCAAACCACCTCAGCATTCCCATCTCGACTATTGTAACGTCTTTTTCACACCACTTCGTTCTCTTATTACACAGTTTCTTATTCTTTCACTCAGTTTTACCACGGTCATAATTAGTTCAATAGGTTACAATCGGAAGTTCAATTATTTCAAATAATATAATTTCGAGTGTTGAAGGTATTACAGGTTATTAAGGTTTTTATGAGGGATCTGGTCAAGGTCGCGGGAAGCCGCTGGATGCGGACAGCGCAGGACCGATCGTTGTGGAGATCTTTGGGGGAGGCCTATGCCCAGCAGTGGGCGTCGTTCGGCTGATATGATGAAGGTTTTTATGGGCATAGCCTGAAATAAATGAATTTTATTTTATTTTTATTTTATTTTATTTATTTATTTATTTATTACATAAAACATTGTTAGAATAAGACGCAGGGTAGGGTCCTGTCTGTAGATACCTGGTAGGTCTTTTTCTAGTTTGCCTATCTTATCTCCGAGGTTTTGTTCATTTATCTAATCAGAATCATAGATCTTTCTAAGTGATAATTAAAGTTTTACGGAGATCATTGTGAACTAATACCGTCCCGCGGCGACGTCTCTGCCGCGTTAATTCCCTACGTGACTCGCCTCTTACTGTAATTGCCTAGATACGAGTCTGCAATACTGTCTATTGAAGTGAGATTCCGATTGGAGGATTTAATGTTTTGTATTCTATTGAATTGAGGTTCTATGTATTCTAGAACCATCCTGGTGTAAAACCAAACCGGTGACGGTTTGGTTTTAAGGAATCTTGATATGATGATACAAGTGCTTTTACCTGGAACGATGAAAAGGTTCTTACTTGGTTTACACGCAAATGATTATAATAGTGTGGTGCGTATTGAGTCAAAAGTGATATTAGAGCGCTTACGTCACTCACACTCATACAATTTATCAATTCTGTGCCTCCTGTGAAAAGCGGTATAAGTCGACTTATATCGAATTTGAGATTATTGTTGCACCTTCATCAGAAAAAAATACTCTTTTTTTCTGTGTTATCAACTTTTTTATACGTCTGTTAGTTTCCGAGATCGTATGATACATCTATGACAAAATGACGCGTTTTGATAAATATTTTTGTGTAAATAAATACATATTAACATGTATCGTTCAAAGTATTGAAGTTATGATATAAAAAAATGTGTATAAAGGTGTATCTCAAGAAGTATTATTATTGACATTTATTTATAACCATGTAATAAGGTGTCACTTGATACATATTTAGTTGTATCAACTGTCACGAAGTAAAATTTGCACCCTCCATCGGTACAACTAAAGTTGTATTATACGTCACAAAAATATAAAAATACAATTTATGTGTAAGATGATACATATAAAGTTATATCAAACACAACCGAGAAATACTTACGTTTTTAGATCAAAATATGTGCAAACTGATACATCTTCTGAACGCGGGGGTAGCGCGGGGCGCCGGGGACGCAACTACGCCGTCCGCGCGGGGCGCCGCAGGGCCAGTGCCGCATAAGCTACGAGACGTGGTGTCCGCGCGCGCCGTCAAAGCAAATTCAACATGGCGCAGAACCTACGTATTAGATGTATCATCTTACACAAAAATTGTTTTCTTTTATGCATTTTTATTAAAATGCACTAATATCAATTAACACAAAATGACTATTCCAGTTGCATCAAAATACACAAAATTTATTGTGTTTTTGAGTAATGTAAACTTGCTTTTAATATCTTTCTATCTTATGTTTTTGGACGGTCTATAATGTTAAATGTCATTGTTGCAGCGTCCTTCTTGCCGTACTTAACGCATGTTAAACATGTTAAATATCGATTGTAATAAAAATAATGAAGAAGATGATGATTCCGTGGAAAAAAATATTTCTTCTTCTTCCTGTATAAAAAATAATGTTAGGAGTAGTACATCGAACAACTTGGAATATTATTAGAGCAGAGCCTTACTAAACATAACTTGCTACGAATCGTCTAGCCCGCATGTTTGACGACATCCAACCTAAAAAACTATAGAGTCCAAAAATACTATAGAGTCTTTTTGGAACCCGTTTTGTTCGGGAGGTGAGGTAATGGTACTATTACCATAGACCACATTCGTACGCTGCGGCAAGTTATACAGAAGATCGAAGAGTGCAACTTGCCACTTTGCCTTGCGTTCGTGGACAGTGAAGCCTTTGATTCGATTGACACCTGGGCAGTGCTTCAGTCTCTCCAAAGGCACCAAATAGACTAGAGGTGCTAAGATACCTATACGAAAACGCCACCATGTCGGTGCGATTACAGAACAAGGAGATGTTATTTCTCAGAAATTGTTCGCAACTACGTTGGAGGATATTTTCAAGCTTCTGGACTGGAAAGGACGTGGCATCAACATCAATGGCGAGCACCTAACACACCTACGATACGCCGATGATAGCTTATGGCTGAGACCCTGGAAGACCTGAACATAAAGCTCGAAGATCTTGGTAATGCTTCTCAAACAGTGGGTCTTAGGATGAACATGTACAAGACGAAAATCATATTGAATGCCCATGTTGCACCCGCTCCAGTTAACGTTGGGCACATTACACTCGAAGTTGTTTACTACTATGTTTACCTGGGACAGTCCAGCTTCGAGAAAGAGATATATCGTCGAATCCAGCTCGGAATCGGCTTTCGGGAAGCTCCGGTATATATTCGCGTCCAAAAAATCTCAATGTCTCAAGACGAAGTCTTTGACCAGGGTGTGTTGCCAGTAATGGCATATGGGAGTGAGACGTGGTCGTTTACTATGGTTCTCACAAGAAGGCTCAAGGTCACCGAGTCAGCGAGCAATGGAAAGAGCTATACTTGGTATTTCCCTGCTTGATCGAATAAGAAACGATGAGGTCCGTAGGAGAAACAAGGCAACCAACATCGCTCGAAGGATTGCATCGTTGAAGTGGCAGTGGACGAGACACATAGCGAGGAGAACCGATGGCCGTTGGAGCGGAAAAGTTCTGGAATGGCGACCGCGTCCACGGGGTGGACTGACGATCTGGTCAAGGTCGCGGGAAGCCGCTGGATGCGGAAAGCGCAGGACCCGATCCTTGTGGAGATCTTTGGGGGAGGCCTGTCTCCAGCAGTGGGCTGTCGTTCGGCTGACATCATAGATTTTGTTAATGCCTTCTTAAGTGTTTATCATAAAAAAAAAAGGAACTAGGTTTTAGTTTAAATTGGAATAATTGATCTCTCAGGCACACATTGCACACGTGTGTGTAACTTGTTACTTGTGATACTCTTGAATAATGAATATTTTTCATACTAGTACTTTTTTTCATTCCCTTTGTCTTTGAACATTTTCTTGTATCATACAACACTAATTTGGGCAGAGATACAAGTCAACATATATCAAAAAACACAGAATAATATGACCGCTATTTTTGTGTAAAATGATATGAATACCAAAAAACACAGCTTTCGACAGTTTTGTGCTTTTAGTGCTTTTGCAGATTGAATAATTTGACTTATTTGTTTTCTCTCAGGGCAATAGTTGATTCAGTTTTGTAAAAAAACTACCTTCCAAAGCAACAATATCAGCTGTCACCAAAGCTTTACACATTGTTTAAAGTGATACAACTCATTTAGAATCATTATACACTATCATTCATTTGGTGCGTTTTGATACAGCAAACACTTTTTTTTAAATATCTATTTCTGTAGGTATCGAATTTAAGCAGGAACTTAACAAGTTGTGAACTAATACGACCCCTATTAAATAATATCATTACTATTATAAAATAATTATTCGAACTCGGTTTATGAATTTTTAAACACAAAACCTTCATTACTGTAAAGTTGTCTTTTTTGACATGTACCACTTTTCACAGGACGCACAGAATTCTGGACGGGTGTGAGCGCGCTAATGTCACTTTTGACTCAAAACGGACTGCACCCCGATTCGCAATCTTCCTCTGGAGTTATTAAGTACTATATGTGTTTATTATTTAGAGGTTCTTAATTTTTAGTCTAATAAAAAAAATTGGTAAATTATTCATCAAAACCAGTTAAAAAATATTTTTGTACAGAAATTAGAAAAAGTATAAACAACCTGAAAAATTGTGATGATAAATAGTAATTGCCAACAACGGAACGTGCAAAAATTTCAGTAGCAAAAAAAATACACAGAATTGTTTTTATTATTATTTATTGAAAAACTTTTAAAAAAACCTTGTGAGCTAACTGATTCACCGTACAATGTAAAAGTTTAAATTCCTCAAATTGCCGAGAATATGCAGACTTGAACACAATTAACACGAATGAACCCGTAGTTATCTATGAAACTTTTCGAAATATTGTTACACCAATAAAATTTTACGACTATGCTAAACTTGGTATCAGTAATAGCGGCAAAAGTCAAGCAATATAGCAATAAAAGTTCACAACAAAAGCTCGATTTTCCATTCTCAGAGAAATAAATTTGTAACACGAATGGAATATTATGTTGTCATTTTATATGTATAAATTATAGTAATATTTTCACAACGAACGTTTTCTATTTTTTATTTGTAATCTGGGGGGCTAAAACGGTAACATTTTAGCATTTCATATTATGAAACATCTAACTGACGTTTCATCTAGGCCGCGGTCCGTTTCGAGTCAAAAGTGAGTAATAGCGCGCTGACATCGCTCACGTTCATACAATTTATCAATTCGGGATGCGTGTCAGCGCGCTGTTACTCAGTTTTGACTCGAAACGGACCGCGGTCTAGATGAAACGTCAAATAGATGATTCATAATATGAAATGCTAAAATGTTGCTGTTTTAGCCCCCCTGATTGTGTTGTGAGACTGGAATATCTTTGATTTATAGAATGTCTTGTTTATTAAGTTTAAATAGACTAATTTCAACCGGTTGCTTTAGAAATAGATAGTAAGAATAGGAGGTAAGCATTCATCAGTAAATATATTATGTAAATACAAGTCCTATGTTTTGTCGCTTTGGAAGGTTTGTCAAGCAGTTGGTCCTGGGTGACAACCAGAACCGAGCCTGACTGTTGAAATATATGGCCCGCACATAGTTGTAGTCAGGCCTGTGTTTGTTCGTACTCAGTTGCTGATGATGATGACTACCACATTTTAAAATTCCTAAGTCCTAAAAGTTTTTTCATTCCAGATTCCATTTCCCTTAGAAATTACTTGCAAGCAAACAAAGCCAAACTCCTGTTTAAATACGTCATAATTTACATGATACCACATTAAAAGCAACGGGTAATTAAGTTTGCAGCGTAATTAAATAATACCCTTGAACAACAGCGGCCAGTTGTCGGCGAAAAATTTACGTTCATAATGAACGAACTTAATGGAGAGTTGAGTTGCATAATTACACATTGAACACGAGTAATTGAACCTTTGAACAGTGTGTTGCTGATAGGCTTCTAATGTTAGCTTCATGATTTGAACTGCCCGTTTAGGGTTCCGTTCCGTTCCGTTTAGACAATATTTATATCAAAAAACATATTATGTTTTCTATAAGGGTGTCCAATGTCAGATTACCAGCTATTTATAAATAATCAAAATACAAACCGTCTCATATAAAATTACCGAAATTAGGTATATTATATATTCCGTGAGTAAAAATTTTCCAAATTTAATGATAAATCATGAAACATCATGAGCTACATGATAATTTAAAATCATTACGCTTGTCAAACGCAGTCAAAACACAAGGAAAAATGAAACATGATTTGGAAAACCTGTAAAATGTAACCCAGGTAACCACTATTTAACACCTCATTCATGAAGGCGTTGAATACTCACAAAGACAATTGTATTTTATTCCAACGAAAAGCAAGTAGGTATTTCGTTTAGGAAAAGATCTGCTAGCACACACAAATTTACCTTAAACGATATTAAAAAAGTTTCCAAACCAATGCCATTTGGTCATGGAATGGATTGAAATTAGACCTAAATGTTCTCATGATAAGGAAGTTGCTCACCAGAAGCATTCGCTTTACGAACAAGTATTTTGTGTACGAACATCTAACAGCTATCTATTTTTCTTTATTTAAATCAAAGCAAAGTTACTAAGTTTCCTCATTCCACCCTCATTTTCACAACCATAAAATGGCCGACAGCTCCTAATTTTGAACACAATAACTTGTCTTCGATCTAAAAAATATTGTATTATTTGCACGCAGCTTGCCGGCGCGTTTTCACAATACCATTGGCATAGGGGAAAGCATAATATTTCAACAGAATCACTTAGAAAAATATGTCTAATAACAGAGTATTTCCACATAAAAGTTAGAATAACAATGGAGGGTCCGTCACAACGGGTGCGTGTTTATTTTCGCTGCCGGCGCCCGCGGCGGGGCGGGGGCGCAGTGATCACTCTGAACGACCATTGCGATAGTAAAATTTAATATTTTTACGAATGGTTAAAACGCTAGGCTAAGATATAATAGTTCTAAAGTATGGTTGGCTTAACCATCTATGTCTAAAACTAGACATCTTCAAGTTGCAGCTAAAAATTAAGTTTTCTTCTCGTCATCATCATCATCATCGCCGTTAATTGGTTAGGATTTGCAATTGACAATTCAATTTATTTATTTTACCTTTGTTAATAATTTTACTCATTATTATAACAGCCGTTAACTGAAGGCTTGAAATCGTGTGTACACCGCCAACCGCTCTGGTCGCGCAGAGCCATGCAAACTGACGTTTACATACCATTATGAACTTGCGGTTAAGCGGACTGCGGCTGACCGCAAAGTGCATAAGTATGGTCGCCTTGTACTCACCCTTCTCAATCAAATCAGGAATGAAAAACGTAAAATCATCTAGTAATTAGCTCAGCGATTTGGCAGGTTGGAGTAGCTTTGAATGTTATGCATGACAACAATCTGACATCTAAATAAAGACTTGAAAACAAACACAGCTTCAGACCCACAAGATGAACTGGTAAATGTCACAAGAGTTCTGGGAATACAGGCCGCCTATGCCTCTTTGGAAAACTATGAGGTCCATGTACAGCACTGGATATCTACACACTTAGTTCGATGTCGAATCTAATCTAAAAGCTATCCGCTCCCACTGGGGCTCCAATGACCATAATGATCACCATGGAGCTTGGCCAAGATAAATGCATTCGGTTTTGGCTTCGTCACTGCAGCCGTTCACGTGCCAAAACATCGACTCGTGAATGAAGCACTTTGTATGTACATTATACACTATGTTAAATTGAAGCTTCATCGCCATAGGTTACCCGCTTATAAACTACTAGCGGCCGCCCGCGACTCCGGACTGGACTCAGGTAAAATACTATTACATATCTTTATAAATTGTAGCCCATGTGCTATTTAGATGCATAAGCTATATTATTGTAAAGTTACATTGAAATCCATCCGGTAAATTTTACGGGAAAAAACTACACGGCACATCCACACATACAAACTTTCGCATTTATAATGTTAGTAGGATGTTGGCAATAAAGCAATAGAAAACCACATTGCTTACGTGTTTTCATCTTTCGACTCAATTTTGAGCTCTCTTAAAATATAGGTAAGATATTTCAAGTACTTTAATAGGTTAATAGATACAACATTAACGTCTTAAATTTCACTGATTTGAGCGTTCCTAAGTAGCAGTTGAAGGAAATGATACAGGCCTTTTTTTCCAAATTAATAAAAAATCACGATCAATAAAATTGAACACGGTTTCAAGCAAAAATTCTCACAGAGTGACATGTGATAGGAGTTGTATTGTTCAATGCGAGGGCGGCAGCTTTATTTCATATTTTTCTGCCGGATAAACAATGCTCTATTTACACCAGGAATGGTGATGAAAGGTCGTGAAGTTTTAAGATTTTTTTGTACACACCGTAAAGCTATTCTTAGACTTCAACCGGTGCATTAAAATGACAAATCATTTACCAAAAAGTCTATCAAATCGTTGAACAATCTGTAATTTTCTGTCAACTACCTACAATTTTACTGCACCTAATAAATATTAGGTCCGAGTAAAGTTAGACAGGTTTATCACGAACTATAATGAGTGACGTTACGCACCCTTGTTCCCTGCCAATTGAAACTGAATATCTCCAAGATAGATTTACGCATTGACAAAACATAGAGCGTTATTTAAACTCGTTCTTTCGACAATCGTTCCAATATGAATTCATGGATGTACCATTTCAACAGAGATTCTGCCCCCTTTGTATTCAGATTATTCCACCGCTTCCATTGAGCACCCAACTCACATTACACCCTTCCCAAGTCAGATTTACTAAGTTCACAACCTTATCGATAACCGAAGGCCGCACAAAAGGAACCAATGTCACGCACCGATTGATATCCCTTTTGAACATACGACTGTCACGTAAAACCCGCTTGTTACCGAGAAATAAGGTTTAGTTTAGTATGACAACTTTCAGAGTTAGTTTTCGATGGAAAATGTATTTAATCTTAGTGTGGATTTGCCTGAATAACTTATCCCGTAAACGGTTTGATTTTGAATAAAATTTGGGACACAAAAGTGCCTTCTTTCGATTTTATGGATGTTAGGTTAGGTTTTGTTATTACATTACATTGTAAATAGGCAAAGATAACAGAACATACCTATGTTAGGAAAATCAAGTAAAACAACATTGAACTTCAGCAATGTTGTTTTTAAACTAATATTTCACATCATAACGTGATGTTATTACTAAAATAGATAGTTATAAAAAAAAACAATAACATCTTGCAAAAAAAAAAGTTTGACAGGATTTGCACGAAAATAGTTTTGATTTATTTTGGTTTATCCAAATGATACGGACAGTTAAAAATCATATACCATAAATATAAGTTTCACTAACCTTTCACGACAACCCAAGCATCTGTGTTGAACCAGATCTTCGAGAGTCTAAAGCTGGAGACCACACCGATTATAACGAGATATTTTACAATATACAGGGTGGCCCAGCGACAGTGGTCCAAAAATTTTTTTCAGGTAGAGGGCATCATAATAAGTCATTTAAAAACAACTTTAGTTCCGCGAAAATCAATACTTTAGAAGTTATGATTTTTTCAAGTTTCTTTCGAAATTTCTCAACTCCAATCACTTAATTCACTCTTGTTTGGAAACTATCTCACTGAATCAGTTCAAATTTGGTATGAATGTACAATAGTAATGTAGAAACCATATTATGTGCGAGTTTTGAGTTTATTCTAAGACAATTTGTTTTTTTTTAAATTTACGTCAATAATTTTTCACCATTTCAAAAACTAATACAATTTTCAAAAAATCATAGCTGCAATGTTTGTGCACTTGATGATTTGTTTATGATCTTAAAAACTGTCCATAAGTATGGTGATAGTCTATGCAAAAACTTGAAGTGATGCTGCCAATGGAACACTTTCAAAATTAACATCATGTACGGTAAGTCGCTAAAACTTAGAATGGGTCATTTCTGCACTGACCCTAATTTAAAAAAAAAAGTAGCCATAATATTTTTTTTCGGATAGAGGGCGTCATAGCAACTCATTTTAATAAAACATTAGATAATCTAAAACCAATAGTTTAGAAGTTATAATTTTTTTTTAATTTTGCGCCTAAGTGGTTGAACTTCAGAGACACAGCTCACTTGTGTTTGTAAACTATCCGACTGAGGAACTTCAAAATGAGTAAGAATAGAAGAAAGTGAAAAAGCATTGATCTCATTTATTCATTACAATACAATGAGTGATACAAAAGGCGGACTTAATGCTATTAAGGCATTATCTGCCAGTCAACATAAAATAAAGCGAAGCAAATTAAAGTTTGGGATTAATAATTAAGTCATCCCATATTTAAAGTTCCTTAGTCGGATAGTTTACAAACAAAAGTGAGCTGTGTCTCTGAAGTTCAACCAAATAAGGCGCAAAATTAAAAAAAATTATAACTTCTAAACTATTGGTTTAAGACTATCTACTGTTTTATTAAAATGAGTTGCTACGATGCCCTCTATCCGAAAAAAAATATTATCGATACTTTTTTTTTTAAATTAGGGTCAGTGCAGAAATGACCCATTCTGAGTTTTAGCGACCTACCGTACATGATGTTAATTTTGAAAGTGTTCCATTGGCAGCATCACTTCAAGTTTTTGCATAGACTATTATCATACTTATGGACAGTTTTTGAAATCATAAACAAATCATCAAGTGCACAAACATTGCAGTTATGATTTTTTGAAAATTGTATTAGTTTTTGAAATGGCGAAAAAATATTGAGGAAAATTTAAAAAAAAACAAATTGTCTCAGAATAAACTCAAAACTCGCACATAATATGGTTTCTACATTACTATTGTACATTTATACCAAATTTGAACTGATTCAGTGAGATAGTTTCCAAACAAGAGTGAATTAAGTGATTGGAGTTGAGAAATTTCGAAAGAAACTTGAAAAAATCATAACTTCTAAAGTATTGATTTTCGCGGAACTAAAGTTGTTTTTAAATGACTTGTTATGATGCCTTCTACCTAAAAAAAATTTTTGGACCACTGTCGCTGGGCCACCCTGTATAAACCAGTCCAAGGTATACGTATCACTGAAACAGTATTATCTCTCTTCACGGTTCGCTTGTCCAAAAATCCGATTATTAGCCTGCGCTGACGGCGCCCGTCTCGGTCGGTGCACATCGAAAACTGGAACAAAAATGAAAGAAAAATAAATACGGATGCAACTACCCTCAATTGACTGAATATTTTTTCTTTGGTAGGATGCGTTTCGTTATGAGGTTCAGATACCAGTTGAATAAGATATTTACTTCAAATAGAAAAAACGTCTAGTTGTCGTTTAGTAAGACTCCTTAGGTGTCTAAAAATGAATATAATTTATGTGACGGAATTTTCTGTTCCTATCTGTTGTAGCATGATGATGAAAATTTTACACCTTTTTTGTAAATTAGACTATCAAACCACTAACACATTTTTTTAAATCAAACTTCAAAAAAACTATTCAGTTTTTGCAGAGATTATTAAAGTATTGTAGAGTGAAGTGAAAAATAAACAATTTTATTAGTTTTCCTTAGCAACCATTCCTACCTGGTGATTGCTAACAGAACAGCGTCTGTCGGAACAGCTAGTAGTTAGATTTTTGAGAAATAAATTATCTAATTTAATCTAAAAGTCCTCTATCACGAAAGGACATTCTGACATACATTTCAAAATCTGTCTAGTTGATTTTATCTGATTGATGAAAAAACAGGCTTAGTTGACTTACAAACCAGAATTAGAGGCTTTTAACAACGGCCTGCTCTCTGATCGAACAGCTTTAACTATTTAGCTGAGTGATTGAAAAACAACTAGGTCAGCAAAGTCAATAGAGTTTTGCATACATTTGGGGAGACCTTTTGTTCGGCGGGATCAGTTGGGATAATCTGACCTACTAATATGTAACGAACCAGGCAATGTTTTTAGAATCTGATTTAGTAATAGATCGACACAACGCTTTTTAAAATTTAAATAAGTAGGTGTGCGTAAGACTGCGTACTATTCTTTTTTTATTTCGACCATACTGCTTTTTAATCTGCATTACACATTAAACAAATTATTATTTTTGAATTAATCCAAAAAATATAGATACTTGATTCTTCTGTTTTCCATTTTAAGACCTGCAGTTGTTTACTTCTCATTTTCACATCTTTTATCAGTTTTTTGGCAGAGAAAAAGCTCAATCAAAGTCCAATTTTACTGTAGAAATATTGCAAAAGACAGGTCAAAAGACCCTCAAATCTCGACCACAGTTTTTTGGCAAAAAACATTTGTTTGGCTTTTTATAAAACAAAACAAAGAATAATTGTCGAAAAATCGCAAAAGACACAGGTCAAAAGAGCCTCAAATCCCCAGCAATCTGGCATATATATAAAGGCAAGGTGAAAGGGCGCATAAGCCAATAAAGACAAGAGTGAACGTGCACCAACAGGGCCGGCTAATGGACGCGGTCGAGACGTGAGCTCGATTGACAATAACGACCACGGTTGCTGCCTCGCGGGCGAGCTGGGAATTCAGACACGGCGTGAGGTAAAAGCGGAAGCGGAATGTCTCGGTAGCTTCGTTGATTAGCAGCCGCCTGGTATGCGGAAGACACTGGTTCAAACCTAGGCGGATTTTATTTTCCGGTATTTCTGCCTGACAAACACATTTTATTCCTTACATTTTGGATGTTAGCAAACAAGCGTTACTTATGAAAGTGATTCATTGTCACCAGTCTACATTATACAAAATATTTTTTATTTGTTTGAATAGTGGTAGTACATAAATTTCAATTAAATTCCAATACAATTTTGAAGCTTTTACATCCTTATCTCGTATCAAAGGTTTTTTTGTGTTACTATTGATTGGCCGCTGGCTGATAACTTAGACAACATTATCGTGCTGTGGGTAAGCACACAGGGCTCACGATCCTAATCAGTAAATAACGTGCTTTAGGGCGCCCCAGGCGTGGAGGAGCTTAGGGCATGACTAGAATAGCCAATAAAGACAAGAGTGAACGTGCACCAACAGGGCCGGCTAATGGACGCGGTCGAGACGTGAGCTCGATTGACAATAACGACCACGGTTGCCTCGCGGCGAGCTGGGAATTCAGGGCCGGCGTGAGTTAGGAGCATAAGGAACGTTTGTTCCTTGTTATTTTGTGAATTTCGTGGCCTAGTCGGAGACCTTAGGGCGGAATGATAACATCTGACATTAAAGTTGCTCACTAACTTTACACCCCTCCAATAATCCGCACTGAGCCCGCGTGTTGGAGTATGGCTAGTTCCACCTCATAGTTGAGGTGAGGCCTGGGCCCAGCAGTGGGACATATAAAGGCCACTGATGATGATGATGATGACATTTTGGGAAGTGTTTTACTGGATATTTGTTTGGTTTACCCTACCTCTTTGGAAGAAACTCTTGATTCTAGACCAATACAAAATATACTTTGTATCATTTCAAAGTCTTTGTAGGTATAGTAAGTTGATCACTTTCCATCATGAGACCCCCAAGCTCGTTTGCTCCCTTTTAACTCTCCCTCTCCCTCTCAACCAACAATCAATTTCTAAATTGATATTTACCTAATCGAATAAGTAGCAATTATATATTATTTAAATCAGATTCCAAACAAATTGTATAGCTAAGTCTTTGCCTACATTTTTGTCTCATATCAGTGTTTCTCTCCTCAATGACTACTGCTGTTCGGCCGCTGATAGCTTTAAAAGCTTTACTATACGCAGAGGGCACAAGACCCTGAATTAGAGAGGTGGTATTAGGTCGTTACTAGATGAGGCAATCAGAAATATTTTACAAGTATCAAAGGTTTAAAAGACAATTTTCTCAATAGCCATTAGTCAGTTAAACCAAGAGTCGAAAAATAAGTCTGACTGACAATAACGACCACAGTTTCCGCCTTGAGGGTGAGCTGGAAATATATGGTTGGCGTGAGTTAGGAGACGGAGATACCAGCAAATGTTTTCGTAACACGAGGTAGCGGGAGCTAGAAGTGGAATATGAAAACACTTTTTTTGTTTAGCTTGTGCAAGATTTTGTGCGTTCATTGTTTTTTGTTTTTCAAAGTTTTGACTTATGTGCTATCATTACTCAATACTTTATGCCCTTCACGATGTTACAAAGAGAGCATTTTACATCGGTAAAGCCCCTGACATGCAAAGAGCGGCTTAGTACATTTTCTAATAAAATAACTTTTATGTAATATAAAAAAATGCGTTAAAAAAAATGGGATTTTATTACATTTTTAATGTAAGTCGATATTCTTAATGCCAGATGCCTCTTTGACGAGGTTAGCTAAGTTGCTAAGACTGATTAAGATAAATTTGCTGATTGTAACCTAAATTATAAAAAAGTATCCGGCTTATGTAAAACGAAAAAAAGGCAATACCATTCAAAAATAGACAAACAATATAGTGAAAATAGCAATCCAAGCAACAAAAAAGAAGATCTCAGCTCTGAGTTAATAACACCCATTCACTGCCAATAGCTGCCATAATCACTTATCCACGCTTCCATAACTTATGCCGGTCAAACAAAAACCTACACGGAATCGTTCGCATTTGATGTCAGAAGAGCGTTAAATTGCAAGGGTGAGGGCGGGGGCTGTTTATTTGACGCGTGGGACGTGTCCTGCCAACACAAAGATTAAACTTTCGCCTTCGACAAGGGAGACCTTTGCCCAGCAGTGGGATCTAGCAGGTTAAAAAAAACTCAATACTTTATGCCCTCCACGATGTTACTAAGATGGCATTTTACATAGGTAGAGCCCCCCTGTCGGGCAAAGTATAATATTTTATTATTATAATAAGATAACTTTTATGTATTAAAAAATGTTTGCGTTAAAAAATTGTGGGATTTTATTACATTTTCAATGTAAGTCGATATTCCTAATGCCAATGATTAAGATGAATTGCTAATTATAATATTTATTGTAATAAATTAACCTGCTTATTTAAATCGAAAAAAAGCAATACTATTCAAAATAGACGAAAAAAGTTTTGAAAATATCAATCCAAGCAACAAAAAAGAAGATCTCAGCTCTGGCTCATTAACGCCCATTCACTGCCAATAGCTGCCATAACTACTCATCCAAGCTTCCATAACTTATGCCGGTCAAACAAAAACCTACACGGAATCGTTCGCATTTGATGTCAGAAGAGCGTTAAATTGCCAGGGTGGGGGCGGGGGCTGTTTATTTGACGCGTGGGACGTGTCCTGCCAACACAAAGATTAA
Organism: Udea ferrugalis; assembly: GCA_950022985.1. NCBI lineage: Eukaryota > Metazoa > Arthropoda > Insecta > Lepidoptera > Crambidae > Udea > Udea ferrugalis. The sequence goes on from OX465522.1 coordinate 18,247,053, forward strand.
ACTTTCGCTTTCGACAAGGTAGACCTTTGCCCAGCAGTGGGATCTAGCAGGTTAAAATAAAACCTAATACTTTATGCCCTCCACGATGTTACTACGATGGCATTTTACATAGGTAGAGCCCTTGTCAGGCACGGGGTGGCGTATCAAATTTTAGTTTCAATTTTTATTTTTAAAGTATAATATTTTATTTTTAATAAGATAACTTTTATGTATTAAAAAATGATTGCGTAAAAAAACTGTGGGATTTTATTACATTTTTAATGTAAGTCGATATTCCTAATGCCACTGCTCAAGATGAATTGCTAATTGTAATCTAAATTGTAATAAATTAACCGGCTTTTGTAAAACGAAGAAAAAACAATATCGATTTAAGATAGATTGAGAGAAGAAAACGACGAACAACATAGTAAAAATAACAATCCAAGCAACAAAAAAGAAGATCTCAGCTCTGAGTTAATAACACCCATTCACTGCCAATAGCTGCCATAACCACTTATCCACGCTTTCATAACTTATGCCGGTCAAACAAAAACCTACACGGAATCGTTCGCATTCGATGTCAGAAGAGCGTTAAATTGCAAGGGTGGGGGCGGGGGCTGTTTATTTGACGCGTGGGACGTGTCCTGTCAAGACAAAGATTAAACTTTCGCCTTCGACACTATCTTTGCTATTGACCGGTTTCGATGCTAGGTCACTGGGATGAAATATTGGGGCCACTCTCGAACGGGTATGAACTCTAAAAGTTGTTCGCCAACTATGCTGTACTGGATACATTATTAATATTTATCTAGAACGAGCTTGCTCCTGCGATAAAACAAAACATGACTTTGTATCGGCTATTTCGAAACGTATCGAAAGAGACTATATCGCAGAAACTGATATGTACGAGGCTATATCGGCTCCGAAGTATTAGGATGAACACCGATAGTATCGAACCCAAAAGATGTATAAAAATACCTATTAAATGTGGTCAAACTGGCCGGTCACACACAGTTACTTCTTTTTGTGCCGTCACTTTTGGTCCTAAAATGCGAACCTTATAACCCTTTTGTTAGTTAATACAAAAACTTCACTCAAACCTTCACTTGCCAGATTTAGGGTAAGTAACGGTCCTGAAAACAGCTATCACGATTGTCCCCAAAAGCTAATGAATTCATTATATTTTACCAAATGAATAATCAGCGGTAATCACTCCATTGCCACACATTACCACTTAAACGCAGGCAGTTTTAACTACCCACGGCCCAAAATTATATTATCCGGCCGTAACAAATGTATCTCATTAATGTGGAGCGACGCTGCAGAGTGAGGGGTCCCATTTACCAAAGGTCGCGAACGTTCATTAGTAATTAACATTTTAATTGAGGAATGGGACGAATTCGAGATGCTCATTAAAAGAAAACCACTTAAAATATTACTATTGCCCTTGCAGCCTACAGTGTAGAGAGGGGAAACACTCAGAATTATTGACGGTTATTACATCGTTATAGTTTTTATTTACAGAATGGAATACTGAAGTACCTTTTTCGCATCAGGGGATGCAGTTGCTAATGGTCAAAGTCCTAGGTTCGGATCAACTAGGGTATGAGCAAGTCGAAACTCCTGGGAAACAGAGGCTCGGCACGTTGTACACAGCACGCTGACCGTACTGCATGGCGCAGTGAGATTTCACTGCCATTTAGGTCTCACAGTGGTCTATACATAAAACACTGGCATCCAATCCTTACCTATGGCGCATTCACCATAGGTTTTCAAGGCGAAAAAACGTGTGTATAAAACAGGCTTGGGGCAAATAGTCTTTTAAAAAAAGCCTAGAAATTAAAATCATAACCAAAAGTCAAAATATTTTTATTTAAATAGACCTGTTACAAAGTACTTTTAAATCGTCAAATCTAATTAACAAAGGAAACCATAATATTAAATATAAACAATAAATATACTGTTCTCAAATAAATGTGACGCTACCACCAGCTATGCTATTCCGGCGGACGCCAAAACTCCCTTCGCTTGTGTGAGTGAACTTTAAAATTCAATTTCTTTGCAGTTGCAAAGAAATTTCGTTGCAGTTGGCTTAGTCCTTTTTTTCAAACTTAACAACGAAAACGAACGAAATAACATTTTTAAATTATTTACATACAAAATGAGGGAAAATACTAATTCAAAGTAAAGCGTATTGATGATTGAGGTAAGCGTGAAGCACCGAGATGTGAAGTGATGTCCGATGTGCATCGCCGGAATAGCACGGCTGATCGGAAAGTTGTCTATGTACTGAGAAAAACTAGCAAGAATCTAAATTATTACTCTTTTCAACTGTTTCTATTCTTAACACTACAATAGATGTTAGCAAATTACAACATCAAATAAATCAATGACGTGGTAAAGCCCTAATTATTCAGAAATTTAATTCTAATAGCCGCTAATGAAAACATTGTATAAACTTAATCAAGCAAAATTAACCTTTCCCCATCACTACTCAGGTGAAATAGCCCGTAAAATTCTGTAGGTGCCACTCGAGTACGCTTTCGCGCAAGCTGATAATTAAAGCAAAACGAGAAAAAAGGAATATTTTCCGAACTCACTTCCATTCACGATTTTTATGGTCGAAATTTTTCATGAATTCTAACGTTTGCTGTCTCGTGTTTTTAGTCGTCATCTTGTTTAATTTTAATTAATGGTTAGGTCAGTGTCTTCACAAGTGGTTTCGTGAAGTCGTTTAGCAAATAAAGTGAAAATCTGAATCTGTTAATCATTTATAGAGGTGACTTTTATATGGTGATGCGGCATTCTTTAAATGTTAGCATGAAGAGAGAATCACTTGTCCGAAATTTACTAGTCCGAATTTCATTTGTCTGAAAACTATTGACCAACATTTCATTTGCCAGATGTATTGTTTGACATATTTTCAACTCGTAGAAGTATTTTTTGACATAAGTGTCGTTTTGCCGAACTACGTTAAACCGAATTTCAGGATAACCTTTTTAATATATTGCTCGAAGTCATTTTTCAACTTTTTGCATTTACCAGGTGACTTATTTGGCACATCATCACTGTGCCTAAATCACGTTTTACCGAATATTACTAGGCCACAACTGCTGTATGATAACGTTCTACGTCTCGTTAACGTCGATTTTCAACATCAGGGTGAATCCGGCTCAGTCGACCCCGACACCACGTGGTACTTGTTTTACCCTACCCCAGGGGTGTTTTTTAAAAGCGCGTAGGCATGGAGGGGCGAGGCGGCCCGCGGGCTGAAGAGCAGGTGGCTATGAGCGAGGTGTCGCGGCTGAGGCTGGCCGGCGAAGCCCGCCAACAAGCCGAAGCTGCGGTGCTGAGCGAAAGCTATCTGCGACGATTAGCACGCGAGGAACCGCCGGAGCCTCGTAATGCCGAAGCCGTGACAGAGTTCTTGTGTTTTCCTTAAACTTGCATGTTGAACACTTGCCTGCTGTTTGCCTGCGTACATGCTGTCAATTTCCTATTTTATTTTAAATCCGAAAATTCCTTGTCTGCTTTAATGCTGCATGCGTTAAACGTTTTTATGATCGTTTGGTAAACTAAAAATATGGCAATCAAAACAGTGGTCTAATGATTGTTCTGGAAAACAATACTTCGGACAAGTGTCATTTCAGCCAATCAACACTTCGGTAAAACGTTTTGTGGCCTAATGAAACGTCTGGCAAACGAAAAAAAACCAGTTGATAATTGGTCAACTGATACAGTGGCACACGTCATTTCGGGGAAATGGAAATATGCAGAACGAAAAAAAACGAAACGTTTTCAGGAAAATAAAATTCGGGAAAAGAAAATTCGGTTTTATGATAGGTAACCAGAGATAATGCATGCAACGATTAAATCATCTCGTAAATCGACCTAATAAAACTTGGAACAGGTATAGTTTTCAACGCGTAATCTCTTAAGATTTCAATATCAAGATTCCACTGACCTTTTACAATATCTCAAGGTAGCCTTTAGTCACTGCTCTCAATCCAGTTGATGTCCTAGCATTGGCAACAGGGAGTTTTTTTATGAAGTGTATTTCTAAAACATAGTAATTATCACTAACAACTAAAATGCTACGCATTATACAGGTAAAGTCTAAAGTAATTTGATAATGTTTCATGGTCTCCATTTTTGTGTCAAAAATATTAAATTCTGACAAGTTCTACGTTCAAGAAAGACTAGCAGCCAAGAAAAAACAGATAATCGGCTCCCATGGTAGCAGAATTAGAACACAACCTCGAACGCAATAATTTGAAAATAGAACACTTTTATATATTACTTTTTGAATTAAGAAAACCAGCCAGATACCTGCCTGCTTGTGAAAGATCATTCTACTAGAGAGTATTTATTAAACTCAAATGTTAGGAAATTGAGTACCTGCGAGGGTTTGTTAATTACTCAAGTTGGCCTCAGTAAATGAAGTGAATATATTTACATGACAATTATATTCATTTATTGCAAATCTAACAATGTTACAAAAGCGGACTTTAGCTGAGCTGTATTTTCTACAAGTCCGTAAAAAGACTAAGCAAAGATTAGTATAAGCAGGTTGACAGGTCCGCTTACAGCTGTAACTCTTGAAATTTTACCAGATGGCGCCCGTCATAATACTTATGTTTAAATAGCAAATAAGTAATTGCGACCCAAATGAAATATTTTGTAGCAATAATCGCAATAGCTCAATATTCAATTTATCAGCTAAAAGCAATTGACAAATGGCATTAAATGAATTATTATTACAGTATGAAAGCTTTTTAATTGGCAGTGAATTATCGAATTTCAGGGACATAATGATATTCAATTAAAATAGAAGATGAATGTAGCTCGAACAATAGCATAAAGAGCTTTCAAAGATATTTAAAAAGTTTATAAGGCGGTTAATATATTTTGTATAGTTAAAAAAACATAAGCACCTACATAGTATAAAACAAAGTCGCTTTCTCTGAATAGTTTCAAAAAATTTAGGATAATATAGGGATTATCTTGAAATTTTTAAAACTACTGGCTTAGTTCTTTTCTCTCAAACGACCACAGTCGCAAGAAACTGAATTCTAGAGATAACTCACCACGACCCAAGTGAGTTTTGGCGCCAACCGGAATAGCATAGCAGAGATAATTTCGCGTTGCTTACCCTGTTAGAATATTGACCATGCAAAGACGATACAAAATGTATGTTATAAGTTATGTCTGTAAAGGAATTTTCGAATATACTTTCTGCAAATATTTAAAGTTTAATTTACCAAGCCCTTGATAAGTCCTATTTTTAAAGGGCCTTATTACTGTCAGGCTTTAAACAATCTTAAATTCAAATTGAAAACTAATCTAATCAGACCAGCTCTCCAGGCTAAACCTAATTAGTATGTAATTAAGTTAAGCCTGTGGAGCCATTTTTAAAGAAAATTATGCTTTATTCAATACGAGGTTCAACCTCCATTGGCACTTTAACCACTAAACCAGGGAGGCTATTAAGTCTAGTCAGAGCACAATTAACAAAGTGTTACGTGAAAATGTAAAACAAGCCTCCATTTTTAGGGTTCTTTGACGCAAAATGAAAGAAAATAACTGCTTTTCATAGTCACGGCTTGCAACGAAACGTCCGCTGCTGGAAATAGGTTGGCATTAAGATTTCTAAAGTGATCGAGCGTGTTCGAGGTCCTCCGATATTATTTATTTCGTTTTAAATTGATGTTGGTTCAAAAAATTTATTTATTAAAAAAAATCTCTTATCTTACTTTTTAAAAAAATATTGACTAGCGCCCGCTGTCGCCGCGTACACTTCAGTTTTAAAAGCAAGACATACAACAACAAACAAGATATACAACATATTTTTTTATAAATTGTAATCTTTGTTTTATTTTGATTGAATAAGCTTTTCTATTGTAAAGTTTCATTAAAATCCATTCAGTCGTTTTTTACGTGATAGAGCAAAACACGACATCCATCTATCCCCACATACAAACTTTCGCATTTAAAATAAAATAGCAATAGGATGAGAAGCTTGTGTAATTTTATACAAGATTACTTGTAAATAAATGAAAGTTCATAAAAAATGTATTTTTTTTAACTGTATCCACTCGTTGTAGTTAATTAAGTCAGTGTGATACGCCTATGTACGGAACTCACTTGGCTCACTTGACTCGCGCTTGGCAGCTTTTATTTTATCTTTTGTCTATTTTGCTGGGAGCAGTTCAGCTACTTGTTTATTCATACTTAATTGCACATTAAGAGTTCCATAATGTGCCGTTCGTGCTAAAAATGTCGGACTTAAATCCTGTGTGTGTTTTGCTGAACAATTACGAGGTCATGCGAAGTTGATAAAGTAGTTAAAGGAACATAAAATTTGAGTTACTGGATACTCGTAGATTTGAAGTGGTAATAAAAGATATCGATGAAGTTGGAGGAAATCGTTTTGATTAAAAATGATGAAAATAAAGCAGAACATAGGAAATTCGGGTCCCACCAAATGACTTGTAGTGTGAAAAAGTTGTAATTATTTGTCACGGTAACTAAAAGCCTGTAAGCTTAGTTAAAGAGTACATCGGAAGTTTATCCTAAAATACCAAATATTTCAATTAAGGGGACTAGTAGAGCTAAATCCAAGTTTTATAGTAACGAAAATTAAGTGTTACACTTCGGTGATCCAGATGAAAAAAATATGTCGTATTCTTGAGGATTCAAGGGTTGGTTTTATCAATTTGAAAACACGATTTAACAAATTCGGCTCGATAGAAAAAAATCGCAAAGATGAGTCTAAAAAAATTTTAGAATGAAAAAAAACTATACTAAACATCATGCTATCATTCTGTTCTTTTCACAGAATGTGTGTTTTATAAAATACTAGAGCGTGCTCATTTTAGTTTTGTGATTTAATGCGTATATTTTCCAAAAAACACCAATAATTGTTTTCAAGCAAATTGCGTATGCGTGTGTGCGTGAAACGCCGTGTACAGACAGTACCGGCCGTGGCCTGATGCTAGACGGACGTGTCGCGCATTGCGCTCCGCATTTGAATAATATTTAATTGCTTAGTAATCACTGTTAGAATATTGCGTATGCTATAATAATGCATGGGACACGAAAACTCACCAAAAAGTCAACATAAACGTCTTATAAAATGAATTAATAAATAAATTACCATAAAATGGACAATGCTTTAAACTAAGCGCTATTTTCCTTCAGTGTTATGGTCGACGCGGTAGAGGAACATGATTAATACACAGCCGTAAATAGCCTTATCTCATGGTCGCAAGATCAAATCCTGGTTTTCCTTTTTGTATTATCGTCACCGTCGTGTCAAAATTAAATAACTGACAAAACCAAAACTCTGAGATATTCACGTTTTTGTGTTTTTTTTCCATAAAAATGGCAATAACTTTTTAAGGTGAATAAAATTTACTGTGGATCTTTCGATATGTTATACAGCAGGTTTACTTTCATAATTTAAGTAGTCTGCCATGATGTTACTTTTCACTGTTTTAAATAGAAAAATAAAAAAGTAATTATTTAGTTTTGCCACACACTTTTTTTACAACTAAGTTGCAGTTATCAAGTTTTTGTATGTCACTTAACAAGTTTTGCCACACCCAAGAAGTAACTGATACGAATATTTCCAGTGAATAAGAGGGCTTATTTAATTTTGCTTCACTTTTACTGACCTAATTTTTGATTTATTCGTTTTGTTTTATCCATTTATTTATGCAATTTTGGTGAAAAAATCTGTAATCATGTCAGCCGAACGACGCCCTCTGCTGGATATAGGCCTCCACCAAGGATCTCCACAACGATCAGTCCTGCGCTGTCCGCATCCAGCGGCTTCCCGCGACCTTGACCAGATCGTAGGTCCACCTTGTGGAGGGCCTGCCCACGGAGCGTCGTCCGGTACGCGGTCGCCATTCCAGAACCTTTCCGCCCCAACGGCCATCGGTTCTTCGCGCTATGTATACCGCCCACTTTAAGAATGCAATCCTTCGAGCGATGTCGGTTGTTTTAGTTCTCCCGCGGATCCCATCATTTCTGATTCGTTTAAGCAGGGAAATTCCAAGCATCGCTCTCTCCATTGCTCACTGGGTGACCTTGAGCCTTCTTATGAGACCCATAGTGAACGACCACGTCTCACTTCCATATGTCATTACTGGCAACACACCCTGGTCAATAACTTTCGTCTTGAGACATTTAAGTATTTCGGATGCGAATATATGCCGGAAGTTACCGAACGCTGCCCATCCGAGCTGAATTTGACAAGAAATCTCTTTCTCGAAGTTGGACTAACCTAACTGGACTGCCTGTCCCAGGTGTCCTAACATGCTCGAAGATTCTCTCCTTTAAGAAGCATTACCGAGATCTTCGAGCATTATGTTCAGGTCTTCCAAGGTCTCAGCCATAAGAAATACATCAACGGCAAATCGCAAGTGTGTTAGGTACTCGCCATTGATGTTAATGCCGCATCCTTTCCAGTCCAGAAGCATGAAAATATCCTCAGCTGTGAACAATTTCGGAGAAATAGCGTCTCCTTGTCTCACGCCTCGCTGTAGTTGGATTGGTTTCGATTTCCGGTTCTGTAATCGGACGGACATGGTTGCGTTTTGGTATACATCCACATCGTTGCTGTTCTCAAGAGCTTCGAAGCGGGTTTGAAGCTGAAAGCACTCGGGTTTGCGAATCTTAGCCGCTATAGGTCGGAGCGTGGATGTCATCAGTCGCGCTCCCTTAAACGTTGATATTCAATGTGCCTCTGACCATGCGGTGATCGCTTCCTGTCTTAACAGCGTTGATCACAGCGACATCATTGAATATATGTTTCTTCGTCGTGATAAAATTGATCTCGTTTTTGACCCTACCGTCCGAACTGATCCAGGTCCGTTTGCAGTTTACGGGCTTCTTGAAGAAAGAGTTCATCATAAAGAGGTTGTCCTTCTCCATGAAGTCGGCCAGCAATAATCTGGCCCCTATTTCGGTTGCCTAAATCCAAGTTGCCCCAACTTCATTGAAATCCCCCCTCGCAACTGTGTAGTGGGTTTTATGGCTTTAGAAATCTCCTCATACATAGCCTCCACCGTGACATCGTCGTGTTTCGAAGTCGGAGCGTAGACCTGAATGACATTCAGCGAATGTCGTTTCGATTTTCTGAGTATCAGGTACGCTACCTTGCTCGAAACACTTCCGACAGTGATCACGTTGTTGACACACTTGTGAAGATGAACCCAACACCACTTAGGGACTGTTGGTCGCCCTCTCCGTGGTATAGTAAGTTACCGGATTGCAGGGTTATCGAGTCCTCCCTCCCCTCCCCCCTATCTTCGGACTTCAGATAACCCAATATTATCCCAATGTAACTTATCAATTTTTCGAGCCTCAGAGTGCGCGAGTTAAATGTTGCCAGGTCGAGTCGTCAATGGTGGCAGTTGGATCTTACCCGGGGATTCCTAGCACCCCCTGCTCCGCGGTTACCATAACCACCCCCGTAGCCAGGAATCGCCACGCTTGGTTGAGAATCAAATGCTTACGTTTTGAAAATCAATTTCCGGGCATTGTTATCCATAGATACGTTAAACAAGCCTAGTCTACAAACAAGAAGTACACCTGCTGCTGCAATTACTGAATATGGCCTTCAAAATCGTGAACTACATGCATCGTATGAAAATGAGCCCACTGAAAATCAGCGTCTGAGCCTACCGGGTCCAGGCATTAGCTGAGTGGGGTCCATTTAATTTTGGACATCGTGACACTGCTGGTCTGGTGAAAATTTATGTTTTTTTTTCCTTTTGTAATTTTTATTATTCATTTTTCTCAAACCGTTTTGTTTTGTTTGTTTATATCTGTATGTGTACGATGTCCAAAAGCAATAAACGTTTTTTCTTTCTTTCTTGCTTTCGTATCGTCGTAAAAGTTTGCATGCATCATCAGCTCAACTTGACGTCAATGAGCTAGATGTTGAATCGGAATAGTCATCTTGATTTATTTTAATTTTCATATTTGAATATTTGTTTTGGGTGTAATCTGAGGTTGATTGTCAGAGGTTGGATTCAGATACATGTTACAATTTTATTATTTTTGGATTACCTATTTAGTTTGCTTGATATAAGCTTGATTTTTATTCACGACTTTAAACAGGAAAAACTGACTAAGCACACTTATCAATCTCAAAATTATGTTTAAGTATCATTTTTATAATGAAAAATTAAACAAGCGCATTTATTCAATTTTGCCACAACTAAATTTTGTAACAATGTTTTGGAGTGAGTTGTGGCAGAATTCAACAAAGTATCTTATTGACTTTGTTTTTATTGTAGTGGCCCTTATTATGTAGTTATTTAATTTATTTACCAGTTATTCAATTGTTCCACGGAGATTCTAGTACACACCTTGTTGTAATATATGGTCAATAGGTTTACTAAAACGAAGATATCTAAGCGAGTATTATACATATCGCAACGGGCTAAAGACTGAAGTGTAGATCACACTTTCCAATATTCAAAAATGTTATAAAGTGAATTTCGGTAAATGTGTCAGTTATTTAATTTTGACACGACGGTGACGTTATGTTGGTTTTTGTTCGTAGGATAAAGCTTGATTATGATTAGAATGAAAGTTATTTGGCAATTTTAATAACAATAAAACGTTATTTGTATATAGTTTTATTTCCAATAACAACTTTAATTTTCAATCAGAATTTTGAAAGTAGCCACACGAAAGTTTCGTGCCGGTTCTTCTCAGTTGAGTTCGAACAACTTTCCGACACCGGTGGTTGAGTCACATTATGTTTGTATACTGTGCATTTATTTAAAAGTATTCAAGTCTATATGGACTATGCTATAAACTAACCGCTATTTTCAATGTAAAGAGATGTCGACGCGGTGGAGGAGCGTAATTATGAGACAGCCGGTAAACTAATTAATCTTATGGTCCCGAGTTCAAATCCATTGTTTATTTTTTGTATTTATTTATTTAGTATTTATTGTACTATTTAAGTCTATTCTTAGTATATTTTTGGTTGTTTGATTGCATGGGACATGAAAACTCACCAAAAAGTCAACAAAGTCGTCTTATCTTTTTATTTTTGGGATTCAATGCGTATATTTTCCAAAAAACGCCATACTGTTCAATTGGTTCTCAGGCACAGTGCGTGTGCGTGTGTGCGTGAGACGCCGTGTAGCGACAAGCGAATTCGAGTAGCGACGAGTACCGGCCGAGGCTGTTGGTTGGACGTGTGACGCATTGCTTAGCTGAAATAATATTTTATTATTTTTTCAAAAGTACTCGATTATTGTGTACACCAACACGGGTGGGCCACGAAAACTCGTTAAAAAAATAAAAAAAATGTCTTATAAAAGGAACGCCCGAAGAATGCACGATGCTATAAGGTAAGCGGTATTTTCGTTAGCTTCAGTAGACAACACAGTCAGTGCAGTAAACTTAGAATAATTGTAATTATTATAAGGCAGTGAATACCTACTCAAGGTCCTACTAGTAGTTGTCATCCTAATCAAGCTATATTTTTAATTTATAGCCTTTGAATAAACTAAAAGGAGGAAGATATAGGTACCCGCGTACTAAAAGTGGCTCTACAAAAGTAGGACCTAATTTTAGCCCATATGACAGAAATGGCCCCGCGTACCAAACAAAAGCAAGTCCGACGGACCAACTTATAAAAATAGGTCCAATTGACCTAGTTTCAAAAGTAGCTTCAATGAACCTACTTTCGAAAATTGGTCCAATGGACCTGCTCTCGAAAATAGCTCCAATTGACCTAGTTTCAAAAATAGCTTCAATTAACCTACTTTTGAAAATAGGTCCGATGGACGCACTTTGAAAAATAGGTCCAACGGACCTACTTCATGCCAATCCCTGTCATGACTTGTTTAGAGTCATTCATACGTCTTACATAGTGCCAATTTTCAAATACCTACGCAAAGTAAGAACGCAACATACCTTCCTCTTTTTATTTTATCAAAGACCATAGCATAATATTAACGTAGTATTTCGTAACATTACAATAAATGATTAACAAAGCCCCAAGAATCTTAAAAACTTACCTATGCAAAATTGTTGTCTTTCCAGAAAAAAAAGAAGAAAATATCGTCGAAGATTTTTATAGCTCCAAAATGCTAGCACTCGATATTGGGAAAGCTTGTGGAAAGACTATCTAATACGGACCACGTTAGGGTTGAGGGTTCGATTCCCAGTCAAAACTTGTTTTTGTTTTGAAGTTTTTTTTATCTTTCCTGAACTTAAACACATGTAGGTTTACGTGAAGCAAAAGCAAGAGACAGTGATGTCCCTCATCAGCCTAATATGTAAGTTGAGGATCAAATAGATAAATCTTTACACTTTTTATCATCAATCGCAGCCTGTGTTGTACCAACCACACCCACTGTGCATAATTTTCACCCAAAACCCTTGAGGTTATTTTTTTGTTTTTAGAAAAAGACCGAGGCTTGTCACAGTAAACAAAGATTGCAATGACACTTTTCAAAAGTAGGTAAGAGTTTAATTTGATAAGAAAGTTACTATACTTCTAATACTTCAGTTGGTCAGATTGACGAGTTTGGTTCAATGTTAGTGAACGCTCTGCATCTGGCAAAATTATTTCGTAGTCGCAGGTTGTGAAACCATAGATCTATATAATGCATAGACAGGTATCATGTATTCATTTATATATATATTCATTTATTCACTATAAATTTGTAACAGAAAGTACAAGGATAGCAGTAAAATTGTAGGTGGTAGGCATAAATTCACCTTTTCAAGGTATTGTGAATTTACACATAAAAAATAAAAAACGAATTATAACATTAACAAAAACAAAAAAAAATAACAAAGCAACTAGAATATTTAAAAATATACAAATCTATCTATGTCTACAGGCGTACAAAAAAAATAAGAAATAAGAGGTGCCAGTCAAACGAAATGTATGATTTCGATTTTTTATTGTAATTTAGTTTCAAAGTATTCTTTAATGCTATAAGAAGAATTATCAATGAGCATGTTCCTAAGCTTAGTTTCAAACTCTTTGCCTTGCACAGCTTTCAAGGAGTTTGGTAAATGGTTGTAGACTTTTATTGCCATGTAATAAGACCCATTATTAAGCAGTGACAGCTGAACTGGTGGCGCCACTATGTCGTTCTTCCGGCGAGAAATGTAGCGACTTGGCTTGTCACAGTATTTCTGGAAATAATGATGCTTGCATGCTGCGTAAAACTGAAAATGTGGTAAGATAGAAAAAAAAAGGAATAGCACTGAGGAAAAGGTATGCCAAGAAAAAGAGACGACTGGTTTACACTCAAAAAGAAATGATAAACACTTTGGCCAGGAATGCGGAAACCCTGATGTGCCGGAGGAGATATACAATAAAATGAGAGAAAACTTCTTGAAAAATTTGAAAAGATCTGACGAAGAGCGAGCTACGGTGGAAAGAAAAACTATTTTGCAAAGAGCCAACGGAGAATGGCTTGAAATGAGACGATCTCTCCTCACTGCGTCTAACTTCAGCAGGGTTATAAGATGCCGTGCAACAACACCATGTGCTTCCTTAGTGAAGGACATTATTTACAATAAAAAATTGGATCATGTAGAATCTATTAGTCATGGTCAGAACAATGAAAAAGTAGCTCTCACTCAGCTGGGCTTGCAAGAAAATGTTGCCATTAAGCCGTGTGGGCCGTATTTATTCACAACGAATTACCTTTTTTGGGTGCCACGCCTGATGGTGAACTTACTCGGGTAGAAGTTAAGTGCCCTTTGACGGCCAGTAAAATGGGTCTAGAATCAGCAATAAATAAAAAAAAGAAAACTTTCTGGCTCAAAACGACAACAGGCGAACTAGCTATTAATAAACGGCATGCTTGGTACTTCCAGATACAGGGTCAGCTACACGCGACCCAAAAGAAATATTGCCTGTTTGCCGTGTGGGCAAATGAGAAGGAGAAATTGAAAACGGAAATGATTGAGCGAAATGATTTTATGTGGGAAAACGAGATGAAAGATAAACTAATTAACTTCTATTTGGACTGCTTGTTACCTGAAATTCTCGATCCCCGGTTATCAAGGAATATGAAAATACGTGAGCCTCTTATAACTACCAAAAATAGTGAAGACAAGGACAAAATACAATTAGACAAAGACCAATAAGAATATAAGCTGGAGCTTATAGCCAGTCCACCACACTGCCACGGCTGAGTTTTCTTGTTCACCTTATAACAGGTACTCAAGCGTCCCCGCCACTAAAAGGCGAGAACTCAGGGTGGATTTATCATTTATTATTAACATTTAACATTACAATAAGTTAAAATTTACAATAGATACATTATTTTAAGAAAAAGAGATACGTGACCTCAAAGTTTATCTAATAACACTGTAATAGGCTTTCTCAAGAAGCAATCCTTTAACGGCGTTTTTGAACTCATCAAAACTTCCCAACTCATGGACAGATTTGGGGAGGTGGTTGAAGACTCGGGATGCCATGCAAAATATGCTTTTGTTGAATAAAGCCGTTTTGTTCCTAGGCATGCTGATTTTATAGTTGTGTCGTTTATTTTTAATAATTTTTCTGAGTTATTTTTAACAAATAAAACTGTTTCCAAGATATATATGGAGGGTAGGGTTAAAAGCTACCATTCTCGAAAATAGGGCTTACAACTAATGGTCCGATGCAATTTAAATACAGACCTAACACATTTCTTTCGGGCCTTGAATGCTGTGTCTTTATCTGTTGAATTACTCCAGAACATGACACCATACCTTAGAAGGGGCACGACATATCCGTGATATGCTGTCAAAACCGCGTCAATGTCTACTGTCTTTGCAAGCATGTAAAGGGCATATGAATGCTGGTTTAGACGAGCACATTTTTTCAATATGAGTCTTCCAATCCAAATTATGGTCAACAGTTAAACCTAAAAAAGTTGTATTATCTACTTGGTCAATTTTATATTCTAAATACCTAATGTCCATTCCAATAATTTCACTAATTCTATTTCCAAATGTCATTACGTTCGTCTTTGTAAGATTATTTTTTAAATTGTTCGTATCTAGCCAAGTTATAACATTGTCCAAAGTGTAATTTACTTCGCGTACTAACTGAACTTTGTCAGGTCCCGATACAACAATGGTACTGTCATCAGCAAATAATACTGTCTGGTGACTGGTGATTTTTGGCAGATCATTTATATAAACTATAAATAACAGTGGCCCACATTCATACGCTGCGGCAAGTTATACAGAAGACCGAAGAGTATAACTTGCCACTTTGCTTGGCGTTTGTGGACTATGAGAAGGCCTTTGATTCGATTGAGACCTGGGCAGTGTTGCAGTCTCTCCAAAGGTGCCAAATAGACTACAGGTACATCGAGGTTCTTAGGTACTTATACCAAAACGCCACCATGTCGGTCCGATTACAGAACCAGAGCTCTAATCCGATCCAACTACAGCGAGGCGTGAGACAAGGAGACGTCATATCTCCGAAATTGTTCACAGCTGCGTTGGAGGATATTTTCAAGCTTCTGGACTGGAAAGGACGCGGCATCAACATCAATGGCGAGTACCTAACACACCTACGATTCGCCGATGATGTAGTTCTTATGGCTGAGACCTTGGAAGACCTGAACATAATGCTCGAAGATCTCGGTAATGCTTCTCAAAGAGTGGGTCTTAGGATGAACATGGACAAGACGAAAATCATGTTCAATGCCCATGTTGCACCCGCTCCAGTTAACGTTGGGAACATTACACTCGAAGTTGTTGACCACTATGTTTACCTGGGACAGGCAGTCCAGTTAGGTAAGTCCAACTTCGAGAAAGAGATCTCTCGTCGAATCCAGCTCGGATGGGCAGCGTTCGGGAAGCTCCGGCATATATTCGCGTCCGAAATTCCTCAGTGTCTCAAGACGAAAGTCTTTGACCAGTGTGTGTTGCCAGTAATGACATATGGGAGTGAGACGTGGTCGTTCACTATGGGTCTCATAAGAAGGCTCAAAGTCACCCAGCGAGCAATGGAGAGAGCGATGCTTGGTATTTCCCTGCTTGATCGAATCAGAAATGATGAGATCCGCAGGAGAACTAAGACAACCGACATCGCTCGAAGGATTGCATCGCTGAAGTGGCAGTGGGCGGGACACATAGCGCGGAGAACCGATGGCCGTTGGGGCAGAAAGGTTCTCGAATGGCGACCACGTACCGGACGACGTTCCGTGGGCAGGCCCTCCACAAGGTGGACCGACGATCTTGTCAAGGTCGCGGGAAGCCGCTGGATGCGGACAGCGCAGGACCGATCGTTGTGGAGATCTTTGGGGGAGGCCTATGCCCAGCAGTGGGCGTCGTTCGGCTGAAATGATGATGATGATGATGAACAGTGGCCCCAAGACACTACCTTGTGGCACGCCAAGTGACATGTTTTCAAATTCTGAGTAATAATTAATTTCAGTTTTTTTAATAGGGCATATTCTGGTGACTATAGTGGATTGAATTCTGCAACTCAGATACGACTCAACAAGTTTCAGTACGTTACCTCTTATACCATAAGCAGACAGTTTTTTTAATAATATACCATGGTCAACACAATCAAATGCTTTTGTTAAGTCCATGTACAGGGCGCATGTCAACTAAAACCAACCTGTTCCTCGGCAAAGATGTTATATTTTTCAAAATAGTTACTCAAGGAGCTTTAAATCACTCGCTCAAATATTTTCGAAATGACTGGCACCAATGCTATTGGTCTATAACATGTAATATCACGTCTATTACCCTTCTTGAAAAGAGGTACAATGATTGTACCCCTTTTCAATCTTTTTTAATTTATTAGGAAAGGTGCCTTTTGAAATACAATTGTTAATAATGTGACTTAAAATGTGAGATAATTTAATTGGTATTTGTTTTAATATTTCTGTAGTTATGTCATCATAACCAGTGCTCTTACTATTTTTCAAAATTATAGGTAAATATTATTATAATAAGCATGTCATCTCGCTTTTCCAGAATAACATGATTCATATCCACAACTATCACCTAAATAGCTTCAATTAAACAACATAATTCGTTAACAAGAGCTTAAAACTAACCCATGCTTAGCCATCACTAAATATTTGAGCTTAAAACTAAACGTTGTACTTTTTATACGCTTACATTAACCGGAAAAATCGCCAGAAAGTGAAAACTTGACTACAGTCCATTTTACAAGTCTGTTACAAGTCATAAAATAAAAATTTAAAAATTAATAAAAAATAATGTGATCCCACCAAATAAAAGTTTTAACATTTAATTAAATGAGTTCTATTTCTTATTCACAGCCATCCATAAAATTACTAAATACTAGGTATTTATTATCCATACAATTATTTTTTTACGTACGTACTAGGATAGTACTCTTTTTTGATTGAAATACAAAATATTCACCTATAGTCTCATTATTATTTTAATATTTTGTTTTTATACCCAGTGTCAATTTTACAGTAAATACTAACCCAACAACACCTCTCTAGTTAAATTTCCATCAACCCACAAATATCTAGTACTTCCTACTAATCCTACTTCCTACTAATATTATAGGCGAAAGTTTGTATGTGTGGATGTGCCGTGTTGCTCTTTCACGTAAAAACTACTGAATGGATTTTAATGAAACTTTTGTTTTTCGACTTAAGTACACGCAGACAAAATCGCGGGCGGCCGCTAGTAATCAATGAAGATGATGTATTTTACATTTAAAAAACTTAGATGTATTTTTGTAATCAATAAAATAAATGTCTTGTCTATTTTGTTGTTTGATCTATGGGTGCTTTAATGTAATATCAAAAGTAAAGTAAAATTATCAATTGTTTTTAGGTCATGAATGATATCATTAAATATCATTATTTACAATTGATAATTCGTTATGTTTTCTGAAATGAACTTATTTCTTTGTTTTTTTTCTTTTTTAGAAAATTCTCACACACTGTCACAGTGTTCGTTGCCAAACTCATCCGAAACGGCTTGGGCGATTTTAATAAAATGTTATGATGTACCTACGGTGGCTGGCACATCACGCTACCGATTTCCGGTCAGTCCTCCTTGCTCTATTGCAAAGAAATGTCATTTGGCAAGAGCGAGAGACAAAACGGAAATGGAGTAACCTGATGTGCTGTTGACTGTACATACCTACGTTTGTTTTATCTGAAATATGCCATAAACTATTTTATAGACCTGTTTTTTTTGGAGTCCTGGTGGACGAAGTCTCTGGTGGCAGCTAGTTAGTCAATAGGTATAATGTAACAATAGAGGTGAAATTCCTTCGGGTCGTAATTAATTTATTATTGACTAGCGGCCGCACGCAACTTAGGCCGCGTGGTCTTAGGTTAAAAAAAGAATAATATATCTTTATAAATTGTAGCACATGATTCCGATTCATAAGCTGTATACTGCTCTGCTGCTATTGATTAAAGCATAACGAAAAGTATACATAGGTATAACCTGCCCAAGAGTATGAAGAATAATTGTTTCAAATTTCGTTAAAAAAGTCGTCGAGTAATTTTTGTTCAGACAAAAATTTTACTGATTGCATTTTTGGCATCAGTAGCAATTCTTAATCACCTCTTGATTGTTAATTTTTAAATTTATTTCATGTACAGAATTGGCCTCTACAGATTTATTATAAGTGTGGATGAGCGACATCTCTTGATAAAATGGCGAGATCTCATTGTAGTTTTATGTTGACACGGTAGTTTCATGTTGCGCCGATAGATGTCGATATACCGGTTGTCTATGTGTGTGTGTCTAAATTCTCGATTTCAGTTAGGTCTAGTAGTCCTCTTAAACTGATAAATATTACGCACTTATCACAATAACGTTAAGAAGCATTCTTATTATTGTTGCTTTTTTTGCCGAATAAAGGTTTATCTACCCCTTAAAGTTAAGTGGGGCATAAGAGGCTCTCAGGACATACTAAGCTCATTGTCGCTCACTTCTTTTTATAAAAAGATTATTTTGTCTTCATTTGTAGACATCTGATAACTGAAAGGCTTAGCTTAAGGTCATGTTAAGTATTTCTTTAATAATCTTTTAGTTACTCGTAGACAATTGTACTCATGAAATGTGAAGGCAGAACACGGCTAGCCTGCTACAACATAAACAAAACACTTTTATCTTGACCAATCGTTCCAATTTGTTTTTTTTTTTCATCCTCTAAAATCCAAAACATCTAGTAACGTTTAGTATTTTTTTAATTTAATTCCGTCACACAGGAAAAAAGGTACAAAACAGTTGCGTTTGAAAGAATGCGTTCAACTGGGAACTGTGAACTTGACTCTCTAATTATGAACGATTTGATTGGTTAGAGGGCGTGCTAAGTCGAAGGACAAGAATGAAATCCCTGCATCCTTAACGGGAACGGACTATAGAATAATTCAATTTCCACTCACGTTGTCTACTCCCGGTTTAATCCACTTTTGATTAAATATATGCTGGTAACGTGCGTTAACATAGTTGGACTCTGGGTGGTATAACAGCTTATTTCGCTGTGAGTAACTCTGGATTAACCCATTTGAACCGGAAATGTAGGAACCTGGGGAGTAATTAATCGTAGACATAGTTAATTCTGAAATTTGATTAATTCTGTGTTTTGGGTGAATAATGATACTCGAATGTCATATTATTTATAACAAACGAGGCAGTCAGATGCTCACTAGCTGCTAGTTGCTGCTACCACCGTTAACCAGTGTTAACAAAGCGGCTAACCGGATAGCCGCTTTTTTAATAATAAATACAAAATGTATTTTTTAGCCAAGATCGAACTCGGGGCAAAATATTATCCAAGCTAAGGCGCCATCAGGTGATATTGTTAGCAATAAGTATCATGGGTTAACTTACATCATGCAAAATATTAAAAGAATTTGCAGGCTTACCACTGACCTTGAATAGAAAAACACACTATTAAAACTTATTAAAGCGGCTTGTACTACCCATCTTCAGCCGTAAAAGTGCCCATTGAGTGAACTAAATTGAAACCCTCACAATTTTGAGGACCCTCTGTAAGTCCATTTTTAAGTCCCAATTCTAATTCAGCGTCTTTAATTTAAGCTGACCGAACAAAGGGCTGAGACAACCCACTTACGCGTAATGGGGGTCAGACGACCCGCTGCTGTCCCATCAAATGCGGGACTTTAGTGTCCCGGGGCAACGCTGTCCCGGTACGCGGCCGCTCCTGCAACAGTCGTTCATTATTAGAACAATGGGACGAAGACTTCTTGTCCTTTGAAATCCTTTATGCGTATCCACATGTAGAAACACTAGCTTTTCCTCCTGACTTTACTTTTTTATAATTCTTATTGAATCTTTTTTAAAGTACAGCAACCAAATAAGCTTTTCAGAGTGTTATTAAGATTCACGAAAGTTTGTTTAGTAGTTTTGACTTGATGCAAATACCGCCATATTGGATTGAAATCTAAAAACAACAGACAAATAACAGCAACACACACACACACACACAACGTACCTCTACACAAAGTTGCTGTGGTGGTTGTCACCAATCCCATTTATTTTAGGACCCGGCATGGGTCATGGCCTATTCACTGTCATAACGATGACATTGGAAGTCAGCAGATGGACGACACGTCAAGACATTCAAATCTTGATTACAATAATAACAGCGTTTTTGACATGTAAAAACTAATTTTCGTTATGCTCTTGCCTCGTCTGACTCCTACCAGATTGAGCACCATTTGTCCAACTTTTACTTTCTGTGTCCTATTATTTTGACATGTATGTCCAAACTCAATTGATGCAATGTTGTATATCGTTATTTATTTTTCAGAAAGTTTGATTACCAAGTACATGGTGTACAATTTTATTTACCAAGTTCACATGCTTTAAACGATTTTAGCGAAAAATTCCATCATCGCTGGACACCGCAATTCATTTTAACAGGAAACGTAGCGTAAATTGATTTAATATTTTTTCCCGGACGAATGCAGAATGCAGCGTGCGACCGACAAAAAAGAACATTTTAATTATCCTTTGAAGTAGCTTTTGGTGGATGACAAAGGTTTCCTCTTCGGTCATACGTTAACCATTGGTGGTTGGTAGGGAAATGGAAAAATAAAATGCTTTTAAGGGATTTAGAACCGCAAAAAAACTCAAACAAAAGAAGGTTCGCAACTTATTTGTTTTGCTTTTTATTACTTTTTAGAATGTTTAATTTTGTAATATTCGAAAAGCGACTGCATTAAAGATAACAATGAGCCTTTCACTTAAAAGGTTTTTCGGTTTTCGAGGTTTCTGGTTAGACATAAAAGAAAATCCAATGTTTGTAGGTCAACGTGTATAAATTAAAAATGTAGCTAATTAGAATAAATGTACGCAACATTTTATCATTCCCTAAAAACACTTTGCACATACAATGCACAAACATTGTAATCTTGATTTCAGACTACAATGATTGTGAACAACAAGCTTATGATAATTTGATAGTGAATGTGAAAACTCGCGCTTTTTAAATCCTTAAGTGGTTTTCTCGAATGGGTTTGCCTTTTACCCAGTCTCTGATGGTAAGCGATGACGAGGCCGAGGGTGAAGTACGCTTACCCAAAAAGGTGCCTATTCTCACTTGCCTTGCAGACTCCAAGGAGTTCGATCTTTTTTCGAATCCGAGATCGATAACATGGTTTCATGGTTTTAAAATGTAAAAATTCATATTGATTATTCACGACGCTTTACCCTGTATACCTACTCGTAGTTATATAACCAATCCGAAGTTCCACAGTATTACAGTTTTTAGGACCAAGAACCGTTTGGGTCCCAAAACCCAAAAATCAGCAAATCGCAAACTAAACAAAAAGCTCTTAGCAGTAATTTCATTAAGGCCCAAAATATGCACGTTATTTCATATTACACTCGGGTTCGGCGTGATTGCCAGATCAAGGAATCGCTTAGTAATGCCTTTGCAATACCCGATTCTAATACGGGGCCGATGCGAACATAATAACAGGGATTTTCTCAGGGAACCATAAGTTTCGTTACCGCTGTATGGAGGGGGAAATATTTTCTGGGTTTCGTAGTCGAGTAAGAATCTTTAAAGTTTCACCATGTTCGCTTGTCTGCTTTTTAAGGCTCGAAGACTCCTTGTACTTACTAGGAATCTTTTATTTTGATACTAATGTAATATTTTCCTTTAGTAACTTGTCCGCTGTTTCTTCTTCAGTAAATATTTTTTAGTTAGTCAAGTCATAAACAATTGATTTGCTTCAAGTATTGCAGAATATGTTGTTACACAGTAAAATTAAGCTAGTAAAGTGTAAGTTAGTTTTTTTGTCTGTGTTAATATCCACGCGATACACCATAATGTATAGGAAATCCTTGACAGCTTTTAACGAGTTACAGACATCCAACTTAAAGAAGTCATAAGTCTGTATATTGTGACGGACAACTAAGGAACCCTTTACATTGCCCAACACGCACTTGGCTGTATTTGCTACGATTCCGTGTCTACTGAGAAAGCAACGCACTCCAATTTATTACCTTCGGAACTGGTTTTATAT
Source organism: Udea ferrugalis (assembly GCA_950022985.1). NCBI lineage: Eukaryota > Metazoa > Arthropoda > Insecta > Lepidoptera > Crambidae > Udea > Udea ferrugalis. The sequence goes on from OX465522.1 coordinate 18,269,549, forward strand.
TTGTGGTGTTTTTCCATCAGGTTTCCTATGATAACTCGTACACGAAACCCACCAAAAAAATAACAGATTTAATAAATGAAAAGAGGTTGCCGTTTCAAAGTGGGGATTTTCATTCAAAAGTATTCACGATTGACTGAAACATGATCCGTAAATGATGGAATTAGAGTTTTGTTGATGATGTGGGTGCTTTGCATACCTATACAATGATATTTAAAAGAGATATAGATGCGTTATGTCAGTACTGACGCGAAGTCAAAAATTGTCCCCTGGCGTACCATAGGTATTTAACCATGTGCAAAAGATAGCATGATTATTTACTAGAGCGTAAACTAGACAGATAGGTGCATGTTGCGCAGTGTTGTCTCAAACTGTCAATGCTTTACTCAGGTGGGCAAAAGTACTGATTTCACGTGCCACTTTTTTAGCATAAGTAAGCTATATACGTATTGTTGCATGTTATCAACAAGCAAAGGCTTGTACTTATAAGCACAATGATATTATTACAGAAGCAATCACAGTGCAGTGCGTGCAATGTTATTGGTTACATATTAAATTCATTTATTATGCACTGCTTATAAGTACACGTAAGTACAAGCAAAGCACAATAAATTCAATGTATTTTTTAAATTTAATATGTAACCAATAACATTTGAGTTTATACAAGACATGTAACTTCAACAGTCTCTGCCATAATGAATTACAAACGTTCCAAAAAGGTACAAATAAGACCTAAAATTCCCCGACGCAGCCATAATCGTCCTCCGCAGTCAAATATTAGAACTAAGCGTCTGGCGCGGCGGACGAATTATACAAATTGTATGCGCCACTCCATTGCCGGTGAGAGCGACGATTTCCTGCGCAAATAGCGAGACAAGACTCAAATAGTGATGTAGATTTGATGCCTGGCATTTTTCATGGAAAAGTCTGGCAAAAAGGTTTGCTTTGTTTGTTTTCGTTACGCTGAAGCGCTTTTTTTTGAGCTTTTTGTAGGGCGATTTTAGATTCCCCCATGAGTTTTTGCCTTGTCCTGGCGGGGAAATTAGTCCCGGTGGTTAGGGCAACCGCTGAGAAGCTAAGGGAACTCAGGCGTGGCAGCGTGGTGGACGTCCCACCCACCAGCTGTGGCGCGCAATCGGCTGGTGTAGGCTAGTGTTCCGTAGTTGACCTCCCCTGGGCGTTGTGGTCCGACTGAGGCGCCTTTTGGTGCCTGCGTACTGCAAGTGCTTTCGTGGCCTCCCTTTTTTGTTGGGGAGTTAGGTGGAGGCTCCGTTAAGGGTAGCTCTGCCTCCTCATGAGTTCTTGCCTTGGCGTGGCGAGGGGTTTAGTACCGGTGATAGAGTGAAACCACCGGGAAGCCAAAGGAACTCAGGCGTGGCAGTGTGGTGGACTTTCCACCCACCCGCTGCAGCCCGCAAGGGCAACACGTGGGATTGCGGGGCCAGTGGGGCCTGCAAGCGCCCTGAGGCGCGTGATGAAGGCCGCGGCGCACAATCTATTGGAGGGGGCCAGTGATCCGAGGCTAATCCCCCCTGTGCGTCGCGGCCCGGCGAGGCCGTACCGCCGGTAACCGTGGTTGCGGGCCCAGTAGGGTCTGTGTACGGTGGTAGCCAGCGGACCGGAATGCGGGGGTTACCTTGCATAGCACGGCGTCCACCGAGACGGCGAAATTGCCTGTGTACTCCAGGCACACAGTCCGACATAACCTCGACGTCGTCCCGGGCGGACGTCGGCCGTCTCTTTGCTTCCCGGCGGTTGGACCCTACCACCGGTACTAAGCCCCCTCGCCACGCCAAGGTGAGAACTCACTAGGGGGACTTACCAGAACTTGGTCCAAACCCTAGCAATGCAATCAGCTGGGCCCACGGAAAACCAGCGCCTGAGCCTTTCAGGTCCAGGCATTAGCTGAGTGTGGTCCATTTGATTTTGGACATCGCGACACTGCTGTCTGGAGGAAAAATTGTTTTGTTTTTTGTTGATTTGTTTGTTAGTGTTTAATTTTTGTGTAACAATTTAGTTTTGTTTGGTTTTATCTTTTTTTGTGATGTAGTTGCGATGTCCAACGTTTATTTCAACGTTTTTTCTTTCTTTCTTTCTTCAATGTCTTTTATGACTTTTTTTTTAAATAATCTAGCCTGTATAACGATAGGAAGAAAAAAATTTGATAGCAAATTAAATTATTCAAATGCTTCTGTTTACCTACATTTCTAGTGAGCAATCACAGGTGTACATCGAATTCATGTCTGTAATATCATCCTGATACGCAATGCACAAACAGTCGATAGGAAATTATTTATAGAGCAACGTAGTTAGGTTTAACAAGGTAAATATTGCCAGCATTTATTTATTTATTTTATTTTTATTTTTATTTTTATGTACATTGATTATTACAGCATTGATTTATGTAAATGCTCACCGATGTGATTGTGGTCAAACACCTTCCTATAAGAAATTGTTGTTATGGTTGGCCAGATAGATCCCATAAAAAGGTTTTTCCACCAAGCAACAATTGACGCCCAATTACACGTGACGCTCAACATGTACGGCGACGTTGCACAACAGCGCGCGTTGTTTCCAACATGACGCGCGGCTTAAAGTATGATAGGTACTATGCGCGTACCGATAGGGTAGTTGTGCGTCGTTGATTAACATGATGAGCGACATGTTGAGGAACATATCGCGCGGCAAATGTTGCCAAGGGCCAAGGCCCAAGATTTGGCATACATAACAAAACATAATTCGCTTTGATGTTTTCCTATGCTGACTACTCGTATAATTTACCGTTCCATGTATTTTTTAGTATTCTCTTTTGCTATGTTTGGTCCCATTTAGTAAAATATTATGCTGCAGCAAGCAAAACAGACGGTATACTTCAAAGCTAGGTAAGTTCTTGATAACCAACCGTAAGTTGTTTACTACGTGTATTTGCTCGAAAACCAATGCAGCCTTACGCGTATTTAGACACGCAGAAAATAGTGGCTCTAATTGCATTTTATGCAGCAAAAACCACTCAGGTCGAGTAGTAAGTAAATAAACTAAAAGATAAAGCAACGTTAATTTTACAAGCAATAAAATAGAGTGCTTAACACAAAAACGCTTGGCTCGTTATTCGGCGGGCGGGATAAGCCAAATGAATTTTAACTGGTCGAAATCTGCGGGCGTTCCTCGGGAAGCAGGGGATAGTGGGGGGAGGAAAAATAGTTGGGATTCCTGACTGAGTATGAGACAGGTGAGGCGCCTGACACGTTGCTAGAACTATGCTGAGAAGCACGAACCGTTGGTTCCTAAACCTACTGAAATCAGTAGGTTACCAAGAGTTTGTTGTTAAATAACAATGATCGAGCAAGTGCAGCTAAGGTTTGAAATGAGGGTCATAGGAAATCATGGTATCTATTTAAGTCTATATTAAGTGATAACTGCTATCCACATTTGATAGTTCAGTGGTAGGAGATAGTCAAAAGTTACCTTCATAAAACTTAATTGCCTACAAATTAATGTCTGTTTGGTCGTAGTGAAGGTGAACAAAAACCGATGAATAATAAAAAAGCCACTTTTCTGCCATGGACATACAAATAAGTCTCTTTATTATTGTAAATATTTATTTTTAAGGTTTTTATTTTTTTATTTTTGGTGTAAATATTTGTTTCTATATATTCTTTAAATAGTCTCTTTGTGCAAGATAATGATAACAAAAGTCTCATTGCCATAGCTAAATAATTATATTTTATTGATTTCCCACTCACCCAGCAAAAAAAGAAATTATTATTCTATTTTAACATTTTATGAAAAGAAGCGGAAAAAACCTCAGTTTATAACTATCAAGAGAGTATCGCAAGTTTGAGAAGCACTGACTAGAACTGTTTAAAGCACTCGAAGAACTTAGCAACTGAACTCTGGCTTACTAGTCACCGCTCAAAGCAAATGAAAAATACGAACCAATAAAGCAATTTAGCATCCTCACTCAATATCTATTTTGTTCTAGTTTTATCCGGGCGTGAGAATGGTAGTTGCAGTTTTAGCAATCGGTAGAATTAGCACTAAGCAATGAATGGGGAAATAAAATAAAAAGGGAAGAATAGTGACATTGATTCACACATCGAAGGTTTTGATTAACGTGTGAACATTGCTGCACAAATTTGAACTTTTTCTAGGATGAACTTAGCTTCAAAGTTGAAAAAAAAGTGGCACACTGATAGTTGTCATCTTAGCAAAGAGCCAATATTCACCAATTGAATTTTCGAACACAACGTGATGATGGGCCAGCCTACCACCGCTGCTAGGGTTTTCATCGGTACTTTCCTTCACCGAAAGGTTTGGACAATGGATGCAAATTAGGTTTTCTGGCCAGATTTGAACTCAGAACCACACGTGTTCCCAGCCATAGACATATCACAAACTCATACACAGATCGTGACACTGTTGTCTGGTGAAATTGCTGTTTTTTTACTTGGGTATTTTTTTCTGTAACCATTATGTTTTGTTTGGGCATATTGTCAAATCAAATCAAATCGTTTATTTGTGATACACAGGTAAAAATGATAGTGGGTACAATTATTATGTGCGAGCTGTGACCAGTCAATAAGTACGTTGCGATGTCCAGGATCAATAAACGTTTTCTCTTTTTTTCTTTCGTCCTTTCTAACACTTTTGTTAAACTCGCAATGATAATTCACAAAGAGTTAATTGATTTTGATTCTTCACTGCGTAAAATGGTGGATACAAGAAATGAGCCCAAGCAGAAGTTTGCCCATGGAAGTTAGTGGGATTTATTGCATAGTGCGCCGTGCCCCGACGGGTCCCGACGTGCCCAATGCAAGCAGCGTAAGATGTTAGTCTGCAAGGTTTGTTATGGTTAGCATAATCTATAATGACAAGGAAAAGTTCTGCCTCATTTTCTCACTGACACAGTGATGATAAGACAAATTAATATAAACAAATAGCTTTATTTTAAAGAGATAAGGAAAAAAAGGGCTTCAAACTCGAACGCAGTCGTGGGCTAAAACTATTTTTAAATTAAATTGAATTTCGGAATTGATAACCATTAAAAACAAAATTTCATATTTTCCTTCCTGGTTTTCTTGAGAATGGCAATAATGAGTTTCTATTGTAGGAGTTTCACATGAGATACTCGTAGCTTGTGCCAGTGTACCTAATATGTTAGTGCTTAAAGTAGTTTTTAAGATTGAAACATTCGAGAATAATGCCGAAGTTGTTAGCACTTCCTATACCATACATGTACACAGGTAAGCAATCAATATTCGTATTTAGATTTAAATGCCATCATACGAAACAATTCCACTCGAGTAAGTTACTACAAACATGAGTTTGAAAATACGTGAACATTCTTCCCGGAAGACATAAACGAGAACCACTCAGGAGACGTACCTCAGAAAACAAGTTCCTTGTGTACTCGAGAATTTCATAATTCCCACTGAAAAGAGCAACTCTCGCATGGAGGGAAGAGATGAAAATTACTCACTTCCTAGTATAAAATGTTTGAACTTCACCGTAAGTTCGAACATTTTAGCACACACACTGCAGAGCGCAAGACTTACCTGAACTACGACACAGTATACCCAGTATGCCATCTTCCATACAAACGAAGCGAGCGCAGCTTGATAAGTGTTGTCGCATGAACACACCTTCGATTTTCTTGATTTTAACAATACTCTTTTATACTATGTAGTGATATCACATGTTTTGAATTCTATGTTTTGACGACCACGCTGAAACTTTAAAATCATACCGTAGGTAAACCTATCTTTTCAATATTACAAACTGAATTCTAATTCTTCTATAAAAACTAGGAGCCGTTAAAACGATCAGATAAAAAGCCACAAAAATGAGATATTCGCTGATTTATTACAGTTGAACCAATAAACGAAGGGTTTGGTAATATTTTTCGGTCGTCGAGTTTACACTGACTATAAACTTGCTTATCTCTCTTGCATGGCTACTGTTTTACCGAGATACTTACTCGTATAACGTGATCATCTTAAGAATAAACTAGTAACTTGCATAAACTAAGCCACGCATAAAAAAATTGGATTAACTAAACCACGAAAGCAAACAATGTTACAAAACTTTTAACATAACTTAACATCACGATATTATTCCTAATGGGTTAGTGAGAGGCACTCTGATTTTTGCCGTCATGGTGAACGGAACATTCAGAAGCCCACATTTCGCCGAGGGAATTTGAACTCAACGTGGTAATGGGTGAGCCTATCGCCGTTATCCGGGTTGCTTGGGTTTTATATCGGTGTTTACCATCGCCGGAGAGTTAGCCGGAAACGCCGGAAAGCTATAGAGTAGGTGTGTTTGGGCCATATTTGATCTCTGGACCACCGGCATCCGAGTCAGAGTGTACCACTTAGCACGACGCTCTTTACAAAACTTTTCAAAGCCTAATTATGGAATAATTGAATCTACCGATCTCCGGAACATCGGCTCTGGCGTTTTAAGGGAATATTTAGTAATGAACATACTAAAGATAGGCTTTAGTTTTCCTATCCCCATTTGGGAAAAAATATATAGATATTTAGAAAACGGACCTTCCGCAGCAATCCGCACTAAGCCTACGTTTGGCCTCATACTCTTATTATCTTCTCATAGTTAGGTTAAGACCTGTGCCCGCAAATAATATACTTAATTCGGAAACTGATTATTTACCAAGATGATAACATCGTGATTGAAGTCATCCATGGTCTACTTTGTCTGTTTTTAGTGCATTTAGATCAACTCAGGAAGCATTAAGACTTTGGCTCAAATTAGACTGCTGCCTCAACAATATCTTGGTGAAATAAGAACCCCTCGAAGAGAGGAAGGCGCAAAGAAAGGGGGGACAAGAGAGAGATTTATCTGAGCATCGAGCGGTTACTTTCAAATTGTTCGCGCCGCCGCAACTCTAAGATCTAATATCGTGTGTGATAGAATAACTTTCGGAATTTGAAATTAATTTCCCAACTTAGTTACAGGTCATAAATTAGATTTTAATACAATCATTGATGCGGCTTCTGTTTTTGATGTCTCAGGCGAAATACATAGTCACGTTTCGTGTACAAATTAACTTGAAAACAACAGTCTTCGTTCGTCCCACTGCTGGGAAGACACCCTCCCTCAACTTCATAGTGACGCGAGCCACACTTTTTTAGTTAGTAGTAATGAATCTTGCTGTCTAAATTAAATGTTATCAAGCTGCCCTAAGGCCTTTGACTTGGCCGGAGGAATTACATCTAGCGACAGCAGCCGTGACAAACTGCTTGTCGTGCCTAAGTAAGAGATGCCCGAAAAACACACAACTAAATTTCAGTCCTGCTCCACCTCATAGGTGAGGTGAGGCCTGTGCCCAGCAGTGGAACGTAAACAGGCTGCTAATCTTAATTTCAGTCAGGGTGGACACCAATCCTATTTCCAACAAGACGCGGGTTGGTTTACAAAGGAGATAGTTGCTGAACCACTGTCAGAACAGAATAACTGGCACCTCATTAGCTTCAACTTTTACAGAATTGTTTTTTTGCATAATCAATACAAGTTAACGAAGTATCGTTACTAGGCGAGAAAGCCCTATAAGTCTCAGTGCTAAAATGAAGCCAGTGCGGTATTTAAAAGGCAATGAGTCGTAGCCTTATCTCGCTCGTAAACACACACAGTAGATGTGTATTAATAACTTAAGGACGGAGACAAAGACATTTATTCCTGTATATATCAAGAAGTCAAGGTCAATGGCAAATTAGGTGTCAGTTCTTGCTAAAGATACATACAAAAACTTGTACTGTAGTGATCACAACTCAAACCTCTGAACAATAATAAAGCAATCTTACGGGAAAACGAATCTTTGCACATAGTGGTGACAGCGGATCAGTACTCATTTAACTAAGCATACACGCCATCGCCAGGGTGCTTTGGCTGAAGTTAAGTTAACTCTAGTGGCTCTAACGTGGTCTTTGAAAACAGTATGCCTTGGTTTTATAGGGCCAGGAAGTATTTTCCGCAACTCCGAATACCCTTATTTTTATTATTATTATTAGCCTAAAGTGTTCCACTGCTGGGCAAAGGCCTCCCTACCACTTCCCCACTTTGTACGGTCCAGAGCTATGAGCTAAATACCCCTGGCGAAGTAAAATGGCATTCGACAAAGCGGACTCGTTGTGACGCCAACGCTACGAATATCTAAGGAAACCAGAGTTTTAAAAACTTCCAAGCCTAGATCCAAAGTAAATATTTCTGCCATACAGTTGACTGTGTATTTACCGTGTTTTACCGCGGTCCAGATATTCTCCGCAACAAATAGATCGTCTAGAACGCGTTGTGGTCGGTTTATCCCGACGGCATCTGGGGGTTAGCTCGGTAATAGGCTTCTATTTTACTTTTATTTCCGCGATACGAGGGTAAGGGTGCGATGGGCTCGGGAATGTCCCCGAATCTTCGGCTTAATCCTTGCAATTATAATCGGAGGCTGTTTGCTTTTGTTTCGCTTATTTAAACGCTACATTTTTAAAAACCATCGTTTTTTTCAAGGAATTGTAATTTAATCAAATAAATATACATGCCTCATGAAACTTATGATATGAGAACACATGACGCAACCAAGTGGAAAACTAAATAGATATAGTAGAGGACAAAACCTAAGGTGGGAAAAACTGATGTTATTGGGACAAAGATATCTTCCCCAATGGTTGTGGAATATCAGTTATTACAGTCACCTTTTGACAAAACAGAACATAAGACGCCTACTTCAAAAGAAGACGGATTTTTAAACGTTTTGTCCAAAAAATATTAAGTAGTACAAAATTTACGGTTCACGACATGCGAGGCTATTCTTTTTCGACGATTCCTCCTCGCTCTATCACAGATAATCCTAATAATAATATAAATGCAAAAGTTTGGATGTATGGATAGATGTGCCGTGTTGCTCATTGGCGTAAAAACGATTAGATGGATTTTAATGTTTTGATTTTAGGAGAGATGGCGCTGGCTCGGTGTAAACATGCAGCTCCGTAAAAATAAATGTTTTTAAATAGTAAAAAGTGGATATTAGGGAAAAAAAAGTGACTGTTGAGTTTATAGTGAAGTGATCGTCAAGCACGAATGTTATCTCTTGAAGTTGTGCCGGCAAAGAAGAATAAATAGTGTTTGAAAATTTCTTGGTATTGAGTGGCAAGCCAATTCAAATCGTTGGTTGAACTATATGTAGGGTACACATTTTGCCTGGATTCTTTTCATAGTAAGTGGCTTCTGATTTGTGGTTCAAATAACAACCTTTATATGGATTTAATAAATAATGTTTGTTTTTATCGGCAAGCAAGATCGTTAAATTCAATTTTTTGACGAGAGTGCGCTACTCGCCCACAGAGGACGTTAGACGCTACACGAGATTTACCGCCACCTAGTTGGAAATCGCGAAACTGCATTGTTACGGATCGCTTCTTGCTGGAACCTATTGAGCAGAAACTACACGCTATTTGCCAATAGAAGGCTATACTGGTTAATCATACAACATCGACCACGCTTAAAATAATGACGTCGAAACCTTCTACTAAATGCGCAGGCTGTGCGAAGCTACTTCCTAAGAATGAATTTTTGAGATGCTGTTTTTGCAAAGCGGCTTATGACATAGAATGTTTGAAAATAAGCAGTAAACGTTATAATTCTTTTTACGCAGCTAACATTGAGCAGAAAAAAGCCTGGAAATGTTCCGAATGTACTAGCAGGCAGAATAAACTAGGCAATCTGAACACGCCTGTTCGACCGAATATGTCGTCCAATACCGATGAGTTGAACACGACGTCAAACAGCCCAACTACCGAAGCGGACAACGTTACACAACGTTCGATAAAAAATAAATTGTCTGAAGAGAAGGAATTGGAGAGTGTGTTACTTACTGATGCTACTGGCAACTTTGGGCTGCTGATCAGCGAAATTCGGGCTGTACGCCTAGAAATGGGCATGTTTCGAGCAACCATGGCCGATTTGACTAAGGCTATTAGTAACCACAGTGCGCGGTTGGACAGCTTGGAGACAAGGATTGATTCTATAGAAGCTAGGATGGGCGAGTCCAAGAGTCAAGACGTTGCTGCATTAACCGAAACAGTCACGCAATTGCAGCTGGAGATTCAAAACCGAGACCAAGAGTTTTCTCCTGTTAAAACGAAAAAGAGCGAGTCCCGTTCACAAGAGGTTACAGCATTGACGGAAACGGTCTTCCAGCTGCAACTTGAACTCCAGAACCGTGATCAGGATGTTTTGCTAAACGATGTCGAAATATCTAACATCCCAGAGTCGGGAAATGAAAATACCACCCACTTGTTCCTGACATTAGCAAAGAAACTCGGTGTCGATCTAGAGGAGCGAGATGTCGTGAACGTGGAACGAGCAGGACCGGTATCTGCGCGTGTGGAGGGGGGGCCCTCGCCGCGGCCGCGGCCTCTGGTCGCGCGCTTGGCGCGGCGAGCGACGCGAGACGCGATGCTACTAGCAGCGAGGGTGCGCCGCGGCCTTACCTCGGACTCCATGGCTCTCCCTGGCCCTGTCCGTACTGTCTATGTGAACGAGCGGTTGACGAAGCGTAACAGGCAACTGTTTCAAGCAGCTCGTGAAGCCGCTAAGCGACACAATTGGAAGTATGTGTGGACGCGGGACGGACGGATATTTGCTAGACGGGAACAAGGCACTACCCGCTATCGTCTCTATTCCGACACAGACATTGCTAAGGTTTTTGGCGGTAACCATGTTGGTACTGTATCTTAATTTTGTTTTTTTCTGTGCTGAAAACTACCGTGTATTTCCTTTTTTAATATGTAATTTTATTCTTTTTTGTGCAATTTTAGAACATAGTACTATGTTGCTTAGTTGTAAGCCAATTTTTATGGTTTGTTTTATCTTGTTTGTAGGTTGCCATTGCGTTGCCCTGTATCGTCATGTCACAACAATTAATAATTCTTTTCCTTTTCGACTTTTTGTACTTATGCGCTGTTCCTATGTACTAAAATGTGTTCTTCTTTTATTTGGTTACTGTTTACAAATCTTTTGTACAAATCTGAAACTGAAATATGTTGTATTCATCTGTAAGTTATTTACCATGGGTTTCCTTTTATGTGTTGAGTGGTGGAGTGAGCATGTACTCCATAAGGTTGCCTTAGCGATATATAGTTTACACAAACGACATTTGACACTGCTAAAACAGTACCTTCACAATTGCAAGTATGTTCAAATTTTACACGCTTACGTCATGCTATTCATTAAGTGTAGGAATATATCAGTTGGATTACTAAATCCGGGTTCTTTGGGTACTCGACATGAAGAATTTCTTGTTGCTATAGAGCGACATGCCGTAGACATTCTGGCGATCAACGAGACGTGGCTGAGGCAGGGAGAAGAGGCACGCGCACCAGCCCCACCGGGCTACCGGTTGTGGCACACTCCGCGTCCCGTCGGCGTCCGCTCGCGCGGGGGAGGCGTTGGATTTTACTTGCGACGTGGAATTTATGCACGCCACCTTGAACACCCCCCTACATCGTCTATCGAACAAATGTGGCTTAGTATCCAGCTTAACGGTCTCAAAGTTGCTATAGGCACAGCTTATCGTCCTCCCTGGCTGAGTTTGGACGTTTTTGTAGACGCGTTAACGGTTTCTATTACTTCTTTTTCAATATTTGATCACATTGTTTTGTTGGGTGATTTCAACGTTGACTTACTCAAAAACGCTGAAAAGAAGTCTTTACAATTGCAGCAGTTCTTGCAGTGTATGAATTTGCAGCAATTCGTTACTAAACCGACACACTTTACTGACCACTCTGAGACCTTGATTGACCTTGTATGTAGTAGTGCAAAAGTTTCTGAGGTTGTCGTTGATTACGTACCAGATCTCAGTGCTCATGCCTTCATAACATGTAAACTTAGCTTAAAGAAACCCAAGCCAACACCTAGATGGATCACCCATAGACCTTTAAAGGACATCAATTTGGAAATATTCAATGCAGAAGTGGATAGCATCAAGTGGGAACAGCTGCTTTGTGATAATGTGAACAACTCGGTGGCGGCTTTTAGCGCTCAAGTAACTGAGTTATTTGATAAACATGCTACTTGCAAAACGTCGTATTGTAAAAATAAAAGTTTTCCATGGATAACTCACGCCGTGAAAGAAATGATGAGGCTGAGAGATGATGCACATAGGAAATATCGTCGGACAAATCTGGAAGTAGATAAAAAATCGTATAAAGAATTGAAATCTCTTGTCAACGCTGCGCTGTTCAATGAAAAAACTGCATTTTTCGAATACTACGTTAACAAAAATTCTAAATGCTCTAGCTCTCTCTGGAAAAATATTAAAAACAATGTTGTAGACTTCAAGAAGACTCATATAGACTTGCCAGTTGAAATGAACGACCCTGTTCTTTTGAACAAACACTTCCTCGACGTGCCAGGCAGCAACATTAGCCTTTCAGCTATATCCAGTTTTAAATCTAATAGATTCAGCTCCGCAAAATTCAGCCTAAAGTTGGTTGATGAAATGTCAGTTCTAAACATCATATCCAAAATCAAGACTAATGCCCAAGGGACGGATGGCATCACACTGGATATGGTTTTACTTACACTGCCGCGTACGCTGGCAGTCATAACCGCCATTGTCAATAAGTCCATAGAGACGGGTATTTTTCCTGACGCCTGGAAAGAAGCTGTCGTGAAACCTATTCCAAAAATAAGTAATCCAGTTACACTGAAGGACATACGCCCAATTAGCATCTTACCATTATTATCAAAAATAATTGAAAAGGCGATATGTGTGCAACTAGCTGAATACTTAAACACCAATAATATCTTGCCCTTAAGACAATCTGGGTTTAGAGCAGGTAGAAGTACAGCAACGGCTCTAATGGACGTGATGGATGACATCTTGACTGGGCAGGATCTCGGGGAAGGCGCAATTTTGGTCTTGCTTGATTTTTCCCGGGCATTCGATACTTTGGACACAAAATTACTCTTAGCCAAGCTTGAGTATTACGGGTTTGACAGCGCGGCGTTAAAGTGGTTTGAAAGCTATCTGACTGATCGATCACAAAAAGTTGAAATTTGTCGTGAAAATGGTACGAAAGAGTGTTCTCCTCTGGCCCACGTTAATAAAGGAGTTCCGCAGGGCTCAATACTTGGACCCATTCTTTTTATAATTTATACTGCAGACTTACACAACTGTATCCTGAACTGTAAATATCACCTATACGCCGATGATTTACAAATTTATAGATCATTCAGACCTTGTGATACGAGGAAAGCAGTCGATGAAATCAATAGCGACTTAATGCAAATAGATCTGTGGGCCGAAACAAATGGTCTGGTACTGAACCCTTTGAAAACCAAGTTCCTCGTGATAGGTACCAAAATCCAAGCGGTTCGAATAGGCGACCACTGTCCATTATTGACAATAAAAGGTAATTTTATACAACAGGTTACCGAGGCGCGTAATTTAGGAGTCGTGATGGATAGTGGTCTCAAATTTGAGAAGCATGTGGCTGAAATAGTCAGAAACTGTTATTACCGATTGAAAGTTTTGTATCGTATTCGTCCATTTATCAATGTGGACATACGTATTCACCTGTGTGAGTCTTTAATCCTTTCAAAGCTGAACTATGCAGATACAGTTATTGGCGGATGTTTACTGGGCCGCACTAAAAAAGTCATTCAAAGAGTCCAGAATGCTTGTTCGAGGTACTGTTTCACCATTCCACACAGAGCTCACGTAACACCTTACCTTAATGTTAACAACCTAATCAATATGGGGTCCAGGCGAGCTCTTCACTTTGCTACTCTGCTCTTTGGTGTAATTAAGAATCACAACCCACCCTATCTTTTCAATAAGTTGCGTTTTACCAGCCGCAAGCCGAGATTTGCCCCGCTCCTTATATGTCCGAACCACAAAACGACTGCATTCCGTGGGAGTTTCCGCTATTCTGCAACTAAGTGTTGGAACAACATCCCTCCACCAATAAAGAACTCGAATTCAGTGAAATCTTTTAAAATAAAGTTCAAACGATATTTATTGGATCTCCAAAGAGCAGAATAGCAGGTAAATCAATTTATTAGGTAAGAGTAGGTAATAATAGTGTATTTTTTGTTTTTTTTTTGTTATTGTTGTTTTTTTTTTCTTTTTTCTTCTTGTATAGTTTTTGTTAATTAATGCATGTTCATTTACAGTACTTTGATGTTAATAATAATTTAATGTTTTAATTGTTTAATTAATAGTTAATTTAATGTTGTGCTTTGCGTTCACCTGTTCCACAAAGGTATCCGCAGAAAACCAGCGTCGTGGCATTCTGCTTCGACAAATGCTGAGCGGGGGCCCTGTTGGCACTTTTAAGATTTAGATATTTAAGTTAGTATAAGCCGTTTGTGTTTTTAATTTTATTGTATTTTTGTTATTTCTATTTCTGTCATTTGTGCCAATAAAACTTTTTATTATTATTATTATTATTAATGAAACTTTACAATAATGAATGTTAAACATCTGAATCGCACATAGGCTACAATTTATAAAGAAATATTACTTTTAGTTTTTCAACTTAAGCCCTCGCAATCGCAGTTGCGGGCGACCGCTAGTTATATAAGCAAAAGTGACGTAAATAGTAAACAAAAATAGGTAGCAGTTGCCTGTACACCCACGTAAAACCCACGTGTGTGGTACGCTAAAATAGCAATCGTTATTCGCTAATGTTCAATAAATAAATTATTATCCTCTAAACCGGAATGTTATGACACGGGCAAAATTCCGTAATTTTAAACGCATTGTGTCAGTCTTTACACCCTACGATTGCGTGATTTATATTCCACAGGTTTTGGAATGGTGAGGGTTTTGAGTTTAAATTTGGTTTGATCAACTACAAGTAGCTACGCACCCGGGTGGGTACTTATTCCTATTTTCTAGGAAATAGGATAAGACTAAAACACCGGGGCTGGCTTCTTCTGGGCATGACCAGGGTTTACCGAGAACTCTTCCGAGGGTGCACCCACCGGTGTTCAACAGTGCGACGCCACCCCGCACTGCCGTCTTCCTTCGGAAAATGATGGTAGGCTCGCACAAATTCGCTGAGCATACTGCGGGCTTCTGAATTTTACGTTCAGCCTGATGACCACAATCACTGTGCCTCCACCTACCCCGTTTAGAATTAGTCGTAGTATATTATTGCATTTATAATTTAAATAAAATCGCATACTGTAAAGGTGAAAATAAGTAAAATATGAGTACAGGTACCAGCACTAAATTCAGCGCGTTTTACGGAGACCCGCATTACGCTGTCGTTGGTGAGATATTACAACTTTAGACGAACTTGGAATTAGTTCTAGAATAGAATGTTCCTTATAACAAGAGTTTTATCTCAGCTTGGTTGAGTGGAACGATGGCTGGTTCACACGTCAATTCGGGAACAGGTGGCATCATCAGGATATGATATTATGCTCTCGGAGTGGTTATATCATAGGCATTTGGTACCTATCAAATTTAAAAAACCAACAAAAGATCTTTATTCAATATAAATAAAAGCATCATGCTGACTTTGATGTTTTTTTAAGAATATTTTTAGTTGTATTTTCGACTTGGTAATACTTCATCAATATTTCAACACTCGATTTTTTGATAGTTAATGCAAGGAACAAACATCGTACAGCTGAGCTTATTTCTATTAAGAGATTCTATCCAGCAGACCACGGTAACAGGAGATACTTCTTCTTATTATAATGTCCTTTCTTCAACCTTAGCTCCGATGGAAGATAATTTAATTTTAATTTGTTTCAGTCTTTAAACAGAGCCGTAATTTTTATGCTTTTCTTGCTCACTCAAAATGACAAACTGCCCAAGAGATAAACACAAGCTGTATAAGCATACCCAGTACAGCAAGAATACATACCTAATTAAGTCCGTAAATCCGTCAGAGCAAGTATTTGGAGCATCAAACGGCATTATATTAGGAGCAGATACGGGTTTGAAGGCGTTAAAGAGATTAACAGTCGATCCCTACCCTGTTTTATCTCAGGGTCGGTCCACGGCCCATTATTTTATAGAACCCGGCCAATGCTGCCATCTACAGTACAGGATAGATGTGAAAAAGTTTGTTTTTAGAATGAAAATATTGTTTTTGTTTTGTGTTGCGCAGTGGTTAGGATAAGGCAACAGCAGAAATTACAAATTATCAGGGCTCTTTTATAGCGGAAGAGCCTCAAAATTTACAAAATCTTGTGCTATTGTACAAGATTTTGCATCAGACTGTATGTCTGATTGATTGTTTATACATAAATATTCATACAAGTTAAATTAAGGTTGAAGTGATAAAAAAATAAAAGCTGAAGGAGATTGTCTTCTTTCGATGAAAGATTTTGTAAATATCGCACCCAGAGAGCAAAATGATCAAGTATGGTGGTTGGATTTGCATAAATAACCTTCACGTAGATTTCAGCTAAATATCAAGAAAACACAAACGTATACTTTGATCTTCTTCGTTCTAAAAATATAAACCTTATTCAACCTTCATGTCATTTTCATAATGGTTCCCAAAATCTAAATTATTTATGCATGACCTTTAGTTAGGATTTGTCCCAGAATAAAATAGTTATTTTGCTAGGCTTTCGCAATAACTTTAAGCGTCAGGCGCGACAGGTTGAGGCGGGTCATGGATGTTGGCGTCGCGGGACGAAGAGCGATATGTAAGGTAGGTACGTTTCCCCACTCGAGCCACAGATAACGTCAGAAAAGATTTATGACATTTAGCAGGGAGCTGTCGCGGGGAAGTGGGGAGCGGGGAGATTAGTTTATCCCTGGACAGGTTGT
Source organism: Udea ferrugalis (assembly GCA_950022985.1). Classification (NCBI taxonomy): domain Eukaryota; kingdom Metazoa; phylum Arthropoda; class Insecta; order Lepidoptera; family Crambidae; genus Udea; species Udea ferrugalis. The sequence continues at coordinate 18,286,359 of OX465522.1, forward strand.
TTTCTATTCAGGTCACCTTATTTATTGTTAGAGGTGCCCGTGGCTCAGTTGTGACATCGTACTATGAAAACAACGCACGCCTGATCGGGAATCTGGGCCCCAAGTCTGCTAATTTTAGAACGCTTTAATTTAGTCGCAATTGAGTCTTGATCGGCTAATTTGCAACATTTTGTAAGAAGAAATGTCTAATTCAACTATTGAGACTCAATTACGATTCAATTGATGCGTTCTAAAATTAGCAGGCTTGGGGCCCAGATGTGCGGCCACCCTGACCAAAATTTAATGAAAGACTCTTCACTTACCTTATGCCCTACCAACAAACCGCACTGAGCCCACGTGTTGGTGTATCGCTCACACCAGCCTATGACCAGTAACAGATGAAATGAATGTAAATAGCAGTTAGTCCCATTTATCTTTTTTTTTTAACGAAAAATATTTTTGAAAATATTTATTCGCAGTGTTATGGGTATTTGTCTCAAAAGTTGATCACACACTAATCTTGTTACTCTCCCATCACAGCTAATACTTACGCCCGTCGTTCGAGGGCAATGGCTCGTGACCGCGTCATATTAACTGCCACTAACACCAGCAGGGCGCTCTGGCGTTTAATGACGTTTATGCCAGCCAAGAGCACTAAAGGCGTTGAACAAAATAAAGCAGTATATAATATGTTATAAGTAACTTATTTATGAACAATAGAGAAAATAATCAAAAAGCTAATTTCATATTTTTCAAAAGCAGAAAATATTTGTACAATATTTCTTCGAAGTGTTAGGCATGGATAGTTGTCTTAAACATCGATCATGCACTAATCTTGTTACTCTCCCATCACAGCTAATACTTCAGCCCGTCGTTCGAGGGCAATGGCTCGTGACCGCGTCATATTAACTGCCACTAACACCAGCAGGGCTCTGCCGTTTAATGACGTTTACGCCAGCCAAGAGCACTAAAGGAACGAAATAAAGCAGTATATAATACGTTATAAGTAACTTATGTTTTGATATTATCTAACCCAATTTTACAACGCCACAACGATAGTACGATACGCTCGGTCTAAACAAAAAGGTGGTGCCCGTGGCGCAGTTGTGACAGTGATCGGTGACGATCGTTGTAAAGCAACACACGCCGGGTCGGAAAAGGGATGGGTGACCATCCGACCGAAATTTAGTGATGTGTATTTCGGGCATCTCCGTGCTTCGGAAGGCACGTTAAGCAGTTGGTCCCGGTTGACGTCGCTAGATGTCAGTCGTTAAGCCTAGTCAGAGGCCTTAGGGCGGCTTGATAACATCTGACAATAAGGTTGCTCACTAGCCTTACACCCCTCCAACAAGCCGCACTGAGCCCGCGTGTTGGAGTATGGCTTGTTCCACCTCATAGTTGAGGTGAGGCCTGTGCCCAGCAGTGGGACGTAAATAGGCCGATTATGTAAACATAAAGGTTATAAGGAAGAATTTCACACTATTTAACTAGCTGCTCTGAAAAACGCGTTATAGGTACAAGTTCATTTGGTTGACCGATCTTATCTCAGGAAGTACCTACTGGCTCTGCGTAAGCGATTAGAGCTACCCAAAGAAAAAAAATGACGGAATAGTTTATCTGTGAAGTTGCTTAATATAATTTAAGACATTCATCATCAGCAACCTCTAATGGTACACCGAAACCCCAAGCAAAGATTTCCCTCGTTCAAAAGATTGGTTTTAATTTGAAACATTATTGTCTATCTTCGAAGGTTGACTCATTGTTAACTTTTTTATGGCAGCCATTCCAAAAACAGTAAGGTATTTTTGTTAACACAAACATCGGACCGACGCGCGCGCGCAGTGGGAAGCCCCCCCCGCGCCTCACCCGGCATCGGGAACAACGAGCGGCGGCCGACGAGCGGCCAGTCCGCCACAGCTCTTTCCACGCATCATAACTGTATTCTTCTATTAAAAACCTATTCTATCAATAAGAGTATATTCATTCACATACAATTTATGGCGACCGTGAAGATTAACTACTTAGGAAAGTAGTTCACGAATCTGCAATCTCAGGAAGAAGTTTGAAGACCATCATTACGCGGAAGAAGTGGAGTTTGCAGCAACGGCGGAGTTAGCGCAATTGGCGGTGGATCTGGAATCAAGGGCGTGGCGCGTCGCCGGCTTCTGACGAGGGAGGTTTGCCCGTTCCTATCCTGACCTAACCATTTTTTCTTTCCTGTCTCCGTGTAGCTTTGCTCAACGCACTATTTCAAAATATCTATTAGGTATATTTTTTTCTTTCAAAGCTCAAAAGTTATTTCTTCCTGGAATTCAAACTATCAATATTCTTCTTTTTCACATTCCATTCTTTATCATATGTATTTTAACAGCCACTACCTATTTACCTAGCAAACGCATTTTAGAGGTTATTTACTGCTTCAAGCAGTTTATATTTATTACGAAAAATATTCCAATCGTAACTTAATTTCTGTGCCCAGTAAACAAATATTAAGAATTAATTGCAAGAAGTGCATTTAATGCTTGATATTGTGCATTTTAGTTCTTGCGAACTTAGCCGTTTGTGCCGAACATTCCAGGCGGTGCGCAAACGCGGCGGTCAAGGCCAAGGTCGACCGGTTGGCGTTATCGGGATACTTAGCTGTCTCCTGCCTACTGCCGGCCGCTTCCTATTGTTTTCGGCGCATCACAGCTGTTTCATAGGTTTGCTTCGCATAAAGGTATTTATACTAATTTCAATATTATTATTTTTTAAAGTTTAATTTTTGGGGTTATTTGAAGTGTTTCTTTGCAATGTCTGATACAGAGATTAGGGAGCTTCGAGTTAAGAGAGGTTCGATAAAGGGTAGATTGACTGGTTTTAAGAATTATTTAGGAACATTAAGCGCCACCGACAAGTTAACTTTACAACAGATTAAGGAGGTGAAGGTGAGGCTGGCAAAGATAGAAGAATTGTTCACAGAATATGATCTCATTCAAACAGCTTTAGAGATTAAAGAGCCTAGGGTTAGTGATGATGACATAGCCGATACCTTCTATTCTGAAAGAAATGATACTGAAAAGGTTTTCTATACTGTCATAGCAGAAGCTCAAGCATTATTGGATAGAAATGAGGCCGAACATTTTGAGATGGCTAACATGGGGTCAGCTAGCTCACAGGTAGGAAATGTGCCAAATACTAATGTTAGGTTACCTGTTATCCAACTACCGACCTTCACTGGCGATCCGAACAAGTGGTTAGAGTTTCGTGATATTTACACTTCTTTAATTCATAGTAATGATTCTTTATCGGATATTATTAAATATCAGTATTTAAGGGGTTCTTTAAGTGGGAGCGCTGCTTCTGTCATCGAGTCGTTAGAGCTTTCCAATAACAATTACGAAGTAGCTTGGAAATTAATTTGTGACCGCTTCGACAATAAGCGGCAACTAGTGTACACACATCTTAAGTCATTATTTGATATTTCTTGCATAGGTAAGGAAAGTGAATCATCCCTAAGGTGTTTGGTGGATCATATTTCAAAAAATCTTAGAGCACTAAGCAGTTTAGGCGAAAAAACCGAAAATTGGGACACTTTGATTATGTTCATGTTCACAAGCAAATTAGACAACGTTACCTGTGCTAAGTGGGAGGAATATAAGATGAGTGTAGCATCAGAGTTAACTTTAGAAAACTTTTATGATTTTTTGAGGAAAAGAGCAGATGTAATTGAGTTGCTCTCGGCGGGCAGCAGCAACAATGTAGTTACAAACAGGTTTCAACTACAGCAACAATCACAACAACAACAACAATCACAACAATTGCCTCAGTTTAAGCGCATAGACAAACAACAAAAATCCTTTGTTGCTGCTTCTTGCGAGGGCAACCAAAAGGACGAAAAATCATGTCCAGTTTGTGGTGGTGGGCACTTGATTTACTATTGCAATAATTTCTTAAGTATGTCACCGGCAGACAGGTATCAACGCATTGTTAAATTGAAGTCATGTGTTAACTGCCTCCGTAGCGGACATTTCGCACAACAGTGCAAATATGGAACATGCAAGTTTTGTAAAAAGAGACATAACTCACTTTTGCATTTATCTATGTCCAATGATCCTGAAAGATATGCAGAAGCCAAGGAAAGGGTCTCTAATCCTATTTCATTATCCACATGTATTGCAAATCAAGTTTTATTGTCTACAGCGGTTGTAAATGTGAAAAATAACAACTCTAAGCAGTGTTTCAAAGCACGTTGTTTACTGGACTGTGGCAGTCAGTCTTCATTTATTACTCGCGATTTAAAAGAGAAACTGTCATTAGACGGCGACTCCATGAAACCGGTATTTGTTACTGGAATAAATAATATGTCGTTTGAAGCTTTACAGCGTTGTTCTTTGTGTGTACAATCGCGTACAACTGTTTTTAATGTAAAAATTAACGCGTTTGTTCTCAACCAAATAACAAGTACATTGCCGAGTCATGAAGTCGACGTTTCGAATGTTAATGTTCCAAATAATGTGAAATTGGCTGACCCTGACTATAGCCGACCTGCCGGGATAGATTTGTTGTTAGGAGCAGATGTATTTTGGGAGGTCGTAGGTTCAGAGCAAATAAGGTTGGGAAAAAATCAACCAATTTTACAAAATTCAATGTTTGGCTGGCTGATGGCTGGGCCAATCATGTGTAGGCTAAACAATAACACACGAACTGTATGTAATTTCAGTCAAGAAATTAGTCAACAACTGTCAAGATTCTGGGAGCTGGAAGAAGTTCCTACGAAACCAGTGCTGTCCCCAGAAGACGAAGCCTGTGAACAACACTTCGTGCAACACACGCAACGCATGGAAGATGGAAGGTTTTGTGTCACGTTGCCTTTGAAAATCGAGCCTGAGAAGTTGGGTGATTCATACAATTTAGCACGTAAAAGATTTGATAGTTTAGAAAGGCGTTTTCGAAGGCAACCTGAAGTCAAAAAACAATATGTCGATTTTATAAGAGAATATGTTGACCTGGGTCATGCTTCGTTGATGGGAAAATCAGACGAAGCGACTGTCATACTGCCACATCACCCTGTTCTGAAAGAGCAGAGTGAGACAACTAAATGCAGAGTGGTGTTTGATGCTTCAGCAAAAACTTCGTCTGGTTTGTCACTCAATGATATCATGATGGTAGGACCAACAGTGCAGGAGGACATTTTTTCTATACTTGCAAGATTCAGAGAGCACAGATTTATATTCACGGGCGATATAGAAAAAATGTACCGCCAAATATTAATCAACCCCAACCAGGGGCATTTGCAAGTAATTTTATGGCGAGAAAATGAACACGAGCCTATGAAGCGCTTGCGCCTGAATACTGTAACATATGGCACTTCATCGGCTCCGTTTTTAAGTACTAGATGCTTAATACAGTTAGCACTTGAGTGTGAGGATCCTTTGATAAAAGAAGTGATGCTTCTTTGTCGATGACCTGAACACGGGCTGCTCGGATGAAACAAACCTGAAATACATTTATGAAAGCGTAACAAAAAAGTTGAGATCAGCTGGATTTCATTTACGTAAAATAAAAAGTAATTGTGAATCGCTGTTAAGGCTGGTTTCAGACGAGTTGAACGATAGTCATGGACAAGAGAAATTAAAATTTTCTAATTCATCAAGCATTTTGGGTATAGAATGGGATCCTGACCTTGATTGCATACTCACATCTATATCTAAAGTTACAAATTGTAATAAAAATCAAAACTTTACAAAAAGGACAATATTGTCACTTTCATCAAGTATTTTTGACCCTTTGGGACTGTTGTCAGTTTGCATTATTACATGTAAAATGATTTTACAAATGTTGTGGATTCAAAAAATTGAGTGGGACGAAGCTATTCCCCAGAAAATCAATGACATGTGGCTTAAGTTCATCTGTAATTTGTCATGCTTAGAAAACTTAAAAATACCACGTCATGTAATGTGCTCAAGCCCTATGTCAATAGAGCTGCATGCATTTTCAGACGCATCCTTGAAGGCATATGCTGCATGTGTTTATGTGCGTTCAATTGATGAGTTGGGAAGTGTAACAGTGCGAATTTTATGTGCCAAATCTAAAGTGGCTCCTTTGAAGGCGACTACCATACCCAGATTAGAATTGTGCGGCGCCGTGTTGGCGGCTCGTTTATGTAACAAAGTTTGTAACACTTTAAGGTGTTCAATTAACAAAAAATATTTTTGGTCTGACTCACAAGTCGTCCTGGGTTGGCTGAGCCTGCCTTCAAACACACTAAGTGCGTTTGTGTCTCACCGAGTAGCTGAAATAAACGATTTGTGTGCCAATACAAAATGGAAGTACGTTCCTTCGTCATGTAACCCCGCAGATCTTGCTTCTCGCGGTGTCTACCCTGACGAGATACAATCACTTTCGTTGTGGTGGGAAGGTCCCTCATTTCTTAAGCACTCGTCAGAACAATGGCCAAGTCAGCAAATCGGCGACACTCAGACAAACTTGCCAGAGATACGCTCATTTAGCGTAGAATGTAATTCACCACAAAAATCTATAATAGAATTTGAAAAATATTCTAGTTTTTTAAAACTTCAGCGTGTAATGGCATATGTATATCGATTTATGAACAATTGTAAAAGTAAAGATAAGTCACGTAGAAAAATTTACGAGTTGACTGTTGAAGAACTAGAAATTTCAGAAATTAAGCTAGCAAGCTTGGCACAAGCCGAATGTTTTTCCAGATTTAATAACAATTTTAAAAACTTTCCTGCTATTTATAATTTGACACCAATGAGGGATGAAAACGGATTGATTCGTGTAGGTGGCAGACTCGACAATTCTGAATATTTACTCGATAAAAAACATCCCATTTTAATTGATGCAAAACATCACTACACTCATTTAATATTTGAATATTTTCACATTAAATTAATGCACGCAGGCCCGCAGCTACTTCTTTCAGTCATTAGAGAAAAGTACTGGCCGCTTCGTGGCAGAAATCTAGCGAAAAATGTATGTTTTAAATGTGTTCTTTGTAAACGACTGAAAGGAGTAACTTCAAAGCAAATTATGGGCAACTTACCGGCTGAACGAGTCAATCCGGGTTTCCCATTCGAAATTACAGGCACTGACTATGCAGGGCCATTTCTAATTGTAAACAAAAGAGGTCGAGGCGCAAGACTAATAAAATGTTATCTTTGTGTATTTATTTGTTTTAAGACTAAGGCTGTTCATCTTGAGGTCGCAAGTGACTTGACCACCGAAGCATTTATATTGGCCTTGCGTCGTTTCATGTCTCGTAGGGGAAAACCACGCGTAATATTTTGTGACAACGGCACTAATTTTGTTGGGGCAAAACGAGAAATTTCTGAACTTGTAAAAAATTGCGCTAAAACTGTATCAGACCTTGCAAACGAGGGCATCAAATTTAAATTGTCACCAGTCTATTCACCCCATTTTGGAGGCCTTTATGAAGCAGCTGTGAAATCCGCTAAGTTTCACATGAAGAGAGTAGTGGGTAACGCACATTTTACCTTTGAAGAGTTGACTACTCTTTTTTCTCAAATAGAAGCTATATTAAACTCCAGACCCTTGATTCCAATGTCCTCTGATCCAACTGACCTTTGTCCTTTGACTCCTGGGCACTTCCTCGTTGGGAGACCACTGACGTCCCTACCTGCACCAGATCTACAAGATGCTAATCCAAACCGTCTTCACAGATACGCCCGCATTGAACAAGCACGACAGCATTTCTGGACCAGATGGAGCCGCGAGTACATCTGTGAGCTTCAGCATCGTACAAAATGGCAGACCAGACAACCAGACATAAAACCAGACCAGTTGGTACTGATTAGAGATGAGAGATGCCCGCCGCTGAAATGGCCTATGGGTAGAGTAACTGCTGTGTATCCTGGTTCCGATGGGGCGTGCAGAGTAGCAGACATACAGACCAGTCAAGGAATCTTAAGGAGGGCGATAAATAGAATTTGTCCCTTGCTGCAGGACCAGTAGATGCAATTTGTCAAGAGGGTGGAGATTGTTAACACAAACATCGGACCGACGCGCGCGCGCAGTGGGAAGCCCCCCCCGCGCCTCACCCGGCATCGGGAACAACGAGCGGCGGCCGACGAGCGGCCAGTCCGCCACAGCTCTTTCCACGCATCATAACTGTATTCTTCTATTAAAAACCTATTCTATCAATAAGAGTATATTCATTCACATACAATTTTCATGAACATGATGTTTGTCATAAAAATCTCGAAAGCAAAATAATTATGATCAACCAGGCTTAACCACCGGGCACAAAAAGACAATGTCTCTAGATTTTTTTTAGACCGTACTTAACGCTGGCGAAGTTGCGTACAGTGTGCGTCAGATAAGTTGAGAGAAGAGAAAAAGATCTACTTACTCGATTATTTTTGTCATAAAACAAAGTAGCATTTGTTATTATAGCACTTATAAACTTCATGGTATTTTTAACTTTGAGAGTTTTCTCTACCTCGAATAGAATTTAAACATATTCCAAAAGTAGAATAGAACAAAGGAAAAAAACTTAGATAAGAATTAACGCGACATATATTTCAACAACGATCAAATTTTATTGGTAAGAAAACTGTATGAAATCCAGACATCCCGTGCTTAGTTTCTTAAAAATCTAAACTACTCTTCACGCGAAAAACTAAGATTTACAACAGATATTTCCCCACAGGACTGAAGCGCTTCATGTCAGCGTACGAAACAGATGTTGGTAATAAAAACAGGGGCTAGAGTCGCATAAATCGCACTGACCAATATCGTCTGCCTTTAAAGTACTCGGTACTAAAACTAAGTATACTTCTAGCTATAGGTATCAAAACTTATGACATTTCCAAGGTTGTTGGGTTTAACTTAAGAGCTTGTTTTTATTGGATGGCAACAGCTTGCTCCGATGAGTTATTAGAAAACTTAAGAAGTATTTTTCAGCGTAAAATTGGACAATTTTGACAATAAAATCTAGTTGTAGTTTTTTTTAATACTTAAGTCGAGAACATGAAACGAAATAGATTCGTTTTTGGCTAAGATTAAATTTACACAAGGGGAAAAATACTTATAAATTTATTAATCCTGTCAAGGTGGACCCTGGAAGTAACTTTTAAAATATTTCAACAATAATAATATGTATGTCTGTCATCTGTTCTCTAAATAAAGTGTTTTTGTGTTATGGGAACCGGAAACAACAATGGTAGCGCAAGAAACTTTTGCGCTGGGGCGAGAATCAAATACACTCCCATATGCGGCTCAACTGGCACTAGTAAGAATCGCGCTCAACAAATCGGAAGTAAGTAATTATAATTTGACTAAAGTATGTAAAATTGTTGATTTTTTAATCATTTCATTAGTAATAACTTCTAAAGGTGGTACATCAGATCATCATCATCATCATCAGCCTGTTGTAGTCCACTGCTGAACATAGGCCTCTCCTTTTGCACGCCACTGTACTCGATCTTCGGCTGCTCGCATCCAGCTCCTGCCAGCCATCCTGCGCAGATCATCACTCCACCTTGCCTGAGGACGTCCTACACTACGCTTGCCGAGACGCGGTCTCCACTCAAGAACACGTTTACTCCAACGGTTGTCGGTTCTACGGCTAACATGGCCAGCCCACTGCCACTTCAGCTTGCTAATCCGGTGGGCTATGTCGATAACCTTGGTTCTCTGCCGTATCACCTCATTTCTGATTTGATCTCGCAGAGAAACGCCGAGCATAGCCCTCTCCATAGCCCGCTGAGTGACTTTAAATTTGTGGACCAGCCGTGCCGTTAGTGTCCACGTTTCGGCTCCGTATGTCATGACGGGTAGGACGCACCGATTAAAGACTTTTGTCTTTAGGCACTGTGGGATCGACGATGTGAAGACCCGACGTAGCTTCCCAAACGCTGCCCAACCCAACTGAATTCTTCTATTCACCTCGTCCTCGAAGTTGTTTCTACCCAACTGCAATGTCTGCCCGAGGTACACATATTTTTGAACAACTTCGAGAACGGCGCCGTGTATCGCAATCGGTTCCGGTAGTACATGTTCATTGAACATGACCTTGGTTTTGTCCAAGTTCATCCGTAGACCGATGCGCACTGAAGAGTCAGCCAGGTCATTCAGCATCTGTTGTAGGTCCTGCAGCGTTTCTGCCACGATGACGATGTCGTCAGCAAATCGCAAGTGAGAGATGTACTCGCCATTGATGTTGATGTTGATGCCACGTCCTTTCCAGTTCAGCGTCTTGAACATATCCTCCATTGCATTTGAGAACAATTTCGGGGAGATAACATCCCCTTGTCTCACACCTCGATGCAACGGTATAGGACTTGTTTGCTGATTTTGGATTTGGACGGACATAGTGGCTGCTTCGTAAAGGCATCTCATCACTTGGATGTATCGCCAATCTACTTGGCATCGCTGCAGGGACTCCAGAACAGACCAGATTTCAATCGAGTCAAAGGCCTTCTCATAGTCCACAAATGCTAGACACAGGGGCTGATTATATTCTTCAGTTGATTATATTCTTCAGTGACTCCAAAGTTGTGAAGCTGTTAAAAGAAGCTCTTAAAGCTCTGAACGTCCATAAGCTCGTCAGTATCCATTTTTTCCTTTCAAATCATAACTTCCTTTGTCCGAACTCCCTAACACCGTTCGGATCGATAGTTCTAAACTCCGGCCCAAAGTTGTACACGGGTCCTCGATGTTTTTGATTACCGGAGTGGTCGTCCCCTGGAGGTACCACTCGCACGAATTGCGGAAGAGTTATTAACACTTTTTGATTACAGTTTTTTTAAGGATGTTGTGGAAGTTAGTTGTTTGCAACGAACAAAACTGGTAGTATTCCAGTTTGATTAAAATAAACTGCCTAGATCCTACCTACCTATCTACATCTTATTATATGACAATAAAAAAACGTAGATGGGTTATATTAGTACTAACGTAAAGTTGAAAATTGTCAACGGGGTACGACGCATGCATGAGGCAGCTCAGAAGCATAAGCTATAATATTATTGTAAAGTTTTATTGAAATCGATCTGGTTGTTTTTACGTGAAAGAGCAACACGGCACAGCCACACACACAAACTTTCACATTATAATATTAGTAGTATACCAGCGACGTTGTGTTAAATTATGTTATAATAAACCTCCATCATCTATTTAAAAAAAACCATTCAAAATCCGTTGCGTAGGTAGTTAAAACTATTTAAGCGAACATAGGGACAAAGGAAGCGACTTTGTTTAGGACTATGTAGTATTGAACAAAACTCTTTCAAATAAAGGGGGTATGCTAAGGTCTAACCCGCGACCTCCAGAGTAGAAGTCAACTTGTGAACCGTATCACCAAATCGGTCGTCAGGTACCTTTATTTGTCTCTTGGACATACGCTCCCTCTTGTTTGCTCCGTCGCGTACTATCTTTTGCATGACACAACAAAAATTATGCCAATAATAAAAAAGTAGCAAAAGTATCACAAAAACAAAAAATGGTGCTCGTAAATAAACCAGACCGAGATAACCCCGTTGATAGAGATCAGTGCTCCGACGTATTTCGGACAAATTGAAAAAATATTTCACAAAGGTACTTTAGTTTAACATGGATGACAATCGGAAAATATACAAAGTGAATGTTCGAATAAAATGTACGTTGCACACAGTCTAAATATTTTTTTACAGAAACTTCTGTTAAAATATTGAAATTATCAAAGTAAGCTTACCATAGACTGTCGAAAAATGATGTAAACATTATAAACAGGTTTCGCGGTTGACCATTTATATACAAAACTACTCAACACACAACTAAAACACCTGCCTGACAAATATAAAACTAGACTAAAAAAACGAATGTTAAAAACTAAAATAGAAGAATAATATCAAAAGAGATTGACTGTAAGATGCCAACAATGATTGCGAAAAAACAATTTCCCAGTATTCAAAATGCAAAATAGTTAATCTGTGGTATGATGGAAATTCACCAATACACGATAGCGCAAAATGATAGCGTAACTTCAAAATGAAGTTTGGATTGGATCACGTTGGAAACCATTTTGAATGCGTATAGTTTTCGGAATTCGCCTTTTCTCATTTCAAAGGTGCTCTAACTTTTCAGATTGGAGAAATGTAGAGAGATGAGGGAAAAATGTACAAGTTAAAACTTTATACGATAAGAAAAATACCCTAATAGGTTACCATTAAATGTTTTTCAAAACAAGATAATTATAAGATTACCCAAGATTTTCAGTCATCAAACGAAGTAAATGGCAGCAACTTACTAGAAATTAATAGAGCGCCTTTTCATTTAAACTATATTAGCGACGCAAACACCAAATTGTAATTAGGACATCAAAGCGTTGTCAATTCAATATTTATCAAAGTCTAGACAGTGTGTTTAACAATCATAGGATCTATTGTTCTCGGAATAACGACGGCCATTACGTTTAGTTTTGGTACTTTAATTAAAAAGCTACATGCTTATGTGAAGTTGTTTTTTTAAACTATTTAGTTTTAATTTGAAAAGAGCTTTGGATCACCATCGCTGCAGAGCTGAGAAAAAAGCTGTTTATTTCGAGAGCAGAGTAAACAGGTATCTTTTAGACAAGCATGCTTCATTGTCGACCACATCGTCGCTTTGCTTTTATAACATATTCGATGACCATGGCAGAATGTTTAGTTAGTGAATCTTAAAATATAGACAAATATTGTCGCCTATCTTCCATACTTTTAAAGAGAAATCATTCAGTCACGCATGTTTTTTAACCTTTTTTGCAATTTTTATCATTGATTTTGATTCACTTCTATAAGTCGTAGCCTGAAGACTGATGTAGCCTTGATAAAAAAACAAAGAAAAAATTGTTGAATCCAAACCTCTGGTTCTATTAGATTAGCGCATTTAACCAACCACACAAACTAACTTTTGATCTTAACAATACTTGCTTCTTAGGATAGATTCATTCATTAATAAAATTGCTTCTTTATCAATTTACTAGGATTCAACATTGGACGTAATTGAATAAAATGTTTTCATTCCATTGAAATCTTAAATAAGTAAAAATTTGGACATTAGAAAGAATATTGAAGTTGCTTTTATTCGTTTTAGGATCTGACTTGAATTGTCATTTTATCAAATTATTTCAAGAAAATCTACGTATTTTTCAGCATGAAACCTTTTTGGTAAAATTTCATAAGACGTAGATTAAGACGTAGCTTTTGTTTTAAAGAAAATATGTTTCTTATCCGAACAACATTATTATGCTCACTTAAAAAACAGTTAATACTTAAATTAAAATTTGATCGAACAAATACCACCTTTATTTAAGTAATCAACTTCTTAACCATTGCACCAACTGGTTGCCAAATATAATAATATGCAGACAAAAGAAAAAGAAGAAAACTTACTGTCGAGCTCTATTTATAAAATGTTTTAGCATAAACTCATATTTTACTAGTGCTGTACCAACATTAGTTCATGAAGAAGGTTAGTTATTATCATTCTAGAGATGAGCCTGGCGTTTCATTACAATAATAGTTTTTACAGTCTGCCTCTCAGAATGAACTACATTTCTGTTATTTAAATAATTTGAATTTGAATACTTGTTGTGCCAACAAAAAATCGAAATGCCACATTGCTTTATTAAAGTAGATCTTTTTAACTCAAAGTGCCTACTTTTTGATCGTCTCAAAAATACTAGTCGTTTAAACCACACATTAATATGCATGCATGAGATGAACTTAATTTGACTCCCTATAAAACCATTCTTGTTAAGTATTAAGTCAGTTTAGCTTTGTGAGACAAAACTTGGTTTCCTTTGACGAAACTTTTTAATCTATTGCCAATTTTGAAAACAACAGGTCAGATTAATTTGAAGCTCCTTCTATTAAACTGCCTCTTTTGGGTCTAACATCTAAACTTCTAGGTTTTTTTAAAATAAAAAGTTACTGCAACGAAGTAAGGAAGTAACTTTAGTCGATATGTCGAAAATGTTTTACTATCGACTAAAGAATGTTTGCGAAAGACGCGGGTTCGATTCCCGCCTTTAGCCAAGACCGAATGTATTTTTCTGGTTTTCGTATCTTTAGTAAACATACCTACTGCGGGGGAAATGCAAAAAAATGATAATAACATAGTCAAAACTTTTTCATCTTTATCCGAAGTTAAATATTTGAAATAATATTTCTTCCTAGTGTTGAAGGTATACACTTAAGTATACTTATATTGATAAAATCACCCCTCGTTGATGGTCTCAGTAGGTCAATGGTAAGAGCATTCACCCTGTTTGCGAAAGACGCAGGGTTCGATTCCCGACCGCCTTAAGCCAAGACCGAATTTATTTTTCTGGTTTTCGGATCTTTAGTAAAGATAATAAGGAAAAATAATAATTAGGAAGAATTATTATTTAATTTTTGCTCATATTTTGCTCTTCATGGCCTCTTCCCTTCCATAACAAAAACAGTTCCAGTATAGAAAGATTTTATCACTTTTGTATTTGTCTCGTTGAATCACGTAGAGGAGAGACAGAAATCCGATTACGGGAATAGATATTGCTTATTGAATATATCGCAACACGCAAGTTGGCTACGTTGAGTTTCAATTTGAGAGAGAGGCTAATACCTCCAGAGAAGAGCAGAGTGGAAATACTGTTGCGATTTCTAATATTGACTCGAAATGGTACGAAAGAGATGACACACAAACACACAGTTACAGAGAGTATATTTGCATGTTTTTTATTTTATTTTGGGTAACGTTAACAAATTCTGTTAGTTTATCAAAAGTATATACAACACTAGCGGGCGCCCGCGACTTTGTTCGCGAAGTTCCTCTCGCACACTCTCCAAATACACCTTATAAAAACCTAAAGACCAGCAACTCTCTTTTATTATGATGTCATTGCACTAATCAAGACTGATGTAAAGTCGTGGAATGAAATGTTTTCAAACAAATTCATTCACGCGTTGCACGCATATGTTACCTTTTTAAACTGTGTAACAGGCTAGAGTATGTCAAAAAGTATGCTTTACTGTCTGAAACTGAAACTAAAAGGGTGGTCAACCCTTTCATTCCCCGACTGTACGTTCAGTCAACGGCTCATCATCCTAACCCATTTCCTGTTTTTTTGATTCTGCCAAATGTTATTTTTGTGTTTTTCTGAGCAGAACAGCAAGGAGGATTGACCGAAAGTGAAAACCTGTCGTGCTCTTCAACGAACATTGTCAAAAAGTAAAAACTTCCAATCTCACCTTTTTACAAACTTCTGTTATTTCATTTAAGACGTCGAGTTATTAAAGTACAAGCGACCGGAAAATTTTCTTCTCACAAAATTGTTTCCCAGCAGAATTCTTTTGTTGTTATACTAGGTGTTATTTTTGTACGTTTTTTAATAGAAGCAATACGGTTGAAAAGCCGAAGCATTAAAACAAGTCAAATACCGAAACCACTGAACTTTGTGAAAGGAGAGACTCTGTTTTTCACAAAAAGTTGGGGGCTTAATTATTTAACTTTATTGATAGCACGTTGATGTTTTGAACTTCAAATTACTATGCTATTTCCCACAAATGAAGTGAAGATGATGATGATGAAACTAAATAGAGTAAATATACCAGAAAGATACGGCCTGTCTGTTAATGGTTTCGGTAGCACAGTATTACTGTACTGTACTCACCGTACAGTTTGCAAAAGAAGAGAGTTCGATTCCCGCCTGATGCCAAGACCGAATGTTTTTTTCTGGTTTTCAGATCTTTAGTAAAGATACTGCATGGAAAATGCTAAAAATATTAATAACACTGAAATGAAAAACATGTTGCACTTTTTTGGATAATTGAGCGTTATGTTGCCTAATTACCACCAACCATTACCGAATACGTAGTGTTGACAACATCCAATCGGCTTGAGCAACTATTAAATAAGGTATGTGATTGGATTAGCGAAGCAGTTATATTGGTTAAACAGTTGATCCCGGGTAATGTAAATCGTTAAGCCGAGTACCCCTACTCGGCTTAACGATTTACATTACCTAAGGCGCTAAGGCCCCCGCCTTAGCGCGGCTAGATAATATCTGATTGCAAGATACACCACTAACCTTTCACTTTCATATCTCCAAAAATTGGCACTGAGCGCGCGTGTCGAAATCTGCCTAGGTCTGTGCCCAGCGGTGGGACGCGTAAAAACAGTTGTTTGTTCGTTAATTACATCGACAGTACTCATCTTGCTACTTGCATACTCATTTAGAAGCAACCGTCACGATTTATTATGTTTCAATCATAACAATTTCAAGATTATAATAAAACTGTTGAATTTATTCATTCAACATACATAATAAATTCTCTAACCCTCCAATATAATATTTTCTGCCTCCCAAACGACTCTAAAGGTGTATATATCTGATCTTTTCACTAATTAACCCTTCGAATCCTGTGAGTACCTTTAATCCCATGATTGGATGCTGGGTAATTCAGTTTACTTCGAGAATTGAGTTTATCTTAGACCCATCGGTGCTTAGCTTAACTAATACTCAGATTAAATCCGGACTGAGTTTTAGCTTGAAATATGCAAGGACCAACGGATTGATAATTTAGAAATTCTCTAAGTTAAATATTACTAAGTGCCTGAGAAGCTGTTTATTGG
Source organism: Udea ferrugalis (assembly GCA_950022985.1). NCBI lineage: Eukaryota > Metazoa > Arthropoda > Insecta > Lepidoptera > Crambidae > Udea > Udea ferrugalis. The sequence goes on from OX465522.1 coordinate 18,302,934, forward strand.
TTATGATGGGGATAATTTTGATACGGTTTTGAATTAGTTTTTACATTATTGTCTAATATCTTGTAAGACTTAAGTGATTAAAACAAGTCAGGTGGCGTAAGGGATAGCTTAGTAAAGTTTATTTTTAGCTTTACTCTCCAACACCTATTCAACTCAATTCAACGTAGTGGTAGAGTCACTTTGTTCATTTAGATTTTTTGATTGTCTGACGTGTTATAAATGCTTGTTAATGAGCTTATATGAATAAATGATTTTTTACTTTTTTACTTCAAACGCAATTTCTTCCATTGTAACTTTCAATATGACATGATAGTGCGGAAGAGTCAGTAAATAATTTTCATTAAAATAATGAGGTAAAAATACAAAATGTAACTCTACCATCAGTTCGGATGTTGTTTTCATCGAAAAGAAACCGCCAAGAAACTCGATAGCTTTTCTTTCAAACTCAGTTTGTTAACAATATTATTAAAGTTGCAGAATATGGACAAAACAAAAGGAGCAGGTTGAGATAATATTCAATATTATTATGCCTACCCTTGATTCAATAATCGTGATTCAATTTACTACTTAAATTTGAGTGAAATGCACCCTGCAATGAGCTTCCGTGTCCAAGGGTCCATATTTGGGTGCATAAATTAAAAAGGCATATCTCAAAGATTTTTTATAGTATGTGTCTGTATGTCTCCTCGTTTCGCATAACGTTCATTTATACTGAATCATAAGGCATAGTTTATTTCCCCAGGACTTCTTTTATAATGAAGATCAGCATCAAAGGTTCATGCATGAATGTTTTTAAAATAACGATTACTCATCATAATATCACTTATTGGCATCTCACCCTATGGCATACAGAGGCGACGACCGTCTTAGTGTAATCGTTGAGAAGTCCAAAGATCGCGGGTTCGAGCCCCGCACAGAACAAACATTTGTGCGCATGAACACGTTTGTCTGTATTGGTCTGGGTGTTTCCTATGTAAATTAAGTATGCTTTTAAAAATAAAAGTATTTCAGTATGTTTATCCGTTGTCTAGTATCCCATAAAAACGGACTTCAATTAGCTCACTTGGGGCTAGATGGCACTGTGTGGAATTATGTCCACGAAATTCATTTATTTATTTCAAGTCATACATTAAAAATAAATTAATTTCACCATTTAGAAAAAAAGTAAGTTTACAAAATTGATTATCCTATAATAATTTTAATCCGAAAATATCATGAAGCATGCATGCAAAAGCGTAATGAGCATTCATGCATAAATAGGAAGCATGCAAGCATGAAAGCATGGAAGTCGTTTTCGTGGTTTGAAAAATAAATAACCAGCTTAGGTGAGACCTATGTCCAACAGTGGACCGTTAACAACGACGTTTAGTTTCTTTCTTAGACCTTGCAGCATTTTTAAAAAACAAATCTAAGCAGACAAGGCAATTAAGGCCATTAAACTGAGAGCGCTCATTAAAAATGCAGGGAGAATTAGCAAACTTTGAAAGGGTCGTCGGTTCCGTTCTCGGTTTGTTGGTGGATCAATTTTGATTGCGTTGAGTGGGATTTAATGAGTCTTTTGGAACTTCAATTTAGATGATAAATAAAGGAATAGAAAAGGATAGTTTGCACGTAATGTTTATGCTTTGGGGTCACCTGGCAATATGTTCAGTATATGTACTCAGCGATTTTAACTGACAGTTCTGTATTATTCATCAGTAATTGACAATTTAAGAGTACGGACGGCCGTACTAATTAGAACAAAATTGTTTAAAATAAGACTTACAAATACATACAGACCCAAGTTAAACTTTAGCGTTTTACATTTTGATCGTTTTAAAATGAGTCTAAAGGAGATCGAGAATTGAATTTTCACGAGAACACTTTTGTACAATTGCACTGAAGTTACAATTTAGACAGCGTCAATAGGTAAAAAGGTCTTTTCACATTTCCTGTTAGTTTTTCATTTAAATAACTTACTGCAGCACTCATCCCTGAATTCACAAACACCAATCATGCTTGAGCACGCCTTCAAAAGTGACAGATATATATCTACTTGTAAGAGCTGCCTTAATTTGCGTTTGTGAATTCGGTAGCCCGAGTAGGTACTCTATCAAAAGGAACGGTATATGAGTGTTTTTTTTCATTCTGTAAATTTCAGAAACAAAATATTAATGTCTTTGTTATCAACTAATCCCTTGTACCTGTTTTATCAAGGATATAAAATCGGACACCTATCCCATTATGTCCCCCCAAAAAAACGCGAAACAGGCTATCAAAGAAACAAAAGGTGACCATGTTGACATGAAAATCATGCAAGTTACAGAGGATCGACACAAGCGGGCGCCACCAGAGCGCTGGAGCGGCGAAAGTGTTTACCAACACTGTTTGTGGAAATACCATGTTTGGTTTCAGGGTTTTAGACGGATGAAACTTGGTGACGGGATCGCTTGATAAGTATAGTATGTCACCTGGGTGCCAAATTTTAACGGTTGCATCTACGATTCAGTTAAAGGCAGTAGGGTTGGGAACTTATAATTATACTTAATTTAAACTTTCGATGGAATTGTTGCAATAGTATTGATTGAACTCGAAACTCACAATTGCTAAGAACGTACAAAAATGGATTGTATCAATAGTACTCTATCGATTACTTGATGAAAATTAAAGATTATTAGTATCGTAAGTAAACTGCTATTTTATATTGTTTAACTATCAATGCCATGGAAAGATTCGTTTTATAATTTATTTAGTTCACTGTATTGCAATCGGGTTCATCGTTAGTAATAAGACACGTTATAGGCTAGTCATTATAGTAAGTTCACCTCGGAATTCGAGATACCCAGCTGTAAGTCTGTAAATACTTGTATATTGACACCCTAAAAGTTGTCTCAAAACCTACATATGGTAGGGTGTAGGCAACTATTAAATTTCAAGATCAAAGTTCACAAAAAGCGTTATTTTGCACTTTTTTTGTAAATATCTTATTTCCTATGGGTTTTTTGTAATAGGTATTTATTCAATATTGTAGAATACAAAACTTTCTACAAATTCTGTTTGAAAAAATTTTTCATACGGTGAACCATTTTCGAGATAGAGGGCGGAGAGCGCGCGGTCACAGCATCACTTCAGGTGTATATTATCAAGTTCAAACTTGGTTAGGGCATGATTTGGAACCCCAGGTTAAATGAAACTTAATGAAGACAATCGGGACAAACGAGAATAATCCCTGTTAATCAATTAAACTTTTACTCGATTTAATTGAATTGCATTTTAGAAAAAAAAAAGGTTTATTTTATTTATTTATTTATTTATTTATTTTCTTAGGATAGCTAACAGCTTACAAAAATCAACAATAGCAGCTAAAAGTAAAACTAAAAGCTATTGACAAGCTACCACATATAAAACTTAATTGATTCCTATCTAAATGAAATAATGCAAAGTAAGCTAGTTGATACAATAGTATTGGAATTATTTAGTGGGTGAGTTTAAACAACAATCTTATTATGGTGTTGATGCTATCGTAAAATACATCAATATTTTTCTCGGCGTTGTTGACGACCATACAAGTTCTGACAAGAAAACTGTTCTGTCTATAGTTGGTGTGCAGAGTACGAGTACTGAAAGGTTTATAGCTATTGAGGCGGGGTGCCCTTGTAGGGACTCTTAAATCAATTTTGCTCAAAAGATCAGGACAGTCTATGAGGTTTCTAGTTATTTTGAGTAACAATGTAACATCCGCAATATCGCGTCTAACTGAGAGAGGCAAGAAGTGAAATTTAGCGCAACGTTCATCGTACGATAATTTAGGAATGTTGAATTTATAATTTAAAAAACGAGTAAATTTTTTCTGAATTTTTTCGAGATTACTTATGTATACTTCATAACAGGGGTTCCAAATCGAGCAAGCGTATTCCAGGTGGCTACGGACGTATGCACAGTACAGGATTTTAACAGTTTTCATATGTTTGAATGGCTTAGATAATCGCATTATAAACCCAAGAGAACGAGATGCCTTGTTAATGATAGTGACAATATGCTTGTCAAACATTAGTTTTGAATCCAGGATAATTCCCAAGTCCTTAGCTTCATTTACAATTGATAACTTTTCATTTTTAATACTATAACTATGACGGAACGGATTCATCTTGCGAGTAAAACTGATCGAGAAACACTTGGATACATTTAAATCAAGTTTGTTTAACTGACAATAAGAGTCTAACCTTGTGAGGTCCTCCTGAATCATAGTTGCGTCAGCACAATTGTTAACGACTTTGTATATTTTCATATCATCAGCGAATAAAAGATAATTACAGTGCAAAAAACACTGTCCTATGTCGTTGATGAAGATTATAAATAATAAGGGGCCCAAAAGGGATCCCTGTGGAACTCCAGATGGGATGTAGGACCAGGAAGATATATATCCATTCAATACCACTGCTTGCGACCTTTTTTCAATATACGATGAAAACCATCTAAAGAGATCACCCCTAATGCCTACTTTTAGTAGTTTTAACATTAATATTCTATGATCCAACCGATCAAATGCCTTTGCGTAGTCAGTATAGACAGCGTCTACCTGATTGCCATGATCCATTTGGTCAGTCAAATAGTCTGTGAACACAGCCAAATTCGTTACAGTGGAGCGGTTCTTCAAGAAACCATGCTGATGGGGGCTGAAGCCCAATTTCAAACTGTTGTACACCTGGTTATAAACTAGTCTTTCAAGCACCTTGGCAAGTTGGCATAATTTAGAGATTGGTCTGTAGTTTTCAATACACTCCCTTGGACCCTTCTTGTGAATCGGCGTTATAAAAGCTGATTTCCATTTAGTGGGCATAATACCCTCATTGAGGGACCTTTTGAAAATCACAGACACGGGATTACACAAATATGATTTTTTGTTTTTGATTTGTTTTTGATATGATAAATACGATTTTTAATCAGCATCTGCTGCCTGGAGGTTATATTGAAGAGATAGCTCCTTAGCCATAAGACCGTCTACATTGTACATTGGTCTCTGTAATTTGATACAACTGTCTTTAAAAATAAGAGTGAATTATTCAAATATGGACAATATCGATAGAATAACTTTATTTCAGAGTTCGCCAACGCTAGTAAGGTGAAGTTATTTAGACTCCTACAGCCGAGTTTACGTTCTAGATATTGGCTTCCTAGTTATGTTGTGTCCGACGTACTCGGGCAATTTTATGAATAATAAACGGATTCGTACACTATAACAAGACGTAGTTCCCTCTCGGGAACTGTTATGTGGATAAAACGTCTTTTGTTACGGTAGACCTTCTGACCTTCGTCCGAATGTGATGTCTGAGAATGTTAGAATTTTCCTAAAAGAAACTAGGCATAAAAATGTACCCGCCTGAAAGGACGAAGAACAAAAAGTTTCTGTTTGAATTAGGTTTTTGTAGATTTTGTCTGTTCTGAATGAATAAATATGTTACGAACGTGTCTTTTTGGTCCACAAAACGAGGTTTTACTACTATTTAAATATACATTGCTAGAATCAAGCTCAGCAAAACTTATTAGGTAGGTATAATACGTACCACACGATGCTCTTGTTCTATTGAAGTTCATTTGAATTAAAATTCGACCTTAATATCCTCAACTCCTAATGAGGTAAATTGCATGATTCCCACACATTATTTTATATTTCCTCGTAATCTAAGCAACTTCGTCAATTTAAGTATTTTCGTTAAATCGTTGTCCTAACAAAACCAGTTACTAACGTTTTCTTAAGGCAGACATTCTTGAACGAGAGGGGGTTGGGTGGTACCTTCTACAAAGCTAAGAATTTAGTTTATAAGCTGTCCCAACAGACTTCGTTCTGTTGTCAAAAATGTAGTTTCACGTGACAGGTAGTAACATTTACTAAGAGGAAACTAAAATTGAGATTTTTACTATATTCCTAGCATTTTCTCATGATTACTCACCTTTTAAACCTTCCTTAGACTATTAAAAATATTTTAAAACCAAAATTAGCCAAATCGGTCCAGTCATTTCCGAGTTTTAGCGAGACTAACGAACAGCAATCCCTTTTTGAAGACCTACTAACTCCCAGAAGTCATTTAATGGCTTGAAATTGAAATTGATTTTAGGTACTGTTTCTTCGTAATTATATTGATGACGATGATGAAAATAATCAAAGCTAGGCAGCCATTGCTGCTGCAAGTATGAGTCACTTCCGGTTTTTCAAGAGTTTTACTAACAATGGGTATACCTAAAAAGTGTTGTTTTGAGTCAGCCACCCAAAAATATGCACACTAAAACTGCATCTTTTACCAAAACGATTTTTCCTGTACGCGTTCATTTCCAGAAAAAAATACCAGAACCACTTCAGTTCCCACAACAATAATTCCCATCAACAAACGAACCTCACTCGCATGCCTCCAAAACACGGCCCCATTGAAAAAACCCGTTTACAACATGTTCCTGTTGTTAGCGCGACAATGGGCGGGACAATGCGGCTTTGTTTCCTATTGTCGCGCGACGTCGCCGGCTCCGTAAGTGTTTATGCGGATCATTTCCGTTGCAAAAAAGATGATGGCGTTCCGTTTGTGTTGACCTACCTGCGATGCGCTTGTTAGAGTTAGAACTGGAGGCGGGCTGAGCGAATGTTTCGTGAATGCAGTCGAGTTTGACAAGAAATGAACGCTCAAACTTTATAAGCACACAAACAGTAAATTTATAAACTTTTTGTAGGTACTAAATATTCGTATTTTCCCGTTGTCTAGTATCCCATAAAAACGGGCTTTAATTACCTCATCTTGGGGCTAGATGGCAATAAGAAAGATGGTGGAATAATGTCAAGGGATATTTATTCAGGTTTGCCTTTTATCAAATAGAAAAAGATAAATACTAAATAGGTTTTTAAACTTTCTTGTTGCATTTTTCACTATATAAACACTAAATAAACCGGGTTTTCTGCAACATATAACTACGGTAAAAACTACTGTTATACCTGTGCCACTGTGGTTATGAATACTGAGGATTATGATAGTAAAATAAGGGAAATGCTCGCTGATTCCACTGTCTACAAGCCCGTGTCATAAAATCCCACTGCTAGGGTGACTCGACGTATTCGCGCCCTAATCCAGGAGCATAGTGAGATTTTTACGGATGATGTGTATTTCCAGCTGCATAGGGCAAAGACCGTGCAGCCGCCAAAATTATATGGTTTGCCTAAGATACACAAGAACAACGTGCCACTTAGACCGATTGTCAGTCAGATAGACTCACCTACATACAGTCTGGCTAAACACGTTGCGGGAGTGCTGCAGCCATTAGTGGGAAAGACTTCGTCGTATGTAAGAGACTCGCGGCATTTTATTGAGCTCTTGAAGGCCATAACAGTGGAACAGGGTGACATCATGGTGAGTTTTGATGTTGAGTCGCTGTTCACCAATGTGCCGCTCAGGGAATGCCTGGATATCATCAAAGATTTACTTTTTGACAATGAACTGCCGAGTGAGTACATTATACTGCTGGAGAACTGTTTGGACGGTAACTACCTCTTGTACCAGGGTCAATACTACCTCCAGATTGACGGTGTGGCAATGGGAAGTCCCGTGGCACCGGTTATTGCGAACATCTGGATGGAGCATTTTGAGAAGAGGGCATTGTCAAGCGGCCCTGGTATTGTCAAGTTTTGGAAGAGGTATGTCGATGATATATTCTGTATTATAAACGGAGACCAAGCGGAAGTACAGCTGTATTTGCAACATCTGAACTCCATTCACCCAAAGGTTAGGTTCACTTGTGAGATGGAGAAGAGTAGATCCATGGCGTTTCTGGACGTACAGGTAACGGTGAGGCCAGATGGGACCTTGGCACACTCTGTGTACCGTAAGCCAACACACACGGATAGATACCTGCATGCCTCATCACATCACCATCCGGGTCACCTACAAGCCGTTGTGGCATCGTTAGTGAATAGGGCACATAGTCTATGCGACCCTGAGCATGTGAGGGCGGAGCTTAAGCATGTCCAGGGGGTTCTTAGAAAAAACGGCTATAAGGTGACAAGGAGGTCTATGGAACAGAGGAAAAAGGTAGAAAAACAACCAATGGTGAGCCGAGTACCTGCTTTTCTACCTTATGTGAAAGGTGTAACGGACAAAATTGGCTCAGTACTAAGGAGATACGCCATTAAGACTGTATGTAGTCCGTTCGCCAAAGTAACGAGAGAGTTGCGCTCGCCGAAGGATGTAATACCTTTGCAGACACCGGGGGTTTACAAAGTTGACTGCAGCTGCGGAAGTTCTTATATCGGACAAACGAAGCGTCCGATTGCTGAGAGGGTAAAAGAGCACATCGCAGCTGTGAAGAATCGACAGACGACCAAATCCGCCATAGCAGAACACCTATTGAGTTCAGGGGTGAATCACTGGATGGAATTGCACGACCCAAAGATCCTCTCCACTGATCGTTATTGCCATACCAGAATGGTACGAGAAGCTATTGAAATTAAAAAACATCGTAATTTCAATAGGGAGAATGGTTTCAAGTTGTCGTCTGAATGGAATCCAGTGATTGCAAGGTGCAAATCGCGTTTTGGACCCTCCAAAGTAAAACCGGACAGTGTTAGTGTGTTTTGCCGGGCTGACTGTACCACCGCTAACAATGTTGGAAATGTGCGGGTGGGCGAAGATTTTCCTCCACGCACCGTCAGACGGCGCCGCGCGCGTCCGCTCGTGACCACGGCGCATGCAATTGTCGCCGAAACGTCGGGCAAATACAGGTATAACAGTAGTTTTTACCGTAGTTATATGTTGCAGAAAACCCGGTTTATTTAGTGTTTATATAGATAAATACTAGGCCATTGGCCATCATTAGTAATCAAATTGTAACCAATTCAAAACCAATGTTAAATATCAAACTGCAAATTTTGAATTAAACATCAAAAACGAACTTGTTAAAGTTATTAATATATTCTGTACGAGAGTAAAATGTATTCTCGTCATCAGTCGGTTCGTTTGTTTGCTAGTTCGATGAACGAAATTATGAATACAATTCCAGTTTCTACGCAAACATTGAAATATTTTGTAAAACTTTATGAATATTTTGCCAGTTTCTGAATTTTAAATCAAGATACGGCCTTGATTGCTGGTGTAGTCTGACACGATAGTTATATTGTTTTATGCCGGATTCACCTGACGAAGTTGACCATAGAAAGTGGAGAAGTCGTTGTCTCGAAGCCGGCAGTCCTTTCGGAAGTAGAAAACTTCTATGGCCGGTTATACGCTTCGCATGCATCTCGACCTGACCCCGGAAATGAGGACTCTAGAGCCACTCTAACACGCCACTACACCGAAGACCTGCCAGAAGTCAGTATTGACGAAATCGAGATCGCTCTTGGGTGGCTTAAAAATGGAAAAGCCCCTGGAGAGGACGGCGTTACAACAGAGCTGTTAAAAGCAGGAGGCAGACCCGTACTTAGGGAGCTCCAAAAGCTTTTTAACGCTGTCCTCTTTGAAGGGAGAACTCCAGAGGCGTGGAGTAGGAGTGTGGTCGTCCTGTTCTTCAAAAAGGGCGACAAAACCCTACTGAAGAACTATCGACCCATTTCCCTTCTAAGCCACGTCTATAAGCTGTTCTCAAGAGTGATCACGAACCGTCTTGCGCGAAGACTCGACGAATTCCAACCACCGGAACAGGCTGGGTTTCGGAGCGGATACGGCACCATAGACCACATCCACACAGTGCGGCAGATTATACAGAAAACTGAAGAATATAATCAGCCCCTGTGCCTAGCATTTGTGGACTATGAGAAGGCCTTTGACTCGATTGAAATCTGGTCTGTTCTGGAGTCCCTGCAGCGATGCCAAGTAGATTGGCGATACATCCAAGTGATGAGATGCCTTTACGAAGCAGCCACTATGTCCGTCCAAATCCAGAATCAGCAAACAAGTCCTATACCGTTGCATCGAGGTGTGAGACAAGGGGATGTTATCTCCCCGAAATTGTTCTCAAATGCAATGGAGGATATGTTCAAGACGCTGAACTGGAAAGGACGTGGCATCAACATCAATGGCGAGTACATCTCTCACTTGCGATTTGCTGACGACATCGTCATCGTGGCAGAAACGCTGCAGGACCTACAACAGATGCTGAATGACCTGGCTGACTCTTCTGTGCGCATCGGTCTACGGATGAACTTGGACAAAACCAAGGTCATGTTCAATGAACATGTACTACCGGAACCGATTGCGATACACGGCGCCGTTCTCGAAGTTGTTCAAAAATATGTATACCTCGGGCAGACATTGCAGTTAGGTAGAAACAACTTCGAGGACGAGGTGAACAGAAGAATTCAGTTGGGTTGGGCAGCGTTTGGGAAGCTACGTCGAGTCTTCACATCGTCGATCCCACAGTGCCTAAAGACAAAAGTCTTCAATCAGTGCGTCCTACCCGTCATGACATACGGAGCCGAAACGTGGACACTAACGGCACGGCTGGTCCACAAATTTAAAGTCACTCAGCGGGCTATGGAGAGGGCTATGCTCGGCGTTTCTCTGCGAGATCAAATCAGATATGAGGTGATACGGCAGAGAACCAAGGTTATCGACATAGCCCACCGGATTAGCAAGCTGAAGTGGCAGTGGGCTGGCCATGTTAGCCGTAGAACCGACAACCGTTGGAGTAAACGTGTTCTTGAGTGGAGACCGCGTCTCGGCAAGCGTAGTGTAGGACGTCCTCAGGCAAGGTGGAGTGATGATCTGCGCAGGATGGCTGGCCGGAGCTGGATGCGAGCAGCCGAAGATCGAGTACAGTGGCGTGCAAAAGGAGAGGCCTATGTTCAGCAGTGGACTACAACAGGCTGATGATGATGATGCCGGATTCCTTAAATTTTGCTAATGTACAAAACTTGCGATGAGCAGACAATTTGGCATCTCACAACAAGGGACAAACCCAAACTGTAAAATCGTCTTTGTCACATTTAGTTAGGCATGACAAAAGTCTATGACTGTGTAAAATAAACGCTATAAGTCGTTCTCTATAAATAAATACCTGCGTATGATTACTTGGAGGTGTCGACGATTGTTGTTGTAAAGCATCACCCGCCGGGTCGGAAATGGGATGGGTGACCACCCCGAAATGAAATTTGGTGATATTTTGTATTTTGGGCATCTCCGTGCTTCGAAGGCACGTGAAGCAATTGCTCCCAGATGACGTCGCCAGATGTCAGCCGTTAAGCCTGGTAGGAAGCCTTAGGTCGGCTTGATAACATCTGATATTAAGGTTGCTCACTAACCTTACACCCCTCAAACAATCCGCACTGAGCTCACTCATAGTTGAGGTGAGGCCTGTGCCCAGCAGACGTATATAGGTCGTATAAGTTATATGATCACTTTGAACAAAGTAAACTTACTAAAACTTCTTTGTTTTCTTCATAATTGCAGCTCTCAATTTGCTTCTGACTAAGCCATTTAGGCCGAAGTCGTGACTGCATGATATGTATTACGTACAGCGGCTATCCCTTCTATTTGATTGCCATGACGTCACAATATTTACGCAGTGCCAAGTTTCCTTGTGTATCCGTGATTGCCTTTGCGTGTTCTCTCAAGGATCCTTTGAGGATTAAGGTGATTCGAAGTGCACCAGCCTAGGGTATTCACTTCGGGTTGCCGTTGAACTAATAAATTGATTGGACAAAACATTAAACAACATTTTAAAAAAGTGAGATAAGTGTTGTCACAAAAAAAGTACTACACGGATTTACGAGACCATGCCGCAGTTTGAAATAAACAATCATGAACAAAACACAACCAAATTACAACCAATTCATGTTTTGTGGACTGAAGTCAGCAGCTGTGTCCAGAGACTTTGATCATTTTTAAATATCCCGTTTATTGTCAGATAATAACCAACTTTAGTTTTTTTATTCCATTTCATGATTGTTAACATCGGAAGGTAGAAAATAGAAATAATTAGTGATTTGAGTACTAACCTAAATAAGTTCGTAGAATCTAATTGGAGGTTTGGAGATCTTAATTATTGTTAACCTTTCTGATAGAAACAGAAAGGTTTCTCACTGATCTTACATTCGTCCAACTATCCGCACTAAACCTGCGTGTTAGATCATAGCTCGTGCCAGCTCATAGTTCAGGTGAGGCCTGTCCCAGCAGTAGGACGATTTACTCAATTCATTCCTTAAGATTAACACCCTAATCAATACAAATAAATAAGCACTATAACATGACTTAACGTGATAAAGTGTCCTGATAACATTGTCAGCAATAATACAATATCTTTATTTATTTATTCTTTATTGCACAAAAGTAAAGAACAAATGGTGGACTTAATGCCTAGAGGCATTCTCTTCCAGTCAACCACACAGTCAGACAGAGAAATTAAGGCGGTGCACTGAACCAAAAGTAAAATTAAGTCTATAAACTAAATACATACATAATAAACTAACTGTACACACGATACAAAATATATATAGGTCATATACATAGATATTTATATAAAACATATAGATATACTTTACGTTTTATTAGTGCATTATGTGTTTGATTTTTACCGGATAAGGGAGTAAAATGCTTAAGTGAAATATAAAAATGTCATGATCTCTGCATTGCGACTTTACAAGATGTCGCATATTTACTTAGCTCTGAGTTCTTAGTGCGTCTTTACGAGTAATTGCTTTAGAGTGTTCCCTCCATGGCGCTTTGAGGAGAAGAGGTAAATCAGAGTGCTCTTGCTCAGATGTATATATTAACAGGACTGCATACAGATATAAAATATGAATATCAATAACTGAAGACATTGAATTATTGTAAAGCAGAATTAGGTGCTAATAAAATAGAGATAAAATGAACAATAAATCCATATTTTAGTAAGACAACACTTGACCGCATTGACCGAGCCTCCTTGAGAAGCAAGTATGATTCATCATCATAATGTCAGCCGAACGACGCCCACTGCTGGGCCTCACCAAACACCTCACCAAAGTATGATCCCCAAGTATGATTACATTATTTTATAAATAAAGTTTTCAAAATGTCAATTTATTAGATATTGTTTTTTAACTTTCTCACCCACTCAAAAGTTTCACTGTGGGAATTACTATTTTTTTCTATTGCACTAGGTTTTAACCGTTTTACGTCAAGCGTAAAATATTATGTGGTACCTATTTATTGGCTGCCTGAATATTTGATGAAGGAATTTTGTGTTTCACTGTAATAAGAGCTATTGATTTTGCTACATAATACAAAATTAAATTCTCGTTATATACTGGAATGGAACATTACAAGTAAACGCCAATTTTCCTAGTAAGTTATTAAGTGCTATAACAAGGTATAGTAACACTGATGCTGCGGCGAGTAAAATAATACTGTGTTAAATATAACCTGAATCAAATGAAACCTAAACTGAAAGATTCCACTTACCTTTGTAGACCAACTCAGGAACGCATCCCCTTACTGCTTTCAATCACGTCGGAAGAAATGACACTCAAATTCAACATACAGAACTCCACAAGCACAATGTTCTAGAAGTTATTTGTAAAATAGAATAATACTTCAAAAATATCTGACACATTTCACAGGGAAAGTTATTATTCGGTAGGTAAATTTTGTAAAAACAAAGCTTTAGCAAAACTAAAAATTCACCTTCAATGGGCTTGAATGTCAATGGGCAGAAAAATCATTTGAAAATAGAACACAGAAAATATTTTTTTTTCGAATTTCGTTCTTATTTAGTAATTCAGTCTTTACAGCCAGTTACCTATCAACAAGGTGCCAAGGTGCTGTTTTGAGAATAAGAACTTATTGTGGCGAAAAAATTAAACTTACGTGTTATACGGTGCTCGTTATGCGGTACGAGATGCTTTCAAATCATCAGTCTTTCTTTGTCCGTGCTGCTAATGTTTTTAGTTATAACTATTACCTAGTGTTAAAAAACATATTTCGCTAGACAGATTCGATAAACACTCAATGACGACTGATTTGGTGTACTGGTTGAGAAGTTGGCTTTTACACCAAAAGTCGCGGGTTCGATCCCTGCACGGTACAAAAATGTTTGTACCGTGCAGGGATCGAACCATGAACATGTCCGTTTGTATTGGTCTGGCTGTTTTATACATATGTATATTAAGTATGTATTTATGGAGGAAGGGGAGAGAGGCCTTTGCTCAGCAGTGGGATCCTAATGGCTTATTTAAATTAGATTAGAAAAACATGCTAATGGTAATTAGCTATCCTTTTCTGTATCTTAAGTTATTCATATTTTATTATTTTTCATATGAAAGTTAATAAAATAAATAAAAACTGTTCATGAATGACAGATCGAAAAAAAATACACAGTTACTCCATTCATAATCTTCTGTGAGCTGTACATAAGAAGCATGTATGGCTATATGTCAAATGACCAGACACAGGTAAAGTGACTTTTAATCTTATAAAAGAAGCTTCAAAGAAGACAATTCATCCATTCAAATTGTTCACTATCCATTTTTGCTAGCATCTCGTATGAAAATTTTATTCCATTGATGAATGCTTTTGCCTCGCAAGTAAGTGAAACACAAAAGGGTAATACTGTTATTGTACACAGTATACGCGAAATATAGAGGGTTGATAGGAGGGTAGGAAAATTAAATTTAAATAAGCAACCATTATTACATGCCTTTGAAATCTAGCTGCAGAATTTAGTAGGTTTTGTAAACTGTTTACATTTTCTTTTTTCATGCTTCGGAAGGCACGTTAAGGCACTTTAAACGTTCCACTCTGGGCGCAAGCCTTACCTCAACTATGAGGTGGGGTATGACATTCGTCTTCAGGCAGGCTCAGGGAGGATGCATGGAGGGTGCAAACTTAGTGATAACCTTACTGGCAGATGTTATCAGGCCTCTGACTAGGCTTAACAACTGATATCGGACGAACTCAGTCAGGACCAAACTTAAAATGACTTCTGAAACTACAAATATGACTTGTTTTTGAAGAGAGTCGTCACCCATCCTATTACCTGACCTGGCGTAATTGCTTAACAACGGCAATCGTTGCTGATCCTCTTAGCCACGGGCATCTATAAATTATTTATTTGAAAATGAGACCTGAGAAGATAGGATAATATTCATTAGATAAGTTTGAGTTTTTTTGGTTAGTTGTAGTAGTTTTTTTACAAATTGACAATTTTAGTGTGTGTATGATACAAAAATGGCTTTAAATAACTACATTTATATGCTTGTCAGTTCTTAGAACTGAATCATTCAATTTATCAATAAGCAAACTCATAGTTAAAGTTATTATAACAAAAGACTAACACAACTAATTCTAAAACAATTTCCAACCTCGATTGAAGCCATTTGTTATCCTGCCGAAGCGTCACCTGCAACCACGGGATTGTTCCCATAATTATATGTAAAATATATGTAAATCCCCATCCCCGTTGGGACCAGTTGAACACCTATTGGTGTTGCCAACGCTTCTACCTAAAGTTACCATTTATTTCTTGGAATTGTTTGTTTTCTGTCTTAAGTTATCTCTTTGAACGAATTCGTCTTGATCTTTTTTTTTGGACGACATTTGTTGAGGTGAGGTAAAACACATTCTCTGATATTTCAATATATCTACGTCTTGCAAATAAACACATAATACAAGTACATTTCATAACATAATCAACGCGTCATAATACATTTTAAGTATGGCTTAGCTTTTTCACATTTCGTTAAAGGCTTCATCAAGCTAATACCGCGCCCGCACTTGGCACATTTTCATTTCAGGTAGGCAAAACGTACACTTACTGATTTGATTGAATTATTAGCCTGCTTCCAAGGTGAGTCGAAATATGTATGGCAGCTTGATAACATCTACACATGACACACCTCATAACAATGCACCAGCTCTTAGTTGAGATGAGGCCTAAGCCCAACAGTGGCCGTAATGGCCGATAGTAATTTATCTATATTAAAAATGTCGAAACATAGTATCATACATTAACCAAGTAAAACTGTGTATTTAGTAACACAAAATGGTTACTAATTTGCAACAACCAATTTAAAGTGTATGGCAACCCCGACATCTATCAAAGGCGTTAGTAGGAAAACGTTTTGAGAAAACGTATTTGAATGAAACCGGTAAGCCTCCGCTTAACATGTGGGTATTTAATATTCCAAGACTGTGCCGAAATCAATTTACACCTCAATCTTTCGCAAAGGAAATGGGTTTTTTACCGTATTCTTCTTTCTTTTTTACGTTTTGAAAGAAATAAGTAGGTATGTACTTAAGTTTTGCACACATACGGTAAAAAATGTTTTGATCTTCATATTAAACTTGTCTGTCTGGTTATTTCTGGTTTCTATCGTGCAAACTGGTTGGTTTACCTACATCAAAAGTCAGAAACTTATTTTCTGTTTACCTGAATTAGTTTCAGTAACAATAAAAATGTGTTTTCTTTTTATCACAGTTGAAATTACAAAACACAGACCGCCTCCCAAAAAAAAACGAGTCTTGTTTTATTTAAAAAAAATGTATACTAAACTAAAGGCCCTTGATCATACAGTATCTTCTTGGCTGGAGCCAAGAATAGACTCTCTAGCTCTAGATAGCTCAAGGATAGATCGGCCATCAGTGGGACGCATAAAAGTTGTTGTTTTATTTGTTTTTTTAGACAAAGAGCGAACTCGATACTCTGTGCTGAGATATCCAAAGAAAAGGTTTAGGTTGGGTTGCACCATCTGACTTTAACAATAACGAACATTAAATTTTCAGTTAAAGTACCGGTTAGGCCCAAAAATGACGTCAAATTTGACAAAAACTTTAACTTTAACTTCTACTATGGTGCAACTTACGCTTAGAATTTAGGTACAGTGACAAAGTTATAACTATAACAGGTTTACTTCAATCTAGGAGGTAGTTTAGGGTAAAACAATTGAGGGGAACGGTAATATATACATATTATATTGTTACCAGATACGCAGGCTTGATATTTGCTTAGGTTAACCGGAACTGTTGAAATAGGTAGAACCTTCAAAACAATACGTAAAATTATTCTAAATGTTTGACCGAAATGCAAATTTGAACCGTCGATTTTGTCTGTAAATAATGCATAATTATCATACTCCGTTGGATTTAGGTAATTTCATGCGGATTGGATAATTATAGAATAGATTTACAATTAAATGTATAGGTGGAAATAATAATAATATAAAGCTGAAGTGTTTGCTAAAGAGGGATATGAAATCACGCCTGAAAGTGCTATCAACTACCAAGAGTATAATTTTTTAAAAAAAGTCGAAAAGAGAATGTTCGTTTACATAGTAAAAGGAAGCCATAAAAATATCTAGGATATTTCCAATGATTGGTTTATTCGCTGATTTGTCAAGTCCTTCAATTATAAAAATTAGAATAATTCAAAGTAAGCAAAAACCAATCTTATTTGTGTCAAATCTCGTAAAGGGTGAAGATTAATCCCGAAGTTTGGAACTTTGCTGTCACAACTCAGATTTAAATTAGCTGTCAAGAGCGAACAATCAACAGCAGTGGATTATACATCATCAATAAATCCGGTACTGGAGTAATGATTGACAGTTTCTCCACGCTTCGCCACCAGGGCGTGGTGCAGTTGATGCGCGGTCACAAATGATTTTAATGTTAGTTCAATTTTGACTTAGGTAATCTATCTATAGTCCGTTCGCGTTAAGAATGTAGTGATGTTATTCTTGTCCTGCGACCTAGCACGCCCTCTAACCAATTAACTTGTGAAATCTGCATTATTAACGTGAACATACTTACTGTAAAAATACTTCATGTGTCATCACTCATAGTAAAACTTTAAAAAAATTGGGTTTGAATTTTGCTTTCCTTAAAAAAGTAAGCTACAATCAAGTTACCGAGGCTCAAAATTGTCCTAAAAAAGTCATTCTACGATGTAACCTCAATGTAGATACTCAAGGTTTGTTTCTGAATCGGAAGTTGTTTGAACTTGAAAAAAACCCTGGTCTGGTTTATAAACAATATTACGAGAATAACTAAAAAAAACTAGTCAGTTGTGTTACTGTTGGGTACGTCTATACTAAAAATCTGTTTGACAAAAAATTCAACATGTCCGAACCGGTGGTTTTATATTATATTTTTGATTCTTATAGTATTACTTGTCACTGACACACCTAGCCCCAGCGTATCCAGTGTTTAAGCTGTATTTAAAGTAATCTAAGTTAGATAAAAACGAGAAGTTTTGGAATCAACATCTTTTATTAGTTACTCCCGCTCTTTTAGTGGTTTTTATCAAGCTTACACGAATAAAGACTATTTTTACTTTACTCCCGCTAGTTTCTCGTGTCTCGGGTGTGTTGCTGCAGATTCTGGTAATCACACGCGCCATTGGGCGGGCGAGCTCATCGGCCGCGAATGACGAACTCTTTGCGCGGCGTCATCCGCTCTCTTCCTTCACTTTCATGTCCTACCAAGAAATAAAACATTTTAGCGACAGAGCCGCAACACTTTAAAATGTAAAGTTTAGTGCTACTATAAAATCCTTTTAGCTTAATTACTTATGTTATTACTATTTTTTTGCATTTTCCATGCTTTATTAAAGATCCGTAAACCAGAAAAAGACATTCGGTCTTGGCTTCAGGCGGGAATCGAACCCGCGTCTTTCCCAAACCGGGCGACTGCACTAACCACTGTGCTACCGAGACCATTAACAGACCGGCCGAATCTTTCTGGTATATTTACCCTATGAGCTATAGGCTGATTCCATAAATTTTAAAGGCAGATACACCTTCAACAATTCCTGCCTGAAGCAAGACCGAATGTCTTTTTCTGGTTTTCGGATCTTCTTGCTTGATGAAATGTGTTGAACCATATGAAAAATTAAAGAAGTCAAATAACATTCAACTGTCATCAATAGTTTAGTAACTATTTAGGTATTTTTTCAGTGACACCTACCATATTTAGATCGAAATACCCAATAAAAATAACCTAGTCTAGGTGTCAGGTGCGATTTGAACCTATGTCTTTCACTAGTCGGTTGACTGCTCTCGCAGGTGAGCTGCCGCGAACTGACAGGTCGTTTTTTTCTGACGTAGCTTACTTAGCTAAACAGAGAGATATTTTATCAATATTTTATGTCAACTGGTTCACCACCGTGCGTTGTTATTATTTCATTTGCAAAACATTACAATTCCATATTCAAAACAATAATGTTAAAATTCCAAGTAACCCAATTAATTTATCGTTTTATGCAACAGATTCTCAGGTCTGTGATAATGATGCGGAATTTTGGGCTTTGACGGTCGTTTTATTTTTAAATAACTTGTCATCGTAAGCGCTTGTAATGGCATGTTTGTTTTAATAAATGATCAAAAGCTGCGGTCAGAACACTCTGATCAAAGATCCTTGAAATGCAGATTCAAGTTCCAACTTTTGAAACAAACAGCAAAATATTACAATTGTTAGAGAAAACTGCTCTCCACTTTTTAGTCTGGAATAGTTATGGAGCTCAAATCAAGTTAAAACTCGACAGTAGAGTTGAACGCCCTAATAAAAAACCAAGAAGGTACGGGGAAGTTTTATTGGAGTGAATTTAAGTTTTTTATGAGATGTAAAATAAATTCAGTGTAACGAGATTATAGCCGCGTTATTAAAATACTGCTTCATAATTTAAGACTGACTTGTTACTTTTAAGAATCAAGTATTTTTGCTCGATTATTGAATATGTAATAAAATTAATTGCATCACTTTTGACTCTAGACACCCTCGACTATGGACACTTTCAGCTTTATAGCACGTTCGCGTTAAGAATGCTGTACTCAAATCGTTCCTAATTAGAAAATCAAGTCCACAATGACCAGCTGAACGCATACTTTCGAACGTCGTTGTGGATCTGAACTTTTTTGTATGCAACAGAATTAAATTTAAAAATCTATCGCGAATTGACCATAGACACCCTCGAATGAAGACACTTTGGACTCTCAACACTCTCAAATGTGTTCCTTCGAATCGTGACACCTTTGAATTAAGGCACTTTCGTATCTGGACACTTTCGCCCCTTGAGACACTTACGACTCTAGACACTCTCGACTCCGGAGACTTTCAACTTTAGACACGATCGAATGTGTGATCTTTCGACTCTAAGAACGATTTCACTTTCAACCTTTGATACTTTAAAATCAAGACGACTCTGGA
Organism: Udea ferrugalis; assembly: GCA_950022985.1. Taxonomy (NCBI): domain Eukaryota; kingdom Metazoa; phylum Arthropoda; class Insecta; order Lepidoptera; family Crambidae; genus Udea; species Udea ferrugalis. The sequence continues at coordinate 18,323,060 of OX465522.1, forward strand.
CACTCCAGAGGAGTGGACCCTGGACACTTTCAACTCTCCACCTCACGGACATTCGTAGCGGCTGTCGAATTGCTTCACTAAGCGATGATAATTAAAAAAATATTTTTTTAAAATACATACAATACGTTGTGAATGTGACGAGGACCTTAGTGTAAAGGGTAATGGTCAACAGCTGACTATATTTCCTTCATCTCATTACTTCCTAATCCTCAGCTTTGTAAAAAGCTAGGATTATCACACGGTCTCGCTTTCAGGTGGGATTCCAACCTACATTTTTCCCAATTTCCGGCTATTTTCATAAAGATACAACATTGAAGATGCCAAATGACAGCAAAACACGTACGAAACCGTCTTTGCTGTGTGTAATAATGTCCAGGGATTTATGTATTTATCATTCTGATTTTTCACGCCCATTTTCATTTTATCAACAACAGCATTCTGTCCTCAAGTACCCATTATGTTGTCAAGGAATTCTTTACCGCTCAGATTTTTTGCAATGTTGCAAGTTCTCCACAGAACAGTACAAAGATCTCGCCCGCTCGGCACAAAGGACTCGTTCAAACTGCAGCTGTAGAGGTTGTGAGAGAGTAATTTGTAGATTAACTACTAGTGAACTATTTTTATTTGCTTTTTTGTGGAACAGATCGAAGAAAGATCTCTTTTAGGAAATGTACTGTGGGTTAAGGTTATTTATAGTCCGTTCACGTTAAGAATGCAGTTTTTATTTAATTTAATTCTGTTGCACAGAAAAAAACTCAGATCCACAACATTTGCGTTCGAAAGTATGCGTTCAACTGGTCACTGTGGATTGTACTTTCTAATTAGGAACGATTTTATTGGAAAACAGACGTTTTAGGTCAAAGGACAAGTTTGAAATTACTGCATTCTTAACGCGAACGGACTATAGATACTAAATGTTTGTTTGTGCAATGATTAATAGTCTCGATTGGCCGATTTACAGTATTCCTATAAAATCTTTATTCGTAAGGGTCAGATCCAATAATTACGTTACGTTGCGCTGCGCTGCTCAATTTACATAAAACTTGCAAGTCACGGCGCAACGCACAATAAGGCATGTCACAAAAAATAAGTACTATGCACAAACAGGGCCTCACCGTTCCTCGCTTCAAAATTCGCCTTTTCGTTTGTCAATACTGAAAAGTTCCTTTCTCTCGTTATAAGCTCAACCTATTTTGCTATGCTTTTGTAACGTTGTTGATACTGTACCAGGAACAGTACGCACAAAGAGCCGGCGACACAAAGAGCTCGTTGTGACGGCACCTGTGGAGGTCGCGAGCGAGTAATTTAACTCGAGGGCTACGAACGTCACTTTTAACGAATACTTTGCGTTGCAAGCGTTAACGTGCAGCGACAGTTACAGGTATAGACGTATTTACAAACCACGGCAAAGCATATAAAAGTTAAGGGAAATATTATTGGCATGAGAAATGAGATTGGCACCTATAATACCTAAGTTAATACACGAAAAAAAAATCGTAAACGCAAAAGAAATGAGTAACTCAAAATATACACAGGACCAACCAGGCTCTTGTATCTTTGTTGTAAAGTGATTTTAGCGGCTGTCGTCAATTTCACTGTCGCAACAGAGCCACGGACATTTTACCGACGCTGTACGCGATGTACCAAACTGTGTGAATATATTTTGAACGTTTTCTTCCCAAGCTGGACTTCACGTTCTTTCACAAAACTTCTAGTGTGATATTTCGTGGCCCAAAGATAAGATGCACTGAACGTTGTCCACTTGTTTTTGTTTCTACTTCCGTAAACTCGGCGTTGTTGGAAGTTGTACATCTTGATTTAACTTTAGTATTTTTGTTTGTTATTTTGTAACAGTTCCTATGTATCTTGTATCCATAGTAAACATGTGGTGTACTCTAAGTTGTTGAAAACACTTCGCATTCTAATTTTTGGGGATATGAGGAACAGGGTGTTAAGTTCTTTATCCACCATTGAAAAGAGAGGATCTTCCGACCAGACGGGTGTTCTGCCTGGGCTACTGCCCGGCGGTTGTTGTCGGGTTTTTCTATCTATGCGCAATCGCTCCAAAAACTTTTATAGCAAGTTTCAGGATTGTACTCGTAGTTCCTATGTGGGGAGATATAACATGTCGCTTCACATTCTTTTAAATATTATTCCTAAAGTCATAATACGTTTATTCGTCATAAGGTGCAAAAACGCCATAAATTGTGACTAGTGAATAGTTTAGCCATAATGTCTGAAGTTAAGTTTGAATAGCATAATAATGCGTTGTAACAATGATTTTACAATAGAAATATGGACAATTTTTGACTTTGCGTCAGTACTGACATAACTACGTCGTCTTTATTGGGATATCATTGGTTTGCAAAAAAAAACCGTAGCAAATGCAAAGCATGCCAACGTTCTCGCTGAAACCGTCTAAAGTATAAATCAGGTTTGCCTAATCAAAACGAAGGCGCATAGTGGAAGGCTGAGTGTACCCTCCACCCAAGGGCGTGTTTGAAGAGGACCGTGACGTCAGCAGTCCTCGTTTGGCTCTCGAGGCACTCGGTCGTCAAAACCGAGCCTTTTGACAGCGCTGTGTCATCAAACGTGACCCAGACTATAACTGATTTGAATTCAGATCTACACACTGTTACGGGCTGCAAAAAATCAACCTCATGGGTATACAAACTGAAGCTTATCGGAGGAACCTCAGAATTTTAATAATACACATAGAAAGTTTCACCTGAATATGTATTTGCTTGAATCTGAATTCAAGTCCTAAAAACCGACCAATAAAAATGTTACGACTTTTTAACGCAAATAACCTATGAAATATTTAAAAAGGTTTTAGAGGTTATAGACGAAACCAAAAAGCTTAATTTTGCAATTTACAACGCAAAACAGCAAAATATGTATATCTAGTCGTGTAGCTTGCATGAACTGCCTGCACGAGGTCCCGTATAAATATTGTTAATAGGTAAAAATTCGTCGATTACCTTTTTTGCACGCTTAGATGGCTCTTACTATAGAGGGAGGTCTATAGTTGAATTATACTATATCGGAGTAGTAGCATAATTCTCCGAACACAAATTCCCCGAAAGGTCGCGTTAGATGTTGATAGATTACACGTCGTGGCTCTTTCAATGTTACCAAAATACATTTATCCGTGAAACTTCCTTGAGAATTTGTATACTACCATGATTGTTTGACCTTTAAGGTGCTTTATCATCAGATATTAAGGAATCTGAGGTGTTTACCAGGTAAATAGCAGTTTAGATCTTGGGCTATGAAGGACCTCTTAAGGCAAGATGGTTAACAAAAAAATCTGTACTTTGAATTCACAATCAAAGTGAGACAAATCAAATAAGGACTTTACATAAATAATAAGAATACTCGAATAATATTGAGTATCTTTAGTTGCACCATTTGCAGATTCGTTCACTGTGAGTGTGAGGTCATTGTGTGACAAGAAACGCCACCAACGGGCTCTAAATCACCCTCTGGGAACATAAAGATAGTAACAGGTGGCGGAAATACTGCTATTTTCTGCAGTGGCATCCAAGATTGCGTAGATTCCAGGCCAGGTTCTAGTAAAAGATACCTTTAACAATCTATCATCTACTTTCTTTTTAGAAAAACTGCATAATATTTACTTTCCTCCGTTAATATATTCTCAATCATAAATCAATAATTTAATAAAGCAATCACATTTAGATGTCACATCACTTTAAACACAGTATTGCGGCGATCTTATCATTACAAATCGGTATCTTAAAAAAACTTTTAACTACATAGTACAAAACTAAGTCGCTTTTATCTGTTACTATGTACATATGCTTAAAATCTTTAAAACTGCGCAACGCATTTTTATGAGTTTTTTAAATAGAATGATTGATTAAAGAAGAAGGTATATTATGTTTAGTAACATCCCATTGCACTTGTGCGAAGCCTGAGCTAGTAGGTAATAAAATCCCAACAGATAAAAGTCTGTCACCCAGATGTTAAGTCAAAAAAAAATCAAAGTTATATAAACTGATTCCTGGCCTGTTTTGCGACTAAACCGCTGTCTGTTGGAGCCCAGCAATCCCACAGAGACGGCCCCAGTCTGACTTATTGTGATGCGGTGCGATATTGGATCGATTACCGCCTTGTCACGTTCTGGCTGCAAGACAAAACGCGCACCTGTATGTCTGGGAATTTGGATCAAGGCATAAGCAATGATATTTATTTGCGACATCAATTGCAAAATCATTTTTGGCCCCCACGGGACAGGCTTTGCCTAGTGTGGGAGTCATACAACCCAAATATCTTGTTTTAAATTTTTATTTTGCATAATGAAAACATTTTTTTTTATTCATTTAATTTAAAGCTCGACTAATAAGAGCTTGAGTTATTGTCTGCAACATATAACGTTTACTTCCAATCTTCAATTGATGATCAATAGAACGAAAAGGTACTGCTTCACTTCTTGCAGATGCTCTACGAAAATTTTCGTTTCTGAATGAAAAACCTACAGTTAGGTCTTGATCGGCGCTACCATTTCCGGCAGTAAAATTAGGTCTCTTGTTTGCACCTATATATTAGGAGAACCTTTCCCTGAAAGCTTCCTGTGAGAGCTTTTAGACCTTCTTGTTGACTTCTGTTAGCTTATCGTTACAATTTTGACATAACACTAAATACAAACGAAAAAACATAATGCTTGCGCGAGCTATCGGAGGATAACTCCATCTAGCGATGAACAGTTATAAACACGTCGCTCACGTTCATACAATTTATCAATGCGGGACGCGTGTGAGCGCGCTGTTACTCACTCTTGACTCGAAACGGACCGCGGTCTAGATGAAACGTCAGTTAGATGATTCATAATATGAATCATCTAAAATGTTGCTGTTTTAGCCCCCCTGGCTTCCACATGCTCATTCTGAGCTCGGATCAGAACCATTTCTGTGCTAGTTTTTTTCCCGTGAAACACGTGAGCACTACCAACTCAGCTATCACGTCACATTGAATGAAATGAATGTAATCAGTATTATTGCCGCGTTTGTGCAAAAACTAGGGAATGTCGGAAATGGTGTCCATACCGATTTATATATTATGTACTTACCTAGTGTCCGGGACAGCAAAAGGTAAATCAAAAAAATATAAAAGAAATTGCTAAAACACAGTGTAGCTTTTTGTATTGTTAATATGATAATATCGCTACCGCTTCTCACTGGTACTTCTTTCCAAGTCAGACCAAGAAGTTCGAAGCAAAGACAAGTTTGAATCGATATCTTTGCAATGCCGCCTTCATTAATGCCGCCACACGACTGTTTTAGCTATTTCTAGCACAATATAAAGCCTTTTATTAACTGAGGAACAAAATAAATGACACTTATTATTTTGATGTCCGAACCGACGGCCTTGAATTCAAAAAATGGTGGTATCAGTAATCGCATTTAGTTTCATGATTTTATAAACTGCATTTAAAAAAAAACTAAATTTTGTAATTTTTCCAATATTATGTCTTAACTTTTGATAATAAATCTATTTTATTTTTTACTCGATTTTTTCCTTACTCAAGGGGGGCGACTCGGCCAGTTTCGTTAGTTGTATAGACATGCTTTTCAAGGAACACTTGCTTTCAAAATGTAACTGAAATTAAAATTTCCAAATGCTAATACTTAACTCAAATAAGGCAGTTTAAAACAATTCGCGCATTCGGTCGGTCCACATTATCTTGTGTAATTACAGAGCGCTATTATGCGCTAAACGCGACGCAACAATTTACATTTATTTATGGGTTTTTAACGACGCTACGGTAATAAGCGCCGGGTGTATTACATTTCAACAGTTCTCATTTGAGGATTTTTCCGGGTGTATTGGCTTGTTTAGGAGCCTTTTTCGTGTATTTTTGTGCAATGTTTGGTCTTACAATTGAATTATGCTTGTTATGTTGATGTAAATGAAACGTTCTGCCAAAGATCAACATGTTTTTTCTGAAAATGAGATACTCGAAGTTGTTCATTTTATCAAGAACAGTCAACGTAGCCCTGACTACGTGAAACTAGCGCTCGTCCGCGACTTTTATCGCGTAGACTAACAAGTCTACGCGATCAAAGTCGTAACGTCGTCGTCGTTCGTATTCAACATAACAATGTTGAATAGCTTATAGCCTTCTTCAATAAATGGACTATTCAACACATTTTTTTTTTCTCAATTCAAACCAGTAGATCCTGAGATTAGCGCGTTCAAACAAATAAACTCATCAGCTTCATATTATTAGATCAAAAGATTACAATAAAAAAGGTACATTTCAATGTTAAACAAACCTGTAACCTCTCAACTGAAACCCTCAGGTATTCAAGTTGACATCGAACAAGTTTCTAAACATTAGGCACCCTTTGTTAATTTGATCTTCTCAGGTCCATACACTAAAATGTTACCTGCTCTAGTATTTTACTTAAGTTGACGGTCCAACTTCAGTGAACAATTTTACTCAGATTTCTACCGACTCAAAAATAACCTTATAACTTTTCACAATACAACAGCAGTGGACGTCATGCGACTGTTAATATAATAAAAGCTTTCGTTTTCCTGACACACTTCAGAGCCTGATAAGAATAGCATTTCCGCTTGAATAGATTTTACTGCGTATTCCAATAACATCACCTTCTTCCATTGATTCATATCACAAAGCTGTTCAATAAGTTCCTAATAACATTTCATATGCAACACGTGTATCAATTTCAGGACCCGTCCCATTATTTTCGTGGATTCCACAAGATTCTCCCGACGTCCGCACCAGAGATCAGAGGATCACGATTTTACGGAAATGTGCCCTTTATAATATATTTCAATTTTTACGCGTGCCCAAGCTGTAAAGCAAGTTTGTAATCAAAAATTCTCCGGAACAATTTGGCTGAAGACAAAAATTTCAATATAAATTTTGCGGCGGATATCGGATGTGCGTTTGATATAAAAGAGTAATGCACACTCTTTGTAAACGCTTTCGGATTTTTTATACCTTATTCGTTTAGTTGGCAAAGCCTTTTTGTAAGGCGTAAAATTCTACTTTGTTTTAACAACGTCTATTTTATTTTTATCGTGGTGCAAGTTCTTGCTAGTTTTGGTTTGGTTTTTGGTTTTCCTTGGTTCAAATGACCATACAATTTAGGTAATTCTTAGGATAGAATTAAAACTCAAAATGAGCTGATTTCAAAAAAATCGATGTCTTTTCCTTTAACTAACGGAATAACGTGAAAATAACATAATTTAAGCCAATTACTTTACTTACCTACTTGATTATATTTTTTTAATTTGATTCTTCCTCAAAAATGAGCAGTAAAATATAAAAATAACTAAATCTTACCTGCTCGAGTATCAATGTGTCTCACCGTACATTGGTTTGAAATAAATCTTTTAACCTGTAGCACTTGTTCAAATACACTCTAATGGACTATAAAAAGCGCCCTACGGCTGAAATCCCAGGTGTTTTAAGTTCTCGAAAAAGACGAAAGCGAATTTTAAGTTAATAAAATTGTCTGAGTCTAGAGAATTTTAGAGGTCGTACAAAGCAATATTTTTTTTAGGAGCCAACTTGAAGAAATGAATTTTCGAATGAAGTATTTCAAACATTAACGTTTATTTTTACACATATTATTATGTAGGTATTTGATGTGATTTTTATAAAAAATATAGCCTTAGCCAATGCCTTTGCAAAACTGCAATGACATATTTGTGATCCTTTAATTTGATTTTCATTGATTTGTCGAATTAACACTTTATACAAGAATTGTGACAACTTCCCAAATAGTTAACCATTTTATTTCACAATAATGAGTAAACAGTGACAACTTGACGTCAATTGAAGACAAACGTTGAAATTAAACAATCATCTATTTTGAAGTCCACAAGCTTGAAAATCGATTTATCTGGCCAGCATTTCAAAGAACCTATTTCTGATATCTACTTGAAACCTGCACTTCGATTATCCGTTTAAACATTTACACCAAAGGACTAAGACTGCAATCTGCAATTAGACGATCTTCATCAAGTATTAATGAGGAAAAGTAAATCGAGGTAAATAACGTCGGACCTGTCACTGCGTATTTGTGCTGTGCTATTAAACGATTTAAGGTCGTAGCTCATTAGGCCAGCACGGCAACAACACAGCTCCAGCATAGAAATTATATTGGCATTTAAATCTGAACCTTAAGTTATGATTGGTACTATATATTTTGCAAAAATAATATGAGAAAGCCAACGGCGAGCTAACGGCGACCTGTCAGCGGGCTCGCCGCTGCTATACCATTCAAATCGAAGCTCGCATCCTTTCAACTTAAGTTCAAATTTGAATGGCAAGATAATTGCTGGGTCGACAGTTGCCGTGCTTGCAAAGTGTGCTAGGAGCTTTAAAACGTCTGCCTCGTTAATTCAAAGAGTTTACTTTGGTGTTGTCACTCTTAAAGCTTGTTGTACACCTTGGCACAGATAATTTGTGGTTTTAATTTTATACACCAACCGTTTTTTCATCTTTCCAACCTTCCTTGAACTTCCTTTCAAAACCAAAATTAGCCAATTTGGTCCAGAGTTTTATCAAGACTAACAAACAGCAATCCATTTTTATATATAGAAAGATATAAGCATCTCATTTCTTCTTAAGTTACGGACCATATTATGAAATCTCTGCTGCCAAGGCGTTCATAGTACAAGACAAGTCTTAATTTTCTTGGTTAGTAAATAGTTTCACGTCTAAATGCAATTTCAATATCCAAATACTCGTAGACTGTTGGCTTTTATCTTGAAGATTAAATGCAGCGACTATCTTGATTTTCCACAGAAAACAAGTAGAAGTAAATTGAATGGAATGATGACATTATAAGAAGATAAGACCGTATCTTTCGTGATAATATGAGGCAGTAATAAGGGCGCTTTTGCGGTGGTATTCTGAGATTTTTACTACAAGGTAACTGAGAAGGCTTTTGTTTCATTTGTTTTCGTTCAGTCTTGTTACGTTTTATTGAATCTTTTTAATTGCATTTTTCGTAAAGTTTCTTAAAAGATATTGGTATCTTTTAACTTAACTTAAGATGGTGTTTTTTATATCATAGATTCTGAAGTGTTTTTTTGATTGTTAATTATAATAAGACATCACTTAAAAAAATATGAAATCCATCTAAAACACAGATACTCTTTAACAAAGTTAAAATATTCACAAAGCCAAAACAGTGAGTAATAAGGTGCTCCAATACCTACTCTAAGATAATGAGGGTGTTGCCTGCTCGAGACTGAATGGTATGATTTCATCTCGCACCCATGCATAGGTAATGCGCAATTAAGTCCTTACAAACAAAGCTCCATACAAATATGAAATTAAATTTGTAATTAAGTCTATAACAATGTTAGAGAACAGAAAATGGAGATTTATGAGTCTCAAATGCTATTAATATTAATAATGCTAATATTATTAATACTCATGTAGGGGAATTAAAAATAATTCCAGAGAAAGATTTTCATGTGTGTATGCTATGACCATCATTTAATCATTAATGTATTATTTCGGGGCAGTGCTCTATTTCTATCTCTATCATTTTCATAACTTCAGAATTTATGTTTTGATTTCAAGACTGACAAAATGTTAATTAAAACTTCAAACTATCACTGGCTATAAAAAAGATGCAGGTTATTGAAAAATGTACTCGTATGTTAGATAAAATTAATATTTATTGAGATTACTTAATTTAAAATACAGAAATTACTTAAAGCTAAGCAATACAATGAGATTTAGGAGAAAAAAAATATCTTAAAATTATACAAACAAAAAGTTACCAACGTTTAGTTGATCCATAATCAATTTAATTAAATATTGTTAATGGATTCATACTGTTTACGATACAATTTTACTGATTGTAGCGACACTAAAATGTTAAACAAAGGGAAACACAACTTTATCTTTATATTATTTTAGTTTGTCTTCCTCAAATATTTCGGATATAATGCTTGATACAAAATTTTGATGCTGGCTGTAAAGTCGCGTACTGAGAAGGTTGACCATTTTCAATAGATTCAATAAATAAATTTACCAGTTGAAAGCACGTGTTACCTTTTTGAATTGTGTAATTTTTTATTGTTTGAGAATGAAACTAAAATTTGATTAGACGTATGTTCCTTCACGATTGACGGTTGAACCAATACTTTTTGTTGGTTTGATCTTGTCAATGTCATCAATGAGCAAGCAAAAACAGATCTTAGGGTGGTCGTCACCCTTTCATTCCACGATTGTACATGACTACAAATTAATTGACGACCGGTTTGGTGTTAATGGCTAAGGAGTTGACTACTACACCAAAGGACGCGGGTTCGCACAGTACAAACAAGCGAGTGCATGAGTGATGTATTAACAAAAAAACAGTGTTAAAGTATGTTTATCAGACGTCTAGTATTCTAAAGCACAAGGATTTAGTTAAATAATTTGGGGCTAGGTGGCTTAAAAAAAGACAAAAAGAAACATAACACAACATAAACATAAATTACCCATATACGTGCCTATGAGGTGGATTGAGCAATACACCAACACGCGGGCCAGTATGGATTGTTGGAGGGTGTAAGGTTAGTGAGATATTACGGTTGTAATGTCAGAAGTTATTAAGCCACCCAAAGGCCTCCGACTAGGCTTAACGACTGACATCTAGCGACGTCAACCAGTACAAACTGCTTAGCCTTCTGAAGCACGGAGAAAAATTACATCACTAAATTTCGGTCAGGGTGGCGACCCATCCTATTTCTGACCCGGCGTATGTTGCTTAGCAAAGAAACTATTAATAAAATAAATTGAAAAATATTTTTGTCTGGACGAGTCTTCCCAATCTAAAATTAATAACATCCGACATCTTAAAAATAATAACCGGCAAAAAACAAAATGATGGAAATGAATTCTCTAGAATATGGGTGTGAGATGGGATCCCTTGTAATAAAATTACTCCAAAGGCAGGCGCACTGGTAATCTGGCCTTACAAATTAAATTAAATTCTCTCGCTCTCGCTTTAATGGGTGAATACATACCATATTATTATTTAGGCTCAGAAAAAATAATATGAAAAGTAATCAGACTATAATGGCCAGCTCCTGGACCATGAGCTTACTGTGGAGTTGTATGTTGGAAACTGGCTGGTGGCGCGGTCATATTCGTTTAATTTAGAAGTTTATTTATAATTTATCAGTTTTCACTGTTGATGTTTTTGTTTGCAGAGCGTCGTGCTCAGTGTTAAACTCGGAACCCGACGGTCCCAAGATCAAATCTGGCCAGAAAACACATATTTTGCGGCTAACTCGCCGGTGATGGAAAACACCGATATAAAACCAAAGCAAACCGGATAACCACGTAGGGTTCACATTACCTAGGCGAAAGGTGGGCTTCTGAATGTTCTGTTCACCATGACGGTAACAATCAGTTTGCTTCTGACTAACCCATTAGGGACATGGTTGTGAGGGGCATGCTTTTGTTTTATTTTTAGCCTCAACTTCCATCACAGTCATGCATCATCACATCATCATCAGAAGGATGATGAGCATAGTTAGGTAGGCTCTCCAACGTTTGACAAACTAATTGACACTAAAATTGAAACTCAAATAACAGTAAAGAAACCTGACATACCTATTTTTATCTAAATTAAATTTCTCAAAACGTTAACAAAAAAAGGCAGAGAAGGATGTTGTTTACCGATCTTAAATTCATAAAAATTTACCTTTGGTTTTGACCTTTTGTTTCAGGTTATGCTAATTATTATTATCATAGAAAGAATACCTTCTACTTGTGCTTCTACGCCCAATTTTTCAGTGCAATGTTAATCAGAAGAAACCTCATCGATGGGTATCTGCCTGCTTAAGTTAAAAACAATAGCAATATTCCCCGTTCTATTTTCAAATTGTTATTCTGCAATATTGACATTCGAACTGCCAACAAAGAATAAAGAGATTTTTTAAAAACAGAATTTAGTGTTCCATTTTCAAATGGTTTTTCCATTCTGTCCAGTTGGTATTTAGATTTGCTGAAGACTGGTCTTCTTCGAGTATCTTCAAGACTCGCAATGATTATTTTTTGCCTGTGAATCACAAGTTGAAGTTTCAGTGAAGTTTCAGTCATTTGTGAGTGAATGAAGTTCCTTCGTGTTGTGATCCAGTGTTCATCATCGAGAACAATCCTCAGTGCTGTGATATTTTTTTGCAATCTATTGGTGTATAAATGTTACACAACTGGATGGAGACTATTACCTGTGCTAGTAGGTGACGCCGTTCCTGAGCTGCTCTGAAAGGTCAGTGGGATCATCCAGTTCACGAAGTCATGCCATTATAAATAAATAAATTTCCCTGGTCATTATTCAATACAGCTTCAAGATGAGCTAATTAAAGACCGTTTTTATGGGATATTAGACAACGGATAAACATACTTAAATACTTTTTATTTTGTAAAAACATACTTACTATACATAGTAAACAGACTTGTTCATGCATACAAATGTTTGTACTCAGCGGAGATCGAACTCGCGACCTTTGCTTTTGTAGCCGTATCTCAAGAATTGCAGCAAATCGGTCGGCACAGAGTGTCATTATCACAGAGGCCTTGTGACACAACCAGCATCGTATCAGCTGAACTTATAGCTATAGTGGCATAAGCTGGACCTCGTAATTTACCTCATCTGTGGGCTCTTTTTTTTTCACTGGCCCGTGTAAGTAATTATTGTATAATCTTATGTTTTTTCATTTGTAAAATCGTTTTCTGCAGTATTTTACATTTTCCTGAATGAGCCCATTTCGCTTAATAAATTACTTTCCTTTGTATATTTATTTAAGCGTTGAAAAACTGTCGGTTCAATTCCAGATTTCACTGAGCGGGCTATGACGGAGAATTGACCTATCCTTAACATTCAAAAAACTGCTTACATCCTACTAATATTATAAATGGGAAAAATTGTATATGTGGATGTGCCGTGTTGCTCTTTTTAGTACTTCATTATTGAGTTGATCACTTATTGTTGACGACATTGCATACCATGGGTTTCTTCAAGAGTTGTTGTATAAACAAAGTCTATAGGAAGAATCTATGTGACGGCATCAGATAACTTTGCACTCGTACAGAGTTTTCTGTTTCAAGAAAACGCTTGTTAGTTAATTACTCTGTTTTGTTTGTGTGCAATTAAGTGTTTTTTATCTTATCGTATCTTGTTAACTTGGCAACTATAGTAGTAGAAATAAAATGGTTAACAGACCGCAGTATTGAATTGCATTTATTTGTGTTATCACGCGAAACAGGCTTTATTATCATTGCAGTTAAACCTCAACGCAACGGCTGCTGTTTCCACAAATCATATTCACTATCACGAAAGCAAGGCTTGTTGTTCAAACTGCGGTCGAACAGTATTAGCTATTAGTCAACGGACAGACACATTCGTATTTACGATCAGTGTATGCAACCGCCTGATTGGGAAATCAGTCAGTTTGCTGAATGTCTAGATGGATTCCTAGCAGCCGCTATTTAAATAAATTCCTACTTGCTTACCGCCAAATTCACAAAACAAAGTTGAAAACCTACCACAACTATTTATAGCTGTCATTATTAGATCTCAACTTTGATTGATGGCTTGTCTGGCCTTAAAATAAATAGCATCACCTTTTTTTTAAAAGGTATGTTTTTTTGGCAACAGAAATTTTCGCGTGATTTGTCATCTAGATATTGTTAGACTCTTTAAAATAATTCAGCAGCCCGCTTACTATTTACTAGCGAACTTAAGCCCATCATAAAATGGGTAATTAAAAAACAAAAAAACCTGACTGCGCTTCTGCGTAGTGTCCCTAAAACAAGAAAATCGGCATACTGATATTCAGTTGCACTTGAATTTGTAACAGTTGGGACCCATTAGGGACAACTAGCATTGACGTTGAACAATCTTTAGTCCTGTATTATAAATGCATTTCTTACCGCCTATATTGCATTACTTACCGGTCAATTATTTTCTCCTCTGTGCAATAAAGTGTTGCTTATCTTAACTGCCCACGCGTTCAAAAGGCTGATTTCATTGTTTCGCTGCAACTGATACGTGCCTAGACCCGAACACTTTTTCAATGCGTAAATCATCCAACTCGGATCACGAGTGTGTGACAAAAGTTCAATAGACAGTTTGTTTTGTTCTACTTTTATTCTATAGTTTTAGGAACAGAAAATATTGCTTTTCTCTCAAAGTTTTGGATTTTGAAAGGGTCTTGTTTTTACCTAGTGTGTTTTGATACAGATATTTAGGTATGTATGTAATAGGAAAACACTTCTATAAGAACGTAAAATTAAAACTTTTATTAATTACCAGTGGCCGCTCGCGACTTCATCCGCGTCCACTTAAGTTGAAAAACAAAAAGTAATATTTATTTATAAATTGTAGCCTATTATGTGCGATTCAGATGAGCTACATAATTGTAAAGTTTCATTAAAATACATTCAGTAGTTTTTACGTGAAAGAGAAACACAGTACATCCACACATACAAACTTTCGCATTTATAAAATTAGTAGGATGCTTTGTTTCAAAAATCCGACATCCATTCACCGAGGGAAAATTTCGTTGAAATACAAATTAATTTATTTGCTCAACCAAGGGTTTCAGAGAAATTCGGGTATTCATTTACCATTTTATTTTAATGGTTAAATTATACTTCATTATACCACAAATTACACATGCAAGGGAGGTCGTACATTTTTTTCCAAAAATAATTAGAGCATTCATTTATTAACAATAGTTATTAATTTACTCACTTGCCGATTGTTAAACCTAAAAATGTATCAATTCTTGAAGAAATAAAAGACTAAACTGATTGACAAACAGTCAGATAGAAACTACGCCTAGCCGGAGCCAACAGGGCAAGAAGTTGCTTCTCTCAACTTCTATTCTAACTCACTTCTCTTACATACTTCCCTTTTGTATCATTCAGAAAAGAATTATTTTTTTGGGAATTTAATTCCTTAAGGGCAATTTAAGGGACAGAAGTTCTAATAAACATGCACCATAACAAAAACATAGAAATTAACTCTATAAACAGTTTTCGTAACAAAATCTTTTTTTTGAAATTTTAAAGTTTCAAGTGCTTTTGCTTTATATTTCCTTTTGATATCTAGCTTCAATTCCGACCTAGCTTTAAATTCAAGAAGACAACCACAAGAGGCAAGTCTCACGACTTCCATTTCTACAAACGTGCTATCGTTTCAGCTTGCCTTTAGTCTTTTTGTAGAATCCACCGATTTGTTCGCGAATGGGGACGAAAGAAAAATATAGTCACAGAATTAAAAACATTTGTTTGTTTACTTACTTTTTTTCTGAAAAAATTGCTAAAAGCGGAGTGTAGTTTAGTATGGCCGACATAATTTGACACAGACAGTTCTACGCCCTTTAAATTTAAATAGCAAATTCAAATTCAGCATTGTGTTTACGTTATTAACTTTTGTCTTCTTCTATTTTGATTGTGAATGCTGTACACACCTGTAAAGGCATATCTTTTAAGACCCGATTGTGTATTTTTTTTTTAGGTTTAATTATATTGTCCCTAAAAATACAATGACAGCACTAAATTGCGATATTGATGGGCACCCATCCAACTACCAGACCGGGCATGCGTAGCCTAACATCAGTAATCATAACATATTTTTCAACAATCAAAGTCCATCAGTACTTAACCCGTTGCAGCTGCGTTACTTAACCATACAACCGCGTTAACATTAAAATAAAAGGCGTATAATACGGTCCAAGCGGTAATCAGGTCCAACGGACCCAAATGAGGTGAGGATGGCGAGACAACCCTAATATGCTCCGAGGACGACTGGACCGGGCCGATAGCGTACAAACATAAACATAAACGGCCTAATACGTCCCACTGCTGGGCACAGGCCTCACCTCAATTATGAGGAGGAACAAGCTATACTCCAGCACGCGGGATCAGTGCGGATTGTTGGAGGGGTGTAAGGTTAGTGACCAAACTTATTGTCAGATGTTATCAAGCCGCCTTAATAATAAGGCCTCTGAGCAGACTTAAATGCCTAAGAAATACAATGACAACACTAAATTACGATATTGATGGGCACCCATCCAACTATCAGACCGGGCGGGCGTAGCTTAACATCAGAAATCATAATACATTTTTCAGTAAATAAAACAGAGAACCCTTCCCACATTCAAAAGTCCATCAGTATTCAACCCCTTGCAGCTGCGTTACTTAACCATACAACCGCGTTAACATTAAAATAAAAGGCGTATAATAAGGTCCAAGCGGTAATCAGGTCCAAGCGGTAATCAGGTCGAACGGACCCAAATGAGGTGAGGATGGCGAGATAACCCTAATATGCTCCGGGGACGACTGGACCGGGCCGATAGCGTGCTCATTTGCAAATTGAAATTAGATTAGGGTTATTAAACTAGTGTTACGCTCTGGTGCCGCTTGAATAATTAATGGAGGTTTGTTTTAACATTGTGGTTGTGTCTTACTCAAGCAAGCTGGTTATTTGAAAATTAATTATTAATTAGCTCAACTTTATAGAAATTATTGATTTCAAATTGATTGATTGATGACTTGGTTATCTTCTATGTATTATCTCCTTCACCTGTGTGTTAAATAGACGAAATTTCGTTTAGCAATAAGACCGCCAAAATTGTATATTGCCACTAAATTAATGTATTACTTATCTTCAACTTACTTTTGTATCCATTAAGGTGTTTCTGATCTCATCTTATTTTATTGACCAATCATTCATTTATTCTGCTTTAGTTATTGATGCTTTATTTTTTTTACTAACAATATTATTATTAGTTAATATTGCGTCCCATGAAACCATACACCAAAGAAAATCTATCGAATGTTTAAACACAAAGATTATGGAAAGTTTAGGAAACAGGTACAAAACGAATAACCTCAAAAAGCCTAGACATATTATTATTTACAAAGAATACTTAAATAAAAGAACAGTTGAAAATATTAATTGAAATAACATAAAAATATAAAAAGAAACACATTGAATTTGAATTAACACTTTTCAAACAAATAAACAATGTTTTTAACGCATTCCTAGTATTTCAGAGCACCAACTATGTTACTGAACAACAGAAAAACCATAAAAGTAAACAAAAAGCCGGCTTCCACACAGCCCACATCGTTACGAAGTTACCCGTTCAAAAGCACACGGACACTTTAGAGCGAAAAGAGCAATAAACAATTTATCAGGGCCATCGAGCGAAGCCGCGGGGCACGATAAACTCTGTCTTGTGTTAGTGACCAAGCGATCGTGGTTAGAGGGATTGAATCACTGGCTTATTAGCTCAAGTTGGCAGTGGTCCTGCCTGTTAAGTGGAAGCTTGAGCTTAACCTCGCATAAACACATTCTAGTTATAAACATGTACACTTAAGTGTAGTAGAAGTAGTAATGTAGAAAATTAATGACCTTTGACAAACTCAAGAAGCTTGATTCTGCAGCGTCCCAGCACATGGGCCACACACCACGTGCCACAAAACGCTGCCACTGGCAGATTTCTTGTAGTTTTGTTTTGGTAGAAGCCGGAAACCGCCATATGCTACACACTATACGAATATGACAGGTGTCGGCGTATAGTGGCACCACAAAACGCCGCGTGTGTGAAAGACGCTAAGCGTCAACCATGTCTATTTTAGATGCCTTTATACTATACTCGTATATATTTTTACTAAAACCAGCAATTGGACGTAAAATATCCATTTGCACAATGTAATCTACTACTACAACAAATCAAAAAATTCACGTTTGCAGTTTGGTCCCCTACTGAATGTACCTACTGAAATATCCTACAAGGGAAAAATAATAGCGGTATCTTACTAATAACTAATAACCTGTAAATTGACTTATGATCTATTAGGTATCCACAAATAAATACAGGACGAAAGAGTTTGATTTCATGTTCTCATTTAAACTACAGAAAGTTTTCGTATTCAAATCAAATAATATATCAAAAATCAAAAAGTCCGAAAGCATGCACACACTAGTCACATCGAAAAGTTTGCGTTTGCGCAAAATATGAATATTTCGCCGCGGGCCGCGCCAACTCGCCGCCGAGCGGGAAATATTGCAAGTTAACTTTGTAATCGAAAAGTGTTCGTTTTCAAAACGTAAACCACTCTTCAGTTGGTTTAATGTTTGACCAGTTGAGACAAGTTTCGACAATGTCTGATAGTTATTTTCATTAAATGCAAATGAGAAGCTGATACAAGGAAGTGTACCTATATTACGAAGTGAATTGGCTTATTTACTTCATATGTCATAGTTAAAGCAATTTATTACTACAATAAAATTACAAATACTATATACTCACGATTCTATCCTAAACGAGGTACTTAGGAGCACATAGGTTTTTCATTGCCGACCAATTTTGAATCAGTGTTAAAGAGCAGTGATCTTTTTACGAGTCAGTATGTTCGTGTTTCGAAACCTATACAACTTGAATCTGTTTAAACTAGTCTATAAATTGTGGTAAATATCAAAAACAATCAAAAAAATATTAAGATCTTAATCAATGTCGCAGTAGCAGTTCACAGTTCATCGACACTTTATAAAATCACGAGGTAGATTTTAAAGACTGTAAAATAACGATTTTTATAATCATACGGTGACAAATACATTTTCGAGAGCAAATAGTATCTCAGTAAACTTGTTATTATTTCCAAAATATCCCCGTAATGTGTCATCGACTTAACCCCCAACCGGCTGCGCACGTTTTTACAACCGCAAGGACACATTAAACCCGTATACGGTGGATACGTCCGCGCGTCTTGGTCATAATGACCCGTAAAGGGACGAAAGTTTTACTAGCTTTTTAGGTGGGGGTTGAAATGTTTCGCGAGGTATTTTATCCTGGAAAAATAAACAGCCATGTTTCCATTGGTAGATAAATAAGAGTTTTGTTGTTTTTCATTTCAATTTCACTAAAGTACCTAGGTACTGAAAGATGAAACTGATTTCGATTATTTAACTCTGAATATTTGGAGAGTCGGCTATAGTTGAGATTCGCTGAATTTATTATGGCCGAGAGATATGCGTGGTCGTATGCTGGGAAAACAGGTTCATTAAAATAATAAAATAAAATCAAATCGCCAAAGAATCACGGTTATTCTGATAATATAATAAATTCAGCGAAGACTTTTGTTTGTTTCTCATTTTTTAGATCGTTTCTAGAATTGCTACGCTCTTAAACATGTTGAAAAACTGCACCCGCTTTAAGAACTGGAAGAAACCCCGGGAAGCATCAAAATTCACAATTACAAAAACAAATACTTAATATCCATTACCAGGTAAAATAATACTATTTGTAAGTGAAATCAGCGTCTATTCCGCTCGTTGGAGCTTGCATATTTGGTTTACCCTTGTTTGATCGAACAACGTTTCGTCGAATTTCAGTTGGTCGAATTTCAGTTGGTCGAATTATTCATTTGACCGAATATTTAATTGGTAAATTTTCATTTGATGTAATTATTTGTTTGACCGAATTTCATTTGAACTAATTTCATATTATCGAATTTCGTCACTGCCCTATACTATAGTTTGGGCGGAACCGACTCGGTTAGATTAGGTTAGAAGGTTTAAGGCGGGAGCGAAGCGGAGCGTAGCTCCCGCTTTAAGCCTTCGTGGTTATTTTTTTTTTAAACCCAAAAAAACGACTTGCCTCATTACATGCTGCTTGGCATGTTTTACCATCTGAAAATTACATCAAATGAACATTCTACTTTTTGATCATTAGTGCAAACGTTGTTATAGCAAATAAACATTCGACGAACTGAAAATTCTATCAAATAAACATTCGACGAACTGAAAATTCGATCAAATGATATTATACAAAGTGATGATTTTCTCAAACGTTGTTCGACCAACTGAAATTCGACGAAACGTTGTTCGATCAAACAAGGGTAAACCTGCATATTTACGTATTCACGCACGCCGCGGTCCGAACTAGAATAATTCAATTTTCCTATTAAATTGCTATGGATGGGGGAACACAGATTTTGTTTTTACGCGCCATCGACGTAACAAGTCGACTGAAAGAAGCAATAATGGGTTCCAATCAGGAACGAAGCAAGGTTGGGCCGAGAACGCTTTATGTAGAATATAGCAATTTATATTATGTGTAGTATAAATTTAAGCCCATTAGATGTTTACGACGTGAAATTTGCCTCACGCTCCAAGAAATTGCAAGAGTTTTTATGCGAAGTACTTTTTTTTCTTGGAATTAAATAAGGAATCGGCTATCGCGGTCTGAATGTGTTTTGCAGTTTGAAATGTCTCATTTTACTTAAAATATTAACATGCAGTTGGGTCCGAAAGGTCTTATCAAAGTAGAGTGTGTCTTATCAAAAACGGAATATTTTCAGTTTTTGTTCACATGCTTATTGTTTTTTTTTATGTAATGGGGAGCAAACGAGCTAGCTCATTGTGTATTTATTTGCGTTGCAAAAAAAGGTCAGGATCAGAACATTTATTTGTAAAACAATGTTATTATTTTGATGAATTCAAAAGTTGGACTCTTAATAATAAAAAATCTGTTGTTCTAATACAGAAAGAACATTTGCTTTCTTTTCCATCGAGAGAGTTCAAGCGTTAATTGAAATTTAAGGGACCGTTATGCCGCGATTCCGAAGAATGAACTCTAAACACCCCTGGAAGGTCTCGGCTGCCTTAAGAAATTACCTTATATTAAAACGGTTTTCTGTTTATTCTACTTGATAAGATCAAAATTAATTTCGCTTCCTTCCGAGTGACGGAATAAGGCTAATTGATATTTTTGCGTTTGCAAGTAAATCGATTTTGGATTTTGGTTTTTAATTATATTTAGTGAACGTGTCAATATAAAATAATCTAATAATTAATAATCTCAATTAGGTATTAAGATCTAACTGCTAAGCAAAGGTTTCCTTTCCCCTTTTTGAAATAAGTCTATTTTGAGACTGTTTTATTTTTTTATCCTTATTTTGCTTCAAGAACAATATACCTACTAGACAAACTATGGAGATTTACGGCTCACGGCTGGCCAAGGAGGCTTTATCATTAGGATCTAATAAAACCTGTCAGTTTTTGTCAGCAACCCAGAACGGTACATTTGGACCGTATATCCGGATATACGGTCCAAATGTAGTCACAATTTAGTCTATTCTCTAAAAAAAAATTAGTAAACTGCCAGTCACAAGCCATACATCTCATTTCAACGCCGAACATTTGATTGACACCTGAAAATTAAACGAGTCAGCATCCGTTGTTCAGTCACGTTTGCAATTAAAATAATTACAAGGACCCTCGCGGGCTGAGGGCTCGAGTCCGAGGGCGCTTGACCTTTTCGAGTCCTTTGAAAGTTCTTTTGCCTGCTTTTCTTTTATGGTTTGAAACTTTTCCTTTACCTTATTTCAGTCGTTAGAAGTACGAATGCCGTCATTCATTAGACTGTCATAAAAGCTTGGCCTGAATACGTCATGGAAAATTTATTTCTATGACGTTTCGAATGGAACGAGTGCTCAGGTATTTTTTGGCAGATTAGCCATCTGGCGACCGGTTTTTAAAGAAAAAATTTAAGGGTCTAGTTACGGGCTAGTTTAAGTTTTTACAACTTGCATGCCAATCTAAAGCACCGTTTTCATAATAGGTAGTGCCTTTAACTGGACTTTATTACACACAGCGCCATCTTGCCCTAATCTAAATAAAATTTTGTATTTTGGAATACTAGACAAGGTAAATACATACATGTTTTCTATGCATATACATAGAAAATACCTAGACATTGGTCTAGGTGTGTATTGACAAACAGACATTTTCTTGTACACGAAATATGTGTACTTTGCGTACACTGAACCCGCAACCTCAAGTGTTGTAGCTAACTTCTAAACAAGAACACCAAATCAATCGCCTAAGTACTATAACTAACTATTTATTATGTAGAGTAATTTTTTGACTCACCTGGCAGAGTTTTATGTGCGTAGCATAATCTCAATTTTATTAACTTCTTAATCAGTTATTTCTATTATTGAGATTTTCAAAATCCCTTGCCAGGTTTATGAAAGACAAAGGAACTTATTATTCAAAAGTTCAATTTACCTTGGGTTCAGTTAAAAGTAGCAGTAGTTCAGTATAAATTTAGTAAGGTAGTTTTCATTTCAATATTTTAGAGTAAAATATTCTAATTAACGCTATGTTAACAACCTAATTGTATTTCGGTTAATATTTTCAAATAAACAATTCCATGAATGTTGGTTGTTAAACAAAACACGAGCTAAATATTATAATGAGTTCCACGTAAAAGTTAATTTATAATTCTTCCGTAATTCTGAGAAGGTACAATCTTTTCACCACCTAAAACGGAAACACAGGCATTGGCAAGGGTTATCAACCTCAAGAAGAGGTCAATTTGTATAATGAACTCACTGAAATGATTGTGTATTGAAACATGTTTGTCACAGCTTTTACTATGATGAGGACTTAACTTTGTAAGAAAAACAATTCTACTTCTCTTTTAACGCAAGTATTGTATTTTAAGATCAATCAGATTAGCTATGGTATTCCGGCGGTCGCCAAAACTCACTTCACTTGTGGTGAGTAAGTTATCTTTAAAGTTCATTTTCCTTGCGACTGTGGCGTTCGAGAGAAAAGAACTAAGCCAAACAACATTTTTTATTATTAACATACAAAATGAGCAAAAATACAATTTCGGAGTGAAGCATATTGATAATTGAAGTAGCACTAAGATGTGACGTGATGTCCGCCGGAATGCCACCCCAGATCTTTAGCAACTGTGCACACGTCTGAAGACATACAAAGAAATAAACGGCTAGATGCCATCTTTAGGCAAGATTATAAAGCTATTATTATTATACTATAGATAATACGAGATTTATATTCAAGATAGATTATCGTTGTCTATGTCATTCATTACACGTTTGTCTTGACATCTGATATCTACTCTACCATAATGTCGTTTTAGTTATGTAGTTATGGAGACGACACACACGTGTAGCACCAAGGTCATCTTTAGGGCGTTGCCAACCTTCTCGAACCCCTCTTGAAGAACACCATGTTATAGCAACACCTTTTTTTTTATTGTGACACAAAGTTTTGTTGGGACGGCCACCCATCGAACTACCTTACCTGAAGTGAGTATCTTAACATCGGTTATCATTGCAGATCCGTTGTCGCTACACTTCGCTTCTACTTCCTTGTGAAGTTTCGTTATTCATATGAAATATATTGAATAAAACCGGCCAAATTGTACATCAACGCGTAAGGCCCAGACTCCACCAGAGCTGAGCGGAGATGTGCGGCGTCGAGCTGTGTTTTCAACAACCAATAGAATCACATCTCCACATCTCCCTGTGTGAATAACGCAATTCCATTGGTTGTTGAAAACACAGCTCGACGCCGCACATCTCCGCTCAGCTCTGGTGGAGTCTGGGCCTTAATCTGGTATCTTGAAGTATATTTTAGTGGTTTTGGTGTGCAACGACCTAAAAAATATCTTACTCCTAGCAATGCTTTAATTTCTATCTGATCTGTAGATTAACACCCACGCTATCTCATTTGTCGAATTAAAGGTTAGCGGTACCACCGACAAGGGCACTGTAGGGTTTTGCTCACAAGTTCGTTGAAACCTTCCCCGAAAGGAAACATTATTCAGTATTTTGTTAGCGCTTGAAATTGTAATTTGTTTTCCTAATTAGATTTCGTTACGGGGAACGTCTCGCCGCAGGAATTTGACGGTAAATTCTTGATAAATGGTTCGGTTCATTTTAAACATTTGAAATCATTAGTAATTGGCAACTTTATTTAACCTCTTATCCATAAAAATGCAAAGATAATGTATAAGATAATGGCTTAAATCATTATTTACTAGCTAACCATTGGGCGAGACAGAAATGCTGTAAGATTTTACCGGTTATAGAATTAAACTAATGATTTTGAATTTTTCTACTGATATTTACCATTACCCGAAAGTTTGCTTTAATTTATTAAACAAATACAAAGTAGATATTCTTGCTTCCCACATTCAAAATACTTAATATCAAAACCCATGATTTTAAGAATACACAAATGTTCCAAAAAAAGACAAATGTAATAAAATGTAAAACAAAGACCTAAGCCAAATATTTTTTATTGAGACTAAGTTCCACATTTGTTTTAATTTTTCATTCAGAACTGTTCAAATATGTATTTTTCTATGTTTATTGTTTCCTGCCCAGTTCCCTTTTTTCTCACAACTTCCTTTTAAAATATTGTCAAAATGATAATCAGCGTCTAAGCTCTTTGAAGGATGGAAGAATAATTACTGACATACATTAGTAAACAGTAGGCAAACAAAATAGGAAACGGCATTAAGATGGAGCAAGAATGGCGTAATTCACTTTAATGGATAAAATTAATCCTGCTGAATAAATAATCATAGCACTTAACTGGGAACAGAAATCAATTTCCTTCAGCCAATAGAAACTGCTCGGTATAAGCGGCCCTTTCCACCTTCGGCGCAGGCTTCGGGTGTTGCTATTAAACTAGCGGATTGAGGTGATAAACTATTGTTTGATTTAGACCGCCGTGGCCTAGTGGTTAAACACTCTGATTCGAAACCGTGGTTCGAAGTTGAATGCTGGCAGGAACAACTACTTTGTGTTAATTGTACAATTTGTGGCTAACTCCGGTAATCGGGAAAACTGATTAAAAACCCAAACTGCCCGGATACCGCCGGATGAAATGAAGAAAGAAAGAAAGAAAAAACGTTTATTGTCTCTTGATTGGATGGGTTCGCCTCATTCTACGTTGAATTGAAATTAGCTCGGCAAAATGAATGTTCCGTCCACCATGAAGGCAGCAATCAGTGTGCCTCTGACTACCCCATTTGGGATATGGCTGTGACGGTAATAAACTCTAAATACCTATATGCTGAGTGTGGTCCATTTTTTTCTGGGCATCGTAACACCGCTTCCTGGTTCCTGGTTCCTGGGTATATTCCTATGTTATGTTTTTATCTTTATTGTTTAAATGTTTTTCCGCGATTTTCCGTTACGGTGTCAAGAATAATAAATGTATTTTCTTTCGTTTCTTTTCTTTCTTTCTAAACAGTTATTTTGATCAGACATAAATAGTGTTTTTCATTTTCAACTATATTTAATGGAACAAACTGTAGGGTAGATGAAAACACGTCCTACCCACTTTTTCTATTCGTTCTGTCAACGCACTGCGCAGGCGACGCCGACTTTGCTACGTCAGATTTCATCAGTCCCCATACGGTACGCGCGGTTTTTGAACTTATGGTCCAAACTTTGCCTCATTAACGTCGAGTTGTGAAGTGTGTGAGTGTTTTGTAAATCACTAAGTACATTTAACGGTTTTGTGATTTTGACTGGACTCAACTATCCTCATCAGCTTCGTAGTTTCACCACCGGCTCAGAAATACTTCTGCATCCACATCATAACGGGAAAAGGAGGTAGGTGGCATGACTTTGTATCGCTATAACTATGGCAGTCATTGGATATTATTATTTATTATTTCATCCTACTCATTATGTAATATGGACTAATGCCGTCTCGTTAAGGCCCTTTATCTAAATCTTAATATGACTATGCTTGTTAGAGCTGCTTGATTAATTCACGTTTGTGGATTTGGTGCTTAGTTTTTCTCGATGGTCGAAAAAATATTAGGTACTGTGTCTCGTATCTCATGTTAACCTTGTTTTAGTTTCTCTGATTATTTACTGATTCTGTGTGCTCACTATTATTAAATATAGCCAATGCACCCTTATTAAATTTCGGCCAAAAATCTTAATAATATGTATGGTTCAAACACAACGTCGTAAGCCAGTATTATGCATTCAATGCCCGTTTTAAACCGTAAGTATGGTTGACTGTGGGAAACTTAATATGACTAAAAATGATACTGTTCTGGTAACTGACTTCTGCTAGCATAAATTGAAGTCTAGTTAGAATTCCACACGAAGCCGCTATTCTAATGGCCCACACCAGCCAACGCCGTACTCGCGACAACTAGATCGGTCAAAGGTCGCCTGACAGGTGGCGATACGGCAGCAACTCCGACAAACTCTTAAACAGTTATACATTTATATATTTATTGTTGTTTCCTGAGGGCTCTTTGTCTTCACGGTGATCCCTTTGATGTGGATACGCTCTGTGTGGATTTGTTTTGATTTGAAAGGTTACTTGAGTAAACATTTTCGATGTCTTTCAACTTTGCTTACTTGTTGTTTGTGTTTTGTTTACACAGTTAAAAATACCGGTGGCACTGATGTTGAACCTTTGATATTTTTCCCTTACTTTTTGTAGCTAAATGGAACAGGCTGCTAGATTTAAAACTCTTCAATTAAATATCTATTAGCTAATTGCTTGGTTATGTTGATTTTTCTGTCGGAAACATTCAAGAACTGGTAGACAAAGGGATTTTAGCTGATAGCAAACCCATATAGGTACAGCATGGTATGATGATTATTTTTCGTTTGAGCGTGAAGGTTTAGTTTAATGTGTAGTAGTGTAATGTTGTTTGCTGTGACAATTTCTAATTTGGAGTTTTGATGAAGAATTTTATAATCCATGACATGCGGTGTAATAATAATGAAAAAAAAAGTTGGAGGACATTAAATCCAAAAAAAGGATAACTCAATAAAACTTGGCCCATTTGGGTATCTAATACGAAGAATTGAATCAGAGTAGTTATAATTATCTGGCGTATTTAATTATTGTTGCCGGTACCAATAAGAAAAAAAATAATGAAAAGCAAAAAGAAAACATTAGATGCATCAAATTTTAAGTAACGTTCTTTCTTAAAATTATTGTGCATATTTTTATCCAGCCACAAATGTATTAATTTTGTACTAGGATAAAAACTTTCATAACATTATGAACCATTCCGTCGTACTAAGAATTCCAGTCACGTCCAGGTTTGCAAGGGGGGCGATGTACCGGACACTGACACTAATTGATGCTATCTGAAGATAATGTTAGTATTGATGTTAGATAACTTAGGTACAATGATCTTCTGTTTATTTTAGTAACTCAAAGACCAATGTGATTGTGTGAGTACGTCATATTAAACCTCATAAAAAGTCATTGATACTTGTGGAAACCTTTTGAAATTGAAATTTGAATTAACGATTTGAATTTGTTTTAGTTTCTGGTGAAATCGCCCATTTGAACTATTCTTTCTCGCTATTCCCCATACATGTAAACTAAATTGTAAAATAAGATAGTTCCATGTTTTTTTATTTAGTGTGTTAATTGTAAATTCATGTTTATTTTGACGACCGTCTTGGTGTAATTGTTGAACAGTCGGCTACTACACCAAAAGTCGCGGGTTCGATCCCCGCACAGTACAAACATTTGTGTGCATGAACATGTCTGTTTGTATTGGTCTAGGTGTTTTCTATGTATATTAAGTATGTATTTACAAAAGAAAAAGTATTTAAGTATGTTTATCCGTTGTCTAGTATCCCTTAAAAACGGAATATAATTCAGCTCACTTGGGGCTAGATGGCGCTGTGTGGAATAATGTCTAGGGATTCCGTTCTCACTTTAAAATGGTCTGCTTAAAAAAGTTTTTTTTTTATTTATTAAATTGTGTTTCAACTGTAGGTTTTAGGTCGTCGATGCGTTGAATGAAGGTTTGTAACTCTCATTTGGTTAAACTGCAATATAGGTGATACGAGTATTACGCGCAATACTATACGAGTATAACAATGCGCCTCAGCAACTATTTTTTGAAACAAATTGAACTGTTCCAATTTTCCACTATGTGAACTATGCCATAACAAAACACCATCATAACTTAGATGCGTTGCTGATTGCTTCTCAATACGTTCAGAATTCAGAACATCTATTAGATTTAATAGATCGCTCGCAGCCCAACTATCGTAAACGCTATCGACTACCCTTCACTTCCCTATTCCCAACACAACATCGGGTCGTTTTATTTGGCAGCATTGGTATTTCCCAACCTGCCAATTCGGTTTTTATTCGACGTAATGTCGGCACTTTGGGTTATGCGGGGTTACGAGATAGTTCGCACATGCCTTGAATGTTGTAGCGAGATGTTTGCGGGGTGCCGTGTTGTTTACTACCCCGTGTTATTATTTGACGTCATCGATGACGGAGATGACCTTTGGAGTAGGATTAATGTTGATGATTCTTTAGTCACAACTTTTTGTTTCACAAAATGACCTATACTGAATTAAATACCCGCTGTGTCGCATGCAGAGGTCGGCAAACATGTTATTGGCCGCTATCACCGTTGGATATATTCGCTGACAGTTTGCAATCGGTTTCAAAACATGTTGAGGACTCATTGTAATTGCTAATTAATAAATTACACAAATATGTTACTGGGTTAATTTCGTTTGATTGCGTTATATAAATAAATAGAAAAACCGTGTATTCAGCTAACACAATAAGTGAACAAAATTAAATATAACTTTTAAAATTGACGATTTTGACGGTAAGGAACCATTCTATTTATTTGTAATTTTGCTGGATGGTTAAACCTGGAATTTAACCTTGCTTACTGCTTTATACCTTACATCAAATCACACGTTCAGGAAGTTTGATAAATTCCCGTCTGACTTGAGTTTTAAAACCAAGGCATAAAGAATGATTTTGAACCTACTTGTTTATTTCACAAGAATTAAAATAATTGTAAATAGGCCGTTTTTTTTTACCTCATCCGGTGCTTTCTTTACATACGTTAGTAAACACTGAACAAATATCGGCAAATAGTGTGTTATGTGTTATTTGCTGGCGATAAATATTTAGCAGTTTCTTGTAAATTAGAATATGATGGTATATATGGTATTTGGTTCCCGCAGGACAGTGACTTACACCAGATATTCTATCTGTAACTATACATACAGGTAGAATTTTTGGTGTAAGTACACTTTGTAAATATTATCCTTTATTTTTTTAAATTAAGTTAAGTTTAGTTTAAAGATATATTGTTATCAACCATTCGTTTATATTGTTTAATAATAAATTAGTTTTTTGTCGAGTATTATCTATATATATAAAAGAAAGTCGTGTTAGTTACTCCACTTATAACTCAAGAACAGCTGGACCGATTTAGCTGAAAATTGGCAAGGAGGTAGTTTGGAGCCAGGAGAAGGACATAGGATACTTTTATTTATTTTACTTTTTTTATTTATTGCCCTTAAGGCGGAACAAAGTTCGCCGGGTGAGCTAGTTATCTATGAATGTCAGCATGCTTTTTAGGTCAGGGTGATGGTATATTACTTTATATACAGTATAATTTCAGAGTGGCAAGATATCCGATTTACATTGAAATCGTAGTCGAAAATCAAAGTAAAATAAAGTGGGATATATTTTTTTCATGCTATTTGATTTTTTACATTGTTCTCTGCCTCGAATAGGACAGTGATAATATTTACTCTGCTGTGCACTTTGGATAAATAGAATTGACGTCAAAAATTCATCATATTTACCCAAAATGCTTCTGCGTTTGTAATAAAATTGTTTAACGGGCTGTATCGACAATATCGACATATTTGTTGGTAGCCAAATATTTTGCAGTTCTAAAACATTAAATAGAACGACGTCGGTCGGGACAGGTTGGTCAAATATATTTCCAGGAACGGAGACCAAACCTTCCCAGAATCACGTTGTTCGAATATTACTGTTGTACCCCCTAATGTGCTTTAATATGTCGAATTATGTATAGAATACGATTATACGAATGTTGATTGATGAAACACATAATCAGATTATTATGGAGATCGTCTAAGCTGAAATGACGCACCTCTCCACTGCATCTACGCAAGCAAGCACTCTTGTATGCGTAGGTGGTCTTTTTTACTTAGGTAATTCGTGTGAACCCTTTGAGTGTCCATGTTAATGAGGTTGTTGCTTAGGTTTCATTTCGTGCGATTTAGGCACAATCTGTTACTATTAAAAGTTATCGTTTGTGAGTAATGATCCTTTCTATTAAAAAGGGACTTTATATTTCCTACATTAACTCACAGACATGAAATTGTTTCTTTTCTTTTAAACACAACATTTACACAACAAAATGTACTTAGCATGTTTTCTGATGTTGCCGATATTGCGGTCTCGAAGGCTCTCGTTACAAAGTCACAACAAAACCAAACCGAATCAAAGTTTTCTCGTTGGGTCCGGGTTCGACTCTCGGCTTCCCAGGGGAAGCATTTCTGCGGACACTAAACGGGTTTTTGTAACTGGACTGCTTATATTAAAAGTCTGGTTTTGTTGCCGCGTGAAAAAAGGTTGCTGGGGCGAGTTTGGATGACAAAAGTTTTAGTTGTTAATGTTAGCCAGACGCCTTTTTACTTAGTTTCACTGGGACATTACAGGTACCAGGTAACTACGAACATAAAAGAATATTCTTATTTTTTCTAAGATTCTAGCACAAGATTTTATGTTAACTTCAATTGAGTTACTTTTTGAGATATTTAAGGATCCAAAACCTCACTTTAACGTTCCGTTCCGTAATAAAATTAGTCTCACTTTACCTCGTGCTCATTGATTGTTTTTCGTTGAAAAACATACTTATTATCTCTCTAACTGAATAGTAAAAAGGACTCTTGTAGGTAAGTTCAAGATGTTTTTCAAAGTATTCAATCTTAAGGACACTCAACCAATAAGCATTTATAAAAGGGTTACCAAAAGTTAAAGAACTGTGTGACTAGACGAACGTAGCAAGTGGTAAAATGTGGTTTCGGCTTTCCCCGTAAGTAATAAAGCAGGCACTATTTTCATAAAAAAACTTACCCGCATATTAGAAGTTCGTATCATTGTCGCCACAACGTATTGTGCAGTGACAAGTAATATTGCTAAGAGCTTCATAATTCGTAGTTCATTTCGTAACGGTACTGTTGCTATAGTAAATACTCGTAGCAAAACCATGCTGTCGTAGCAGTCGTAGATTTGTAGCATTCGTAGTACATTGGTTAAGCGTACACGTTGGCACAGCACCCATTTTAAGTAATCTCATATTTTTACATAACATCGATTTACGGTAGAAATGTAGATTGAAAACTAACTGTTTTTTATTGAAAGTGTCACTTTTCAGTTAAAAAGTGTATATCGTATTCCTCTTCGTCCATATTTGGAGCACTTGCCGTACAGGTACGGTTAAAATATGCAAATAAAATAAACAATAAATGTAGGTACTACGTTGACTTTAAATTTTATTTTTGTTTGTTAACTACTCTATTTCTTTGTTCTTTTTCTTCTTCTCTTTTTCTTATCTTAATAATTCAGTGTATTTTATATGAACAGATTAACTTTTTTTATTTTACTGACTGTCACGGTGATGAATAGGTACACCAGATAAATACAGTGGTGCAAAATTTGATACAAAAGCTATCATAAAAATAAAAGTCGTCGCATTAACATCTGCTTATACACTGGATTAGACTGAACTTTCGTTAAGTTCATTAAACTTTCTTCATGAGAGGCTGCAATATAATAACACCTACCTATATTCATATTTAATGAAAATAAAAAGTAGGTACTTATTTTGTGGGCTGAAAAGATTTTACCTTAATTAAAAGTTGAACAAAGGACAGCTTTAGATCGCCTGAATGTTCTAACTTGAATGAATTCCAGTCTAGGCACGACTTTTCGTTAATTACTTAGAAAGAGTCTGCTTACACGGAAACTTGGATTTAACAAACATAGGACCCGCAAGTGTGTCTTTAATAAATGAATGTGGAGATGCTCTTAACGGAAGTTCACGTAGCAAATAATAACAATAGTAGAAGTTTTATAATGGCAAGCGAAAATTAGTATCTGCAATGGTGAAATATCCCATTTAACCATGAACCATTACTTCAAAGCTTAAAAAAAAGGTAGAAGTTAGAAAAGCTTGTTGAATAAAAAAAAACCGTTTTTAAAATTATAGAATACGTAACATTTGAGTCAATTTATTTTCTCTATAAAACAGATTTTTAATATGGGGAACCCGTCACTTGTCCGAAATTTACTACTCCGAATTTCATTTGACTGAAAGCCACTATTGACCAACATTTCATTTGCCAGATGTATTGTTTGACATATTTTTAACTCGTCGAAGTATCTTTTGACATAAGTGTCGTTATACCGAACTACGTTAAACCGAATTTCAGAATAAACTTTTTACTATTGCCCGAAGTCTTTTTCCAACTTTTTTCATTTACCAGATGACTTATTTGGCATATGATCACTTTGCCTAAATCACATTTTACCGAATATTGCTAGGCCACAACTACCTACTGTGTGATAACGTTCAACGTCTCGTTAATGTTGATTTTCAGTAATTTCAACATCAGGGCGAATCCGACTCAGTCAACCCCGACACCACGTGGTACTGGTTTTGCCCTACCCCAAGAGTGTTATTTAAAAGCGCGTAGGCATGAAGGGGCGAGGCGGCCCGCGGGCTGAGGAGCAGGTGGCTATGAGCGAGGTGCCGCGGCTGAGGCTGGCCGGCGAAAGCTGTGGTGCTGAGCGAAAGCCATCTGCGACGATTAGCACGCGAGGAACCGCCGGAGCCCCGTAATGCCGGAGCCGTGACAGAATTCTTGTGTTTTCCTTAAACTTGCATGTTGAAGACTTGCATGCCGTTTGCCTTTTTTATTTTAAATTAAAAAAATCCTTGACTGCTTTTATGCTGCTTGCATTAAACCCGTAACTTTTTTATGATCGTTTGGTAAACTAAAAATATGGCAATCAAAACAGTGGTCTAATGATTGTTCTGGAAAACAATACTTCGGACAATTGTTATTTCGCTCAATCATCACTTCGGTAAAACGTTTTGTGGCCTAATGAAACGTCTGGCAAACGAAAAAAATCCAGTTGATAATTGGTCAACTGATACAGTGGCAAACGTCATTTCGGGAAAATGAAAAAATGCCGAACGAAAAAAAAACGAAACGTTTTCGGGAAAATGAAATTCGGGAAAAGAAAATTCGGTCTTATGATAGGTAACCTTTAATATGTTTTTTAGTTGGTGGTTTTATTCACTCAACGAGCTATGTATGTGTTTTGCGAATCAGGAATGTTGAAATCCGTAGAAGATAATATGATAACCCAAAAATAGAGTTATTTGAATAAACATTTTTAGATTTTTAACTAGTCATATCACATTTTTACCAAAAACCATTGCAAAAAAACTTACAACAGTGAGGTGTTCAATGTTGTACTGCCTCTTATAGAAAGGAGATACTCGTAGATTAATGTGGTGTTTCCGTGTAGTTTTCAGCTTATTTCTACTAATTGATACTTCAGGCGATTACCGGAAAACGGCAATCAGAGAAGCACGTTATTCATCCAGTTCAATTAACGTTAACGATACCGTAGAAAAACAGCAAGTTTCTAGTAGTTCGTTTGGAAAGTGATCTGACGTGAACGAACGCGGGGTGAATGCCATAAATGTTGATATTTTACTAAGCAACTATGAAAACTTTTTGAAATAAAACGAATATTACTGAGAACAGTCTAAGATAACTAAAACTCACATGAAACTCTTCAATATAACGAAAACATTTGTGATGTGTATGACTAGTTATTTTGCCAAATTTAACCCAAGAGAAAATATGTACAACATCAGGGGGTGTGTCAACTAGGTGGCGCTATGGAATAATGTCCAGAAATACATGAATGTACTTGCCTTATAAATTATTTTCAGACCAAAATAAGTTTCTTTTAGATTTGTTTTAATTTTTCCCACAAGACACTAATAAAAACGAAAAACTAAAGCATTTTTTTTTGTTACAACTCTTATCATTACACGCAGGCTCAATACGAATCGTTTGTGGGGTGTGGGGTTAGCGATAACCTGACTGCCAGACGTTATTATACTAGAACTAGGAGACAGACATTTTGCTACGTCAACCGGGGGTTACGAGTCCCGGAACCACGGGGATGCCAGTAAAATGCATCAGTTATCACTAATAATCGATCGGGGTTGTCTGGTCACCTATTCCAATATCGTTGTTTTTCAATGGCGATTGTTGCCAATATACTATCACAAATAAGCTTCGCACAGCACGTGCAAAAAAAAATGTATTTTTAGAGAGGGTTTAATGCATACCCATAAACCCTTTAATGCATAACTGGTTCAATACCCCAGTATAAACAAATAATTTACTATTGTACTCGTATTTTTTGATTGGCAGCGAATGAGTTGAGCTCCTTTTGTGCTAAACCATTTTAAACAATTACTAGGTAATTTCATTCGGTATTAACTTAAGTAAACGCATTCAAGTCACTGGTTTACTTATGATTTAAAATTTAATTTATAATTAAAATTATGAGCTAAAATATTTGCATAACGGCAAAATCCATCACTGGATGGATTAAAATCCATTGCAGTTATTTGTTCGTTAATGATTTCTCCAAAATCATTACACAGATTTTATTTGTAGATTTCAGGTTTTGTTTACAGCCCATTTAAATTAAAGATTTTCAGGTATTGAGGTTATTTTCAAAAGCCAATACATACTGGCCACCGACAAAAAAAATTACAATGATCAGCGCTCATTAAATAATATCATAGTGGCCTATTTTATTTTGAAAAAATGCTGAGGCTTTGTTTGGAAAACGAAAAACTATTTTGAAAAATATTTCCATAACTCCTTGAGCTTTAATTGCCACTGGTCAATTGTATCTGATTGCTTGAGTTGTAATTTGAAGATAGTGTTGATAATTCAACAAATAGCAATAATAACCTACTTCTTTTTTTTTTTTTTTTTTTTTTTTTGTTTAAGTAGGGGAAATGCCTTACGCATACCCGTCCACCGGGGGACGGACAGGTTATGTCGGACTCACCACTGGAAAGGTGGTATACCAGTGGCCCTACCGACTAAAACCCCTACTACTCCCTCTAATCGTCCGTAGTGGGGGAACACGGTGAATAGCGCGAGGCCCGTTACGCGCACCAATAATAATAACCTACTTCTTCGCCAACCTAACCAAACATCAAAATAATGTTTTATTCACGTACTTTATTCAGATATAAAATATTATCTTAGGTAGCATAACTTATTTTTATTACCACTATAAAATAATACAACAACATCGGCTGTTCAATATGGATCATTCAGTTTCAATATGGATGAGAGCAACAATGTTCGTGATGTGTGACGTTCAGCTTTTTGTATTGCATTCTCTATGTCGTACTTATGCAATTTGTGGGAGGGCTGTTTTAATTAGGTGTATTAATAAATTAGGTCCCTATTAATAGATTTGTAATTCCAAGATTTATAACTATATGGCATATTCGAAAACAAATTTGTGAAGGTTCAAATAACTTCGAAGCGCTCCCAGAAAAAGTAGGTTGTGCTTTTGCGTTTTGGTTGACGTCCACGCGTGGGCACCACCTTGCTCCAGATTACCCACGGTCAGATTTCAAATAACAATTTGGCTTTGATTTCAGAAGTCATATTATTATGTGTGCTGTTTATCTAAAAACCTTTCATGTGAACAACATTTCTTATTTATACCTCGCCGGTTATATCATGATAAATATTTTATTTGTTCTATAAACTATAAATATTTTATGGCAGCAGAAAAAATAAAAGCAGAAACTGGAGACCGAGAAAATTATTGCAGCACACGAGTTATTGTGCAAAGTCGTTCCTTCGACGCGAGGAGGTTATGTTCATGATTTTTTATGAGCTTCAAGACAGCTGAGCGTATTTTGTTTACAAAGTGGCGTGCAATAACTTTTTAACAGTATTAAACATGATTGCAAATTACTTATTTATATACTCTTTGAAGGTTAAGTAACATTTTGTTTTATATTCATAAAACTCGCTGGGTATTTATTTTGTGATGAATTCTGTGCGTCCTGTGAAAAGTGGTACATGTCAAAAAAGACAACTTTACAGTAATGAAGGTTTTGTGTTTAAAAATTCATAAACCGAGTTCGAATAATTATTTTTTAATAG
This sequence comes from Udea ferrugalis, assembly GCA_950022985.1. Lineage (NCBI taxonomy): Eukaryota > Metazoa > Arthropoda > Insecta > Lepidoptera > Crambidae > Udea > Udea ferrugalis. Next base: position 18,359,004 of record OX465522.1, read on the forward strand.
TAATGATACTATTTTATAGAGGTCGTATTAGTCCACAACTTGTTAAGTTCCTGCTTAAATTCGATACCTACAGAAAGAGATATTTAAAAAAAAGTGTTTGCTGTATCAAAACGCACCAAATGAATGATAGTGTATAATGATTCTAAATGAGTTGTATCACTTTAAACACTGTGTAAAGCTTTGGTGACAGCTGATATTGTTGCTTTGGAAGGTAGTTTTTTTATAAAACTGAATCAACTATTGCCCTGAGAGAAAACAAATAAGTCAAATTATTCAATCTGCAAAAGCACTAAAAGCACAAAACTGTCGAAAGCTGTGTTTTTTGGTATTCATATCATTTTACACGAAAATAGCGGTCGTATTATTCTGTGTTTTTTTTTATATGTTGACTTGTATCTCTGCCCAAATTAGTGTTGTATGATACAAGAAAATGTTCAAAGACAAAGGGAATGAAAAAAAGTACTAGTATGAAAAATATTCATTATTCAAGAGTATCACAAGTAACAAGTTACACACACGTGTGCAATGTGTGCTTGAGAGATCAATTATTCCAATTTAAACTAAAACCTAGTTTATATATTTTTTTATGATAAACACTTGAGAAGGCACTGCTGGACACAGGCCTCCCCCGAGGATCTCCACAAGGATCGGTCCTGCGCTTTCCGCATCCAGCGGCTTCCCGCGACCTTGACTAGATCGTCAGTCCACCCCGTGGAGGGCCTGCCGACGTCGTCCGATACGCGGTCGCCATTCCAGAACTTTTCCGCTCCAACGGCCATCGGTTCTTCTCGTTATGTGTCTCGTCCACTGCCACTTCAACGATGCAATCCTTCGAGCGATGTTGGTTGCCTTGTTTCTCCTGCGGACCTCATCGTTTCTTTTTCGATCAAGCAGGGAAATACCATGTATAGCTCTCTCCATTGCTCGCTGGGTGACCTTGAGCCTTCTTGTGAGACCCATAGTAAACGTCCACGTCTCACTCCCATATGCCATTACTGGCAACACACCCTGGTCAAAGACTTCGTCTTGAGATATTGAGATTTTTTAGGACGCGAATATATATACCGGTGCTTCCCGAAAGCCGATTCCGAGCTGGATTCGACGAGATATCTCTTTCTCGAAGTTGGACTGTCCCAGGTAAACATAGTAGTAAACAACTTCGAGTGTAATGTGCCCAACGTTAACTGGAGCGGGTGCAACATGGGCATTAAATATGATTTTCGTCTTGTACATGTTCATCCTAAGACCCACTGTTTGAGAAGCATTACCGAGATCTTCGAGCTTTATGTTCAGGTCTTCCAAGGTCTCAGTCATAAGCTATCATCGGCGTATCGCAGGTGTGTTAGGTGCTCGCCATTGATGTTGATGCCACGTCCTTTCCAGTCCACGTCCAAAATATCCTCCAACGCAGCTGCGAACAATTTTTGAGAATTAACATCTCCTTGTTCTGTAATCGAACCGACATGGTGGCGTTTTCGTATAGGTATCTTAGCACCTCTAGTCTATTTGGTGCCTTTGGACAGACTGAAGCACTGCCCAGGTGTCAATCGAATCAAAGGCCTCACTGTCCACGAACGCTAGGCAAAGTGGCAAGTTGCACTCTTCGATCTTCTGTATAACTTGCCGCAGCGTACGAATGTGGTCTATGGTAATAGTACCATTACCTCACCTCCCGAACAAAACGGGTTCCAAAAAGACTCTATAGTATTTTTGGACTCTATAGTTTTTTAGGTCGGAAGTCGTCAAACATGCGGGCGAGACGATTCGTAGCAAGTTATGTTTAGTAAGGCTCTGCTCTAATAATATTCCCTTGTTGTTAGATGTACTACTCCTAACATTACTTTTTATACAGGAAGAAGAAGAAATATTTTTCTCCACGGAATCATCATCTTCTTCATTATTTTTATTACAATCCATATTTAACATGTTTAACATGCGTTAAGTACGGCAAGAAGGACGCTGCAACAATGACATTTAACATTATAGACCGTCCATAAACATAAGATAGAAAGATATTAAAAGCAAGTTTACATTACTCAAAAACACAATAGATTTTGTGTATTTTGATGCAACTGGAATAGCCATTTTGTGTTAATTGATATTAGTGCATTTTAATAAAAATGCACAAAAGATAACAATTTTTGTGTAAGATGATACATCTAATACGTAGGTTCTGCGCCATGTTGAATTTGCTTTGACGGCGCGCGCGGACACCACGTCTCGTAGCTTATGCAGCACTGGCCCTGCGGCGCCCCGCGCGGACGGCGCAGTTGCGTCCCCGGCGTCCCGCGCAACCCCTGCGTTCAGAAGATGTATCAGTTTGCACATATTTTGATCTAAAAACGTAAATATTTCTCGGTTGTGTTTGATATAACTTTATATGTATCATCTTACACATAAATTGTATTTTTATATTTTTGTGACGTATAATACAACTTTAGTTGTACCGATGGAGGGTGCAAATTTTACTTCGTGACAATTGATACAACTAAATATGTATCAAGTGACACCTTATTACATGGTTAGAAATAAATGTCAATAATAATACTTCTTGAGATACACCTTTATACACATGTGTTTATATCATAACTTCAATACTTTGAACGATACATGTTAATATGTATTTATTTACACAAAAATATTTATTAAAACGCGTCATTTTGTCATAGATGTATCATACGATCTCGGAAACTAATAGACGTATAAAAATGTTGATAACACAGAAAAAAAGAGTATTTTTTTCTGATGAAGGTGCAACAATAATCTCAAATTCGATATAAGTCGACTTATACCGCTTTTCACAGGAGGCACAGAATTGTATCTTAACAATAAAATAACTTTTTAAGTACTTTTTTTCAATCGATTTGCAAGAAAGTCGAATTTTTTGCATTTTTAGAATCGCGTGGAAGAGGGAACCCAGCAGTGGAATCCTCATGGCTGATTTAGATTTAGTTAAACTAGGACCAATCGTTGTGGAGATCCTTGGGGAAGGCTTATGGTCAGCAGTGGGCGTCGTTCGGCTGACATGATGATGATGAAAGGTTTATTATTAAGTTAAATATGGATTTGTGATAGGAAGCTGTCACCAATGAATATTTTGAGGGCTACTTGTCCAAATATCGATGTGCATTGATTTCAGATTGAAGGTCTTACATTAAACTAGTTTGTTTATGTCACCATACGTGGACTTTGCGTGTTTTTACATAGTATGATGAAAATATAAAAATGTACGAAAGATGTCTGTAATAAAACCCCGTAAATACCCATTCACCTATATTGTTTATGACTGCTTAGCGAAACCTCTGTCTAGCTCAATATTATGAATTTACAGTTATTGGGTTGGCAACCAAATTTCGAAACGTCATTCGGTGAGGTAAAACTTACAAATTTCCTGGTTCAAAATGATTTTAAAAATACCTATTGTAAAACGCAGCGCTATAAATACAAATGTTTGGTCGCAAACAAAATACCATCGCGGTCGCGACATAAAACTCTGTTCGGTCGCCATTCCGAACCGCAGCGCTATTATATTTCGTGAATCGACTCTAAAATCGTTGTTCCTGGCAGTTATTCTTTTACAGCCCGGCGAAGTGAGTGTTCCGGGGAAGATGTCTATAAAGGCGAAATAACGCGTCGTTAAACGTGAGCACAAAGCCGCAGCCGAATTTCCCTCGGACGCTGTGCCGGATTGCACAGACTAGTTTCGACTGTGGGCAATTTAGATGGCACGATTTATTTTGATCACAAGCTAATGTCCACTTACAATCAGGGTATTTTGAGTAGTTAGTATTATTTTGTTGCCGTTCTGGAGTTCTACCGCCATCTGCGTTAGCTAAGTTATTCGTTGGTGTTCATCACTAGAAAGTTTTCAGCATTCAGTATAATCAACAAAAAATTGGTGCTCCCGCCAGACTTAAACTAGTGACAACCTGCGCTACAAACCAGAGCCAACCACGCAGCCACGACACTATACCTTTATTTTATTTTGTTCTTCGGAACCGATGCTTCTTTCAACCTTTGTGGGACTGGTGAGTAGTTACCCCTGGAACTATACGAGTACATAGATGGCAATAACCCATCAAGCGATCAGTCCATTTTTACGGAACGGAAAAGTGAATCTAAGTGTTTTTATGACGAGATTTAAATTAATTTAGTCAACAATATCGTATCGAAAGTTCTAAACAACGCGGGGCTTAACCCACATCCTTTTTATGTCGTTAATTTTCCCGAAATGCAGTGATTATTTGCTTTTGTTGCGCGGCTCGGCGCGGCGCTTTCTGACAGTTTTTGTTAGCTTATGGAATCGCCAGGGGCAGTGCACATCTACAAATACTCTGCATTTTATATCAAATAGCTCTAGCGCACTAGTAGCACCGATGTTTGCTTAAGAAACAGGTATTTAAACTGAACAGTACAAATTATCTTTTATTCATATTTTTTTTTTTTTTTGCTAACCTACAAGATCCCACTGCTGGGCAAATGTCTCCCCCAAACCTTTCCATCGTTCCCTGTCCTTTGCAAAAGTCCACCATTCTCTCGAGTGGTATACCAGGTCATCGCACCAGCGTTTTTTAGGCCGTCCCCTTCGGCGATAGCCATCTCTTGGAATCCATTGGGTTGTGAGTCGGGCCCATTCATTTGGATGCATCCTACCGATATGACCTGCCCAGTCCCACTTTAGTTTGGCTGCTTTTATTCCTACGTCTTGAACACCAGTTTTAGCACGGATCGTGGAGTTCCTTATTCGGTCTGTGCGTTTGATGCCTAGCACACTCCGCTCCATTGCCCTTTGACAAACTCCGAGCTTTGACTTGAGACTCTCGGTCAGCGACCAGGTTTGTGCACCGTAGGTCAGAAAAGGCAGAATGCAAACGTCGATGAGCTTACGCTTTAATGAAATCGGAAGGTCCTCCTTCATGTAAGCCTTCATGGACCAGTAGCTCTTCCAGGCGTTCTCGATTCGGCGTTCGATTTCCCTTTCCTGCCTGTTTTCGAAGGAGACTATCTGGCCCAAGTAGATATACTCATCAACGTATTGCATTGTCTGCCCATCTACCACTACCCCACTTTGTGTGCCGTTTGTCATTAATTTTGTTTTAGACCGATTCATCATCAACCCAATGCGAAAGCTCGCCACGCTCAGTTCTTGGAGCATTGTCTGCAACTCGGCGGGTGTGTTGGCAAAAAGCACAATGTCGTCGGCGAAACGAAGGTTGTTTCATAATTACTTATCACTTATTATTTACTTTCACGAATGTGATTTATAACAACCGTTATATATTTTTATGTTAAGGTCTTACTTTTGTATTGGGCAAAGTAACATCGGGCAGTTTCACAAACGTTGCCTCTGAGTTGTATTCACTAATGAATTTTTTACATGAAGATGAACTTGCCTAAGTAGGCACTCATACTAGGTTGTTTTGTTAGTTGGTCATACATAGATAATTCGTCCAAACACTCGTGCTATGTGAAGTTTAGTAGGATTTGTTATTTCTTGGTAAACCCGCCTGTTTCGTTCATTTTTAGGGTTCCGTACCTCAAAAGGAAAAAACGGAACCCTTATAGGATCACTTTGTTGTCCGTCTGTCCGTCCGTCCGTCCGTCTGTCAAGACCCTTTTTCTCAGGAACGCGTGGAGGTATGAAGCTGAAATTTATATCAATTACTTAGGTCTACTGTCCCTTGAAGCTGTGAAAAAATCAAACTTCTAAGCCAACGCAATCAAAAGATACAGCCGTTTATGCCGCAAATTTTCGACACTTGCAAGGGAATCAAAACCTACAGGGTGCTTCCCGTGAACTCAGAATCTTGAAATTTGGTACGAAGCAACGTCTTATAGCATAGATAAAGGAAAAATTACGAAAACCATAAATTTTTGGTTACATCACATAATATATTTTTTTTTGATAATTTTAAACTTACTACCCATTTCCTCATAAACGCGTAGAGGTATTAAATTGAAATTCATACCAAATACTCAGGTCTATAATATCTTTAAGCTGTAACAAAATCACTTCGTAAACCTTGCAGGTTTGTACGGAACCCTCGGTGCGCGAGTCCGACTCGCACTTGGCCGGTTTTTTTTAATGTCTTGTTGAATTTTCTTCAGCCTCTTTTATCTTAATTAGAATATTTTTTTATTATCGTACCTATGAGCTTGTGTAGTTTCAGCTTTACATTGGACATCGTGTGCAGAGCCGTCAGGGATACAGTAGAGTTCCCAAACTGATTTTAGTTTTCATTTAAACCTGCGACCAATATTTACTTCCGACGTGGACAGTCCATTATTTGATACGTGAACGAAATATTGAGTTGTGTGTAATGCTTTTGTTCGACATGTCGAGGAAAAAATATTACGTGGTGTTTAGGCATTTTTAATACAAATGCACAAAAATGATATTTTGCGTAGCTTTAAATTATGTAGGAAGCTGTAATATGCGCACTAGTGCTTTTACTTTTCCAACATTTGGTTAAAGTTGATGTAGCTCGGTTAAAAATTTTAGGCGATGTGACAAATAAATCTAAGATCATGTAAGGATGATCTTGGCTTTGTTTGTTAATTCTTAGATTTTTAATTCATTTAGACGTGTATGTTATTGTGCCTTTTATTGAATGTGTCATTTCATTTTAAGCTTATTATTTAACTTTTCTTGACGATTTCAATGTAAATTTTCCTGCTTGTCACTAAATTATACTGTACTAGAAACCTCCTGCGACTTCGTCCGCGTCGAGTTAAGTTGTAAAACTAAAAGTAGGTACCTAATATTTCTTTATAAATTGTAGTCTATGTGCGATTCAGATGTATAAGCTACATTATTGTAAAGTTTCATTAAAATCCATTCAGTAGTTTTTACGCGAAAGAGCAACACGGCACATCCACACATACAAACTTTCGCCATTATAATATTAGTAGGATTCATATAGAGTCATAAAGTTATTTTTTATCTTAATATGTATAAATTATTTTTCAAATTTATCTCTTACGACCCACACAAAGTCTTGAGAAGATGCCTATACTCTATCAATACGTCATAACTTATTATTGTCCAAACTAGACATTGACATAATTGCCATATTGTAATTCCAAACTTGAAACCTAAACCTAGAACGAGCATTTTAAACGGCCATTAAAATATCATGTATCCGAGACAGCTTCGCCCTACTTGATCAACAGCCCTAATTCATTTAGGTCCTGAATAATTGTTATGACGAAATTTTGGGGATCGTACTACACCCCGCCGAGCCACTCTTATTCATATTAAAGCAATTTATTGAGCAAACAGCCCGCTTCAGGGAATTTTAGATGCCAATTAATTAGTTAAACGGAGTCGCGTTCATAATTGACTCAATTGAGCCGTTTGAGAAGGAAAAATGTGTTTAATGTTTAAATTCTGAAAGGTGAATTCTGGGTTTCACTTTGAGGTGCATTTTAGAACTGTTTCTAGGAACATTTTGTAAATTACTGAATTACTATTTATTTTGTTTATTACAGTTTTAAGTTTGACACTATTGGAATTACCGGTGGCAATGTTCAAGATGATGTGCTGTGAATAAACCATAACATTATGTAGATTTAACTTAAAAATAACAAAAAATAACATTACATTCATAAAGTATAAAACAGCATTTAGATTGTCAAAGTACAATTTGAACATTCTTATCACAACAAAGTATTTTTTTTCTCTAATTTGACATGGGTGGAGTGGTTATTGTTATTGCACAATACTAAAGTTATATTTTGAGTATAACTCTGTTTTATCAAAAGTATGAGCATTTGAGTTTTCCAATAAGATTTAGGAGTAAGTTGAAACAGTCACTGGAAAGTGTGAAAATATTGGCAGCGGTAAACCTCAGTTGTTAGTTTTCAAACAGGCTGCTGACCATAAGTTAGCTTGATAACAGTAGGTACCTTAGTAGGGTTTGTAACTAGCCTCTTGAAAATGTCGCCATCAAAAGCGCTACCCTAGAGGGTGCGTGGTAGTCCGCAGTATACCCTGTATGTTATCTTCCATACATACGCAGCGAGCGCAGCTTGTTTGTACGCATGCGTCACCGCACGCGCAAACAGTCGATTTTCTTGATTCTAATGATACTCCAGTCGATTACGTTGTACGCTAGCTTAGAAATTAAATGCGACATCCCTACATTTTTAAGCAATTATTGCTCGCTCGGCGGCCCTACTTGTTTTATTGTACTATGCCACTAAGCCCACGCTATTGGCCTCATAGTAAGGCCTATTTATATCCAGCTGTGGTTTCTAAAGGCCCGGCGTAAGTTTTTAAGTTAATACTACCACTACAAATTGCTACTGTTTAAAAAAGACCAACGTTTTGTAGAATTTAATACACAACCATTGCGATATTATTATTTTTCGACAGCCACATTACGTTTGAACACAAATCACAGTTCAATGGTTTAAATAATATGTTACGCACAAACAAAACGTTTGATTCAAACCATTTGATTATTCATCCGGAAGTAGGTATTTCGTTAGGTACTAAATAAACCATGGTAACATAATTAATCTGCCAGTTGCAAACTGTCAAACGTGCATAATGCACAACTTGAACTAACATACCGTTGCGTTGATTGAAATCCGATTACAGTAGGATTTAGGAAATTTAAATAAGCTTTGGATTTTGATGTTGTTTTGGTTTATTAATGCTCAACATTACTGGAAATTTGTAATGTTTTGATACTTTTGATTAAAAAAGCATAAAGCGGAAATCGCTAACTAACGATTTTGCTCTTTGTTATTTTTTTATTTCTTATTGCACAAAAAATCTCTATCAGTCAACCCCTGAGCAATGCAGAAATCTTGGTCTACAATATTATTCATATTAGATTGTAAAGTTTTTATATTTTTAATTAAAGCGACTCTCTTGTTACTTTAGTCAACTGACAAAGTCTCAATTAAAGGACTGTTTTTTCATTTATTTTTTTATAAGTGTAATGACTTTTTTACCGTCGCTAAATGCTACTGATATTATAAGAATCTCCCAGAAAAACTCCCAGAAAAAAACTGAAAAATAATCCCACTTTGCCTGTTTGGTTTGACCCATTTTTTAAGGCACCTTACATGCCTTCGATGACCGTTTATAAAACGTTGTAAAAATGTCTCTTAATATCAACAGTCTTTCGAAAACTATTGCAATTGTGTGATGGGCTTTGTTTTACGTGGCAAAAACAAAGTTTTGTGCTACCAGGCGCAATATTGTGCGTTGCTAACGGAAATACTGCTGTGATTTAATGAAGAAAATCTCATTAAACTAAAGCTGATGTTAAAAACTCGAAATAGAGTTTTGCTTTAACAGTGAAGATAGAAGATGTTTCATCTATCTTCACTTATATAATCTGAGTGCTAGGTTGCTGAACATCATACCAAAATACGATATAGCATTAAATTCTGACTACTTGGAAACGTGATCATAAGTGTCGAGGCGTAATTATCACATTTTCGGCGAAAGCAGCTTGGTGCCAAAATTTGAAGTGAAAATTCGCTACAAAATATGCAGTCGTGAGAAGCTAATATTGTAACCTCTCACCGAATATAATTTTGGGGCGTGAAATATTTGCAATAGCGTTCAGGTAAGTGCGGAATGCATTAGGTGACGTGATTCATGGCGGAGGTTCCGGAGCGAACGTAACGCTCGTTTTAGATGTCTTTGGGAAGGTGAATAACAGTGTAGTGTTTTTTCTGAATAGGAAAGTAGCCTAAGGTCAATGGGAAAAGTTGTTGCGTGGTCAGATATGGGACCTGGGCTTAGGTATTGCTTGTTTAACGAGTGCAAATGGACAATATAGTGATATTGGTAGCATGGTAGGTGTTAACTGGCCACAGGGACGTCTTTCCGTCAGGCAGTCTGCATTCTTGCAAATAATGTGATAAATTGTTAAAATTCAAAGTTTTGAATAACTGGAGCAAATAAAGACTTAGACTATGAACTATGACTATATGTTCGAAACTCTTGTGGTAAGTTATCTGACTTCGGCACAAAGGTGAATTTCGTGCAAAAAAAACTATTGGGTTAGATGCGGCAAACAATTCAGTTAGCTTTGTCTTAGTTATTGAACATTAAAAACATAGGACTCGCAAAATTAATTCCAGACAATATACCTTCTTTATATCCCATGTAGCAACCGCATGTCCGCTAACTTAAGTCTTTTAAACTAGTCTCTAATGCCAACATTATTTAAGGAATTGCTTAGTTTAAGGTCAGGCAATTTTGTATTGAAAATTGACAAAGGTCCAAAATCCATCTGTCGATTAAAAAGTATCTGTTTATTAATTTTAAGTAGGTATAAATACTACAGTCACATCTCATAACGAGTCTCTGCCCTCAATTTTGAAAATTCAGTTAAATTGATTTCCCTTAGACTAAATTCTCATGTAATTGACATTTTGTTAATTTAATTAAAATACATAATCAAAAATAACTTCAATTAAAACAACTTGACGGATTCTACTCGCGGTTTTTAGTTAACTCATTTTTCACCTCATTGTTTCGACTACATCTCTATATATAAAAATGGATTGCTGTTCGTTAGTCTCACTAAAACTCGGGAACAGCTGGACCGATTTAGATAATTTTGATTATGAAATATTTGTGAAGGTCAAGGTAAGGTTTAAAAGGTGAGTAAGCCTGAGAAAATGCTAGGAATATAGTGAAAAACAACAATTTAGCTTTCTCTTAGCAACTGTTCTACCTGTCACGTGACACTGAATGTTTGACAACAGAACAACGTCTGTTGGGACAGCTAGTACTGCAATAATCATTAAGCTTTCGCATAAATGTGAAAAAACATTAATTATCGTATAATACAAGTAGAACTACTATTTCCCTTTGATTTCCGCCTGGGTAACATTATAGCACTCAGCCATTGTGGTTCATCCAATTAGTCAACTTAGGCGAATGGACGATAAAATAATGGCCAATTCTGAAATTAGTAACTGGAATCCATCTGATTGATGTATAGGTACGACCAATAGAAAGAAAGAAAGACAGAAAGAAAAAACGTTTATTTCATCTGGACATCGCAACTACATCACAAAAAAAGATAAAAACAAACAAAACTAAATTGTTACACAAAAATTAAACACTAACAAACAAATCAACAAAAAACAAAAAAATTTTTCCTCCAGACAGCAGTGTCGCGATGCCCAAAATCAAATGGACCCCACTCAGCTAATGCCTGGACCTGAAAGGCTCAGGCGCTGGTTTTCCGTAGGCCCAGCTGAGTGAAAACACGGACCTTCGCAGCGGCTTTTAAATTAATCGGCTATGCGTTAAAGTTCTAAATTACATTTAAATATAAAAATACAAATACATATATGTTTTAAAAGTAATGTGTACCTAGTGTAAAATTGTGTAATATAATACATAAATACGTTGGAGCTGTGAAGTGTACTGTGTTTGTGTGCGTTCTAACAGCGAAGTAAGCGTAGCGACGTCACGTCGTGCGACCTTGAGAGCACCAGAGTGCAGGCATGCAGCCGCGGCGCAGGCAGTCACGGGACGCTCCCGCGTGGGCCGGTGGCGTTTCCGATAGGTCCTAGAAACCAGAACTTAAAGCGAACAGTGTGCAGCGAGATAATTTAGATCCAACATTGAAAAACTATAGTCAAAAAATAATAATAAAACAAATGTCTATACCTAATCGTTATTACATTACGTGTACTGTACCTACAATAAGTCAACAGCACCAAATGTGAAGCGAAAACAAAAATAAAAACAAAATAATATCCAGGTAAGAAATGTCATAAATATTGCTAAAGTTATAAATTAAAAATTGTCATAATTAAAAATTGTCAGAATTGAAATTCAATTGCTCATGTCGTAATTTTTATTTCAGACGACAGTACCTATATGTATAAAAATGGAAGAATTCTGTTTTTCTCCCAGTCTGCCCGTTGGATACCAGGAGGTAAGGTTATTTAAATTCACACGCTTGTTGCTGCCGTGTATGGGAGTGAGACGTGGTCGTTCACTATGGGTCTCATAAGAAGGCTCAAAGTCACCCAGCGAGCAATGGAGAGAGCGATGCTTGGTGTTTCCCTGCTTGATCGAATCAGAAATGATGAGATCCGCAGGAGAACTAAGGCAACCGACATCGCTCGAAGGATTGCATCGCTGAAGTGGCAGTGGGCGGGACACATAGCGCGGAGAACCGATGGCCGTTGGGGCGGAAAGGTTCTCGAATGGCGACCACGTACCGGACGACGTTCCGTGGGCAGGCCCTCCACAAGGTGGACCGACGATCTTGTCAAGGTCGCGGGAAGCCGCTGGATGCGGACAGCGCAGGACCGATCGTTGTGGAGATCTTTGGGGGAGGCCTATGCCCAGCAGTGGGCGTCGTTCGGCTGAAATGATGATGATGATGATGTTGCTGCCGTTGCGTTTCCAATAAAAATAGTTTGAGTTTTATTTTAAAAGTGTTCAATGTTTCTAGACAACGCAATGGTGGAGGAAGAATACAGAGGTATTACTTATGGTGACTGATTTGTAATATGCCATTTTGGTGTTTTACTATAGTAAACACATACATGTTTTACAATTGAAATGTTGTCAAAAACGGCTCACCCAGACAACCTAAAGACAAAAGAAATGAGATGGAGCGGTTGTAGGCAACTAAGAAAACTAACATTTTGAAAGAAACAGATGCTAAGCGCCCGCCATAGCCTTTAGAGCCGCTATGGTCTCGTACAGCGTTGTTCCTGGGATGCTTCCTTTCCAGGGCACTAAAATTGTGTATAAAGATTCAAAGATTCAAAGATTTATTGCACACATGTGGTAAAAAGAGATATTTTTACATTTTAGCATCCCAAGACATGTAACCCTGGTAGGGCACAGCAATATACAATTTCAAACTATAAACAATAAGATAAAGTAATAAAAACATAACAATATAAATCTAAATTAACACTTAACAAAACATTCAACTTCTCACATAGAAATCAAAATTAAAATTAAAAACAAAAATCTTATGCCCATTTTAGGGCTATCAACGGTTACAAAAAAATTCTTGCAGATCATAGTAGCTCTTATCTATCAAGTAGCCCTTCAGTTTCGCTGTAAATGAACTTGAACTACTTTGTTCTTTTATTTGCTCAGGAATATTATTGTAAATTTTTATAGCATTTCCGTGTGGTCCTTTTTGGTGTATTTTTAATTTTGAATTTGGATGAGCTAACTTTTTTATTTGTCTTAACTTTTCTGGTCTAGTGTAAATTGGAAAGAGGTGTAAATTTTTTCTGACAAACTTGCTGATTTCTAGTATATAAATAGCTGTTAATGTAAGAATTTTGAATTTTCTGAAGTACGGCCTGCAACTGGTCATTCCATCTATATTCGCCAATATTCGAATACATTTTTTTTGCTTTAAAAATGCTCTATGCACTTCTGTGCAGTTTCTCCACAGTACAACCCCATATGTAAGCCAGGAGTGGGCATAGGCATAGTAGGCTACTTTTGCTGTTTCAAAGTCAGTTACCTTTTTCAAGTGGTACAAAGCATATGTGAATCTAGCTAGTTTTGAAGTGATGTTCGTAATATGGTCTTTCCAGTTGACATGAGTATCGATCGTAATTCCTAATAGCGAGAAACTCTGTACGGTTTCTATTTTATGGGTGTCAAAAGAGTAATTGATATTTAAAGCTGTTTTTTGATGAGGTCGGAATTGCATTAATTTGGTTTTCTTTAGGTTTAACAATAGATTGTGATCTTTCAACCATGATGATATATTTGTTAGTATATCGTTTAGGCGAGGACCCAATTCAACAGCACTTTCACATGGGAAGGTTACTGACATATCATCTGCAAATAAGACTCCCGTTGAGTCAAGGGTCTTTGGCAGGTCGTTTATGTAAATTAAAAACAATATGCAACCGATTACACTGCCCTGAGGTATGGAACCAGTGACATTTGTTTTCATTGATCTTACCATGATTCTAATCCGGTAGCTGTGTTAAAATGCTCTATTTCCACAAATTGGACTCTGTTTTTCAGATAGGAGCGAAACCAATCATGGGCTATCCCCCTCACGCCTATGTTATAAAGTTTTCTTAAAAGTATGTGATGCGCGCACACTGAGGCTCGACGCGAAGCTGATTGAGTTGGAAGAGGCAATTGGTAAGTTACATTGGGATATTATTGGGTTATCAGAAGTCCGAAGAGAGGGCGAGGACTCGATAACCCTGCAATCCGGTAACTTACTATACCACCGGGAGGGCGACCAACAGTCCCTAGGTGGTGTCGGGTTCATCGTCCACAAGTCCCTTGTCAACAACGTGATAACTATCGGAAGTGTTTCGAGCAGGGTAGCGTACCTGATACTCAGAATATCGAAACGATATTTGCTGAATGTCATTCAGGTCTACGCTCCGACCTCGAAACACGACGATGTCGAAGTGGAGGCTATGTATGAGGAGATCTCTAAAGCCATGCATAGCCATAAAACCCACTACACAGTTGTGATGGGGGATTTCAATGCGAAGTTGGGGCAACGTTGCGGTGATGAGCTGAGAGTGGGGCAATTTGGATTTGGGCAACGGAACAACAGGGGCCAGATGCTGGCAGACTTTATGGAGAAGGAGAACCTCTTCATGATGAACTCCTTCTTCAAGAAGCCCGTAAGCCGTAAGATATCTAAGTCTTTGACGAGCGACCTTCGCCAATTTAATACCCAGCGTATTAAAGAGGCCATTGAGCGGAACAAAGGCTCCAAAGTGTTCGCCAGAGATCTGTCTATTGGGCAAAGCCAACTCACGAGGCTGAAAACTGAGGCAGGTAGCATCATTACGTCCACACCTGAAATCCTGAGGGAGATTGAGAGTTTCTATGGACAGCTGTATTCCACGCAAACACCTGTTGAAAGCAAGGCTAAAGACCCTAGAGCCAAGCTTACCCGACACTATACCGAAGATATCCCGGACGTCAGCCTGTACGAGATTAGGATGGCTCTCAAGCAGCTTAAAAACAACAAGGCGGCGGGTGATGACGGAATCACAACAGAGCTTCTGAGAGCGGGCGGTCGGCCGATACTCAAGGTCCTCCAGACGCTCTTCAGTTCTGTCATCCTTGAGGGCAGAACGCCAAAGGCATGGGGCAGAAGCGATGTGATGCTGTTTTTCAAGAAGGGTGACAAAACTCTCTTGAAGAACTACAGACTCATATCGCTTCTGAGCCATATCTATAAGTTGTTTTCGAGAGTCATTGCGAATCGTCTCGCTCGCAGGTTTGACGACTTCCAACCTCCCGAACAAGCCGGGTTCCGAAAAGGCTATAGTACCATAGACCACATTCATACGCTGCGGCAAGTTATACAGAAGACCGAAGAGTATAACTTGCCACTTTGCTTGGCGTTTGTGGACTATGAGAAGGCCTTTGATTCGATTGAGACCTGGGCAGTGTTGCAGTCTCTCCAAAGGTGCCAAATAGACTACAGGTACATCGAGGTTCTTAGGTACTTATACCAAAACGCCACCATGTCGGTCCGATTACAGAACCAGAGCTCTAATCCGATCCAACTACAGCGAGGCGTGAGACAAGGAGACGTCATATCTCCGAAATTGTTCACAGCTGCGTTGGAGGATATTTTCAAGCTTCTGGACTGGAAAGGACGCGGCATCAACATCAATGGCGAGTACCTAACACACCTACGATTCGCCGATGATGTAGTTCTTATGGCTGAGACCTTGGAAGACCTGAACATAATGCTCGAAGATCTCGGTAATGCTTCTCAAAGAGTGGGTCTTAGGATGAACATGGACAAGACGAAAATCATGTTCAATGCCCATGTTGCACCCGCTCCAGTTAACGTTGGGAACATTACACTCGAAGTTGTTGACCACTATGTTTACCTGGGACAGGCAGTCCAGTTAGGTAAGTCCAACTTCGAGAAAGAGATCTCTCGTCGAATCCAGCTCGGATGGGCAGCGTTCGGGAAGCTCCGGCATATATTCGCGTCCGAAATTCCTCAGTGTCTCAAGACGAAAGTCTTTGACCAGTGTGTGTTGCCAGTAATGACATATGGGAGTGAGACGTGGTCGTTCACTATGGGTCTCATAAGAAGGCTCAAAGTCACCCAGCGAGCAATGGAGAGAGCGATGCTTGGTGTTTCCCTGCTTGATCGAATCAGAAATGATGAGATCCGCAGGAGAACTAAGGCAACCGACATCGCTCGAAGGATTGCATCGCTGAAGTGGCAGTGGGCGGGACACATAGCGCGGAGAACCGATGGCCGTTGGGGCGGAAAGGTTCTCGAATGGCGACCACGTACCGGACGACGTTCCGTGGGCAGGCCCTCCACAAGGTGGACCGACGATCTTGTCAAGGTCGCGGGAAGCCGCTGGATGCGGACAGCGCAGGACCGATCGTTGTGGAGATCTTTGGGGGAGGCCTATGCCCAGCAGTGGGCGTCGTTCGGCTGAAATGATGATGATGTGATGCGAGACGCGGTCGTATGCTTTACTCATATCAAGTAATAGTCCTATGGCATATTTTTTATCATTGAGAGTATTGAGGATTTCCGAAATATATTTGTAAACTGCAGTTGTTGTTGACCTATTTTTCCGAAAGCCATTTTGATTTTCATCCAATATTTTGTACTTTTCGCAAAAAGAGTAGAGCCGTTGTGCCATTGCCATTTCAAGTACCTTAGCGAAAGTAGGCAGGAGAGCTATGGGCCGAGTTGGATTTATCGGTTGGGTCATCTTTTTTATACATTGGTTTAACGATAGCTATTTTTAACTGATCCGGTACTGCACCTTCAGCAAAAGACTGATTTATTAAATAAGTCAGCGGTAAGACTAACTCGTCACTACATTTTTTGATTAAAAATGGTGGCAGTTCATCATATCCACTACTTCTTTTGTTTTTCAATTTGCTCAAAAGACCTTTCACTTCAGTTGCATTCACGGGCGCCAAATACATCGAATTATCAACAATTATTAACGGGTCTGCCAGTTGGATGCTGATTAGAACCAAGATTTATCGATTTGTCGCCTTCATTACCTACTGACGCGAAGTAGTTATTGAACAGATTTGCTAAATCTTGCGGGTCTTCCAAATGTTTGTGGTCCTCCACCAATTTTATGTTTTGTCTATTTTTCTTAGGAAGTTTATTTGTAGATTCTTTAACAACGTGCCACATAGTTTTTGTAACATTATTTGCGTTTCGGATTTTACGCTTATATTCTAATTTTTTTGATTTATTTACAACGTTTTTTAATAGCTTTTCGTATTTCTTAAAGTGTTTTTTGAGAACGAACGTGAAACGAATGTGTAACGAACTAGTTGCTGAAGTATTCCCGATGAGCTATATAGCATGGGGTTCTACAAGAGGGGTTTGAAAAAGTTCTTGCAGGATCGGCAACGCACGAGTAATGCCCCTGGTGTTGCACGTGTCCATAGGCTACAGTAACCACTCACCACCAGGCAACCCCCTAGCTGGATTGCCATCGTCTTAGTTTAAAAAAAATAAGCGAGATAAACTAAGTCAAAACGACAAAAAATGAGAAGAAACTGAAATTTATAACAGTTATAACTTCCTGAAACTTTCAAATTAAATTAGCTAGCCTGTATTAACAAACATCGTTGTTGCTGCAAACTTGGATATTGCTTCATTAAAGGCCCATATGATCGTCTATGTGCTTACGAAACCGCCCGCGGTCCCGAGCGGCCATTACCGTTAGTGTCCACAGGGTCACGCACTGAGCTGTTGCGGCTTGGCTAATTGCCTGGGCGGTTATAATGGGCAGTTTTGCACTTAGTAACTGGGCTAGTCTTGTTTAGGGTAATTGTTCCTGATTTTAGGATACTGGTACACTTTGTCATTTTTGTTGCAATATTTTTTCGACCAAATCTCGTTGTCAAGCAATTTTGTGATTCCTTTTATTTCGGTGAATCGCTCGTTTAGCTACAGGGTTTTTTTATGAGTCAGAATGTTCTAATGAATAAAATTAAACAGACTCAATCTACAAATAAGAATGGAGTTAAAGTTGAAAGCGATAAAGTTCGATAATTCAAAAATTAAATGTTAAGCAGTAAATTTTTTTTTCTCACATACGAGTATCCCTACCTACCTACCTACCTACCGTCCTGCCGCTGAATAAAAGCTCGCTATATCTTCAGCTTAAACCAGAGATACGTTGCGAGGAATGTGTTTTTAAGAACTAATAAAATTGCTTCATTGAGTGAAGCTGGTCTAGGTTAATGGAGGGATTCTATTGGTTCCTAAAAACAAATTCCTCGTAACGCATCTATGGTGAAAACGCATCCTAAGTGTGCCATTTTTGGGAAGTATACTTTTGATGTGGCTTTTTTTTTGGCCTATCTCTTTGACAATAGCTGTCTTAAGCTTGTCATTGAGAAACATTACTGACCTTCTTTTCCAGGCAAATTCTGAATACATAAAGATGATACATATCAAACTACCTAAATTAACTTTTCATAATGTCAAGTTCTGACACTAATGAACCATTTTTCATAATGGGCGACTCTAAAGTGCTTCAGTCAGTCGCACGATGAATAGTACCGAACACTGGTCACTATCGACCGAACTAACAAGCCAGCTTGGTAACACGTGAGCTTAACTGTTGAGGTTTGCTTAATTGACTAAGAGACGTTGTAATTGAGAGGGCTTGTACTATATTCCAAGATCACGTATTAGGATCCTGTTGCGGAGAAACAATAGTCAGCAAGTACCGGATAGAATAATACTTAGTACATAGACACCATCACATGGAACCGACCATGGAGGTAATCTGATGAGGTGTAACTTAGAGCTCCTCATGAGGAGTTTGAAAAAGTTATTACATGGTCCGCAACGCGTGACTTATGTTACACATGCCCATAAAATACGGTAACCGCTTACTATGAATCGGCCTACATGCTTGTTTCCTATAATATTGCATTTATGTTAAACTTTCTAACAACAATCAACAGTTTTGTCCTCATCGACGTTTGCTTCCTCGCAACAGGATCTCGGCTCATCTTGTGGGATTATAGCTTAAAGGCTCATCTTGTTCAACTAGATTCTCATTCCGCACTAGTTACTTGTTCAGATCAATTGCCCTGTAAATTAATAATTATACATGTTCATTACTTGTTTTATATCAACATCCAAATTTTGCTACTAGCACTCACCACCGGCCCCCCGCGTGCGCGTCTCGTAACTGCCTGCCCCGCGGCTGTAATGCTGCATGCATGACTGCACTCTGGCCCAAGGTCGGGCGACGTCGCCACGCTTGTTCTGTTGTTCAAACGCACACATACACAGTAGGTACACTCCACATCCCCCAAAATATTTATGTATTGTATTAAACACTTATACAGGTAGGTACACGACACATTTGAAACATATATTTATTTGTATACCATTAGTGGGTATTAAAGTGAAGGAATTTGACAGCCGCTGCGAATGTCCGTGCGACCGCTCAGCTGGCCCCACTGAAAATCAGCGTCTGAGCCTATCAGGTCCAGGCATTAGCTGAGTGGGGTCCATTTAATTTTGGACATCGTGACACTGCTGTCTGGTGAAAATTTTTGTTTATTTTGTTATTTTTATTATTTATTTTTTCTCTAACCGTTTTGTTTTGTTTGTTTATATCTGTATGTGTACGGTGTCCAAAAGCAATAAACGTTTTTTCTTTCTTTCTTTCTTTCAAATTTCAGTAGTTTTGGTCACCCATCTGTCTACCCTATCCGGTGTCGGTATCTTTGGTTGACGCTACCGCGATCTGCTGCTGGCACTAAGTCAATTCGATTCCTCATCATTGTAAAACAAACAAACAAACATACACACATCAACCGTACGTGTGTCGTTTATAAAGATAATAGTGCATTCATTCCCCAGCAACTGAAGTTCCAATTAAAACGAATGTTTAATATTGCAATGTAAAATTTACAAAAATAAATTCGTTTCCATTCTTTGTGTTTCATGTTACAAATTGCATTGGACGTAAAGCATACTGACATAACATTTTCAGCTTAGTTAGCCGGGCATTCGACTACAATACGCTTGATCTTTCCAGGGACAGTCTCTTCTACCAAGCCTAGCAAGAACGTTGATAGACACTAGAAACTATTAAAAGTATCAAAAGTTCGGAGAGCTTGGAAGTGTTTTACCCACAGTAAAGATTAATATGCTATGTTTATTAATTAGTTTTTTTTCTTGCATACTTACAGTTGTATTCAAATGTTGTAGGTAATTGAAATGCAAATTTAACATGAAGTATTTCGATCACTATTCGCATGTTTATGTACCGATTTGTGTTTTGTTACTGTGCCGAAGAATAAATAAAACAGAAATTAACCTACAGCTAAAAAAAACTCCATGTAGAAAATAATGTGCAACCACAACAAATGCCTATTCAATCTCTGTTGAGCTATGTTGTTAGACAAATGGTATTTTCAAATGACGTAAGCACTAGATTCAGCCTACTATAGGTACATAATCCCGTTGGCAAGAGGGCCAGCTTCCAGCAGCGCTAAATTTGCGAGGCCGCCCGCAAAAAATCCAGAACAAAGTTTTCATATGTCCCATAACAATTATCGCCAACGGCCGTGGGTATGAGCGGAGCGTTTTTGCATGTTATAATATTTTATGAGGTACCCGCTTTGTGTGGAGTTTCGGTCCAAGGTATGAAAGGTGGAACAATGGTTTTAGGTTATTAATGAGTCTCTTGTAGTTTCGTTTGCGGCCACATCGATTCGTGTGTAAAAGTATGTGAGTGTGGTGAGCAAGTCGTGTTGAGGCAGGTCTCGGCCCGCGACGGGTGCCGGTAGAGCGGTGCTGCTGGACACACCAGAAAGGAGGAACATACATTTTCCCAAGTTTTATTAGACATGATTATGCATTTTTTGTACCAAAACATAAGCAAGCATTTTTTTCGTTTGGTAATTTATGGAGTAGGAAACAAAAATTGATATTGTTAAAAAGTGTGATAATTACGATGTACGATCTTGTGATTTCTTGCTTTAAATAATTATCCTACTTATTGAATGAACAAATGTTTATTCATCACTTACGAAGATGATAATCTGGCTAAGTTATTGACACTTTCTAGAAGTAAACAGACAAGGGTCTGATGATAATGCACTTTTTTCTTGTACTAATTATCTTATTTATTTATTTATTTCTTCGTACACAAAAAGATAATTACAATAGACAGTTTAAAGGACAGTAAAAGTACACGAGAGCTTATCTCTAAAAATAAATTTCTTCCAGCAGACCAAGGTGACAGGATAAATGTAACGAGTGACAGTCTGAGACAGCTACGTGCGAAAAAATAAGCTAAATTAACTTAAACACCTAAAAAAATCTGGATATTGAATGGTATAGAGATGAAAAGTCAACATCTGTCCGCTCATAACTTGACCCGCACATGAAAAACAGCGCTTGTGGAGCGCATTGTCGCTCCGGGCTTGCCAACTGTTCCCAATGTTATTATTATTATCTTTTCAAACGCAACTTATGTCGGCCCGTTTTTATGCGCTGCAATACACATACGGAATCCTCGTGTGTTCGGATATTATACTTTCGGATATTAAGCTCCGGCTTTAATTTGGATTTTGGGAAGTGTATGAGCGTTTTAATTATTTTTGTGAATGTAATATAATCTACGCTTACAAGTTAACACAGTTTCATTTTCCATGAGTAAATGGAATTACTGAAAAAGGTTAATGGGTTTCAGTTAGCAACTCTACAATTATTCTGAAGTTTATAATTTATAGGCAGTTAATGTTAATGTTATAATTTATAACAAAAACATAACATTTCGTACATAAGACTGAAGTGCGAATTCAAACACAGTTATCGTTTTAAACTGAAATTCCAATGATTAAATCCTAAAATCACTCCATCTTCGCCTCGAAATAATCCCAGAACGTTTTAATCAACACGAACAGATATAATCATTGATATTTCACACATTTCCTCTCGACGCCTGTTCAATAATTTTGTATGGATGCTAACGCTCATACATTCACAGCCGAGAGCTTACAGTAATTAATATGATTTTGGTGCCATATTTTGTTGTTTCAGTTTCAATTTTACTACCTTGCAGATAAATAGACGGAGTATTCAAATTATTCAATATTAGTGCCATCGCATGTGGTTCAATTCCAGGTGTTTGTGTATTGTGTACGTTATAATTGTGTATTTTGTGAATATGAGAAAACAACCTAAATTCAATGCTTTTACTTCTTTATTTATTTATGATAATATATGAGGCAGGGCAGGTAATTTAATTAAACATTTTACTACTATTTGACATTTTACATGTGGCTCTATAAGTGTCGTGTTAGAATAAGTCTTTTACAGACTTGGCTTCAGGCGGGGGTCGAACCCACGTCTTCTGCTAACTGGGTGGCTGCTCTTATGTCTAAGCTACCGAGACCATAAACCGGGTGCAAATATACCAGAAAGATTTGGCTGGACCCAAATCTTTCTGGTATATTTGCACCCTGTAAATCAGGGTTATTTCTTGAATCTTAAAGAATAACTTTCACAGTTATTACTTATTACAGATGTTGTATTGATAAAGCCAAAAAATAACTTAAAAATACTAAATAAAAGCGCAAGTCGTGCAACTGGTAAATATGACGGTTCCTGAGGAAAGCAATCCGATTTCAGCTGCACAAACCTGCCAACAAAACGTACACCGGCTTTGATTGAATAAAACTTGAACCGGATGATATAGGGTCAAGCTGAAGCTTCTAGAGACAAACTAAGTTATCAACAAAAGCTGGACGCTGACGATACTTTTATGTAAGACCAAACGTGGTACTGCACCAGTTAGGTGCATGAACGTTAGATGTGGATTTTGTTCAAAAGTTTTTTTTTTGTTTTATTAACCCCCTTCATTATGTGTGTTTGGAAATAGTGTCCAAGGTTTTTTTAATTAATGAGAGTCTACAAATTGTGATTTAGGGGATTCAATTGGTTTAGTGTGATATGGCCTATATAATTACAGAAAAAATCTACATTGTCGTTTTTTCACTATTCTTGCTGCATTTGGTTGAGTGGTAATAAAAAAATGAAAAGGCCATAATACTTGCAATTCATGTGCAGAACTTCACTGAAGAAAGTCGAGCTACTCGTGTAACTCCACGTACCTGGTTGTTAAGAACTGCAAAGTTAGTTGGTATCCGGTTTTAGTTTATTGAATTATCAAAACGAAAGCAAAAAAGATTTTAACATTGTATTAAGTTACTTGCAGAAAATAATAATTCCAAATGTTATTTGCTACCTTTTATAAATAAATGCAAAACAGGTTATTATAGATTCGTTAGACTAATGATACGCTTTTACATCCGCATCAAATATCGTGCTTGAAAATGTATTAAAACGTAATTTGATGTTTTTATTACTTTTAAAGAGTATTATTTTTGAAACCTTGCGACTTAAACCAGTTTATTTTGGTGTATTCATAGAATCCCCTAAAAACCGTCCACCTCTTTGAATCTCAGTGGATTTCAAGTTTCAGTAAATTTATTGCTTAAAATAGGTAGGACTTGTTTTTTTAATAAATATGTTTTTGACTTATAGATGTTTCACCATATCCACACTAGGATATCGTTTTAAACTCGGTTAGCTGATTTGGCCTAGACATCGATTTCGCTGAGGTCTCCCATGATTCGACTATGTTTCACAATTCTCTTCTACCTACTCGCCTGCAAACCCCCCATTTATCTAGTTCATTTGAAATCTATGAAACTTCAACGTATTTGCTTCTGACAGTTTGCCGAAAGTAAAGTAAAAATGTAAAAGTAAAGTAAAGTAAAGTAAAGTAAAAATAGTATTTATTCATGTAAACTTATTAAAAATCACTTATGACAAGTCACAACATAAAAATTAAAAAGTAATAATGTGATTCTACCACCGGTTCGGAGATGTTGATTCTACCGAGAAGAAACCGGCAAGAAACTCGGTAGTTACTCTTTTTTAATCTTGTTTGTTTACAATAATTGCGATAGCAGAGTAACAACAGTAAAGTCAAAATACATGATGTGCAGAGGAGCAGACTATTTCTGAGATGACCACAAATCCTTGTCGTTCAAGTAATCTTTTACATTGAAATAACCTCGTTTCATTAAATTTTCTTTAGTTTGCGATTTAAACTTGTGAAGGGGTAGTTCAACAAGACTTTGAGGTACTTTATTAAAGAATTTTACACATTGACCCACAAATGATTTTACTACTTTATGAAGTCTAAGATTAGGATTTACAAGTTTGTTCTTGTTTCTTGTATTGAAATTATGACTATCACAATTCTTCTTGAAAAGGTGCAAATTTTTGCGTACGTACATTATGTTGTCATAAATGTATTGAGAGTGTACAGTTAATATATTTATCTCCTTAAATACTTCTCGGAGCGAGTTGCGTGGTCTAAGGCCGTATATGGAGCGAACGGCTCTTTTTTGTGAAACGTTATTGATGCAAAAAAATCTGACTTTGGTGGCAAACATAGGCATCTCCCATAGTTATTCAGAAGGACTTCTGAATAACTATGGGAGATGCCTATGTTACCGGAAATAAGGACTTATTTCCGGTCTTTCCTTATAGCAAATAATATAATTGCTTCGATAACGTGTAACGTTGTCCACTAAAGTTTGAACTAAATACAAAATATCGATTTTTTTCATGCGTCTTCAAGATATCGTCCTCACTCCACCTGATAGGAAGCAGCCGTGAGGGTCAGATATGGAATTCGAAGTTCTTATGTTGTCTCTTATTGAATCTGAACAGTACGTATAAAGCATCATTTAGCATTGTTTTTGTTGTAATTTGTAACCTGAATCATTGTATCAGGGTAAGCCTTGTTGGTGACATACTTAATTAATTCACTTGACGACGACTATGACCATATTTTCCCAAGGTAAGAAAACAATCTAGTATTTATATACAAAATATTATGTCTCTACAATATTGTAGGCGACAGTTACTATTTTTGTAACAGATGAATTAAATGATTTCTGTTGGAACAAAAGCTTCAATGAAGACAAACTCTCAGCAATTAACTGATAATTGTTCTCCGAATAGCTTTGTCTTAGCTGATGCAATTGTAGACACGTCTCAGAACAAATAACCACTTGTGTAGTTTGTGACCGCAGAACGTTCTGCGGTCACAGTCACCCAGACATAGTGACAACGTACACAGGCCACACGCCACACGCCACAAAACGCCGCAACTGGCACGATTCCTGTAGTTTTCATACATTTTATATGGCCCCGCCGCAAACGGTGACACCGGTGGCCGCCACACAGCTCCACACGCTTATAGTTTGAAACGTCCCACACGCCATAAAACGCCGCCTCTAGCGAAACCGTGTACCCGTGGCGTCGTTGTGACAGTGATCGGCGGGAATCGCGTGTGTTGCTTCACGCTGGGTCGGAAATGGGATGGGTGACCACCCCAATCGAAGCCCACCCCGGGTATTTCCGTGCTTCGGAAGGCACTTTAAGCAGTTGGTCCCGGTTGACGTCGCTAGATGTCAGTCGTTAAGCCTATTCAAAGGGCTTAGGGTGGCTTGATAACATCCAACATTAAGGTTGCTCACTGACCTTTAACCCCTCCAACAATCCGCACTGACCCCGCGTGTTGAAGTGTGGCTTGTTTCACCTCATAGTTGAGGTGCGGCCTGTTCCCAGCAGTGGGACGTATAAAGGCCGTTTCTGTACTGGCAAAATACCTACCTGTAGTTTTTGTAAATTTTATTTAGACTCACCGCACAAGGTCACGCTAGTGGCCGCCACTCGCTACAAACTGTAGGAATATGCCTTTGGAGGCGTTTTGTGGCGTGTGTGCGGGGACGCTTAACGCCATCTGCCGTGTGAATTAATTTCCAATCAAGCAAACGTGAGACTCAGCCGTATTCAATTAAGCAGGCGCGAGAGCCTCGCAGATCTCAAGTGAGCCGATCGTGGTATTAACCAATTGCAATTTCCAAACAGACGCCAAAACAAGCGGAGGATGATATTAATCAGAGAGACCGGGTCTCGCTGCATGCCCTTGATTAAGTTCCCGTCTTTGTTGTGAGCTGAGAGCGGTTTGGATATTGCATAACAACCGCCCTCAGTTTTTACTTTAGGTTAGTCAAAAGCAATGAAAATAACACCAGAATTATGTAAGTATTTAAGGCAACTATTTTATGGCAAAGCTATCAAGATTTTCAAGGATACCGACTGAAAAGTAGTTGCTTTGAAAATCTTTGATAAAGGTGTAACTAATAGATATTTATTATTAAAACAGTATTATGTAGTATGGTGTAGTATTATTATTTTTTTTAAAACACTGCTGCACCGCCTACTAATATTTTTCTGCTTAGCCCTATGGTTGACTGGTAGAGAATGCCTTTTTCGGCATTACGTCCGCCCTTTGTAACAATCACGTTGTGCAATAAAGAATAAATAAATAAATATTTACTTGTGGAAATGACTGCAAACGACAACGATAATGACAAAATCTCAGAAACACCAATAAATATACACATACACACAAACAATCACGGCCACGCACGCGCACAAACACATACACACGCACACAATCTTAATAAGCATCTGCAAAATTCAACTCTAAAATTAAATGTAAATTATTCTATCTTACCCTGACCATCAGGAATGGATTAGGTGTACCTTTGAAAGTTTGGCACACCTCATCCGCGTGCCTGGTTGGCTGTCGTGTTTTTCGTACTTATGTTTGATTTTATGACAAAATCGTAGGACATAAAACGCTCGTTGCTTAGACCACAAAACAACACACGCCCCGTCCCACTGCCAATGCGCACGGAATGTAACATCGCTTGTGTCCAATTCACGGCCCTCTCCGGCGCACTTGTAACTTACCTCGCTAATAATATTCAGTAAACACGCTACCGTAATTGGTTTTAGCTGCGTTTGTTGTGTATGCCCGTCAGGAGCGTGTCAGGGGGTACGTCGTGTTGTGTCGTGTTCCTTGTAGTTCGTGTGTGTGTGTGTTGACATGTTGCGTGTTACGTTGTGCTTGATCAATGAGGATAAACTGAGAAACTTAAAAAATTATATGCTATTTTACCCAATCATTTCGTTGACTTTATTTCGAAAACAGTTGACAGTCACATTTGAAGTATTCTCCTATGTTTCCTCCATCATAACTACTACTGTTCTGTCGACAAGTAAATGGCTATGATTGGGTTAAATCAGGTCATTATTTATCTATTTATGAAAGGTATACAGACAGATTGCAGTCACTTCATATCCACAATATTTAGAAAATTAAATAGCTTATGAAAGGCCATCAAAAAAAAAAGTTCATAGTTATGATTGGGTTTAATATTGTATGAGCCACAAGTATTAAGCTTATTCAAGTAGCATACAAATTTAATTGAGTCCGCATATTAACAGTTTCAGACTGAACAAATGAAAACAATTCCAGACCGAAAGCTTTTACAGAGCTTCTATCTATGGTTCATCTTTATTTAACCGAAAAAATGGTTAGGTCGAGTTCCTGAAAATCAAACTACATTTTTAAATAAAAAGGCTCAGTTGCCTTTTCAATGAAACAGATAAAAAAACGAGTTCTTTTTTACAGCTATGTTTAAATAAAAAAACATTAAAACTCCGTTAGTCCAATTTTCATTTAGGAAATTTTTTATTCATAAATCTACGTTTGAATTGTGGAAAAATAAGCCTATAGTTTTCCTCAACGACTTTATTGTGCCATCCTCTTTGTCAGCTCGACGATTGTCAACGTGACGGATATGACGGCTTAAAGCATTAACTGACAAATTACAGGTATTTAAAAGTAAGAGAGCGGAAAAAAGACATTATTTACCCCATTGTGTAGAGTCTCGGTAAGTAGGTTAAGATAACTCAAACTGCGTTTTGATGGAGTTGAAGAACTGACAATTGGGAAAACTTGGTGATATTGGTTGTTTGTTTACTAAACAAGATTAGGTCAGGACTATCTATGAGGATTTCCTCACGTTGAATAAAAGAGCTACTCATCTTATCGACTTGACTTTAAATTCGGGTCAATAATTGCAACAAGATATTTAAAAAAACCTTAAAATACCTAAAATAGGTTTGAGTTATTAGCAATGAAGATGACAACTACTTCTTTATTCATTTTCTTTTTGATGTTAATGATATGATTTACTGTGTTTCATTACATACGTATGTAGTCAATTCTAATTAAGTGACAAAAACTATTTCTACAAATTGTAACCAAATTACCTACCCCCAACCGCCATGTAGCCGAGTGCAAGGACCAAAGCCCCAAAGTCATTCATCACCAGAATCGCAGGCTTTCCCCTAAATCTCAAATTAAGGGTGCAGCTTACTGCAATGGCGGCTGAGCTCGCACCCGCAGGTGATGCACACGCGTTAATTAGAGCACACAGAGGCGAATACCTAAGTTTGATTGAATGTGTTACTTCGGGTTTTCAAACTGGAAGAAATATTCAGTTGTCGTTGTATGATTTTATTTTTTTACACTCTATTTTTCCTCGGCAAGCGCAGTGTAGGGCGCCCTCCAGCGAGATGGACCGATGTCCTGCGAACGGTGGCGGGATCGAACTGGATGCGGAAGGCTCAGAACCGGGAGTTGTGGCGCACTTTGGGAGAGGCCTATGTCCAGTGGACTTTGACAGGCTGATGATGATGACACTCTATTTTTACACAAAATCAAAAGAAAAAAAGTACAGTTGGCGAACTTGATGCCCAATGATTTTGATTTGTATTTAATTTTATGATATTTGAGATCTATCAGACTACTCTGAAATATCCTCAAATATAATTTTGATGTCGACTATACCATTTATAGGTCACTGTCAGATGACCAACAGTTAACTAACTGCATTTCATGCTGAATTTCAGAGAGAGAGAGATTTCAAAGCCACGTGGCCGCTACTTGAGCGACATAAGCAAGAGTTGCGTGTCACGGAGATGAATATGCTGCGCTGGATGTGTGGAATCACGCGGAAAGACCGTGTCAGGAACTCTCACATCCGCGGCAGCCTTCATGTTCGTGACATTGCCGACAAGCTTCAAGAGAGTCGCCTACGGTGGTACGGACACGTTTTACGGCAACCGGCAAGCTACGTGGGAAACAAATGTCTTGCCATGCCGCCTCCGCCAGGCCCCCGCAAACGAGGTAGACCCAAAAAGTGCTGGTTTGACGTCGTGAGGGATGACATGCGTGCCAGTGGCCTCACAGAGAGGGACGCACAAGACCGGTCGAAGTGGAGGAGCAGATGTAGAAGAGCGGACCCCGGGCGCCGCAACGGCAGCAACCGGGATAATTGCTAGGATGATGATGATGAGATTTCAAAGCCACATCGACTGAAATTACCCTCATCTGATAATTCGTCCAACCTGTGGATGAGCGCCTCAAAACGCGCCTTTAAATGGTAACTAATCCTAAATATTCTGGCGCCAACGGTCAACAGTTCTTCGCACTATGGTTCCCGGCTACTGCCACTTCAACTTGCTTAACTGATGGGCCACGTAGTAGACTTAAGTTCTTCTACAAGTCCTCTTTGACTTGATCTCGGAACGATATTGAAATAGGTATCATTTTAAATAAAGCGAAGATGTTATATCATTTTTTATTTATTGTTACCACTAAATGAGAAAAAACAATTTAAACAGACTTGATTGAGGCATTTTTTACCAATCAATTGCAGAAAGTTTTGGATAATTCAGGAGATTTGGGCCGTGCGAACAATATTATTAATTAAGAAAAAAGAGCTGATTGTCCAATCCAAGTCCATTATGTTTGTGTTTCCAAAAATACCTAAGCAGTTTTATTTTAGGGATGTCTACAATATTCTTGAATTTCTGTATCCTACAGCTAAAATAAGGTAAATATTCGAAAAAAACTCGTAATCACATTCAAATTCCTATTACATTAATTTCACTCTCTGAGTTTGCCGCTTAAAATGATTCGCTTCATAAACCACTTATGCTGAGGCTCTCG
This sequence comes from Udea ferrugalis, assembly GCA_950022985.1. Taxonomy (NCBI): domain Eukaryota; kingdom Metazoa; phylum Arthropoda; class Insecta; order Lepidoptera; family Crambidae; genus Udea; species Udea ferrugalis. The sequence goes on from OX465522.1 coordinate 18,388,962, forward strand.
TGAAATATATTATACTTAATTAGAAATATAGCGTCATCTTTTCTCGTGGTTATTAAGCAAGATAAGATTATCATTATCAGCTGATTATGAATTTATGAAATAAATAACCATTTATGCGTCTGAATAATGATGTTAAGCATTGAAATATATTAATGAAAATACCAATTACCAAAATCGTGGTAAATGGAACATTCAGAAGCCTACACTTTTTGCGGTGTTTTTCAACACCTGCGACTTATAATACAAATACGTGGATAGGTTACTTGTGCTAAAAATGTGGTACCCGAAATCAGGACTTTTGCCCACCTGAGCAAAGCATGGACAGTTTGAGACAACACTGCGCAACATGAATGTGTTTCGGTTACGCTCTAGTAAATAATCGTGCAATCTTGTACACACGGTCAAATCATAGGTACGTACGCCAGGGGTCAATTTTTGACTTCGCGCCAGTACTGACATAACGTATCTTTACCTCTTTAAAATATCATTGGCCTCAAGTCAATAAAATAAACAAAAAGTAGGTGTGCCGGCCAAATTGGATCTCTGGACAAGGCACTCGCAGACTACAAGCCAAAGTGCTTAACCTCTCGATCGCAAAATTTTTATAATACCTACGCGAATCTTGGTTTTATTTGAAAATTCTTCAAGCACCATATCCTGTGTCCAAGAAACTGAAAAAAATTGATAAGATAAACAATCGTTTTGTAATACATCCTATTGTCAGCAGAAGCTTTGTTTAAACTGATTATTCAGTAAACATTGTTACAAAAGTGTATTTAAGTAAATCTAGTGATAAAGCTAACTGTCAATTGTTATTAAGCAGTCCCTTCACCTCCGACTAGGCTTAACGACTGACATCTAACGACGTCAGCCGAGACCGACTGATTAACTTGCCTTCCGACGCACGAGGATGCCCGAGAAATATACATCACTTTGGCGACCTATACCAGGAAGCGACCCGAGTTTAACATTTAAGGCCAACGAGCCCAATAAGTAGAGACTATTTATATCGGCCCAAAGTGGGTTCAAGCTCTGCCTACAAAAAAGATTCAATTGACTCACTTATCTTACGTCCTGTTTACCAAAATTAATTCAAAAAATAAACATGTATTATATTTTTTTATTATGTATATTTTTTATCAAATCAAAGTTACTTTTCATGTCATGTATCATTATCATTTGAAAACAAAGTGACCATAAATGTTGACGATCATCCGCAGTTGGGGCAACGTGCACCAAAACAAAAAATTGTTCACTATTATATAAGTCCACCTTTCTCCCTCCACTTTTTCAAATTCCGTTTATTCCTATGCGATAACCTGAAATTGAAAAGCGGCTATCTTGGCAACATCTTAATTAGTCTACTCCCAGGCTCAGCCAAAATCTGGCATCATTAGACGGCTAATCTAACAATAGTGAGGTAATTTAGATAAAGTCGCATGATTTTCTTCACTTCTCGCAAATACTATTTTTCCAAGGCTTAGAGAAGCGAGTTTGCGAGAAATTCTGCTGTTTAATTAACTTTTTTTATTTACCTTTCCAATTACGGGAGTTTATTCGCAGAACCGTCGGCTTGCTACAGTATATTACAGGTTAGGGATCCGGGGCCTAATTAGAATTAACCTGGGTCCGCTGTAAAACATACGGAGGGTTCTAGAGGTATTATAAGAAACTTTCCTGCAAATTAAGCTAATCATACAAGTACTTACGTCGGAGTAGAGATGGGGTATTACCGTCTGTACTGAGCAGATGAAATCTGATTTATAGTTAGTTTATATCGCAGGTACAGAGAAAACAGCAGCATTTTTTAAATTTCACGCAATGTAGGCAAGTATCTAAATTTTCAATCTATGTTTAAATAACTATTCATATGTGAATCGAATAACCCATTTAACAAATATTTCAGATGTGCCGTCAGTTGAATAATTCCGCACTGTGTTAGATAGAAAAACATCACTCGTTTTGAAATGTTATAATAACACTCATAACTGAATTTTTCGTCGCTTTATAAACTCAAAATAATTCCAATTTGATCAACAATAAAGGTTTTCAAAGAATTTAGTAGCCAAAAAAACTGTTACCTCTTTGCGCCTTATGCACAAGTGTAACTAATTAACTAAGTCAATAAAATGGTGAAATAAACACTTTACCCTTATTCATAAAAACGAATGCAACGCTTAAGCATTGTTTAAGCAATTTATGTGTTATGACACTTACTCGCCAATGGCCCTGTTTTCTCGTGGACCCACTAATTTGAACCACTAGTGGGACCACGAGGGAGGCTTATTTCTCGTGGACCCACTAAGTGATAACTGACTCTTAATTTACTTTTGTAGGCCTATGCACATAATGTACCTAAGTAATAAACAAACATAAAACCATAAACTAGATTGTATCACAATTTGTTGCTAATTTATGTTTTTAATAATCGTTTAAATGCAATAAAGTGTATTGAATGAAAGATTCAGGAGCGATTGATCCAATCGTCAAAAAATTAAAAAAATTGCGATTAGTCCAATTGGCGATTGGTCCAATTCGCAATTGGTCCAACAAAACAAAACCCTTTTGGAACATAATGTTGAATTCTCAAAATTTGATTCCTTCAAATGTTGAATCTCAATCTCAAAATTTTAAATTTTCAATATGTTGAATCTGATTATGTTGAAAAAAACAAATGAATGCCGTAAAACAAATGAACATCGGAAAAAAAGTGTAAACCGTAAAAACAAATGAACGTCGAATGAAAAAATCAGAAAAGATTTTTGTATGAGAGGCCTCTTAAATATTCATGTCATTTTATTTTTAGTACCTACATAGATAAATCATTTTCGCAGTTCTTGAGATACACACTGGAGACGGACAGTCAGTAAGCAACGAAGTCTCAGTAAAAAGGTCCCGTTTTTTTTCCCTCTTCGTTCGTTACCCAAAAAAACATGTATATGTCGTAAAAACAAATAAACGGGACCCTTTTACTGAGACTTCGTTGCTTTCCGACTGTCCGTGATCCGTCTCCAGTGTGTATCTCAGGAACAGCGATACCTTAAATTTTTACAAATGATTTATCTCTGTACTAAAAATAGAATGACATGAGTATTTAAGAGGCCTCTCATACAAAAATCTTTCCAATTTTTCATTCGACGTTAATTTGTTTTTACGGCATTCACTTCTTTTTCCGACAATCATTTGTTTTTATGGCATTCATTTCTTTTTCCGATGGTCATTTGTTTTTACGGCATTCATTTGTTTTTCTACAGTATCAGAATCACCATTTTGAGAATAAAAGATTTGATATTGAAAATTTTGAGAATTCAACATTTTGAGATTCAGTATTTTGAGAATTCAACATTATGTTCCAAAAAGGTTTTATTTTGTTCGACCAATCACGAATTGGATCAATCGCGAATTGGACTAATCGCGAATTTTCGATTTTTTTGACGATTGGATCAATCGCGCCTAAACTATTTTCCGTTTTTAAAAATTGCGTTAACGCAACATTTTTTATTAAGTTGCATTTGTATTTTAAAAAGTAATATTTATTCGTTACGTGAGGAAGTTTGTGTGGCTTGCCCTTACATTTTATTTACTTTCTGATCCAAACTTCTATAGGTAAACAGTTTACAGCTAGGTAGGTATTAATTGCCCATGCGGCACAGGCATGAATAATGTGGATAATTACTTTTTAGTTCGGCTTGATCCAAATATCAACCCTTCGCCGCTGTAAACTCTCTAGTCTTTAATAAATTATTGGTATTCATTCATTCATTCAATACACTTTATTGCATTTAAAACAATTATTAAAAACATAAATTAGACACAAATTGTGATACAATCTAGTTTATGGTTTTATGTTAGTTTATTACTTAGGTACATTATATGCATAGCCCTGCAAAAGTAAATTGAGAGTCGGTTATCACTTAGTGGGTCCACGAGAAATAAGCCTCTCTCGTGGTCCCACTAGTGGGTCAAATTAGTGGGTCCACGAGAAAACAGGGGCCAATGGGGGCAACAAGAATGACATTAACAAAGCGATACAAAAGTTAAAGAGTTGTTGAATAGCTGCTTCTCTTTCAGACTCTCTAACTAAAAACTGAATTTATAACTACATTTATGTAAACAAAATGTAATAAATCATAATTTGCATTACTCTCTGTTACCGTAGCTTATTATACAAATTCGTTACACAACTTGTCTTAATACCAAAATCTTATCACATCCCATCTCTATCCGAGTTGATTAAGCTAGATATGGCGAAACTTGATCGAGGTAACTATAATAAGAAAAGTTTCTCTTCGTTTATACGTTGAGCAGACATGATTTAGTCTTGGAAATATGATATTGTATAATTGTGTTGTTGGTTAATCAAAGGAAAATGGTGGGTGAATATACGTGAAGTTCTTTGACCTATCGTTTTGTTTTGAATAAAGGTATGTTATGATTAAGGTTAGCTTTCTCTTTAATGATAACTAGGTAACTATTTACAGACTTACGGTAATCTTCGTGAAAGAGACAGAATATTGGTGAGGAATATTGTTTAAGAGATTAATATTTGGTGGTAGAATCACATTTTTATTTTATAATTTTTATGTTATGACTTGTCATATTTATTAAGTTCTCATGAATACACATTATTTTAACTTTACTTTACTTTAAAAACTGTTTTCAATTACGTAAAATATAAAAAATAAATTATATTCTTTGACAGATGACAAAGACAGGTGTGTGAAAAATTAAAAACAATTTTAATTTAATCACAAGCCTCTGTAATTTCAACTTGTTGTATTATTCGGAAACAAATTACTTTGCCCATTTCCCAACAGTTTAGTTGTTTTGACAGAATTTTAGAACTCGGGTGATGGATTTTCTTATAATCAGAACTTTTAGGATTAGGTTTAAGTTAAACGAAGCTTGGTTTATTCGTATTTTGTTTAGTCTTAACAAGCATATTTGAAATTAATTAAATATCGTATGTCTAATAATTATTTTATTTTGTTGTTTTTTCACATAAACGGTAGATAACAAACACACTGGTGAGAATTATTTGATCCGTCATACGGGTGTCCTTTAAAAAAGTTTAAATACTTTTTGAAGTTAATTTATGGTGACTAGGACCGTAATAGCTATTCAAAATCTTGAATGATCTGTGTATTTTTTTTTAATTGCGTCTGAGTGCTGACGCTTTAGGTGCTCTAGTTAGCCAAGATTTCCCGGCTTTCACGCCATTGCGTTGCCGTCATTCCGAACGAACATTCAGAATTTCGCATTTCACCTAGTGAATTGAAACTCAACACGACAAGTGCCGCTATCCGAGTTACAAACTTAGAAATGGTCAAATTGTACATCATAAAATAACTGACCAAATCCCTTAAATATGGTAACTTCTTTCTAATGGATTTCATGGAGGATTGTAGTGTTTTGCAATAGCAAATATCCTTCAACCATTTGAAGAACAGTGCTTTGAGCAAACCACCATTGCTTTGAGTGTTTAATTGTACCCAGAAACATTCTTGTAAATGCTTCAAAAGTTTCCTCAAATAGTGAATGACCTCTTTTTGCTGAACAAGTTCGGTTTGCGGATAGCCGGCTCGCACGCGGAGCAGATTACAGAAGTGGCTGCATCGCGCGGGGCTGCCAAACAACTGACGTATCAGTTACATTGGCTGGTGGGCCAGGGCAGGGGCGGCTGGCGGAAAGGTTTTCTCTATTAATAAAAATGGATTGTTGTTTGTTAGTCTCGCTAAAACTCAGGAACGGCTGGACCGATTTGGCTAATTTTTGTTTTGAAATGTCTGTGAAAGTTCAGGGAAGGTTGCTAAGGTGATTAAACAGGTGAAATGCGATTTAATTTTCTCTTAGCAAAGGTTCATACCTATCACTTGTTTGACAACAGATCGGGATAGCTAGTTTGAAATAAAACTCTTTACATTCTCATTGAGATTTGTTAAAAAACTTCGTGCTTTAATCATTTTCTAATTAAATAGGCCCTTCCACAATGATTTTCAAAACCTTGCAAAATATGGGCGTCCCAAGCTGCACTCTCTATGAAATAGTCCATAAATTAATTGTGTTATTTTTAATAAACTTATTCAAATAAATCGTTTCACGTAGTATTATGATTTTGTGTATGGCACTTAGGCAGATATTAAAATAAGATGCTTTCTATTCTCATCCCATGGTTCTCATTCCATCATAATCTACGACCTAAACTTTTTTATTGACTTTCCTAGAGACCAGTAACTATAATTATGTCAATCGTTAACATAACAGTAATTTAAAACTTAATAAATAATTGTATTTAAATCTAAAAATGTTTAAAATAAAACCCTGAAATGGATTTCCGCTGTAATCTCCTAGTTTGGACCACGCTCCCCTAAACTAAAGCACTTGGCCCATGTCCGTCACGGAACAAGTTGCATTAGTTGCAGTGCAATCGGAACATCGGACTAGTCTAGCACGCAACGCGTCAACTGTCACTGAGTGCGGCCCTGGACACTAGTAGACTAGTTTTGGCGAGCACTTTAGACAGGTGAACTATTCTTACACTAGAGTGCCACTTAACTCAATTGAATAGTTTACTATCTGAAACACGGCCTTTCAGACTGACCTAAAATTCCTAATTTGGTTTTGTGTAATTTCTATGACTGTTTTAATATAGGTGCCTGTGGCGCAGTTGTGACAGTAATCGGCGACGATCGCTGTTGTAAGGCAAGACACGCCGGGTTGGAAATGGGATGGGTGACCACTCCGATCGAAATTTAGTGATGTGTATTTCGGGCATCTCCGTGCTTCGGAAGGCTCACTAAGCAGTTGACGTCGTTAGATGTCAGTCGTTAAGCCTAGTCAGAGGCCTTAGAGCGGCTTGATAACATCTGACATTAAGGTTGCTCACTATCCTTGAACCCCTCCAACAATCCGCACTGAGCCCACGTATTGGAGTATGGCACCTACAAGTTCATACTCACCTCATAGTTGAGGTGAGGCCTGTGCCCAGCAGTGGGACGTATATAGGCCGGTTATGTATGTATGCTTTAAGATAACGTTATTTTCACTGACCCTGAAAACTGCATCAGATCATCGATCTGACGCGTGGGTGAGACGCTTACCTGTGTTGTGTTTTCCAGTTCATGACTTTCCTTTCCAATTGTCACTTTTTCTAGCTGTAATGTTTGATTTAATTTAAAAAAACATTGCTAAAATCACTTTTGAATAAACCACTCAGACGCAGAATATAAAAAAACAGTGTTTTAAAACAATTTATTTCGATTATTGTTTTCTGACTTTGTCTGAGAAGTTATAAACTTTTCATAGATAATTCTCTGAACTTAGTAAAAAAGATCTCACGTCGGCATAACGCAATATCAGAGTCCAAAGGAAGTCGCAATCAAATTAGCTAAACTGAGAGCGGTCACGTCCACCCGAGAGAAACTTCTTCCCATTGGCTTCCAGAGAATTCCTGAACAAAAAAGCCAGTTGTGATTTTCTGTAACACTCCGTGTCTTCTAAATCAAATCTTCATTTCACCTCGTTTAACCCGGGGCCGCGGTGTGAGCGTTTTGCCCACGCATGGTTTGAAAAGAAGGTAAGAAGAATTGGATTTGCTCAAGGGTAACTTTTGGAAGTGAGTTTAAAGTCGTATAGTCCAACACTGGTCAATTTCATGTGCGGAAAGGTCGTAACTATTATATGATAGGTAACTAGTTTGTTTTGTTTTATTACATGTAGGTATATTAATCTGAGAACTCATATTGACAATATGATACAGCGGCAGTGTTATCGGCAAGGACTGACATCTGAGCTTTCAAGAAAATAACGTACCTATTCATTTTTGAGAAACTAGAAACGCGTCTCGTACTTGTGGTGTTGTGGTTGTCCTTGGGTCCATCAGATAGTTGTTTGCTCTCTATCTGAACAAAACATATTTTATGAGCTTCTGTCACAAGCAACATTTTATTCCTAAGTATTGTTTTCTCTACTTTATATTGTCATAATATGTAACGTCTTCTCAACTTCTTCACTGTCATTTAACACTATTTTTATTATGATTATTAAATTCACATTGCCAAAACCTGAAAGTCCTTAAATTAAGTGGTATTCGATTCCGCTCAAACTACAACTCGAAGGAATTCATTTCATGATAACTTTTACTTGGCAGTAAAACAAATTAAGTAATGTTTAAAACATTGAATGTAACCCTACTGTCTTGTTAATCCGGACGACTGATCTCTGACTGAGATACTGAGACTTAAACAAATCTGTCTAAATTTTTAAGACCTCAAATAGAGCTATTCCTTCAGGTCCTCCGGTAGCTTTGGCAAGAATATCTCAGAGGCATTTGTTACTATTTTTAATAAATGAATGTGAGCCATTACGTTTTTTAATAAAATAAAAGTAATTCTTCAGGCTCAAATTCTCCTGGGTTGAAGAAAAAGGTTCCAAATTGAATTATCACCAGTCCGATGGAATCTCTAACATTGCTAACTCCCTGAAACGAAGACTGAAGGATGTTTTACAAACCGGTTGAGTGGTTAATATTCACGTCAGCTAGCGGGCCTGTTATTGGATTGTCTATGAGCTGAGACTGACTGGATCTGTACGGTTCGTTACAATTTTGTGAAACTGGTAGGCGAATTAGAATCGACATTGTAAGCTTTAATGATTTGAGACAGTTACTGTGTAGTATTCCAAAACGTCATTTGAATTTCATCAACCCTGAAATCCTAGCCCCCTTATTTTCAAAAATAAACAAATAGCTCTGCTGCATCACTTTAAGCCAAAATTATAGCATTGTTCAAGTTTTCATGAGAGACAGCGTTTTTGCAGAGATGCGTTTACGCGCATCCCTGCAAACATTACTGTGTTAAGATAATTTATGACTATTACTCTGCTGCGCACCGCCGTCTTATAGATTATTCGTATATTGTCTTAATTGTTACTTGGTTTAATATTTTATAAAGCGTATTTACAAACATTGTCTGTAGTATTAACACATTCAATATTATACTTTTGAATCAGTTTCTAGTTACGGAGCTTCCTTTTTGTAATCCAATTCCTATTAACTTACTAAGCTAAAAACGTCCGCTAAGTACTGCCGGTCCAGCAGACTTATTTAACAAATCCAATCCGTTCCGCCATTCCAATGCAAAATAAAATTTAATCCCAGTTATAACTAGGCAGCGCTTAATTCTGTAGTAGAACGCTTGCTCGCTTTATCGGCTAATGAAATTTGTACACGCGGCGTAACAATGAGGGACGTTACACGCGCCGCGAGTGTGGACGTGAGCGTGAGGCAAGCGTGGCTAATTCTGGTGAGGTGTTAGATAGATAGATAATAAATTCTTTATTGCACACCAAACCAACAGATTTACACAGTAAAGAAATATAGGTTTACGTCAATGTACAGTAATGCCCTAAGAAATGTATCGAGGCACATTCACTAATTTAAAGTTTTACTAGGCCACAAACCATTCGAAATATTTAAACTTTCAATTACGTGGATACATTTCTTAGGTCACTGACTGTACAATTTGGGTGGCTTTTTCGCTAATAAGCGATTCTTTCTAAACAACCCACATTGGTATTGTGAGGTATTGTGAATGGGAAGTTTGGATCAGCCGAATGACGCCCAGTACTGCGCATAGGCCTCCCACAAAGGATCTCTACAACGATCGGTCCTGCGCTGTCCGCATTCAGCGACTTCCCGCGACCTTGACCAGACTGTCGGTACATCTTGTGGAGGGCCTGCCTGAGGGATTACGATTTACGCAAAGTTACTGGTGAGAAGTGTATGTCACCAGCCGAAAAAAGGTACAGGACATGAAAAAAAGCTTACAGCTACCAAGTAAACTGGCATGGGCCGATGATGTTGTCTTTTTATAGTAAAACATGCACTTATGTCCTTGTACCTAGAACACGGGAAATACAAAAAAATGCTATACAATGTTGAAGAAAAAGCTCGGAGGAAATCCAAAGTGGTATATGGCGAGCATACTGCCTTTATTCGGGATGCTTAGGTTTAATATAGGTGTCTTTCATCACCTGAAAAGTGGACCCAAGTTGTAAAAAACAACATTAAGTATCTAGGTGCTCTAGTCAGTTTTATAATCAGCTTCACGCGGGTTTTGAACCAGAGTAATTATCCACTGAGCTTTATATTAAGAAGCTACTTCTAAACATAAACAAAATCACTTTCTCTGACCCTATGTTCGCTCAAAACTTTGAAACTACGCTACGGATTTTGACACGGTTTTGAAAAATAGAGAGAGTGACTAAAGGGATGGTTTATATGTATAAATCCTATTGCACCCATGCAAAGCTGAGGCAAGTCACGTCGTTTTAGCATTTTGAAAGAAAACCGCTCCCGCCTCCAATATCGGCCCATGTTTTCCCCAAATTTTTGCCGCCCACGCTGACCAAATGTGTTATCGAGCGCTTTGGCGTCGATTGATAGGCCATTTGCATATGGGCCCATACAAATACAGTTCAGCGAATAATAAACACACGCCACTCCAAACCTTGCACGGAACAAGGAACACGCAATCACGAAATGTGATTGGTGCTTAAATTTTGTTGACAGGCTCCTAATTTGTGAAGTGAAAAATCTGTCGGGGTGAATTTGTTATGAAAGGGCCCGGCAAGAGAGTATTAAGGGTTTACGGGCGTATTAAAAGGTGAAACGTGTATTGTTATTGCGAAGAGGGTCTTAATGAAATTTCATAAATTTAAAGGTTTTTGTATCTAAGAAATAATGAAGGCGATTATAACTTTGAATAAAAATTAGGGGGAAATACTAGGGCTAAGCTTCCTTTTAATATTTTCAGGGGTAAAATAAGAGCATTTATTAGCTGCAATTTCGGTCAGACGTGAATGATGTTAACGTATTTGTTCTGATATCTTATGCACTAAAGCGTCATTTATTAAATTGGTCTGTTATATAAGTAATTTTTTTCGCAAAACTTTTGATTTCTGGTTTTCTGAACAAAAAAGCAAGCTTTAATATACATACGAGTATAACTTTTAACCTAACCTAAAGTCTTTGGAATCAGTCAATAACATTTTAAAATGACTACCTTCCATCAATCAACTGTCCAACAGCATTCACTGTGAGAAACTAATCTCACCGTTGACTCAGAACTTTCATTGCAGGAGTTGAAATATAATAATTGAAAATGCCCTCATTCGATTTTTATTTATGTGAAAATGTTAAAAATTCATCTCAGAAGCTTATCTTCAATAACAACAGGTTAACTGGGCAGTCTTCTATGTTAGAGCACTGTAATATAAACATTTTATGTCTAAGACGAAAGACGATACTTAGGTATCGTCTTTAGATAAGTTTTTTTGTTAAAATTTAACTAAAACTAATTTCTTCCTCTTGATTTAGTCCATCTAATATTTCATCGCTCAAGGTATCTTCCTTACCGATTTAACAATACACCAATTATCAAGGAGATCTTGAAATATTTTGTATGTGCGTGTCCAACCTGCCACATTGACCACTTGTTATTTAAAAAAGTTCTAATTTGAAACACACGCCGTTTCGAGTTGTGGGGATGAGTGACTACCCGAACCCAAAGTAAGTATTCTTTGGACATCTCTGTGCTTCGGAAGGCACCTTAAGTAGTTGGTACCTGCTGACATCACTCGTTAAGCTTATTAGGAAACTTCAGGGCTGCTTGATATCATCTACCAGTAACGCGGATCTGATGGTTGGATCATTGTGATGAGGCCAGTGGAACATATTATAAAAACTATTAATTGTTACTCCCGAATTCACAATCAATTCTATTGACATTTTATGGGACAGCATGATCGTGAGCGCGTGCTTAGCATTGATTGACGTTTGTGAATTTAGTGGCTAGTGTTTAAATAAATTGAGAACGATCAAGCGCTCAGGCCATCTTCCAAGCTCCACAGTTATCGCACCTCAGACTTGAAAAAGTCAAATATTACATTTGTTTAATATTTATAAGTCGGTCGCGGCGCAGCCGGCGCACGATTATGTCTAATTTATGTACATAATTTGCTGAGCAAATGGGCGCGTGTTTTTGCTCCAAAAGCTTTAATTAATGGACTTTGCACGTGGAATTGTTCCTCCTATTTGTATCGTTCTGGTGGGTTTTTTGCAGTGTATTGTACAATCTGTGCTGTGACAAATCGCGCTCGACTGTACTGAAGTGGATGTTCTGTTACGAATGGCGAATGCGTGGGAATGTTGTGAACAAATTTGTTGTAGTTGCATTATGAAAGTTGTTTTATTTGTTTTTGATGATTTAGTAAGTGTACGAACTTACCTGTGAAGGGAGAGAAAGTTTCATAATTTGTTTCAAAATAAGTTCATGTCATAATTTGTTAGATCAAATCAGATATTTAAAAATGCCTTACACATTTCTTGCCGTCATCATTATCAACAGTCACATGACCTCCGCTGCTAAATATACATGCCTTTTGCATAAATTTCTAAGTCAAGGCCGGATTTTGGTGGAAGCTTGTGGGGATTTTTTTCAGCAGCGGATGTCTCGTTATAATGTTGATGATAAAGATGCTAATGATTAATAAAGTGTCCTTACTTATGTTACAATTGTAAATATTAGTCTTAAAGAAGCGTTAGTTACCGAGTTTTCCGAGTACATTCGTTACCGTTTGCAAGACTCTTTTTAATATACACTGTGTTTTAAAATACTTAAAATACTCTGCAGTCGCTGTATAAAATTTCTAAAAACTCAACAATTTCATCTTTAAATTCCCACTGTCTTTATTTTGCACCCAGTTACTCTAGGAAGCTCGCAAAATCTCAACAGAAACTAGAATTAATTTTAACACGTCGCGCTTTCAGGAACAAGCTCCAGCGATTTTCTTGAAACATACAAGTTTGGGTCCTGAAACAGTATGGAAGATTATTAAAAACTTTACCCATGAGTACATTAGAGTAAGAAGTAAGGGCAGGAATGACGTGGTTTCGCAAAAACCCATGACGAACATCAACTATTTTTTTCAAAATCTCCCACCACGCTACCCCAGCCAAAACTATCGACAACGAGTTTAGTTTAGTTTTGAAAACGATTAGCTTATTGTTGTGCTATCTGGTACAGCAAAATGGTAAGATAAATATTCATTTACCCTATTGTTATAATCTATAACTCATCATGAAATTACGTCTTATCGTATAAAATATCTCAAGCAATAATGTGACCCTAAGTAAAATATGGGATTACACAGAATATAATAAAATGTGTATGCATAGCTTGGTAACTCAGCGTCCATTTAAACAATTAATGAAAAGTAAATGCATATTATTCCACTAGCTTAAGTCGCCCATCACTGAAATTAAGCCTTTGGCACAATTCAATACTGAACATTCCAAAACCTAAAATAAGGTAATTAAAATTAAAAGCCAAACAGAAAATTCTTATGCTACCTCAACCTCATTGAACCCTCTATGAATAAGGAAATCTCCTGAGTTCATGTAATATTAAAATTACTTACGAGTATAAGACCTCTTTAAATATTTAAGGACTTATTCTCTGCTCTAAAACACTTTCGTGGGTCGGGACAAAAAACCTAGAATTTCATTAAGAGTTTCCGAGACTTAGCAACGATAATTTCTAATTAAGGGCTCTGAAGTTATTCTATTCAGGGAACAAAGCTTTTGAAGTTGGCACTGAAATAATTTATCACTTTTGCGCAAACAAATGTTTTACATTTTGTGTGGAGTTTTGGATGATTGACGGCTGGTAATGAAATGGTTTTAATATGTTTTGTGCTAACATAATGAAAATTCATTTAGTCTACAACACAGTACTTATGAATTACTTTTCAATTGTACATGCTTGAAATTACATACTAACCCCCGGATTCACAAGCGTCAATTAAGGTTGAGTACGCACTCGACATCATGCCATAAAGTAAATTGTCTATGGAATTGAAACTGTCAGTTATACTTTTGAGCAATGCTCAACCTTGAGTTGTGTTTTTGAATCCGGCGGTAAGACGATTACAAAAGTAACTTCGTCGTGTCGTGCTAAAGCGATAAATTGATAGAGCAGACAGAGGCGTTCACATCAACCTTTACATAAGGCCCCCTTATGCTGCTGACATAAGACCCATTTCACAATGCATTGTGAATGCCTCTGTACATTTCCATATCAATAAAACAAAAGTAATTTAGGTATTACAATTGAAAAGTTAAATCTTGAATAGCAAAGAGATTGCAATTGTTTATCAATACAAACATCTTTCCTAGTACCCAGTACACTTTCACGCAAATTTTCTATCGAGTTCGTTTCAAAACGCAAATACCATTTGCCTTGCATTTCCTTCTCTTGCGGTAAATAAAACTTCAGTTCTTAGCCAAATCAATTTACCGACAGAAAGTGAAGAAGCCGTTCAAGGGAAATTGATACAATGAAGGTCAAGGTCTGAGTTGTGAAATAAATTTAAAAAAGTTATCAGATAGAGCTGAACAAACATCTACAAAAAACCGCTAAAACAAAACAATAGACTCTAGAATTTGGAGCATCGCCGTAAACTTCCTTGTCTATCAGTGTCTTAAATGGTGTATTTTGGAGACTGCGCAGGAACTACATAATCCGATAGTACCTTTATTTTCCACCACCATACTACTAGACGCTGGGAGGGCTTCCCACCTACCCACATGCGGTGAACTTTTCAGCAATCCGGTCGAAACGGTTAGCTGCTTCCTAAGGCGCTTTACAAACGGTGGAGCGGGCCGGGCCGGTCAATTTCACCGCGAACGACAGCGCAAGGGAATCCTATACTACCAAGCCTCATGAAAGGCAAAATGCACGCAGATGCCTTAAAATGCTTAGTGTTAGCTATGAGTCACGGGCATCAGCTGACAGACGCAGTCTTTATTACTTCGCAGTCAAAAAGACCGCCCCGCTCCGTCGTCTGCAAAGTGCCTTACTTCATCGCTGAGGAAGTAACGCTCTCTCTGCGTCTGTATTTCCGAATTCATACCACTTCAGTGAAATAATTTTCAGCCCACCTTAGGTTCCAAAATTTGGCTGGCTGAATGGAACCACTATCACAGTTAGTGTGTCTCTGAATAAACCGTTTAGTAACTAGTGCATGTATGTGTTAAATTAAAGGTGTTGATAGTTAGACATAACTACAAATTTTCTTTCCACATGAGCTAACTACCCGACATAACTTCTCGTTGCCTGTGACGTTCCCTTGCTCGTTGGAAAGTTAAATAGCTTCCCTTAAAGCTTGTTAACTTCATAACTACTCATGATATTAACTTCACGTTTTACAGGCCACTAGTGTCTCAAATTAATTAAACGGCAGACGTTTTATTAAGCACTTCAGTAAGTTAACTTAATTTGAATTTTATACCTATTCGTAATTAACTTGCCATCAACTTGAGAATTGGTAAGGATAACAATTATTCATTTTTCATTTCTAACAGAGAATGAGAGAGCCATGAGAATGCTATGGCCCGGTGGCCAAACACAAGGGTTCAGAACCAAGTCATGTCGCAAATCCACTTACTGTTCATTGTACAATTGCCACTAACTCTCTGGTGATGGAAAATACTAACAAAAACCCCAAGCAAGCCTAATGATAGATGGTACGCCCGTTAAAATGTGGGCTTCTGAGTGTTCCGTTCACCATGAAGGGGACAATCAGTGTGGCTCTGACTGCCTCGCCTAGGATATGGTTGTCACCTTCTGAATGATTTTGAAACTATTCGAGGCGAAGTCAAATCAAGCAGATCAAAAACCATTGAAATCAGTCCAGCGGTACGCAAGTTACGTAACTAACTGTCTTTGTTCGAACATTAACAGCTGTGCTGTGTGACGATACCAGGTAAGCCAACAAGAAACCCAGATAACCTTGGTTTGAAATGAGTCTGGCTATCAGACGTTTATAGGGGTAAAGAAGGTTAAGTTGGTATTTTAAAGGCGCTTTATCGTGACCCTGCTATTTCAACGCTTTGTGGCCACAAAACACTGTACGAAACAGCTATCGGCTCGACCGCGCACACACTCAACATCGTCGATATAAGGGGCAAACGGCCCTAACGGCGGTGTAAACACGCCCTAACTGGCTAGAATCGTCAATAGACCACGCTCTGACATCCTGGAATAATGCCAACTGCTTAACAACTGCTTTACATCTAAGTCAAACAAATTTCAACCTTACCAGCGCCGCGATAAAAGTGCCGGATCGTAACAGTGAATTTGCTTTTGTGGTCACAATGGCATATTTATAAGTGCCGTTCCAAGAAAAGAAATATGCTTTAAAACCTCGAAGTAAGGTTGAAAATAAATTCTGAAAAGTCGCAAAAGAAAGTATGGTCTAGCTTTGCGGATAAAAAGAAGATAGTGTTTTATAGGCATTTCGAATATTCCTTCGTTGTACGTTCTGACACAAGATATTCAAGGAAGTGAATAGAGTTTGCCGGTCATTTTTTTCTAACAAATCTATTTTGTGTACGTGAGACATTATCCTTGTTTGTTTGTTTGTTTTTATTATTTATTTTTATAAACATCGCAAGTCAAATAAAAATAACAGACGTATTTTTTTAATGAGATATTTAAAGTTAAAGTATAAAAGAAGCTTAACGTATCTATTTTCACATTAGATACGTTTTTTATTATTTTTTTAAATGAAATAAAAGAACTACCTGCTATATCAACAATAGTTATTTGTTATACAAGAGTGCAAAGTTGTTTTTTAACGCGTGCTCAATTTCGACGACCGAGCAAGCGAAGGATTCTAAAAAAATAATCAAAAGAGCACAAGATGAAAAATCTTTGCACTCGAGTGTTCACGTAAGTTTTCATCACACCTCAGCGAGGAAATGACTAAATGCAAAAAATTACAATCACAAGCTACTTTCATTTTAGTCTAGGTATTAACTACTACATTATCATAGGTAAGTATTACAGAATAATAGGTATTTCAATTACAACAAATAATAATTCGGTAAAATTAAGAAAAAAATAAAGTAACGTTGCTACAGTTACTTATGTTGAGTATAATATTTTTGTTTGGTACTGTGATGTTGCTGTTAGTGATTTGCGTACTGTTTTCTGGTAAACTATACTTCATAGTGGCGTCAAATGAACTTCCTTGTCGCTAGAATCACTCATTTCAGGTTTTTTATTCCAAGCTTCAACAAAGGTTTACCAATATGACGTGAGAAAATAGTGCGCGCAAAGCAAATTAAAAAAAAAGTACTCACACCAATGAGGTTCAAACTCTGAGTTCTTAACAAATAAAAAAAAATCTGCACCATTGAGGTAGAAGTGAATAGGTTTAATGGTGTTTTGAATCCAAACGTAGTATACAGGCGACGTTCGAATTTTAATTTTACTTTACCCTTTAGAGTTTAAAAACGGCTTTTGTACTCAGAAATCGAATAGCAAAAACGCACTTTTCGAGATGGTGGGATGAAAACCCTATTCTTAGTTCCGTAAAAGCCAGCTTCAATTTCATTTATTACGCATTTTGAGTAATACATATTACTTTACTTAGTTTCCCGGACTTTTTCTCACAATGGAGTAAATAAAGTTATTTTTTCAGCGTTTTTACTTCTAAATACCTGTAATAATTTGTCAGTGAATGCTCTAAGCCATCATATCTGTCACAGAGCTGACAAAGGGATTGTGTAATAAAGCCGAGCCCCGCGTTGAGGAAAACGATGGGTTTATTTTCCTACATTTTAACTTTTTTTAGCTTATTTAAAGACTGAAATGAAGCTTCTGTCACGGTAGATTTACGATGTTAATAGCTACATTTTGAGTGTATTTAGAATAATAAAGGGTAGTTATTTGAATTAGGTATTTATATAAGGACATAACCGTTTTAAAGTGCTAATTATTAGTAGTGAGCAAAGAGTTTTTAAATCTGCGAGTAATTAACCGACATCCCCTGGGCCTCCAGCCCGAAAATTCAAGTAAAAAGTCCCATTATGGCAAATCTATTGAGAATTTGACACTTTGACAGTGACTCGTTCGGAAGGGTACAGGCATAGCCGATGGGCTCACAATAAAAAGTGCTTTAACTCCAAAACGTCATTGCATATTTCAAAATGTCAAAGATTACTTTTACATCACTATTGATAAATGTGCTGATCTATTCCTTTCTAATACCAAAAACTAATACCAATGGTATTTGTTTGCTATCGTAATTAATTTTCTGTTCCGCACGAATACCAAATTTTAAATATTTCAATGAAGTACTTAATCTGTTCCCAACGAATTCCAAAACATAACTTTTGGTACAGTCACAGAAACAGTTTACTTTGCTTTTTAATATTACGATCGTAATGCAATCCTAAATCTCAACAAATTTACTCCGTTCCGTTATGATTGTCATGCCAAAATTTAAAAGGATAATTATTTCTAAAAAACTGTTTTTCATAGTATTTTTTTTGTTATTTGATAAATGTAGTTAGTTGATTTTTTTAAAAATATAAAAATGTGATTGTTACCAAAAATTTAATAATTTTAGAAAGTAAGGAAAAAAGGTACTTACATAATTTTTATATGAAAAGTTGATTTTCTGATATTATTTATAATAGTTAAGATTCTTAAGTTGACAGTTATTAAACTTTTATGCCTAATTACTACTAAAAAGTTGTTTTCATATATATTTTTTTGTTATTTTATAATAAACGATTATTTTTTAAAAGTTAAAAGTTGACGCTCTTGAATGAATACTAGACTGTCTGATACAGTAGTATATTATAATTTCTAGTAAGTAAGTACATACTTTATTTCATGTTAATCGTTGATCTGTGAGATATTCTTTAACTGTTGCATTTTGAAAACTAAAACAAATAACTTTGATTTGTTGAAAAGCTCTATATTCAAGTACACCTATAGGTACTTATGCAATTTCAGAGGTCTGATTGTCTGTATTATTATAATAATGAATGAAAGGTTTTCCTACTACTCTTTAATTTGTTAAATAAGACTGATTCTGTATAAATAAACACTACTCAAAATCACATCTAAAAGCATTTTTATTACTGGCTGTACCTCATTACATTTAACGTATTTTGGGATTCGTTTATGAGTGGTATTCGTCCGGAATAGAAAATTAATTACTGTTCCGTATTTTAGTTATTTCTCACAAATGTATAGCACAAACAATATATGCTTCTATCCTTTTTGTATTGATATAAAACCTCACTCTGAAGGTATCAGGCCAAAACTCGCTTACTCCAAAAAAGTAATAAAAATGTCATAAACTAGCGCCCCTAGCGGCCAAGAAAAAGTGGCTTCTCTCAACCAACAACGCACAGAACGGTGCGCCTTTGCCGTGACGCGTAAAACCACAAAATACTTCTCGCTATTCTCATAACAAATCTGGAAACCCAACAAGAAAGAAATCCAAGCGTACGAGCCACAAGATTGCCAGGGCCCTGGACGACCGAAGACTGCGTCTTGGGGTAAGTCGGGCGGCAGCCTGTGGAACCTTTTTCAAGAGTGCAGGGTTTTTACATTTTCCAAACATAAAATTGGTCCATCGGAGCCACATCTGCGCTAGATTTCTTTCTAGTAAATATATTTTTTGTGCTAAACATTTCATACAAGTTCATTGTAAAATTCATTCTGTCAAACTGACAGAAGAAGACAGATTTTATTCAGGTAGCGATTTGTTTGCGACAAACCACTGATAAAATCGTTCTTTTAATGCATTAAGCTTGTTATGTTAAATATTCTTTAATTATTCGATATTATTGAATGTTACACCAAGCATTCATAAGTATCTTACGAACGCGAGTAAGTTTGGGTCACGCGCACGAGTAAGGCAACGCGTCCACTGCACTACTGCACTTCTGCTGTTTTGTCGGAAGCTGTTTTATTTACGTTTTCTTTAAAACATATTTCTTCATTATAGCGGTATACATACCCACATATTCTCATTTGCACCTACGATTGTATAACGTACAATAGGGCAAACGTTAATTAATTTCTTAAGCGATCTATTATTACGTAATAGGTTCACATATTAGTATTAATGTTGTCGAGTATTGCGTACTAAGCACATAATACAAATTCAGCAGAATATCAGGATATTGCGTATCTTGATATTAGCATAAATTATTTATAGCCTCGCATTGCTATGTTATGCTATGATTAGCTCCACGTATAACATACTGGACAACTTACCTTAGCTCACAGTCTTTGTTTGCGTTTCAATCTTAAACTTTTTGAAAATGGAATTCGAACAGCTTTGTTTCGAAAGAGACTTATGCCTGGCTAGTCTGCAGCGCCTGGACGATTGTTCTAATGACGAAGATCAATTTCGCGCTCGTGTAAAAGATTTAAACTCGCTTAAAAAACAATTTTCAAGTGTTCAATTAAAAATAGAAAAGCACTTAGTGAAATCGGGTGAATTTCAAAAAGACGAGCAATTGGCTGTTCGTGAACAGTTCGATACCTTATTCTACCGAATTCAAGTAGTTTCTGATCGACAAAAGGAAATGAAACGTAGACAAAGTTTGATTGAAAATGAATCACGCGCTTCTATTCAGTCACCCATAGAGCAAAACCGCATAAAGTTGCCTTCTTTATCCTTACCGATTTTTCAAGGACAGCTGACGGATTGGAATGCCTTCTATGATTTATTTAAATCTTTGGTTGTCGATAACGATGCTCTTTCGGATGTCGAACGTTTTTGGTATTTATTGTTGTCGTTGCGCGGCGAACCGTACAATCTTATCAAGTCTATACCTGTTACCGGAGCTAACTACATTAATGCGATGCAGGTTTTGATACATCGTTATGAAAACAGACGGATAATTGCTACAAGACACTTAGAAAAAATATTAGATGTTCAACCCATGAACGAACGAAATGAAGAACATTCGTTGCGAAATATTCTTAACGTTTTTCATGAGAACTTAACCGCGTTACAATCTTTAGATCAGCCGGTCTCTCATTGGAGTTTTATTCTCTTAAACATTTTGCTACGCAAAATTACTCATGACGTTCGCCGACGTTTTGAACTCTCCTTGACGTCATCAAGTGAGATACCTAAAGTCAGTGAGCTACTAGACTTCCTCGAAAAGGAACTCTCAACATCGGAGGTGATGTCATCGTCGATGCTCGGCCGTGCGCCTGCTACTGCACGCCACGCGCCGGGAACGGATCCGACTGCCGCGCGCGGAACGAACGCGCGCGCGTACTCGGCCGCCAAGCACTCGCCGCCTCCTGCGCGCTTCCTTCCTTCGATGACTCATCCTCGCTCCACTACATTGTTCACCAATCACACTGCGCGAATGAAATGTTATTTTTGTAAAGATTCTTCACATATATTGTACAAATGTGAACAGTTTGATAAACTAACAATGGCTGAACGTATTCGTTTCATTAAAGAAAATAAACTTTGTATCAATTGTTTATTTAGCGGCCACAATCTAAAAGATTGTAAATCACGCCACAACTGTCGCGTGTGCTCTGAACGTCATCATACATCGATTCACGACGGTATAGGCACGGTAACGAATGTTGCTCTTACACACGTAGTGCATCGGGCCCCAACAATAAACGTACTGTCTTGCTCATGACCGCGCTCGTAAACTTACAGCCGATGGATAAACCCTCTTATGTCTCGCGTCCTGTGCGCGCACTTGTTGACCAGGGGTCGCAGGCCACACTCATTACTGAGTCGTGCGTCCAACGCTTAGGCCTACTGCGTCATTGCTCCAACACGAGTACGACTGTGTCGGGGATCGGTGATAAAAATGAGCAGCCGCGTGGATATGTCGTTTGCGAGGTCACACCCCACGGCAGAAGCGAGCCTAAACTTGTCATAGAAGCACTCATTTTACCTAAGATTACGTCTTACGTTCCTACTATTCCCAACTCGTTCGAGCATATCTCTCACTTAAAAAACTTACCATTTGCGGACCCTGACTTACGCTCAGCACGTCCCGTGGAACTTTTACTTGGATCGGATTATACTGACCAAATTCTACTTTCTGAGATCATAAAGGGTCCCCCGGGCACTCCAGTTGCTATCAGTAGTATCTTCGGATATTTACTTAACGGAACGATTGCACATACTATCCCTGTCCAGCTGCATACAAATTTAAGTACTTGTCAACTTGACATTCAGCTTCAAAAGGTCTGTGAGCTCAAATCTGAACCTGAGGTCAAGTCACTCACAAAGGACGAACAGCTTTGCGAGAAAATAGTCGTTGAAACTCACAGTCGTGACATAAAGGGGAAGTATACTGTTGCCCTTCCATTCAAGGAGGATACTCCTCCACTCGCTACTTCTCGTGAAATCGCCTTGTCGCGTTTTTATAAGCTTGAACAGCGCTTTGATCGTGACCCTGCTCTGCGAGTGGAGTACACAAAGTGCATCAATGAATGGGATGGGACAAATGGAGCCTGTCATAGAGTCAAGTACCAGTGGCAATATACCATATTCCATACCTCGTCATTGCGTGCTGAGGAACGCAGCTGCTACTTCAAATTGTCGTGATGTTTTTGATGCGTCATGCAAGGTACTTCCAGAGGAAGTCTTGCCCTCTCAATTGGACCAAAAGTTTTGGTTCCACAGCCCTACTTGGCTGTTGCAACCACAAGAAGATTGGCCAATCAAAGTTGATATAAAAACCGACGAAGAACGTCAAAACCATTTTCTGGCGTCCTCTCAAACTGAGAAGATCGACTTAGTTTCAGAGCTCACTAAACGAGACCACTCGACCAGAAGGCATTCTCTCCCTAAAGTGGTACGAGTTTTCAATTTGGTCTTAGGTTTCATTAATAAATGTCGCAAAATTTCCTGCACTCAGAATCTTCATACAGTCCACTGCAATAAAACTTCACTTCGAAAAATTATATCTCTTGTTCAACAGCATGAGTTTTCGGATGATTTAACACGTAGCAAAGAGAATGATAACCGTTCCAGTCGTCTTCAAAAATTGAAGCCATTCATAGATGAAGCCGGACTCGTCAGGGTCGGCGGCAGAATACAACGTTCTTTTTTATCTTACGATGCCAAGCATCCCATTCTTTTACCAAAACGGCATGCATTTACAACCCTTTTAATTGATTACTATCATGTAATTCATTTACATGTAGGTCCTCAAACCTTACAGAATATAATTTCTCAATCCTACTGGATAATCTCGGCCCGTAGTGCCATTCGAATGCATACCCGGCGTTGCGTCCGCTATTTCCGCACGCGTCCTGTCGCTCCACAGCCTGCGATGGCTCCTCTTCCGGCTGCAAGAGTGCGACCACTTCGCCCATTTTTACACGTTGCTGTTGATTTCGCTGGTCACTTTAACCTTAAGTCCGGTCCTCAACGAAACGCTAAAATTTTCAAATCATACGTATGCGTCTTTGTATGTATGTCCACGAAGGCCATACATTTGGAGTTGGTTCCTGACTTATCAACAGATTCGTTTCTTAACGCGCTACGACGCTTCGTGTCTAGACGTGGCCTTTGTAGCGACATTTATTCAGACTGTAGTCGTAATTTCGTTGGATGCGATCGGTATCTGAAAGATCTTCGTGATTTCTTTCAAAATGTTGAAAATCAAAATGATCTCAACAATAAATGTAACTCGTTTTCCATAACATGGCATTACAATCCACCTTATGCCAGTCATTTTGGTGGAATCTTCGAAGCGGGGGTTAAGAGTATGAAAACTCACCTCTATCGAGTAGCAGGCAACTTAACTCTTAACTACGATGAATTTAATACTCTCTTATGCCAAATTGAGGCAATTTTAAATTCGCGACCGCTCACTATCCAGAGTAACGATCCTTCAGATCCGTTACCCCTTACACCTGGCCATTTCCTCATCGGGGAACCATTGACTTCTTTGCCAGAGTACGATTTTAACTCTGACGATCCGTCAGTTCCGTCACGTCTTATTCGTTGGCAAATGATTCAACAAGTACAACATTTTTGGAAACGTTGGTCTGTAGAATATCTTCACCAACTCTCCCAGCGAAGTAAATGGTTCCGCGAAACATCAAACACACCGCTCAAAGAGGGAACGGTGGTAGTGCTAGTGGACAACACGTTGCCGCCTCTGCAGTGGCGTCTTGCGCGTGTACTAAAGCTACACCCCGGTGTGGACGGCATTACCCGAGTAGTAACACTCCGTATGGGTAATAGCACCGTCAAACGACCTGTTGTCAAGGTCTGCCCACTTCCCATCGAATAAATGGTTATGAACGTGGGCTCTTAGCTATAAGTTAGTATTAAGGTTTTTCATTTTAAAAATACGTTATTTTAAGGTCGGCGGCATGTTCCGTATTTTAGTTATTTCTCACAAATGTATAGCACAAACAATATATGCTTCTATCCTTTTTGTATTGATATAAAACCTCACTCTGAAGGTATCAGGCCAAAACTCGCTTACTCCAAAAAAGTAATAAAAATGTCATAAACTAGCGCCCCTAGCGGCCAAGAAAAAGTGGCTTCTCTCAACCAACAACGCACAGAACGGTGCGCCTTTGCCGTGACGCGTAAAACCACAAAATACTTCTCGCTATTCTCATAACAAATCTGGAAACCCAACAAGAAAGAAATCCAAGCGTACGAGCCACAAGATTGCCAGGGCCCTGGACGACCGAAGACTGCGTCTTGGGGTAAGTCGGGCGGCAGCCTGTGGAACCTTTTTCAAGAGTGCAGGGTTTTTACATTTTCCAAACAAAAAAAAAACCGGCCAAGTGCGAGTCGGACTCACGCACCGAGGGTTCCGTACAAACCTGCAAGGTTTACAAAGTTCGTTCATAGGAAAAAAGTAATAAGTTTATATTTATTAAAAAATAAATATATATTTTGTAATGTAACTAAAAATTTAAGGTTTTCGGAATTTTTCCTTTATGTGTGCTATAAAACGTTGCTTCATGCCAAATTGCAAGATTCTAGGTCGACTGGAGTACCCTTTAGGTTTTGATTCCCTTGCGAGTACTTGCGAGTTTTAAAATATGCAGCTTAAATTGCTGTTTCTTTTGATTGCGTTGACATAGAAGTTTGATTTTGTTACAGCTGAAAGGTATTATAGACCTGAGTATTTGGTATGAATTTCAATTTAATACGTCTACGCCTTTATGAAGAAATGGGTAGTAAGTTTAAAATTATTAAAAAAATATATGTCGGAGGAAGCGGAAGCTATAAGTCGGGTTCATTGTTGATTAGGAGGATCATTATTTGTTTAAGATTTGATTATTGTTAACAGCCTTAATTTAATTCCATTTGATTTGTTAAGTTCTTCTATTATTTTGAAACAATAATAATTTAATAAAAGTAATGAATATTGTAATTCCCGTAAGGACCAATCAGAGCAGAGCATGTGCCTCGAGTGGGGTCGAGGCGCCATCTTGTTTTCAGTGAGGCTGACAGAGTGTCAGCGTTTTCAGAGCATTATTGGTGAAGAGACGCTAAAGGATCGAGTTGGATCTTGGATTGTTGAATAGAGAGTTTTGAAGTGAGATTTATTTATTTATTTATCGTATGGCGTCTTTATACACTGTAAGTTAACTAATTATTTAACATTCAAAGCTTAATTCTATTGTTGCTGAGGTACTTCGCAGCATCGCTCGTCAGCTTCTTGAAGTCCTCCGCTGGTCCCACGTACCCAGTCAGTGGGCAATCGAACACGATGTGTTGGACGGTCTGCTTAGGGTTACCACAGTCACATGCTCCACTCTCACTCCATCCCCACTTACTCCGTAGGTAAGCACAGTGACCGACCCCAGTTCTAAGCCGGTTGAGCGCACACCAAACGCGACGGTCCTCCCGAAACCCGGATGGTAGGGCGTCCGTGTCCAGCTCAAACAGGTCAGGTGGCACTGCGTGTGATGACCATTCGTCTATCCAGGCTTTTTTTAGGTTCCATTCCATCCTTGGTTCGTGGAACAGGAGCGCTGGGGGATTTCTAGACTTTAGCCTTGGGGTCGTGAAGGTCATCAAATCCTCATTTATAGGAAGTTCGGGCCTCTGGTGGGTCTTTCCTGTTTCCCTGTG
The DNA here is from genome assembly GCA_950022985.1 of Udea ferrugalis. Classification (NCBI taxonomy): domain Eukaryota; kingdom Metazoa; phylum Arthropoda; class Insecta; order Lepidoptera; family Crambidae; genus Udea; species Udea ferrugalis. The sequence continues at coordinate 18,414,936 of OX465522.1, forward strand.
AAGATGTTGCAGGCGACGTAGGTGGGGCGGGGCTATACCGCTGAGGGCTGGCAACCAGTGTATTGGAGTAGGTTTCATGCAGCCAGTTATCAATCGCATGGCGGTGTTGAGCTGTGTGTCCACTATGGAAACGTGGGTGCTGTTAATCCAGGAGGGGGCACAGTACTCCGCCGTGCTGTAGACCAGTGCCAGCGCAGTAGTTCTCAAGCAGCCAGCTGAAGCCCCCCAGGTCGTGCCGGTCAGTCTCTGCAGGATGCTGTTTCGTGATCGCAGCTTGCCTGATACAGCATTTAGGTGAGCGCTATAAGTGAGGCTGCGGTCCAAAGTGACACCAAGGTATTTAGGGTAAGGGTTGTGATTTAAGGTGCCGCCCCTGAATGTGATGTTCAGCTTCCTGTTTGCCAGTCGGTTGCTAAGATGGAAACAGCATACCTCGGTCTTGGACGCATTTGGGCATAGTCGCCATCGAATGAAGTAGTCGTCCATGATGGCAAGATCTTGTTGCAGAGTCTTTTCGGTAGCTTCCACACAGCGGTCCTGGGAAACCAGCGCCAGATCGTCAGCGTAGCCGAATTTTCTAGCGGCTGTCACCGGTATGTCGTGGATGTATAGGTTGAACAGTATCGGAGCCAGAACTGATCCCTGGGGTAGTCCGTTGTTCAAGATTCTAGCTCTACCGGCTCTGTCGCCGAGGAACACCTGGAAAGGTCTGTTGGTCAGGGCGTCCTCAATAATTTTGCAGATCTTTATGCAAGGAATGGCTCTCAAAAGCTTGACTAGAAGCCCCTGGCGCCACACTGTGTCGTAAGCAGCTGTCAGGTCCACGAATGCTGCCGAAGACTTCAGATTATCATCAAACCCTCTCTCAATGTGAGTCGTTAGCGCCAAAACCTGGTCGCTGCAGCCGCGGCCCGGGCGGAATCCCGCCTGCTCCAGAGGAATATGCGCCTCCAGCGTTGGTGCGATGCGATTGTATATGATTCGCTCGAACAGCTTGTAGGTGACGCTCAGCAATGCGATTGGGCGGTAGCTGCTTGGTTCATCGGCCGGCTTTCCAGGTTTGAGGATAGCTGTTATTTTGGCTCGCTTAAGGATAACTGGTATCTTGCCAAGTTCCAGCAGTTGGGTGTAGAAATTCGCGAGCCAGTTTCGCGTGGTAGGCCCACAGTGCTTTATGAATTCCGGGAAGATATTGTCCTGTCCACACGCCTTGTTGGCACTGACCCGTTTAATTCCCTCATTCACCTCGTGCACGGTAATCGAGGAACTGTAGCTGTGGTTGGCCGTGGCTTCAGCTTTAAGAGACTGGAGTTGTTTCCGCACCGCGCGAGTGTGTTCCTTTTGGCTAGGCGCTTTTGACAGCTTAACTATCCTATCAGCAATAGCGTTAGGGCTAACTTTTGATTGACAGGCTTGGTTTTGGGTTCCCGAGGAAAGACGCCCAAGTAGGTGCCAGGCTTTGCGGCTAGAGTGTGTGAAGTTCATGTTCTGGACGGTGTCCTCCCATTTCGACTGGCGTGCCTTGTTTAGGGAGTCAATGAGAGCATGGGCAGTGGTCCGGTTTCCGGTCCTCCCGAAATCCTGCCACAAGGCCTCAGTACTAGGGTTCCAGCATGGTATGTACGACTTGCGGTACCCTCTTGGAATAAATTTCCTGGCCACAGATAGGACGAGCTTCCGGAATCTTTTGTAGTTTTCCGGAAGGGGTGGTATAAACCTGACGGAATCATCAAGCATCTTGGCGTAACCTACCCAGTCGGCCTTCGTGAAGTTCCAGCGCGCTGCAGGGTATGAGTGTATGATAGGGATCTTGAGACCAATATCAAGAAGAACAGGACGATGTTGACTGTGGGGGAAATCTTGCAATATGGTTCTATTTATGGGCAGCGGCCTGCGGTCGGAGTCCAGAGAGGCAAAGGCGAGGTCTGGGTTATATTCGCGGTTCCACCGGGCCGATTTGAACGTTCCTCTGTCCTTGTTTCCGAAAACGAGGAAATAGTTAGCATCGTCTGCCCAGTCAACAATGGCTTCTCCATTCACATCGCTCCTCTTGTAGCCCCAGGTCGTGTGGTGGCTATTAAAATCGCCAGCGATCACAGAAGGGTGGCCAAGATTGGGAAGTGCCGGTTGGGGCCATGTGCTGCCAGGTGGTTTGTAAATATTACATAATTTGGTGTCTGCGACTTGTATCACAGTAAGAGCGATGTTTCCGGGGTTCAGCACGTTGGATATTAATGATGAGGACGTCAGCAGGGAATCGCGTACATAGGTGGCAGTACCGTATTGTGCATGGTAAGTAGCCGCTATCATTAGGAATCCAGGGATATCGCCTCTACGAGCAAGCTGCGAAGCATCAGCAGCGTGAGTCTCTTGGAGCATCAGGACATCTATACTATTATCTATGGCAATCCTTGTTAAGCATTCTGTCTTAGATTTACTAATGCCTTCGACATTGAAAGAACAGACGCGGACTGAGGGTCCTACGTCTTTGGTCTGGTGGCACTGAGAAGTACCTTTTTTAGGCGCAAGAAGCCTTTTACAATTTTTCGGAGCGTAGCTAGACATTTTTAATTTTTTTACAGTGTATTTGAACCGTGAGATTCTGTGAAGAACAGTACGGTTGCCAGTTTTGTTGCACTTTTAGCACCACCCAGGGGTCACGTGTAGGGTTACGGTGGGTATCTCCTACGGACGTTGTGCAGCATCGACCCCCAATGAAGTGAGATAGGTGCCTTGAACCCGCTGCTCGGTCTAGATTATCTTTTGTCTAAGCGGTGAAGTAACGGAATATTGTTTAAATCTACAATAAATACTGTGGAATCATGACAATTGTGTTTTGTGCTAGCATTTCACCCAGATGACGCCCACGCAGCTCGTGCCCATTAAGCCTGATGTCGGCAAGGATTATGTTTCTCCGACATATATATTATGTGATGTAACTAAAAATTTATGTTTTTCGTGATTTTTCCTTCATCTATGCTATAAGACGTTGCTTCGTACTAAATTTCAAGATTCTGAGTTCACGGGAAGCACCCTGTAGGTTTTGATTCCCTTGCAAGTGTCGAAAATTTGCGGCATAAACGGCTGTATCTTTTGGTTGCGTTGGCTTAGAAGTTTGATTTTTCACAGCTTCAAGGGACAGTAGACCTGAGTAATTGATATAAATTTCAGCTTCATACCTACACGCGTTCCTGAGAAAAAGGGTCTTGACAGACGGACGGACGGACAGACGGACAACAAAGTGATCCTATAAGGGTTCCGTTTTTTCCTTTTGAGGTACGGAACCCTAAAAATACCATTGGTATTAGATTTTGGTATTAGAAAGGAATATATCGTCTTATCATAATATTATTACAACTTAGAAAAAGGAACTGAACGAAAGGCATGGATGGGTATCGTGTTCCAAACTTCAAACACAAAAGGAACAAGTTCTTATTTATGTTTTGTTCATCATCATCATGTCAGCCGAACGACGTCCACTGCTGGGCATAGGCCTCCCCCAAAGATCTACGCAACGATCGGTCCTGTCGCTGTTCGCTGAGTGCGGACATCGCATGTTTTATGTTTTGTTGGTGTTAATTTTTCAAGTTCAGATTGTAATGTACCAATCAATATCTTCATAGGAGGTTATGCCCATAATGGCCACGCTGGGCAGGCGGTTTGGCGATCGCAGGGCGAAGCTTCTCGCACCGGTGCTCGCCATTCAGGACGCATATACCGCCGTCGGTCGGTCGCCAGAGCCTCGTTCGTTAATCGAGCTTTCGCTAATTACGATTAAATTCGCTTTCTCTAATTAGCATTCGCTAATCGCAGCCGAAGATCGAGTTCAGTGGCGTGTAATGGGAGAGGCCTATGTCCAGCAGTGGACTGCAACAGGCTGATGATGAATCAATATCAACAATTGTGAATCTTAATCGATAATTTAAAACTACAATAGACGAATACAATATTTTGTCTGAGCAGTGTTTAAGAGAGAGTTAATTAAACTTAGGGGGTTTAGGGGTTTTAATAAGAGGCGCAACTTTGTATAATTCCGTGCGGAAAAAAGTCACTTGCAACAGCTATCAAAGTATTTTCCCATTTTCAAATATTACTCTGATGGAAGATTGAGCTTCAAGCTTGAAAGCCAACAAACTAATTCTGAAACGAGCAGTGTATCTGAGTAAATTGAAGCCGGGATTACCCGCACTAGCGGAGATTTATGACGAGCTTCAAGCGGAGTTGGCGTCCGCACTAGTCATACTAGGCAGACATGTTGCGGGAGTATCTCGATGCCGCCTTTGATGCATAGTTATTGTGTCGCCACCTTGGACACCACGGTGATCTAGTAGTCTAAATAATTGATTGAGATTTAGAATTATAAGAATTTGACGGATGTTGTTGCTTAAGGCATTTCTAGTGGTGAATGATGAACGTAAGAAGGTAAACATAATATAACATGCGCTCCGGCTACATTTTTAACAGGGTGGTCAGGGGCATACCGATTATTGCCGTCATGGTGAACAGATTCTGTTCACCACCGTTATCCGGATTATTATGGTTGTCATCGGTGTTTTCCATCACCGGAGCTTAAGTCGCAAATTGAACTTTGAACATAAAGTAGGTGGTTGCAGCCAGATTCAGACTCGGGATCACGGGTTCAGACTCTAAGTCAGTGTTTCACCGCTGGACCATGACGTTCTCTAGTTTATTTATTCATGTATTATTAGGGACGGTTTATTACAGCTATAAATTTGATTGTGAAAAACAATTGAAACCTATAATTTTGAAAGCCAATTATGAATAAGTGTAATCTCACTGTAAAAAGCAACCACATTGCAGCATTTTTTGACACTACAACTAACATTAAACACATTTTTCATATCCATCACACTACTGTTTGATTTGCAACAACCTTTGTTCGACTCAAGTGAGTCTACACCAACTTCGGTTGGTGGGTCGGGAACACCCAAACCACTCGAACCTAAAACTGTACGACCTCCAAAGAGAATCGTCTTGAGCCTCTCAATCTAACGCCTCGGCGGCCAAATTGCCTAACGCCATTTAAAATTGATATTGGAATTGGGCTTCGTAGGCTGACCTGGAGAGGGGAGAGTAGGGGTTTTGCTGTTGTTGGCGGTTTTCATCGCGTCGTAAATGTGGTTTATTGCATCGAATGCTTTCACGCCTAGTAATAGATACTCTGTGGCACACCGAGTCATATTTTTTGACTGCATAAATATGTATGTGCACAAATGTGTGTGGACGACCGTCTTGGTGTAATTGTTGAGAAGTCGGCTACTACACCAAAGGTGCATGAACATGTCTGTTTGTATTGGTCTGGGTGTTTCCTATGTATATTAAGTATATGTATTTATAAAAGTGTATGACTTGGTTGGTTTATTCAAACATTCACTTTGTACTGTAAAACATTGGACGATTTAAAAAGAGTAACTGCTGAGTTTCTTGCCGGGTCTTCTCAGTAGAAACAACCTTCCGACGCCGGTGGTAGAGTCACATTATGTGCATGTATTTTAAGTATCGTTTATATACTGTATTATTATGTATTGTGTATGTTTATTAAGTGGTTAAAATTAAGATTCTTGACAATTCGAAAGTACTGTTTATTGGTCTACTTGAATAAAGAAATATTGAATTTGAATTTGAAAAGAAAAAGTATTTAAGTATGTTTATCCGTTGTCTAGTATCCCATAAAAACGGACTATAATTAGACCACTTGGGGCTAGATGGCGCTGTGTGGAATATTTATTATTATTATGTATGTTTATCAGACTCAACATTATGGATTATTGTAATAATGTCACAATGAATTAAATTATCTTGACAACAACCAAAAAAACGCCAAGACAGCAGCAATAAGTTCGTCAGGAAAAGACAATCTTATATTTGCCCATCACGGCAAAACTTTGTGAACTGCTCTAGAATGTAATAAAAATACTTTTTAATCAGCACTTTAAAAACCTAACTTGAAAAGTTAGAGGTGAAAGTACAAAAGTGTAACGGGAAGGAAATCGCAAAGTTCGATGGACATTGAACATAGTATTATTACATCTAACTACGAGTATTTCTAGCAACGCCGTACATTTGTGGTAGAACACATAAAAAAAAAATTTGAATTTCAATTTTGATTTGGTGTTTGACACTTACGAGTAGAATAGCAAGAGACACTATCGCTATTATTATTTTGTTTATTTCTTGTTACAAATCAAACTCATAATATTACAATGTATAAAGTCACACCCAGTGTGCCCCCAGGCCGACGAGCAGGCGGTACACTAAGCCGGTTTTACAGCAGCTCCTGAATATTTGCGAGATGAAGTGATAAAAAAACGCCGCGTACGATTGGGCGATACGCGAACGATCGGCTACAAGCATCCCAACACATTCAATCTTAAACACATACGAATAAAGCACAAAATGTATCGGAGCTCTTTGTGCCAGGCTTTCCCCGAGCAGTAACGCGTCTTTATATTCATACACAAGATTAGCTGGAGTTAGGTTTTTATTTTCTTATTTCGATGTACTTTTTATTTTTTTATGGAAACGCTGGTTTAAAAAAGAATTGACATTAAACTTTAGAGCTAAGCTGAAACAGAAACACAGATTTACTTTACAACGAAAAAGTGAAAGAAAAATATATTTAACTGAAGTATCTTTGTGAAGTTTTAGCTTATTACATTTCTTCTTCGGAATCGATTCCGTTCAAAATACCCAACATAGCCCTCTGATCATTCATTGTCTGCATTAAATTGAAACATTTCTACTAAGGGCTAAAAGCTTCACACCGATTTAGTCTGCTCAGTCGTCAGCGGCACAAATGCGTCGCTCAGGCATGCGGTCGTTACACGCAGACGTCATTTGAGGCGACTCATTTGTCGTCCGAATATCACGTACGTCTGTCTGTCGTTCCGAAAAGGACGCGTGCACATCAACGATCGCTGTTGATGGAATAAGAACACTTCTGGAATACGACAAACCCTAGAAGGCTCTGGAAGCCTTTGAGCTGGAAGTTCATTCTTCTCTTTTGTCGTTCAAATTATGAATCAGTTTCCAAAAAGCTTGGAGAGTATTTTTTGGCATCTTGAAAGTTCATGAAAAAATACAAAGAAACTAACATGATATAATCTTTATACGCCCTTTAGCTGGGCACAGGCCTTTTTTTTCTTGGAGAATTCTTAGTGAATACCTCGCCGTCTGGGGGGATGACGAGGTTATGTCGACCCCTACCGACTAAAACCCAATGGCACCGTGGCACTTTACTGAAGAACTTAGATCCTACCGAAAGTAATGATGCACAGCTACGCCGAAAGTGCTAGCCCAATAGTGGGGCCTCCTCCAACCGACCCATGCCTTACCTCAACCATGAGGTGCCGCGAGTCATCCTTCAATCCGCAAGCTAGGTGCGTTTATTTCTTCAGTGTACCATTGTGTGCTTTCTCAAAACTAAATTCTACAGAAAAAATATCAGCTCCCTTTTTTAGGTTTCACTTTTTAAAACTTATATCCACTTCAAATATCTTAAAGTGGTGATTGATCATGAAGATGATTGATACTTACACCTTTTCCGAATCACAATATTAATAGCTACTGAGAGTATTATGGTGTTATTATTTATTTCGCTTCCGAGTGCAATTTTATATTGAAATGTTTACCGCTATCCTGCTAAGCCTTATTTAAAGCCCTAAGCTGACTGGTACATAAAGCCACATTATCTATCAGCATTCAATTTACCATTAAAACAGTTAATTATAAATGGAAGGAAGAAAAGCAATACTAGCTTATTTTAAGCAAATAAATGATTCAGATTCTGAATATGTGATGTGGACAGGATTTTGAAGTTGTTGAAGTTACAGTTAGAAACAGTTAGTTGAAGGATGTATATTGTGGTCTCTGAATGATGAGGAGAGATGTGTTATGGTATGATCCATGTTCCACATAACGTAGAATCTTCCTCTGGCTACAATCATAGATATATGCGGCGGTTGATAAGTGACTGGCTTAGTTTCAAAGTTATGTGCCGCGAACATTTCGAGATTGAATTTGAAAACGTACGTTTTTGTACCACGACTTTACATAATGTTTTTCTCGACATTCAGCGCAGTCGCGAGCAATTTAATCCGAATAACAGACCACGGAGTTGAGTGGACAAAGAGTAGCGACCAACAGAAGTGCTTTTTTGCAGTAACATTTTATTTATTTGCTGACAACACTCGGACAGCGCTGTTTTCAAACAGAATAGAATTTGTGAAGCTTTAAAAGCACTAGACGGTTTTGGGCGCCAAAAAAATAACAAAAATCACATCCATTTTGCAATATACAATACAACAAACAAAGAGATCGGAAGCTGTGAGTATTTTAAAACGCTGGCCGGTTTTTTTTTCATGTTTTCGGTTGAAATACTATGTAGTTTATTAAAAGCGCATTATCTTCTATATTTTTAAAAATGCTGATTATAACTATTGTAGAAATCTGATACCTAAAATTTTGTTGAGGGTTTCCTCTAATGATGTTAGTGAGCACTAAAAAAATATGTTCAGAAATTCAACCCCTCAAGGGGTGAAGTCCATGCGGGAAACGTTGAAAGCGTCGTTGAAACCGTGAAAGTGACTTTGGCTTAAATTAGTTTTACCAAAAATACGGAAATTGAACTAAATTGCCATTCAAAGTTATTAAGTTAAAAACTATTGGCCGCCTGCGACTTAGGTTAAAAAATGTTTTTTTCTTAAATTGTAACCTATGTCCTATTCAGATGTAAAAGCTATAATATAGTATAGTTTCATTAAAATTCATCCAGTAGTTTTGACATGAAAAAGCAACACGGCACATCCACACATACAAACTCTCACATTTATGATTTTAGTTGAATAACATGTTATTGTGAAAAATCTTGCATTTGTTAATATCACAAATAATCTGAAACACACGGTATTATCTGCATCTGTCGTAATTTATAATCTATGAGAAACGCAGTGAGTCAAGTGCACGCCGAGGCACCTCGAGTGAGCCGCGCGCCGTTGTGCGGTTATGTACCGAATGCGAGCCGTAGTCGAGGAAATCGGTGGTTCGGTACGAAACGAGCTAAACGGTATCGGACTGGATAAGTATGCGGTAAGTACTAGTACACACATCAAAACTGTCTAGGGATATCATAGGGATATCATTTTTCAAATATTTCATAAAGTTAAGTTTGTTTATAAATTGAGCATTATCCTAGAATAACGCGAGAACAGAGGCATAAGATAAGGGTTAAGAATATTACAAAAAAAAACGTTTGTTTTTGCTAAAATTTTGACACCTTTTGAAAAAACTGTCTTTTTTTAACGTCCTTACAATTGTACAATAATGCTTCTACAATAAATTTCTTTATACAATCTGAAAGGGCAGATATAGCAGTTTCTGTGTTCTAAATTTTCTTACGTTTGTATCAATATTTTAATTTTTACAGCCTCCCAAATAGCTATACTTTGTATGAAAATGCTTGAGATATCCCTAGACACTTTTGAGCAGTGTAGTTGCAGGTTGTTCACCACAGCATGATAAGGACGCGTTGATGGAATGGTTGTATGGAGAGAATTCGAGATACACTGCCATGACTGTGGCGTGATGACATTAGTCAGAGAGGGCAATCTTAGCATGATGTCACCGTTCCCTCAGAGGACAGTAATGCTGGTTTTTAGCGGGCTCTAGTAAATAAAAGTTTGGAGTTTGAAGTAAAAGAAAAGTAGTTGCTGTATAGTCGCTTGTGGTCTACATGTATATAGGACTCAGATTGCACATTGATCGACCAATAAGTGCACAGCCACAGTTTTTTTGCACAGACAATGAATGGCGTAAAATTTTAACTTATGTAAGTTCTATTAATGCATAAAACTCAAACACAAAAAAACGCTATCATTCAACATGTAAACTTGCACAAGTGTAGGTACTTGTCATAATGATAACTACACTACTCGAACTACATCAAAACCAAAAAAAATTAAAAACCTACTTTATCAACGATACGAACATGAATTTCGCCGAAATGGCCAGCAAGAAACAACAGAACCATCATTTGAACTTAGCAAGCGTCAATGTCAATGCGTAACAAAAGTAGTTCACACGTGCTTGTTATTGTTACCTCTCGCCAATTGTAGCAAATAGCCAATGGGTATGTTTTATAGGGTTTCGGAAATTTATTCATTTATTCTTCATTGCACAACGAGATTGTTACAAAGGGCGGATTTATTGCCGAAAAAGGCATTCTCTACCAGTCAACCATAGGGCTAAGCAGAAAAATATAGTGGTAGTAGTAGTATTTGGAAATGAAACATGATAGCGGTAGAGCAACAATACATCATGAAGTCATGACTTTATCCCAAAAATGGTAAGTCAGGAGCACTTTAATTTGTTGCAGTAATAGTTAACAAAACATTTAGAAGCGCAGATTTCTCCGAGTGAATTTTGAACTTAACGCCTCCAAGGGCTAGCCTGCAGCCGTTATGAAAAACAAAAGTTGTTCACACGTGCTGATTGTTACCTCTCGCCAATTGTAGCAATATTATTGGGTCTATAATTAATTAAATTAGCAATTACCTCGGCTAATCAATTCCGCTCGGTTTCGGATTGCAACAGCGAGTTCCTGCAAGGGGACGTTTCCATTAGCCCCGTCATGCGTGACGACACGGGAATGCGCTGGGGGCTGCAGAATGCGAACAAATAGCCAATGGGTATGTTTTATAGGGTTTTGGAAATTTATTCATTTATTCTATATTGCTCAACAAGATTGTTACAAAGGGGGGACTTATTGCCGAAAAAGGCATTCTCTACCAGTCAACCATAGGGCTAAGCAGAAAAATATAGTAGTAGTAGTATTTGGAAATGAAACATGATAGCGGTAGAGCAAAAATACATCATGAATGACTTTATCCCAAAAATGGTAAGTCAGGAGCACTTTAATTTGTTGCAGTAATAGTTAACGAAACATTTAGAAGCGCAGATTTCTCCGAGTGAATTTTAAACTTAACGCCTCCAAGGGCTAGCCTGCAGCCGTTATGCAAAAAAAAAGTGGTTCACACGTGCTGATTGTTACCTCTCGCCAATTGTAGCAATGTTATTGGGTCTATAATTAATTAAATTAGCAATTCCGCCTGGTTTCGGATTGCAACAGCGAGTTCCTGCAAGGGGACGTTTCCATTAGCCCCGTCATGCGTGACGACACGGGAATGCGCTGGGGGCTGCAGAATGCGAACAAATAATCAATAGGTATGTTTTATATGCTTTTGGAAATGTACGGGCTTATTGGAAATGAAACATGAAAGGGGTAGAGCAACATAACATAACATTAACGGCCTATATGCGTCCTACTGCTAGGCACAGGCCTCACCTCAACTATGAGGTGGAACAAGCCTTACTCGAACACGCGGGCTCAGTGCGGATTGTTGGAGGAGTGTAAGGTTAGTGAGGTTAGTGGGGAACTTTAATGTCAGATGTTGTCAAGCCGCCCTAAGGCCTTTGACTAAGCTTAACGACTGACATCTAGCGACGTCAACGGGGACTAACTGCTTAACGTGCTTTCCGAAGCACGAAGATGCCCAAAATACACGTCAATAAATATCGGTCAGGGGTGGTCACCCATCCTATTTCCGACCCGGCGTGTGTTGCTTTACAACAGCGATCGTCGCCGATCACTGTCACAACTGCGCCACGGGCATTTATCCCAAATGTGGTAAGTCAAGAGCACTCTTATTTGTTGTCGTAATAGTAAACGAAACATTTAGAAGCGCAGATTTCTCCCAGTGAATTTCAAGGGCTAGCTTACAGCTGTTATTCGAATTATTTATATGTGAATCTGAGTTTCCCTGCACCAGAGTGTTAGCTGCAAACTGGACAATGAACACAAAGTAGGTGTTCTAGACACATGATTCGGTTCCACTCGGGTTATAAGCTAGAATTCTGAACCACTGGGCGACGACGCTCTCCAACCAACAACAATACAACATAAACGGCCTAATAGACGTCCCACTGCTGGGCACAGGCCTTACCTCAACTATGAGTTGGAACAAGCCATACTCCAACACCCGGGCTCAGTGCGGATTGTTTGAGGGGTGTAAGGTTAGTGAGCAACCTTAATATCAAATGTTATCAAGCCGCCCAAAGGCCTCTAACTAAGCCTAACGACTGACATACAATACAAAAATACATGATTTCAAAATATAAAAAATTACGTTGTACGGCCAGAAAGTTTTTCCGGTAGATTCAACAAAATCATTTAGCACATGGCAATGCATGATAAAAGTTGTTTTCACGTGCTTAACACATCTTTCGCGAATGGTAACATTTTATTTATTTATTTATTGGTTTGTACACAAATTGATACGTTTTACAGTAAGCAAAAGGAATAAACATAGTACAGGTGAGCTTATCTCTAATGAGAGATTTCTTCCAGCAGACCATGGTGACAGGAGAAATTTCATGAAACGAAAGAGACAGACATACAGCGGTGTACAGTAAAATCAATTAAAAAAAGATATATATTAAGAGGATTACATAAAAAGAAAACAATGATACTTAAGTAATAAATACATACAATATACTATGCTACCCTAATAATAATATAGATACTTATCTAATAACATAAATGTAATTATATATATTTATTTTATATAAATTAATAAATATTCAAAAATAATACATATATCTACTAAATATAATACTTCTGAAACAGAAACAGAAGAGGGAGAGAACCGGAGATGAAATAAAAGTAAATAATAACAATAATAAAAGTGTACAATTACGTCGCAGTGTAACTTAGGCGCAGTAAATGTTCCTTAAGGCGTCTTTTAAAGGTACCTACAGTGCTGCAATCACGAAGCGAACAAGGCAGCTTATTCCAGAGCTTTACCGCTTGGACCGTATATGAGTCTGCAAACATGTTTGTCTTGCAAGATGGTGTCAGTAATTGCAGGTGGTAAGCTGTACGATGAACCCGACCAGACGATGAAAGATACGTAAAGCGCTCCCGCAGATAACGGGGATAAGCTGGATTGAAAAGAGTGTTGTACAGGAGTACAAGGATATGGTAGTTGCGGCGCTGTCGTATTGGGAGCCAATTCAAGCGTTTCCTGTACGCAGAAACATGATCGAACTTACGAAGTCCGAAGATGAATCGTATGCACAGGTTCTGTAGGCGTTCGAGTTTGTTCAAGAGCTCCTCAGTCGCATCCAAAAAACAGGAATCGGCGTAGTCCAGGATAGGAAGCATAAGGGTTTGAGCGAGAGTGATTTTTCTGTGAAACGGGAGAAAATTCTGCAAGCGCTTCAGAGAATGAAAGGCGGCAAAAACTTTACGACCAATTTGGTCGATGTGGCAACCCCACGAAAAAGAATTACTAATGTGAAGGCCGAGATTTTTCACAGAAAGTGTATAATCTATTTGTATACTATTGTACACTATAGGTTTTATACCTTGTGCACTTGCTTGACTCGACATGTAACTGCTGCCAATTATGATGGCCTGCGATTTATTTGGGTTCACCAGCAGTCCGAACGATTCCGCCCATTGATGGACTCGAGCCAGATTGCTGTTCATAGACTCTATGGCCAAATCAGCATTCCCTAAGGAAAAATGGATGTATAGTTGCAAATCGTCAGCATAGAGATGGTAGGGGCAAGACAATTCTGAGGTGATAGAGTTAATGAAAATTGAAAAAAGCAAAGGAGATAGAACGCCGCCCTGAGGGACGCCAGCAGTAAGTTCACACCAATCAGATGAGACATCATTGGTTCTAACACACTGCCAGCGGTCTCGGAGATAAGACTCGAACCATTTTATCACATGTGGAGATATGTTAAAAGACTCAAGGATGCCTAAAAGCACGTCGAAGTCAACAGAGTTAAACGCACTGCTGAAGTCTAACAGGGTTAAGGCAGTCAATTGTTTCTGTTCCATTGCATATCTGATGTCATCTGTGACTTTCAGCAGCGCAGTAACAGTACTGTGACCAGCTCGGAACCCAGATTGATAAGGGCTTAGCAAGGTGTTTTTGTTGAGGTAGGCAGTTAGTTGCCCATGGACAATGCTTTCTAGGACTTTGGAAAGGACAGGCAGGATAGAAATAGGGCGATACTGGGTAGGAGCAGTGGGATTGGGTGTTTTGGGTAAAGGAATAACTAAACATTATTATTGGAACTACAATTAATTAAATTATCAGCAAGTACTTCTACTAATCAATTCTGCTCAGTTTCGGGTTGAAAAGGGAATTTCTGCAAGTGAACGTTTCCATTAGGCTTGTGATGCGTGACGTCACGGGAATGCGCTAGGGGCTGCAGATCGCCGACGTAATATAATTTTGGTGGAATACGAGTAGGTGAATTGTTTACGCTATTTAAAATGAAGAGACTGACATAGTACTTCAGAACGCGGACTCAGTGCGAATTCTTGAAGTAACCTCAAGCGTAAGTAAACCTTGATAAATTCTGTTTTCGAGTATTTTCTTTTAATTGGTTTATAAGTTTTCGTAGATTTAAAAGTACTAGTAATACGCTCATTCAAACAAAGATTAAATTAATGTGATTGATTGGTGTAATGGAACACGGCAGATACGGGCTTGAAAAATACAGCAATAACGTACTGCTTTAAGCGACCTTAAGTTTATATTTTAATGTGAAGGTCACGTCACAGTCATAGTAGGGTTATAAGATTTGAATCCATGCTAATTAGAATTTACAAGCAAACAGATGAAATTTCACTTAAAAAACTACATACAGGTCAAAATAATAAGCCACCTTTTCGCTTCGCTGTAGTTGGGTAAAACAATATTGAGATTACTCAAAGATTTGTTGATTAATTTTGTTCACAATTTCATCGCCCACACAGACACTGTCACTTGTCAAAAAGTAGCTTCAAGTATCAAGATTATACGAGTGTAAGTTTTAATTACATAAGTATGTGAATGTTTTTTGCACAAATTAGACAGAAGAGAAGTATAATGATAACAACGCTTTACTCAGAATTGTAAGGAAATTCACTCTTGTTAAATGTGTTTCTCCAAGCCACAGTAAACAGAGAACAGTGAAATATTTACATA